>OY754331.1:69473274-70673274 GCA_963573305.1 Pyrrhosoma nymphula
TAGAATTTTTTAGCAGTTACCTACCCATTGATAAGCATTTAATGCGACCGGTTTCGGTGGTTTACATAATTTATTTCTCAGTGGAAATCTCCAAAGAGTTCTTCTTTCGTCAGGTCTAAGGTTCGCCTCATCAATCCTGAGACAACACTGTTACTCCTCCATTATTATAATTGCTGTAAAAGTTGAGCGTTTTTGACCTAATCCATAAGCATGCAAAACTATTTACCTGATGTGCTATTATGTAGCTTCAAATTGACTGTTTTTATATCTTAGTCTTCACTCCTTCTATTATAAAATTTTTAAGACTTGTCTCATGGAACTCAGCTACGAACACTGGAACATGCCGTATTTTTTAATCCATGAACGATTTCTTCTTTTTCTTGACTCAACTCATCTTTTGTTTGCTGGAAATACGAAGGTTCTACCTTTTTGTCTTTGAAGTATTACATGTATGCATGATTCGCTGTGCTTCGTTTGTTATTCTAGTTGTTCCCGATTTTCTATTTTTCCCTCATTTGTGTAAATTATGCTTTTACCTGGTTAAAGATTTCTAGTCTTTTATTAATTCTTATTCATGTCGGTATTAATTTTACATGAGCGTGTTGCCTTTGATTCCTTTTCCAAATTATCTTTAAA
Organism: Pyrrhosoma nymphula; assembly: GCA_963573305.1. Classification (NCBI taxonomy): domain Eukaryota; kingdom Metazoa; phylum Arthropoda; class Insecta; order Odonata; family Coenagrionidae; genus Pyrrhosoma; species Pyrrhosoma nymphula. The sequence continues at coordinate 69,473,911 of OY754331.1, forward strand.
TCTTCTTGCCACTGTAAACTTCACGACTTCGTTGTGCCTTATCATATTTCCAATCAATTAATTTGATACTTTATTCTGGGCTCTAATAATTTTTTAACCGGCTTTTTTTAAAAATATTTGTCCAATATTTTCCCTCTCATGCATCAAACAAATGGTATGTATGCGTATCAGCATCTATCAAAAGTTTCCTTTAACCTCTCCAGTTTCGCAATCGACAGCGTATATAGTCTGTGTAGTGCTTTCCAAGTTTATGATATTAGTTTCATTGCAATTTTTATATTATATGTATAAGCTATAACCCGTCAAAAACGACGGCGTCTTCTGCGGTATTTGCGTATTATCAGTTATTTTATTGCAGCGAAAGGCAGATATATAGGCTGACAAATTGCCAAATAGACATACCCAGGGAGTTATATTTTTATTTTAATATAAAAAACTACTAATTTACTTCAAGAACTAACTTTTATTTTGATTCAAAATGTCTTCACTTAATTAATAAATGCATTGATGATTTCTTTTATTAGTATGGTATTCATTGCAGCATGGTAGTTAGGATAAATATCCATCACATATCTCGGAGAATTTATTATTTATTGATAAAAATATTTATTTATCTATTTTTATCTATGCATTATTTTTATACCACAGGCACAAAACATTGGGATTTAAAATATGCATTACTCTAAATTGAATATTATTGGGCTCGGATCTATGATACAAATAATATCTATTAAAAATATAAAAATGCATAGAGCCCCTAGCAGTGTTACAGACTGAAAGACATGGTAATTATATTATTTGATTTATGAGTGGACACATTCCGTGGTAATTATATAATTTGGCTGTTGAGTGCTGATTAATTTTTGTTAAAACCAAATGTCAAACATATTAATGTAGTGATGCTTATTTTTTAAAAAAAAGGACTATTGTTTTATAACTTTGAGATAATTCCATATACATGGAGGCTTACGATGTATACGTTATCATTAAGTACGTTTGCGATTGCATTCGAAATAAGTTCGGAACACAATTTAACTGTTAGCAGCATGGTATGTCAGGGAATTTTGAATTTCTGGAAAAGTCAGGGAATTTTCGTAACAGTCAGGGAGAAACTGGGGTAGGAAATTCTCATTATTTTCTACCATTACGTTTATCGGCCAGTCTTTTCCACCCTTTATTTCACCAAAACATTTCACCAACTAAAACTTGTGTCCATCGCTGACATGCATGGAATAAGTCCCATCAATTCGTGGCACATTCAGTTGTGAATCTTAGTTATTTAGTAGTGAATCAGACGTACAATATATCCCTTTTGCATATCCTTATTGCGATATTTGCCTAGTAATGTTAAAATTCATGATCACAATGTATTACGCTAATCAAAAGGAATCCGAGGCTTTGCTGTTCGGAAAATATTACCTCGTATTTTTTTTTAACTTCCGAGACGTAGCTTGAGAGGTAGCTGGAGCGGCTGGAGCATACTAGCTCGTAGTAAATACATGCTTGCAGTTCTAAAATTACGAGACGATAATTATTAAAATGGTTATGTACACGTAATACAAGTACGATGTCACGTGTAAACAAAATCTTACGCAAGATCATCTTCGATTCCCATATCCCCCTTCGTGAAACAGTAAGAAGAGCCCTCCTACCCTCCCCACCTTTCACGCTCGACGTAATTGGTGAATAGCCCCCTTAGCTCCCTCTCGAAGCAATTTTGTCAGGTCAAAAACCACCTCAAACATGATATTCCTGAATATGATGTTGCCGTTGCCAATTGCCTCCCGTCTTCGCTCGCAGTGGCGCGCTTGCGTTTTGTTTGTTTATCCAAATAGTTTTACATCGCAATTGATAGCAATACTCTTGCAATCAAGGGGTTATAACCACGTTAATCAAATTGTTATTCGCTTCTGTATGTCACTCGCGCTATCCGATTTTGATCCAGTCCAAAAACTTGGCTTTGGTTTGTATTTTTCGCGCACCCTAGTGATACCTTTGCCGGAGTCCGACAGTAAATTGGCCATTAACTTTCCCTTCGATGCGTTTTCAGTAATTCTCAGCTTCCCAGAACTACCGAGACACGACTATAATTTGGATGAGAGTTTAACTTATGAAGATATAATATATTTTTCCATTAGGATGTAGGTGCAGATTTTAATGCATTGATTTCAGCTTTTAACATTTTCTGAGTTTTGACGAAAATTTAATTCAGCAGAAATAAAATTTTCCGATAATAGGTGACCTGTTGGCGATCGGTCAGGGAAATTGTTAAATCCATCAGGGAATATTCAGGGAAAAGTCAGGGAATTTAAAAATTTAATATCAGTAGCCACCCTGTCATACTTACTCCAGTGGGTGCCGGAGAAACCTAATGAAAAAACGCCATCTTTAAGTGCAATTTCAATTTAAGCAACTTATGAAGTGAGAAATCAGATAAATTTAATGACCAATGAAGAAATTTTGCAGGGGTGGACAGGGGTGGGTGATCAATTGATATCACCGAGGAGCAGTGGGAAGTGGAATAACCAACGTAAGCTTCATTTTTTAGATTTTGTAGCTCGGTAGGGACATTCAAAGGTAGGAAAACTGCTCGGAAAGAAATGCGAAATGAAGACCCGGGGATAGAGACGCGTATTATATAATGGCCGTCTCGGATGTGAAGAAGGAATAATGGGACCTGTAAAAGTAAGCTGATAGGAGTGGTGAGTGAAAGGCTTTGCCAAACTTGAGATAGGATTGATTACACATGTCGGTAGATTGAGTTCATAGCCATTTTATTTATAGGAGTCTCCACATCCTAGTTTACCTGACCCTGCATACCGTAGTAAACTGAGATACATGAATCAATCGTGCTACAGTGCTTTATTGTATTTGAATCTTTCTCATGCAACCGAGGATCAGGTCAATTGATAGCGTAGCTGTACGCTTGCTCATAAAGTTTAAATATTTGTTCTAATCAAGATAAATGACACTGTACCGTGGTAAATTAATGCATTACGTGATTGCTAGTTACTTACAATAGCGTCCCAAATTTTAGTCCAGGTATTGCCTGAAAACCCTACCAAAAAATAAAAAAACAAGTATTTCTATATTTCTAAATACTTGGGTATGTATGTACTATGTATGTAATACTTGAGTAGGACACTGACATAGGCAAATGGGAATAAACCTCCGTATCTATATTTTAAAATAATTTTACATAATTTGTAAATTTATTCCTTCAGAGGTCTTGATCGGTAGTGGATAATGGTGGGGCTAAAAGAACACAAGTTTCATTGCAACTGTTCCGCAACCGAAACAGTTTCAAAATTAAACAGTTCTGAGAAAAACTCTGTTGCGGACAACTGCAGACAACAGCTAAACGCCAAACAGCGGGCGATCGATCGGCGCTGTTTGGTGTTAAGCTGTTGTCCGCTGTTGTCTGTTGCAGCGGCTGAACGGCGATCGAACATTGCTGATAGTTCTGTATTCTATGTAATAAGATATCTTTCCGTTAAACAAAGTAACAATTTCATTTAGATTCATGAATTATACTTCACAGTTTTAATTCTATCTCCTACGATGGGTGGACATTTTATGGCTAAATGAACCGCCTGCAACAGATTGAACTCCAAGATAGCTTGGGCGATCGGTCGGCCGACGTAGAGGCAATTCTGGTAGTTTTGAATCCTGACACCGACAGTGTACGCAGCGCCATGCAGACACAAACAGAGTCTCCTGTATGGCATTCTCAACACTACTCCCTTACCTAATAGTCATATGGCAATCCAGAGGGTTCTGAAACAACCAGAGAGTGAGCGCATTGACCACTACTCCCGTACTTCTAGCTGTCAAAGACACTGCTCAATGTTAAGTACATCAAATACTTACGTTCAAGTTATTTTTCCTGTGTTGGTGAGAAATACGGTGATTATGTGTAAACGAAGAAAAAAAAGCTCTTTTTGGAGCTATTTTTCAGTGTTTGATGCCAATTTAAAAATAGCCAAGTGTGATTTGTGCGGGTTAACTACGTCCTACAGATCTACCATAACGAACTAAATAAACCATAAGTCAAGAAGGCACCCAACGGTGAACATGCAAGTGAACAATGTTGGTGAGATTAGGAATCGAATTGAAGAGGAGGTAGTAACCAGCCATCCAAGAAACGAAGGCACAAGTAAGCAATATATGGAAAATGACAATGTAACAGTTCATGTGCAGGGCCTCCCCCATTGTTCCAGTACTAGTCTTCACCTCACCAGTGATGGTTTATGTGTGAAACGAACAACTATGGGTAGTTAAGTGACGAATAAAATCAATTACAGCCAGAAGAAGGAAATCGGTAAAGCACTACTTGGGCTATTTACACACGATTTTCAACCCTTATCCGTCGTTGAAAACAGTGGCTTCACAAATTTTGTGAATGCCCCTAAATCCTTCCCATGAATTGCCTAACAGAAAAAATATTTCTACTAGTTTGATCACAGAAGCTTACGAAGAGTGTAAGCTAGTTGTATTAGAGAACATATAAAATGTCAGCAATGTATGTTTAATGACAGACTGCTGAACTTCCAGCGCTAGCGAAAATTACCTGCCAGTGTCAGCACACTAAATAACTGATGACTTAAAAGTACAATCAGTTCTCCTTGATTGTGTCCAAATGTTAGGGTCGCACACCAGCGTAAATTTAGCCAACGAATTAAAAAATATAGTAAACTCTTATGGCCTTTTAAAAAAAGTACTTTGTGTTGTTTCTGTCAACGCTAAAAAATATTTTAAAAGCCATAATAGACCACCTGCAATTGCAGCACTTTTAATTCTTTGATCATTCACTAAATTTAGTTGTGGATGATGCACTTTAGTTGATAATACCACTACACGAAAAAGTCAAACACATAGTTTATCACTTCAGACGAAGTACTTTGGGCACAGAGAAATTCTAAAATTTCAGAAAGATTTGGTAGTGAAGTTTCCTGAAAACTGAAACAGGAAGTCTCAACACGTTGGAACTCTACGTATTATATGCTAGAAAGAATCACTCTTCTGCAAGACGCTGTATAGAGCACGGTTGCTCTATTACTGGACAAAGAAATTCCGATATTAACCCGCGAATAATGCCGTATTTGTGGTGAGCTCTGTAAAGTTCTCAAGCCTTTCAAGGAAGTCACAAAGAAAATTAGCGGTGAAAACTATGTGACTAGGAGCACGGTATTAGTATTTGTAAAAGGTTTGACATGTATGCGTGAAACTTCTACAGAAACCCTTTCATAAGAAAGTGTTACTGGTAGCTCGCTCACTTCTAGATGGTCTTTCGTCTAGATTTCCTAGGTCGGAGCACAATAAGCTCACAAGTATTTCTACATTCCTCGACCCTAGGTTTAAGTTGCATGTGTTTTCCGTGGCAGCTAAGCAGGAAGCGGAGGAGCATGGAACAAGGCTTGCAACCGCTGAGTACGACCGGCAAATGGCGGTAAATGTTGAGCTACAGACACCAATCCCTGAGGATATCCCAGAGATCAGAGATAAAGTGGATGCCGATTTATCAATGTACGCCTTTTTGAGTGTTGCCCTGGAAAAGGCCCAGTCTTCTGGAACTAAGACCTCTACTGATATAATGGAAATACAGAGGTATTTTGAGGAGGCAGTAATTCCAAGGAACTAGGACCCTCTTCAATGGTGGGCCAACCGGAATCATGCATATTCAATTTGATGTAAAATTGTGAAAGAACGATTTCACATGGTGGCAACGCCGGTGCCATGTGAGAGAATTTATCAAGAACAGCACTAATAATCAATGAACAGCGCACGAAGCTTACTAGCAACAAAGTTCGACAGTTGGTTTTCTTGAATGCCAATGTAAGATTGTGTAAATTGTTAAAGAATTTTCCGCGACCATGAACATTTTGATAGATCCTGTCATTGCAGTTCCTCCAGCTAAATAGTATATTTCAGATTTTATTATTAAATTAAAAGTAGTAATTTTCAGTTTATTTTTAGTGTATTTTTCGGACAAGTTAATTTTATTAATTTTTTTACTGGAAGACTTTTCTTTATTCATAGTATCTACTCATTTGGTTATAATGTGCTAAATACGCTTGTTACAGGGCTATGAAATTTTTGGTATTAATCGACCAATGTAATTGTAATTCCTCAAGGTAATATTTATGTTTTTCATTTCATTTATTAAAAAAAGCAATTAATTTTTTTTCTGGGAAGTTTATTTTATGTATTTTTGCACAGGAAGACTGTTGAATTTATTTGTAGTTTTTACTTATTTTTTTGCGTCATGCTACATGTTTTTTAAGCTATTATCAAAATTAAGTTCATTTGTATATTGAGCTTGAGGTTGTTTTATTTCCTTCACTCAATAAATTTGATACATAACCTGTTGTGCCCAAAAGGATATTTTTAAGCTATAAAAAACATTATTTTGTGGAATTTAGGTTTACAGACAATAGATGTTTTGAATTAAATACTTACCTGCATTTTTTACTTAATAAGAAATAACTGTTTCGTTTTGATTCGTGTAAGCTATTTCTTAGTTTCCATTTTAGTCTGTAGTTTAAATTCTATCGGCAGTGATGGTCGGACAGCTAAGTGTTGGCTAAATAAACCGGCAACCGCCTGCAACAGACACAAACCCAACGAATTTTTGCTCATAACCAAGTCGCAGCCACACGTGCTGTGCAACTGGAACAGAATAGAAGACGTAACAGTCAGCTTCAACTATTAGTTGCCGCTGCACAGAACAGCGCAACGGCGTGGCTGCGGAACGACTACGAAGCTAACCTGTTGTTTGGAACAGTTATTTGATACATTTGTCTGACCAAAACAGTTGTGGCTGCAGCTGTTTCGCTCCGACAACACTTTATTTCACCACTAGTAGTGGACTCAACTACCATTCACTTGCCGTCAACTACCATTCAATTGCGCAAGCCTTCACAGGCTTGGAAACCTTTTGTTGCGTACCGAAAACATATTTTGCCTCCTTTTAGCCAAAATACTTTCATAATCACTAGTTAATTCAGCGTCCTTGATCGGATGGAATTTTGCTTTGCTATTGTGAGATTATATGAGGAAAAAAAACGTTTAATATTATGTTATTTTGAAATTACATATTGAAAATCCATTTTATTTCACTACTTTTACCCTGTCGTATGCGTTAACATTTTTAAAATATTATTTCTGATGCCTCACAAATTATTTCGAATGATGATATTTCACATGCTAACAATCTCTAAGGTTCTTCAATGAAAGTGTTATTGAGAAGTATCAAGTGGCGTGAATTGCGACGCAGATTACTATGTAATGATATTTCCTCATAATTAGCCATTCAAAGATTATTTGACCGTAGCCCTCCATTCTAACCTGTACTTTGAATAAAAACTATGGAATTCCTATTTTCCTATTTTAGCGGCAAAAAAATTGATCATTAGGATGTGCATGTTTATAAACACCAACATACGAATATTTCCTTAACTAATTAATGACAAAATCCAAAAGGTGAAAAATCCGATGCCGATTGTGAAAAATGTGAATGGAGATCAGTCTGTTAGGGAAATATATTTGCTTCTGTTACTCCGGAAGTACTTCTGCACTAAAATTGAACGAATTAACACGAGTAAAAGTTACTTTTCACTATTTATGGTAGAAGAGCTTGTGCGTTCCAATGACCCCTATAGCTGGACTGGCAGGAGCAAATACTATTGCTCCTGGTAGGGCCACCCATGCCAGATAGGTCGAAGGGTAGGAGCCAGACTAAAGGTAGTTCCGTGATGGTGTCACGTTAAAACTACCGTTGAGTGGCGTGGAAATACCTCTCAACTATCACTTCCTAGAATGTAAAGTCATTCACAGGGAATTGATTCCTGGCAACTACGGGACGCCGCCCACTAGGGTGGGTGTCGTGCCCGGCAGCGGGGGAGGCAAGGCCTCCGCGGTCGTCATCACACGAAATCCTAGCACAGCAGCATCATCATCGGCGGAAACAAGGGGTAGGAGGGAGAAGAAGAAGAGAAAGAGAGAGGAGGAGGAAACCAGTGATAAAAATAGGAACTTGGAACGTAAGGACCATGATGAGGGCCGGGAAGCTTGAAAATATTAAACAGGAAATGGAAAAAGGAAAAATAGATGCTTTGGAATTGTGCGAGGTGAGATAGAAGGATAGCGGGGACTATTGGAGTGATAGCTACAGGGTAATCTATAGTGGGGGAGATGAGAGTCAACGTGGGGTAGGTATGGTATTGAACACAAAATTGGGGCTGAGGGTGGTAAACATTGATCAGGTGAGCGGCAGGATAATATTGGGAGAACGAAAAGCACGCCCGACGAATTTCGTACTGGTCCAGGTATACATGCCTACAAGCAACCATAGGGAGGAAGAGGTGGAAGAGGTGTACGAGCAAGTAGAAGAAATAATTAGAGAAGTGTCGGGAAAGGAAAACCTGATAGTGATGGGTGACTGGAATGCAGTGGTGGGGAAAGGAAGGGACGGATTGGAAGTGGGAGGGTTTGGGCTAGGAAGAAGAAATGATCGCGGTGAAAAGACAGTTGAGTTTTGTAGAAAAGATAAATTAGTAGTGACAAACACTTGGTTTAAACATCACCCCAGGCGTAGGTACACATGGAATTTGCCGGGTGATGCTGGGATATAACAAATTGATTATATAATGGTAAGGCAGAGATTTAGGAACTGTGTAAAAAACTCGCGTAGCTATCCAGGGGCGGATGCGGACTCAGATCATAACTTAGTGATGATGAAGTGTGAAGTTAGATTCAAAAGGCTTTGTAAAGGTAGGAAGATAAAGTGGTGGAACCTTGAAGCATTGAAAGGGTTGAAAAGAAGGGAATACCAAGAGCTTGTAGAAAAGAACATAGGTGAAGCAAAGCGGATGGGAACAATAGGGAGAAGATGGGAGATTATAAAAACAGGCGTCGTTGGAGCGCCAGAGAAATCAATAGGAACGGTGGAAAAGAAGAGGGTTAAGAGTCTGTGGGTAACGGAAGAAATAATTAAGAAAATGGAGGAGAGAAGGATATGGAAAAACGTCAACACCGACGTAGGCAAGAGGAAGTACAAGTAATTGAATAATAAACTCCGGCGAGTGACCAATCGGGCAAAAGAAAACTGGTGGAAGGGACAATGCGAGGAAATGAAAAAAACTGCTGGAGGAGGGGGAAGTGGGCGCTTTGTGCGCCAAGGTGAAAATTTTATCGGGTGGTAAGGGAGGGCAAACGATACCCAAGGTTAAGGACAAAACAGGGAAGATATTAATCGAGCAGGAAGATATCCAGGAAAGGTGGAGAGAATACGTAGAGGAGCTATATGACAGCGAGAATAGACCATTTAGCCTAGATCTAGAGCCAATTTTGAGGATACCGGGACTAGCCATGGTAGTAACCTGTATGGAGTCACCCGCCAGTGCACATAAGTGCTATATTCCGAGGGATCCGGGAATCGGGCGAAATCGAGGGATCCGGGTTCGGATCCTGGTCAAGGTGAGTGATTTTTCCTCTGTGGAATATAGATATATAAGATGAAGGAACAATAAATAAGGATAACATAGGACCAGAGTTACTTGACAGCGAAATAGAGAGGGCATTAAGAGAGATGAAGGGTAGAAAAGCCGTGGGAACCTACCTGCGGAGCTACTGAAGACTAGGTAGTAAGGGGAGAGAATCATTTTTCGAACCTATTCGTAGGATCTACGAGGAAGGAGTATGGCCAGAGGAATTCGTGAAAATAGTATTACTACCTATCCTGAAGAAGAAAAAAGCGTCAGAATGCGAGGAGTATAGAACAATCAGTTTAATTTCGCACGCGGCAAAAGTTTTACCTAGAATAGTAAATAGAAGGTTGGAGAGCAGACGAAACTATTATTTAGGCGATGACTAATTTGGGTTCAGGAAGGGGAGGGCCACCAGAGACGCGATTGCGGTAATAAGGACACTTATAGAAAGAAACATAGAGTATAATCAGGATGTTTTCGCTTGCTTTGTGGATTTATAAACGGCATTTGACAGAGTAAACTGGGAGAAACTAATGCAGATAATGGGGAAAATAGGAATAGATTGGCGTGATAGGAGACTCATCCGAAACTTATATATGGGGGTGAGGGCTCAGGTGATGGTAGCTGACGGTGAATCAGGGTGGGCAGTTATAGGTCGTGGGGTGCGGAAAGGGTGCCCGTTGTCGCCTTTGCTTTTTAACATCTATGCTGAGGAAACGGTAAGAGAAGCATGGGAGGAACTAGATGTGGGAATGAAAGTAGGATACCAGTGGATAAAGTCGGTAACATTCGCGGACGACCAGGCGTTGGTCAGTCGGTCATCGAAAGGATTGAAAACTTTAGTAGATGCACTGGAAAAGCAGTGCGAGAAATGCGGGATGAAGATTAATAATAAGAAAAAATAATTAATGAGATTCTCTAGGACTAAGAAAGTGAGGCTGGTGAAAAGAGTAGGAAGTCACAACCTGGAGCAAGTAGAACAATTTTAATATTTGGGTAGTACGCTAGAAGAAACAAGACATAGTAGCAAAGACGTTAGGAGAAGAATAGCTCTAGCGAAGGAATTGTTCAATAATAGAAGTAAGCTGATGACGGGGACCTTAAGTAAGGATGTAAAAAAGAGGCTGGTGAAGAGCTTGATATGGAGTGTGGCGTTACATGGGGCATAAACGTGGACCTTGAGAAAGGAAGACGAAAATAGGCTGAAGGCTTCCGAGATGTGGGTGTGGAGGAGGATGGAGAAGGTGCGTTGGACGGAAAGGAAGACAAATGAGGAAGTGCTTCACATTGTGGGCGAGGAGAGGAAACTTATAGATGAGATTAGAGGAAGGCAGGATAGGTGGCTGGAAGCGGTAATGAGGGGCGATGGTTTGCTGAAGGCCGTGATAGAGGGTAGGATATTGGGTAAGCTGGGAAGGAGAAGAGAGAGATTAGATTTTATGGACGGGATGAAGAAAGGTAGGACTTATGCTGAGATGAAGAAAGAAATACTAGAGGTAGAAAGGGCACGGCACGTGTAACAGTCCGTTGGATATTCTCTGGCTTTCATCATAACCTACTTCTAACCGGTAGATTACTATAATAAATGAATGATACCATCGCGAAACTAAATATTTACTCGATTGTGATATCTTTTTTCCATGAACAAAAAACATACTTCTATTGGAGAGGCCTTATGAGTACACTGGGAAGTTTTTGAAATTCCTGTAGAGTGAAATGTTTTTCTTCTAAACTTACCATCAAGCGTAGTTAGCGTAATTTGTGTTCAACTACTGAGTTCGGTATTAAAGGGTTTAATTTAATTATCCTTCTATCTTTCAGTTATCAATTAAAGCAATTTGGTGATTATGTGCTTTATAACTAAAGATGTATCACGCAGTGTGTAGCCGCTACTAGGTTAGATGTTCTTAATCTATGCTATTATAATGTTTGAGTGAATACATAAGTGTTAATAAAGAGGAGATCTGCCATTTTCTGCCGCTTTACGGTTCTCGTTTGTTCTCTGAGTATTCCATCTCACTCCCTGACCAGCCCTGTCTCAATCCTTCCTTTGGCCCAATATTCTGTGATTCACCTTACTAACTCGTTTGTGCAGTGCGGCGATTTGAATATCACACATGTAATTAAACGCTGTTTTACTTTTCGAAGGCAAAAAAGGCAAAATTTCATTCACGAAATAATTATTTATTTCCTAATACAGTATTAAGTAGCAGTAATGTAGTAGGTTTTACTGGTACCACGTGCAAAAATTTAGAGGAAAATTTGGTAAGGGCAATGATGTGAAGCGCTTCGTTCTATGATTCCGAGCTTGAATGTTCAGGAAGAGAATAGAAATTAATCGGTAACTGAAGATTTGAGAGTAATCCTTGGGAAATGTTTTTTCGTTGAAAAGGGAATGCAATAAAAATATCAAAGAATGAAGGGTTTTCAGAATATTCACCGCATTAATGGCCATTTTCAGTAATTAATATTCGATCGTAGGCTTCCGTGAAGCTTTCCTGCCACCGTTTACAGGTCGAAGGTTTTCTACCGTGTATATGTGAGGTTTTTTTTGCCGCGTATATCTGCTGCACTCTCATTGACTGAAGTGTGGATAACGCTTTTTCCAGGCTCTATTGAGTGGAAGTAGGATTGAAACTGTTGTCTTTTATCAAACTCACATGGTAAAAATGCCGATAAAATGGAAAGATCATCTTATTCAGTAAGGTCCACGCCGTGTCAAAACTTGGAAAACTCAACTTTTGAATGACATTTGTTATTTGAGATTTTCTTTCAAGACGGTGACGTCATAATTTTTCACTCACGATAATCGGTTATACTTAGGCCTTCTCGAGTAAGGCACCAGTGCCATTATATATAATTGTATCGATGTTTTCGAAACTTGATGTGATGCAAAATGATGATCGTGGATGTGATGAAAAAACCTGAAGAAATCTCATCCATTTAAAGTAATTATTGGCATTTATGCGATTCATAATTAAAATACAAACGCTTGTACTTATCTACAAAGTTTTCTCATAGGTAAATCGCGTTTCACCGACTTATGACATCATCCGGCGCAAAATATACAGAGAATGTTTTGATTACTTTTTATTGTCTGCTGTCGTTTTAAGGGGAAAATTAGAAAGGTTGGGGGAAAGGTTGAGGAAGGAATGGGTCAGTACAACCGTGGATCAGGGGCTGGAGGTGTGTGAGAGGTTGTTTTATTTTCCAGGGTTTTTTTTTCGGAAAAAGGTGGGAAGGGTTGCAGGAAAAAATTTCGGGGGAATAGTCGTTCAGAATTGTTCTAATGGAAATAGCTTTCGGGCTCTGTTGCATATTTCTTTGTTGATCTCCAGCTTTCGCTACTATTGCAGGCAGCATATTCGGGAATAATATCTTGCAACACAATTCTGGAGGAAATTTATACCGTTGTTTCCCTACTTTCAATGGGGCTACTGTGTCACGGCGGGTCAGTGTCAATCCTCAATTTTTCTCATATATTTGTTTTGCAAAGATAGAAGAGGAATCCTTATTTTTATAACTTCTGGCGTGTTATTTGATGCGAGTGATGAAATTTATTCCAGTGTGATCAATATATTTCTTCTTATTATTGCAGCTATTGTATTGAAGTTTATAAATTCCTGACTTGAGGACTCTACCATGTGTATATTTAGAAAATTGTTGAATACATAGAACAGTATTGTCGAGTCATCACATTCTTTCTGCATGTGATAATTGTTGTGTGAAAAATTTATCAAGGTGGTGGTTTGTATCATGTGGTGCTTTAACAAAACCGTATGATATAAGTAGCTTTGGTAGTTAATATTTATCTCGGGTTTTTCCTTAATTGACACCCTGTATATTTTTGCAATCAGCAAACCTTGGTTCTACATTTGACTTTTTCAACTTTGATAGTGCGATACTTCGAAAATTTCCTAGTTACCAGACCCGATGGATTGATAGTTATAGCAGCAGGGAAATCCTAGCTCATAGTCTTCGTGATGGAAGAGTTTTTTTTTAACTATCTGACTAATGGTTTGACCATCGTGCGGTACCCTTCAGGATGGAGGTGACTGAGGTGCATCACAGTGCTTAGGTGGGTGTTTGACGCCTTCTCTTGAAATAGAAACTGTTTCCCACTAGTTAGCGGATCTATCGTTTCGCAGACGAAGTACATTCCAGTCACATATCCTAACGCAGGGAATATTAATGGAATTGAACTCCCTCCGACGCACGATTCGGTCCCTAGCAATTAGCGCGCCCGAAGCAACTTCGGCTTCCCTTGGCCGAGAAAACTTCGGCGTCAGCATTTCTCCGGGTTTTATTTGGTGTCGGCGAAAAAAAATCAATGTTTACCTTCCGCATAATCTTTAATTTTGCTGTGATGTGGAACTATTTTCGCCAACGTTCACCGTTTATTTTTAATCTTCACCCACATACATGACAGTCTCAATCACCATTTTTTCTTATTTAAATTTGGAACAAATATTTGATCATTTTTAGACATTTATTAAGTACAGCCAACTCAATGGCTGAATAAAAACTCGTCTTTCACTATCGTTTAAGATTTTCAGCAACTCCGTTTTTTCCATTCATTTCATGTAGTGACATCGCTATCTGAGGACCTATGTTGCAATGTATATTTAGATGACTGTGTGAGACCTCACGTAGTTTCATTTTCAGTGCAAATGTCCGCGAAGAAGACAAATCGGTATTGCCATAATAGAAGAAAAAATTAGCATTTTATACCCAGTAATAGTATCTGTATCTAAATAAAATTTAATTTTTTATAATTAGTCTTTCAATCCTAAGATTTATTGACTTCAGCCTTGCATTCTATTCTATCCGCTACTCATTTCTTGGTGTCCTAGTAGCTCTTTTGTTTCATATTCCGTTTTAAATGGTCAATGCATCTGTCTATCGGCCTTCCTTGTAGGACTCTTAAGTTCTATTATTACACTTTTATTTTTCTTACAAATTCGTTATGTCTCACAGCGTGGCATATTCATATGGCCCTTGTCTTCTTGATAGTGCTCCAGATGGCTTTCTCCTCCACTACTATTCTATTTCTGTGCACCTCCTCGTTTCTGATCCCATCCGTCCATTTTATCTTCGACTGCATTGTAACAGAAACACTTCGTAAACATTTCCACATCAATTGTTATTCTACCGACCAAGGTTTCGGCAAACATTGCCATTATCAAGGCCTTGATAATGGCAATGTTTGCCAAAACCTAGGTCGGTAGAATAAAAATTGATGTGGAAATTTTTACAAAGTGTTTCTGTTAAGATGCAGTCAGTGACAATTTTCCACAAACTTTCGCCGGATATCTTAAAATCCATTTTATCTTCAGCATCCACCTCGAGGACCAGGTTTCTTATTCCTCAATTCTCTTCTTTTTCAAATTGCCAATACTTAAAAGTCCCTGGTTCATATAGTGCAGCAATTCACACGAATTTTTATACGGTCTAAAGCATAAGCATAAGCTATATGGGATGCTGTTGATGGTTTTCAGAAAGTATTTAAATTAAATACTTCGTGAATGTCCATTAGCATCCCCATTTATGAAGGCGGTTACGAAAATATTGTTCAATGCTTGCCAAATTTCGCTCGAAAAATATCGAATAATCGATATATCAAGCATAATTTTTTTAAACATCTCTACGGCTGAAAAAGTTCCCCGACCCAAGGGACTAGACTAGTCCTCATCTACATCTACATAATACCCTGCAAGCCACCTCAAGGTTGTGTGGCAGGGGGTGAGTTTTCACTAACATGAATTACACTATACTCTATTAAAGTTAATGTAACTACGACTATTGATGCATTAGCAAAAACCTAGTAAAAATTTTCAAGGGGTAACTTTTCATAAACATGTACCCACTACACCAGGTATGCTACCAATATTAGAGGGACCGTTTGCAGTAATATTTTGTAGCAACACATAAACGCATCGAGATACGTGAGTTCTCCAGTAAACATGCAAGACGGGTGTTAGTACTAGGTAGTAGATAACGATACAAGTATTAGAGAGCCAATCAACTAATTAGCTACTCGACCAATCGACAAGCCTAGTTTAGAGTCTGATTGGCAACCGTAATGGTCTCTTATCGTAAGCTAGAGAAGTGACATTTTAAACGGCCGGTACCCGTCAACGTGCCGAGACCTCCTCGGTCCTGCCGCGACGTCCCGGAACGGCGGCGCGCACGCGTGCGTTGTACACTGAGGTAATATGCTGGGTCACGTCACCGGGAAATCGACCAAACGGTGCCACCTGCCCATCCCTACCTCCCTCCCGCTTGTTGTTTGTGAAACTTTCCGCCATGCCCTCTCCCTTCCTACCTTCCTTCCCCTACTCCCCCTAAGCTCCCCCCAAGCTCCCCCCTCCCTTCCCCCGCTTCAGCATTTCAATTGTTTACCCCACCGCGCGCGAATGTGCGCCCCTCGCGGTGCGTCCCGTATTTTCATCCTACAGGGCCAAGGGGGGCGCCCCCCCTCCTTCCGTTGTTTCAATTGGATTCCGCAGGTTCTTTCGAGCGAAGGGGAAGGAAGCGGTGCTGCTATAGGTACATAGGAAGTGGGCGAGTGTGCTTCGTTCCATTTTATTTCAGCCGTACGATACGCGATTGACTCCTTTGAGGTCGTTTGCACTGCCACCTCGGGGAAATCAGGAAAATGCGGAAACACGTTGCCGACCTTCTTTTCAATTGGTGGAAGGGACAGCACCTGCACATCAGTTGGAATTTTTTTGGAATGTTTCTAGACGTTTTTGAGCTAGTTTCGTGTCAGCCTTACTGTGGTACATTTTATCCGTGGTATAGGTAGGGATTCGTTTCCGGGGTGACTCTCCACTAGGCCGCGGCCGGCCGGAGATGTAACGTTGCCAATAGAATTAGGAAAATTAACATATTGCTGAATAGTTTAAGAAGTACACAATATTCCAATCTTCTAATGTGCAAATATTATTCCCTGAAATTACTTAATTTATTTTAGGCGGAGTTGTAAATTGTTGCTTTTGTGGCCTGCATATGAGTGCACATAGCGTAAGTTTGGCAGCACTATTTCCTGTTAAGCCCATGCTGATAATTAAGATGTTTGGAGCAATTTTTGTCTTTGTACATATTTTTGCGTGAAAGTTCACATGCGAGTTCTTATTAGTGGTATATATGGATAAATGTTTTAAAAATTCATCATTCCGATTTCTTTTTAGCAATTCAAGGGTACTTTAACACGTAGCCTCCTGGTAAATTACATATATTTCGTTATAATTCGATAACATATGAACAGATTTTATTCCACACGCGATATAATGCATTCCTTATTACTACAACAGTTACTAACATGTATCAAGGTGCCACGCCGAGTTCAATATTCGAAAACAACCGATTTTATTGTTATTTCGCCTAAATTTCGAAAACCGCGCCCAAAACTCTAGTAATAGCAACCTGTATTTAAAAAAAAAATTAAAGAATAATTCTTGTATCATTTCCATTACTGCCTCTATGGTGAGTTCTAACACATATACATATTCACTTTAATGAAATGTGGCCGAATATTTTTCTTTCAACTAACTTAATAAATTATTAAAATGTGCACTAGATGACCCACAATTTATGCTCCAACCACCTCAAATTTTTAACTCTCTACACAATAGCAGGGGTAGCTCATTGGATAAATGCGCAGGAAATGAATCGCTGTATGAGCCGATACCGCCAACTATACGTGGAGCTCACTAGGTTTGATCGCAAGGATTAAATTAGAGAGAAATATGAGGGACATGCAGTCGTAATATTTTGAAAAGGTCACGTGTTCTAATGGTAAATCTCAATGGTTTAGCGTCACCTCTCGGTATTGCTTCGTCCTTTCTATACGTGCATTTAAACAGGAAGCATCAAATCATACCTGTTCATATACTTTTCTTCCTGCAAGCAAGCAAATGAATTACTGAGCCGATTTATTTGATTTTGGTGACATGTTTCTTGTGTGGCGTCTTGAATATCTGGAAAAATCCCCAAATTTCCGTTTTTGACCCATATTTTTTGTAAATTGAAAAAATCAACTCGCCGATTGAGATGGCATTTGTAAATAAATTGCGACGAAACCATTTGCGAATAACTTAAAACCTAATATGGATTGACACCTATATTTCATTACCATTCCATTCTCAATGAGTACCTATTGCCTACTTATTTAAAGTTTGTTTCCAAAATTGCAATTTGTATTAGGTAGAGATAAAAGTATTATTTTCAATAATGTTTCACCCGTTCTCGAATTAACCAACATGTTCTAGTGCAATTTGCGAAGAAGAAATTTCCTTTAAATGTAAGATTTTGTTATTCATATCAAACAGAGGACACGATTTTTATACAGCCAAGATATTCATTGACATTTAAGTCCTTTAAAGAGCAAGAGCACCTTAAAGAATCGAAAGGAACTCCTTGGAGACGAGAAGGCTCAATGCAAGTAGTAACTTAGGCGCAAATTTAAATAACCAATAACAAAGGTCTCTCGGCATGTGAGTTGTAAGAGGTAAATTTCAAGAGAATGTGTTCTGAGCCAATAGGCTCATTTATCACTCACCCATACACGCTCGCATTAAAATTCATGTGACATATGGGAACGTCGAAATAATTTTTTATTGATGGGCTTGGTTTTCTCCTGATTCCTTCAGCCTATTCTTTCATTTTTTAAATTTTGGTTGCCTAAAAACCCCTGCCACACGTCCTTGCTTGAACATGAAGTAAAATGAGAACCAATATGCAGCGAGGTCTTTATATGTAGTTAGAGTCAATTATTATACATATCCAAATTTATTACTAATTGAAGGAAACACGATGAGTAGATTCCCTGTTTGGAATGCATAATTATCAATCATTAATGAATGTTCGATAGAGCTTAGATTAGTAATAGATAGAGATAAAGCCTCGAAAACGACTATTTGAATGCATGATTTCCATAATTATTAGTTCATAAACCTTGCAAGATTATCGCTGCATCTCTGAAGGTATCTAGGCCACATAAAGTAACGTTCGGAGGTCACGAGAAAATTGGCTGCTTAATTAGTGGTTCAGGAATCATCTTAGAAAAAAATTGTTACCACATTACTATCGGGAAAATGTGGTAATTTTTTTACCACCCATGGCTTTTCTTTTGGAGTATTTTTAAACCCTTTTTTCTAACTTAAGAAGGATAAGAGAGACAGTATGCAATAGAGTTCATTGAACTTGCGTTGCCGAAATATCCTATGAATTTATTAGTCTCATAATTTTTGGACCCGAAACATGGTGTTAGCTTATGAGGTCCATAGGTAACTAAGACGGCTGTGATGAACCATTTACAGGAGTAACTACGTAATAGAATACTTATCAAGTGACGATTAACGAGTTTATTTATCTATACTGACTTCCTATATTGTGTATAAGTAACATAATAAATGAATTTTAGCCAATAGTAAGTGAATTAACAAAATGATTGGGTGTGAAATCTATTTTGAGATAAGTTACGAAAGGGATAGTTCCTGCTACTCAAATTTCATTATGAAATCCATAGCGTGATGGATCTCATAGTTATTGATTTTTATTACTAGATGTTTGTGAAACTGGCCATTGGTCATGGATTCCTCTACCACTCTCTGACATAAATCGTGCAAAGTTTTTATTTTATAATAACTCTTAATAAACTTTACCATTTAATTGAAACTAACTCCTTATTATTGCTTTCGACTGCAGGAACAAGCTGTTTTATGAATAAAGCTTATGACTTATCTTCTAATGTTTACTAGAATGAAACTGAAAAATCCAAGTGGATATTCAATGAAGACACAACATGTAGGATATGCTTTTTTATCACCCTGAGTATGAGTTCAAAATAATGGCAACAGGAGGAAATAAGATCTTCATGTAGCGTTCCACAGGTTGTTTTCAGTAACCATATTCCTTCTGCTTTTACCGCAAGCGCGTCTCAAGACACCCCGTACCCTCTGAGTTTAGCTTACTCTTTGGCTTATCCTAGCATACCCATGCTTTGCTAACATTCAATAACATGCGATGATATCCTCTTTTGTACAGTGATTTTTTTTTCTTTAGAAAGTGGCTAATTTGATTTAATAATTTTTTTACCAGATGATTGAAACGCTCTTGAGTTTTCCTCCGAAATCTCTAAATTTCTCCGTTAGTCCCAAAATTTCGATAGGCGACTCGAATTATTAGGGATCTTGGAATCCAATACCTTTCTGTTTCTTTTATCGCCTTATACGTCAGGTGGTCACTGACTGGCCTGTCCACTCCGTCAAACGTCTTTCCTGCCAATTCATTCTTGTCCGTCCGTGTTCTCAGTACCTTTGTTTCAGGAAATTATCCCATGTTTTGATCAGCCTTTGCCGTTATCGTTGATATTGTGAAAATTGCGCAGTCGAATCTGTATTGCTTTCTTTACGATACAATCACAATATCCGTTGGATACACACAAAAATCATCTTCTCACGGTGAATGGTGTGGTTTTCGTGCATGCTATGTTTAGATACACCCAACTTGCCCAATTCAACCAGTGTGAGGTGCCTGCGGTGTTCTTTAATGCTAGTTTCAATCGTCCGGCACGCCTTTTCATTATAAATTTCCCAAACCCACAGTGTATACCGTAAATATCAGCGGCCGTATTCATAGATTTCGAGTTAAACCTGGGGTTATGCGGTTTATCTTAGTCCGGTCTAAGTGCGGCTTAGAACGGTATTAAAGTTAGTATTCAATGCTTTTGTCGAGGGAGATAGCCTCGGGGACTAACGGAGTCTGAAACTTGCCTACCGCGCGAGGATGGACCGCTTGGCAACAACGCTATTCGTCAAGCAGCAGGGTATTTCCTGGAATTTCTGAACTGGTTTTTAGGGTCTCCTGAGGAGTTGTGCGTTATCTGCGAACCGTTTACCCATGCCTTTACCACTCATTACTTGCTTCTGGGACTTTCTTGCTCACTGAAATCGGCCCGGAATCCTGCTCCCTGCACTTCGGATATCTTCGGTTTCATTTTTGTAATTATTTATGACTTAGACGTGTTGCAATTAATTTTTCTATTTTTATTTAAGTTTATTATCCCTATTATATATATATATAACATAATCACTCGGGTTTGTGTCGTGCAATTCACGTAATTTAATTTAGCTACACAAATAATTAATTCACTAAAACAAGTTATTCATCAAAACGCACAGCTAATTGAAATTTACTTAAAAACCAACTATGTAAAATGTAAACAAAAGGATATTACAAAGTATGAAAGGCATGAAATATTATTGATATTATCGTGATTGAACAAAATTCACCATACGAATTGTAAACAATTGAACATAACTAAGCGATGTGAAAACAAATTTAATCAGTGCGAGCTATAATACTTAATAAAAACTGTACTTACTAAATTATAAAGTTGACTAATTAACCCGATTACCGATAAAATTAAACTAAATATAACAAAATTAATTAACTAGGTATCCTGAGAACGAAACTACTTCATTACTTCCCATTACTGCCTATACAACTATTTACGTCACTAAGCCAACAATATTCCTAACGATAGACTAACAAAAAATATAACCCCTTGAATTAGCTCTAACTTGGAGTACTCGCGATTAATCACTTAACACCTTCGAAAATCACCACACCAAAAAAACCGAAGGAAAAGTGGCGACGCGCGGAGCTTAAACTCAACGTTAAACCATTATTCCATAGGTTTAACTTCCTCCGGACTAAAGCTGCCGGGGCTAAAGTCGATCAGCGCTAAAAGACGCTATGAATATCAGTTCAACGACATTGCCGGTCTAACTTACTTAAACCTGCGGTAGGCGTAGTCTAACGTAACTATGAATACGGCCGCAGGTTTTTAAAAGTCCTCAGTCTTTGGTCTTCATCAACTGATTTCTGAGGGATAATGCGACAGAATGGCAATGGATTCTAGGAAACGTGATGACGATAGGTGAGTCGCTTGTCAAAACGTTTGAAATATTGGATAAATCTACCCGTTGCAAAACTCGAGAGCTTTTAAATCAGCAGGAAAATAATTCATTCAATCGAATAAACCACAGTCTAAGGAAAACGGGAAAACTTGAAGCCATACAATGTTTTTACCTTTCTGATAAAATCGTATGGCTTCACTGAAAAGGGAAAATAATTATTCAATCTAATGTTTTTGTTAAAAATAATAATAATTTGTAGAAAAACATTGAGTGCATTTTGTCATTGGGTATACATTTGACTAAGTGAAAATTTGTCTTTGTGATCTTCTTTCCCCTTTCTGTTTTATGGTTGTTTCCACAAATCCCTAGGGGATGGCGACTCAGTTTGGGAATTGGTGGTGTGCATTGAATTCAAAACAGAATGAATTTTATTTTAATTTTATTCCCGTAACATAAACAACGATTCTCTTAGGAAATATTTTTCGGTGTGTGATTTCTCTCCAAATGTGGTGGTGCGTTTTGAATTTTCACTTCCAATAATATTAAATCCTTGCCAAGTTAAATATTATCTATGTATTTGAACGACTCACGACACTTGTTTTTGTGATTTTTTTCGTCCTTTTGGAGAATTCAGATTTGGAAAAATATCACGCGGAAAATTCTGTATTTTTCGTTTTTTTTTAACTGCGTTGACGTATCCGATGGCAATAAAAGCAATTTATCACATCAGTTGTTCGTGATGATTCTACGTGTTTGGTGATAGTCTGCCTTGGTAACAATAGGAAGTGTGTTTTAGTTATTTGCTTAGTGAATGTGAAAAAGCACTGCTCCCTTAGATACCTATACATTGCTTCTTTATTTTTTTTTTAGATAACCCACACTCAAGATATAGGGTTTTGAATTTACATTTTTGGATACCTGAAAGAATGTAGAAACACCCCAAAAGTATAGTAAAACAGCAAAAAAAATAATTTAAAGCGGTTGTTTTTACCCCTTACTCATTAACTTTTAGGCCCATGAGAAAAGTATTGAACTCGATGCTGGGTGTTTATATGTTTAGCTTTTTTTAACTTCTTGCACTCAAGATATCAGTTTCACAGTCGGATGGATGAAAGAATTTTATTTGAAATTCGATTTTTTATACCCTTTAGTTTTGTCTAGTTATTGTTTTTAACTTCAAAATTCTCTTTTTTTTGCTAATCCAACAACATAAATTTCATAATTTCCATGGTGGTGGTTCCACCATAAAATGGCCTGAATGTAATTTTATTCAAATTCTGTCTTTTTGTAGAAATCATTGTCCTCTATCTGATATAAGCAACCAAATAGTACCTTTCCACGCCATTATATTCTCTAATTGAACTTAAAATTGCATGGTTTTTAATGGAAGAACGGGAGAAAGACAAGGAAAAATAATATTCTTCCATTGAATATAAAGGTAATTTTCACGGAAAACTGTTTATAAGAAGAAATAGGTAAGTCAAAAACAAAAAATCAATAGAAACTAAATATAAGTTTCTTGCCAAATTATTTTTTGAGTTATTGGCTAAATACAGCGATATTAGAAGTCAAAATGCGGCAATTCAATAGAAATGCAGTCGGCTCCTACGACTGGAAAAAAGTGTTCATTTAAAATATATTCGTGGAGCAGTCTACATTGTGGCTAAATTTCAGTTTTAAATAGGTAACTTAGATGACATCCAATTTAAGCAAGGTTTTATAACCTAATAAACAAAAAGGTGATATTTTGTATTCGTTTTTACTCACTCAATTGCAGTGGTACCTTCTTAACAACCACCGCATGGGTTTCAAATAGTAACTTACGCTTGATGCCTTTATGACTTAGGTTATGTCGATAAAAGCACACTTATTGAATGTCTATATTTTTTCCCAAATGAGGTATTGGTGTTAAAGTAGGTAGAACTAATTAAAATAAGCTTAAAAGTGTTATTTTTGTCTAATGAAATAATATCAAATGCATACATTTATGGGAATGTTGAGTATTTATGGATCCTTGGCAAGTTTTCCACCAAGCTCGAAATCTTCTTTTTAGCATTTTCCGAAATTTTACAAAAGTGGACATACTTTTGTGCTTTTTCTCCATATTGTGTGCTTTTAGCCATCGACATGAGAAAAAAACAAATGAGATTTTAGTTGGGGTAATTTTCACCCCGTCCTCTCCATGAGTGGTTATTGAATCATACATGGTATCCTAAATGGTGCATCCATTTTGCACGTCACATGATGGGGGTTATTTCAATCCTGTGCAACTGTTTTAATTTTTGTTGAGAGGGAGTCTTCTTAATGGAGCTTGAGGTTCCTATCTTAGTGTATTCTATTATTAAAAAAAGAAACATCCTATCTTGTTAGTTTTGTTATTGAAGCGTGTACTTAAGGGGATATAACAAGAGCTGTGAACAGTTTAAAATTATTTTAGCATGATAAAGAATATGTGATCATTTGCATTTTTGCGATATTCCTAGGTCCTGGTTGTAAAAACAAAATTTGCATAAAAACATCAAGAATGAATGCACTACAACTTGATAGTTGTAGTGCATTAATTCTTGTAAATGAAATAAGTCCGAATAGTTCATCTGTCTCTAAATCGTTAATATGAGTCAAGAGCATTGGGAAAAGGAGGTGAAAATTAGTGCTTCACACTACCTGAGCCAGGTTCTTTTCGTATGTTAACCCAATTACCTGACCTTTATGTGTATTCTCGGCTCAAATTTATTCCTCGTTGCCGTAAGTACATAACTCATGCCTTTGCAAAAGTTTTAATCTAATTTTGCGCCTTCAGTATACAAGGACCCGTCTTCGCAAAATATTTGTTATTGCATATTTTTTTCAGTTTTCAGAAATAACTGCAGTTTTTTCCCTAAGCAATTCTACTACTTAACGTGGCACCCGAGGCATCAGCATAATGCCACAGAGAGCCCTAAAAGAGGGAATTCACTGTCACAAAAACAAGGTACAAAATTCCACTAATTATTTTTTTGCTGTCGACCGGTTTCGACGACTAAGCGTCATTTACAAGACAAAACAGAAGGAAAAATTTTTTTGTACCGCGTTTTTGTGACAGTAAATTATATCTACAATTTCCACAAAGTATCGCCAAAATCGATTAATTTGATCCCTAAAAGAGGCTAAATTTGACCAATATTGGTCTTCTAAAGGCATGAATTCTAAGTTGCTTACCTCAAACCATCACATTCGTATGTTAGTCACGATCTCCTAGCACCGGAGTTACTCGCACTACTTCTAGCTCTCCCGAAAGGCTAATGTTCTTTATTCATAATGGCAGTATAATTACGTAATTGATGCCTTTGCAAATGGTTCGAACTAATTCATTGCCTTCTGGTCACAAGGCCCTCACTAGTCTGAATTATTTGTAATTGTATAATTATTAGTTTTTTCTCTGATCCATTCTATTAGTGAAAGCGGCTCTTTAGACATCAATTAAATGTCTCCAAGGACCATAAAGTAGGCATTACAGTACCCAAATTGGCCTCGGTGAAGGATTCACTCTGAGTTTCATAGCTTTTAATCATCACTGTCGTAGATTAGTCACGGTCTTCTAGGACCTAGTTCATGCTGCATCAAGAGCTTATGATAGGTCGATACACTTGATTGATAAAGATCGTATTTATAGATTTGTGAAATTTGCAGTTACGGAACAGCTCATGTACTTCAGGCATAACTTGTATCAATTTATAACTTCTATTAAGTTGTTTTGTAAATTTGTTGGGAGATAAATTGCTTCGTCATGATCCTAGGAGTCCTATACTCACTCGGAAGATCAATAACTATACTCATGCGGAAGATCCGAACACCGATTTAAATTCCTACCTGAAACTTCTTTCTCCTCAATCGTAACTTAACCCTTTCGTGAAGGCAACGCGTCGCGTAGCCTCGGAATTTGCGTTTATTAAAAAAATGTTCCAACCAATGTAGGAGGATTGGTGCCCGACGAATGGTTTAAATCATGCCTACACACATACCCATCACCCCATTCTCTTTCGGAGCAGGCAAAGTCAAAGAACTTAATTATTGCTGTTAGGACTGGAAAACTGGCTCTCTCGTGATAGTTTCCCCCATAGTGCCCTATCCTTGCATAACTCTTTTACTTCAGTTGCTACCCTTCTGTTATAAATACTCCAAATATTCCTTCTTTTTAGAGTCTCTTCCACCATATCCAACCATGAATTTCTCGGTCTACCCCTTCCTCTCACGCGCCATTCACTCCACCATCATGAACTAGTTTCGTGTTTCGACTGCAATCCATTCTCTAAACATTTAAGGTGTTGAGTTGAAGTGATAAAATCAATTTAAAATATTAAAAAATGCCTAATAATAGTAAATAGTTTCACGTCATCTCTCAGCGCCCTTTTAATATTCGAGGTAACATCCTCGATTAACGACATTACCGTACGAGGTCGAATTTTCGTGGGGATTACAAGAATTTTTTAAAAATATTGCCAGCAACAGAAAGCGGGTTTTTTTCTCCTCTGCCACTTCCCATTCCCCTGCGGCACACTTCCCGCCGGTTAATGTTTTTTTCCTCTCCATCGCATACATTTAATCCGATTCTTCTGGCGTTCATACGGACGCGTACATGACAGGCCGGGATACAGGCTGAGCAGTCGGAGCGGTGTTTTGTTGGCTTATGCGCTACGTTTCATTTTTATTTCATTCATGCATTACCAAATATAACCTAGAATAAACGAAAAAATTTAAATAAAAAATCCATGTTCCAAGAAATTCAAATTCATATTATAAGAGAACTGATATTTTCAATCTTAATGTAATTTATAGTGGTTAAATGTTTTAACATTTTTTCGTATAACTGTAAACATTTTAGCCGCATTATGTATTGAATTTTTTCGTTCCCTTTTACGTGAACTCATTTTATATGTTTTTCCTTAAAATAAAATTGTATTTGTTTGTGCGTAGTTGACATCGTTAATTCATTTGTAAATACGTGCGGTGTGTATATTAAATTGCTTCCATTAATTTTAGAAGTCAGTGGTTCTATTGTGATTTTACTTATTTATTGATTTTTATTTGTTTTGCCACGTGGATAGTGGGGTTGAATGGAATTAAAAAATGAAATGGGCACTCCTTTGGCTTATTATATTTACTTCACTTTTCTAGCTTTTTACAAATGTAGAAAACATTGGTAAATTCTATATGCATTCACATCTGTCCTCAATTTACTTGTTAAAAAATTAAACATGTAACTAGCATTTCACTTTGTAAGTCAACCGCGAGCACTGTTGTATTTATGTCCGCGAGAAAAGTGAAGAACGAAGTGCACATTTTTCTTCCTTCTTGACGAAGAGATATAGGAAACGTTTTCGTCATTGAAACGATCCATTACGTCAGTTTTCTCAGTGGAAGTTTTTGGAGTCCCTTTTCTACTGTAGGTGATTGTTAGATGTGAGAGAGCGAAGGACTCAAGGATTCATAAAAGAAAGCAAAACGAATTCAGGAAATGGAAAATACAAAATGAGTCTAAACTCAGATTCAGATGGTGGAGATATGTGAATTCTCAAAATGTGGAAAATTGATGTACCTCAATGGTCGGAAGATAGATTCCATAATCGGCATTTACAACATTTAATGTTCGGTATATTTGCTCCTCATCACGTTACATGGTAACGTGACGATGGTAACGATGGATTGCATGACCACTGTTGCTAATATGCATTTGGATGTCACAAAACAACCATTGCAAATAGATAAATGTGCTAAGTTTATCCGGGTACAAGAAGTTACCATGATCAGTGCCAACCAGGAGTTTGAATAACTTATACTTACTATTGTAATCTATTAGCACGGTAAAAAGCTATTAAAGCGAAAGCGGCATTAGTGGAACACTCATTTGATTGCTTGTGGAGGCAACTTTCGAGCAGACAAATGAGGCCATTTGAACCATTGACGACTGATGGAGAGGTTGGTAATGGAACGATTATACTATTAATAATAATGTCGTCTTTATTTCTTGAGCAAATGTTGTACTTCATAGTCCTTTCTTACAAATAACACGTATATATCAACGCACAAGCACTCATGTCTCTCTCTTTTCTGCTATAGTTTCTTCGATAAGCGTTCTTCATTCTTCGGGTTTCTCCATCTTCGCTCTCTCTTATCCACATTTTTCATAATCAGCTCTACAAATTACAGTCGTGGCCTTCTCCTTGATTTTTTCCCATTTGAATGTCCCTCTAGTATTGTAATTAACAGTCCGTGATGTCCCAGTAAAAGTCCTACAAGCTGGATTCTCCTGTTTACGATAGATATTCACAAGCTTCTTTTCTCGTTAATTTTAAAGCATCCTCCAATATAAATTTTACTGGTCCATTTCATTTTCAGTATACCTCTGTAGCACTTAATCTCAAATGAGTTTAGTTTCTTCTCTTCCTGTTTCCCCAGGGTCCCAAGTTACAAATTCATATAAGGAGCACACATGAACATGCTTTAAGAAATCTTTTTCTTATTTCATAGTCAGCTGTTTTTTGTAATAAGGATTTTCTTCTGGATTGTCTACTTAACACCCTTGTCCTAGGGGGTAAAAAAACCTTTTCTCGTGGGGCTTGAACCCACGAATTCAAGGATTGCACGGTAATGGCTCTAGTCCGTCACCACTGAGGCCGATTGCGAATTGAGTAAGAGGGAAATAGATAATGGGAGGAGAGAAACCCGGTATCAGGATCATCCTGCTCTTAACAAAAGGCGACAAGAGGTCCATAATGAAAATGTTCGATTCGAACGTACAGAGTGCATCTCTGGCAGTGATATAGAAATGAGCTGTATTAATAGTATTCCGGTGCCAAGTACCGAGTACTACTGAAAAATCTGCTTTAATCCTGGGATTCGAACCCAGCCCCGCAGGACACAATGTACTCTGATGGACCAGGAAAATTTTTAGGTGAAGCCTTTCTAGGTCAGTGGTTCCCAACCCGTAGATGTCTGCGGGCCGCTCAAAATCATGTACGGATCACCCCCACCCTTATCAGTTGTAACCCTTCCACAGCGCCTTTCTCATAGCCAAATTCAAAACTTAGTGTACAGTACAACTTAATTACCCATCTCGTTCAACGCATATCGTTTTCAAAATCCCCGTTTATTGGCAACTTTTTTATATATATTTATTTATATTTATAGCCGGCATCGTGGCGGCGGGGTAACGTCCTCGCCTGCTAACCCGAAGGCCGTGGTTTCGAGTCCCGCCTGTCGAGGATTTTGAGGAGGACCTCACAGGACATGGTTTTCTGTGCTTGTCCATTGTTGTTAAGTTACAATGCTTGATGTAAAAGGCCCTTGAGGCTGTTTTAAGGATAATAATAAATAAATAAATGTCCTGCGGACAACTCCCGAGGCTCTCGCGGACCACCGGTTGGGAACCACTGTTCTAGGTACACTGAGGGATCTCCATCTACATGTGAAATGTGACGTGCAATCCACCTCCAGGGTGTGTGGCACGGGGTGATTCCACACAGGCCATGCAATAATCGTCGCAGTTCTAGGTCAACCCCCGCATATAACCCTGGCCGCTAGGCGCTGACCATAAAGCTGTGAGGAATACAATGCACGGCCAAATCAGGAATTAGGAGAATGCTAACTTGACGAACATGCTAGCATGGGGTATATTCGTTAAGATATCACTACTTATTAGTATTGCCAGCATTATTAATTTATGAATACTATGAGATACCAACTCATACTGAAAACAAAATCATTCGGGACATTTCAATTGGATTGAGCAGTTATTAGTTATTAAATGCAAGTATATAGTCTACTATACCAAGTGAGGGTGGGTATGACATAAAAGTGTTTTATCCCAACTATTATGGTCCTTATTTTCCAGGAAAAAACGACAATTGACATAAATCATTCGCTCTGCAATCTATTTTCTTTATCTTGTGCTTGAGATCATTTATGCAGTAATAAGTTGTCTCTACCAAGACATATTGAACGTCGGGCAAAAAAATATCTACTTTAAACTTACGTAAAGACCTATTGAAATAGCTTTTGGGTTCTGCTGCATCTTGGGTTACTGAACTCGAGGTTTGTTACCATTGCTCGGAGTATCATCAGGAATAATCATTATTCGTAGAGCTGCTGCCTACAATGGTCACAAAAGCTCCAGAACACCAAACAAAGACGAGGCAGAACCCCAAAGCTATTTTTGAAAAGTCAAATGGTGATCACCCGAAAGCTATTTTTGAAGACTCAAATCGCTGTGAGAGCCTACGATCCAGAAATAACCAAAGATTTATTTTTATTAATCAGTTAGATTCCCCACTCTGTAGATGAATACAGCAGATGAAACTGAACTTGAAAAAAGGAAAGAATGAGCAGGAATTAGGGAAGAGTGAATGATTATCAAAATGGCATCCAATTAGACATCGGAATTCCACTTTTAAAATTATCTCCACCAGGGGTCAAACCCGACCCCTTCTGGAAAAGAAGCCATCCACCACACCAACCCGACCCCCGGGAGCATTCATCATCACCGGAGGGAGAAATGAGCAGGGAAGGGAAACATAAAACTGAAGAATTTTTCGGCTCTATTGATTATATTATAAGGGATGCGGTCTGCGTGACTGGGAAACGTAACCTGGGGAGGGGATGGGGGAAAGGGGAGAGGCTTGGGAGGGGGGTGGCACAGGCAGGGGGGCGGGGTTGGGCAGGGTGGAGTAACGGTTCACCGCAACGGGGGAAATTTAATGCCGGCGAGGACGAAATGTGAGGCTAGTCCGTCGTGTGTCCTTTTTCGACAATGAATTATCCATACTTTGGCTCCCTCCCGGGAGATGGGGTGTAGGGAAGTATTTCGGGCGGGGGGGAGGGGTAAATGAGGGGGGGGGTGGAGGGGCAGAGAAATGCTGGGGAGAGTTTTGCTTTTTACTGCCCTAGGTTTACATGTATACATAAAAAAGAGGGGATGAAGGTGACCTGCCTCTCTATTTCTTGTCTTAACTGGTCCACCCTCCAAACCTCTCCCCCGTTCCCTTTTTCACCCCCACTCCTTCACCCCTTTTCCCAGTGACACATTTAAATTTATCGACTCCCCTCCTCCGCCACGTCTAGGTGGTCGCAAAATGGGTTTAAGCCTTTCACAGCTATGAAACGTGTAATTATTTACGTCCACATGCCTTCGTGGTTCATTCATTCTTCTTGCATTCAAGTCCAGATATCATTCGTGTTTTATTTTTTTTACTGTAGCGTTGCCTGGCTAGTGCACTAGCGTCCACGCGTGTTTGATTCGCATTACACACCACTAACGCCAAACTATAGGGTTTATCGTTTTGCGAATGTTTTGAACTCAATAAAGTACATATGCCGAAGCAATACGGTGCAGTATATTAGATTGCTTAGTTAAATAAATACACCGAAATCAGCGCCGTGTAAACAGAGGTTCCGAGGCATCGAATTTGCTTTAAGTTCCGACTTTGGTTTCAAATTTTCGATGCTGATATCAGCACGTTATTTAGTGCTGACCTAAATGTCGTATTAAACAGTCTTTAATTTAGTTTGAACGAGATATCACTTCACCTGGATTGTTATGAATTTGACCTTATTTTAAAGAAAAAACTCATTTTCCGATGATTTGAAAATACTAACCCCTTGTTGAACTACTTTTGGAGTTTGCCCAAAAATATAAACATAGAATAAATTACGGTCGTGCGCTTCAGAGGGAGAATGTTGAAAAAATTAGGAATTTCTAACAACTAGATCTCGTCAAAAAACCAACTGTGTCTAGTTTTTATATTTTATCAACCAGTTATAATATATAATCAATTTCTCATCGCAGTAATTTTTAAAGAATCGCAATAAAACCATCTGCTGTGGTGGATTTTTGAAAGTAAGGTATGAAAAAATTAGTCAAGTTGCAGACTTATATGTATATGTTTTGAGAATTTTTGTCTTATTTAACTATTTTTTTGCGCCATTAATATTACAATATTTACTTCACAATTCTTACGGACGCTGAAATTTAAAAAATAATTTTCGACTATGGTTTCCATTATGACTAGGGAAATATCTCGTTGAAACTAACTACCTTAAGAAGAGCGGATAATTGTAGCGGGCAGGTTTTTGAGAATGCTTAGTAGAGGGATGGAGAAGGATTGACAAATAGAAAGAAAGACAAGCGGAGTAACATTTGAAATGGAAGAGGATGAAATGCAATTGTTGGATGAGGTTAATTGGAGGAAGATTAAGCGATTCGAACAAGTAATTGGACCGCCAATAAATCAAAGACCACTGATCTGTTGGAATGTCAGCAAGAGCGGGCAAGATTTTGGTCATTTAGACGAATTTGGGAAAGGTAGGGTACTTTCTAATCACCTTGCGCAGATTAGCGCACATTGAAGCAGATGGAAACATACGAGCGCACTTTCAAGTCGACGTTTGGAACGATCTATAGAGAAGTGTTTACAAAATGGGGGACGATATTCAACTTCTCTAAAGAAGTGTTCAAACTCATCTCTTGAATGATTAATCCCCGAATTAATATTTATTTTTTCAAGTAATAATTTCAAGTAGACATTAAGACAATCCTGTTTCTATTACTACATATTACCCCGGCAAGTTTCTACCTACATATTACAAGTTTCGTCTCCTTGTGTAAATGTTAACGCGGACGGACTAGAGTAAACATGTTTTTCATTATGCTTAGTGCAGATGACTTCACAAATGTCGTTCAAACAACTTTATTTATCGTTCACGTTGTACGTTTGACGAGATAAAAGTTTACGGAGCTGAAATGTGAAAAATAACCTCCCGAAAAACTTTAAAAATATTTTCTAAGTCAGTGGTGTGATCGACTCGTTACTTTTCCTCAGTTATGTTCCACACACTGCGCTCGAAACATCGCCTTTGTAAGGTGTAATCATTTAAATTGAGGTGAAACCTGTCACATACTGTTGCGAGCCATATCAAACTGTGGAAAAGTACCTTTCACACCTTTGGATGTCTGCTACTTCTGCGAAGTTAAACCTGCAGCCAAATTTTCTATATTTTTCCATGGCGAAGGTATTTGTTGCCATAGCAAATTAAGCAGCACATACTGAGGTAAACAAAAGTTTAGCGCCAATTCATTTCGTATCGGTATGAGGAAATTTTCTCCAAAACATTTCTGCTTACTCCTCATGATAACTTCAGTCGTAACCGAAAATCATCTGCCCTCGGCTCTGGTTTAAGTAGGCACCCTTGACATTAATGACGATTATCCTTTGATTATTAACATTTGCTGCTGCTTTTTGTCCAATGAAGCGGTCCTATTCCAAATGCCGTTGATTTGCGTTAGACACCCACTCTTGCGTCACTCTACTAGAGCAGATAAGCGCACTTCAGCGCATATTAGTGCATACTAGCGCGTGTGAATAGAAAGGAAATGTGCCAGCAGTGCCGGAAATACGCTAAAAAATGGAAAAGTAAGGTGGATAGTGTACTTTACTGTTATAACCATTGCGCAGATGAAAACCACTCATTGCTACTATCTGGGAAATACTAGATGCTCTAAATGTCGTATAACTTGATTGCAGTCGCCGGTGGAGAGCGTAGTTTCAGATGTAGCAAGTTTTGACTGAAGGAATGGAAGGAATAAAAAGGTAGAAAAACCTCCTCCGCGACGTTCCCATAGAAGACAGGTATATCTGGAAGTTTCCCCAGTCAACTGGTTTACAGATAAAAATGTATTATTTTTGACCAAGTTTCGGCAAACAGTTAAATTTCCAGGGCTGCAAGTGCACCCCGATGATTCTGTCGTGTTATAACGAAGTCGACGATGTTTACGAGATCCGCTTGCACAATGGAATGTTTCGTATTTCGAACTATTCGTATATAACGATAGAGCTATCGCGTCGAAGTTAGCAATGCATACACGAGGAAGTACATGCTACGCCCATGCACGGAACCGTGATGTTTCTTTTTTATAATTGTAAAAGCAAGTTTGCTGAAAAATCTAAACTAGTGTGGTGCAATTACATTTCGTCTGAAAGAGGAAGGTGATTGAGTTCGCGATAAAGAACCGCGTTCGGAAGTCGTTCCTTGCAGTGGTATTATTTTTTTCTTTCGTTCAATTGTCAACTCATGCATAAAGGATGTCATCCGTGAATGGCCATTGCGTGATTCAGCCTAGAAATCCGTGAAGGGACACTCGGAACAGTTGACGTGGTAATATTTTTTGTGCCTCTGCCGTTTGAAAATTGACGCGATCCGAATATTCGTGGAATATGGAGAGTATAGACCGGGCAGGGTCATTACGGCTTACGTTTTACGTCGCCTCTGATAACATCAAAGTTGGGAGGATAACCTCTTGGGTCATGATTAATTACGGGAGGCAGGAAAAACGGTAGCTGCATTTCCTGGTCGGGGTGAACTGGGTTGTGAGGAATCTATTCTTGGCGTGAGAATGTCACGCCTATATGGCTCAGTTTTCTCCCGACCCCTGTCTTTCCTAATAAATTCGAATCAAAGGGAAGCCGTGAAGAACTCGTTAATTCACCGTGTTAAATTTTAAATTCGTTTGGACGTTAAAAATTCGGAGGATTTCCACTCCTGAATATGGAGTGATGTGAACGTTTTCGTCGTAATTTTTTTTAAACAGACGTCATTTACTCGGCTCTCCTTGAAATAATTCTGAAATATGGAATAAAATGACTCACCGGTCGTAACCCGTAACCGGTCTTGGGCGTGTTATCTGTATACATACTGTAGAAATTAGTATACTCCGTCTGCTTAAAATAGTAAATAAAATAACTAAATAACCTCAAAAGTAATTAATAAACTTAAATTTCCAAAAATTGTCTATCGAAATACTTACGGCTCAACCATCACAAAAAATATCGAAGTAAATTTTAAATGTGTATCTATAGTTAAGCGTATTATCTGTCGTGCTTTAAAGAGCTATACCGTAAAAAATAATTTATAATAATTCAGATTAAACACAATTTATATAATGTTTTATGCATGTTTGATTAATACATAGCGTGTGTATGCGAGTGTGTGAAAGAGAATTTACAGGATGTGATTGGTCTTTTTATACGTATGGATGCGTACGTTGGTTTTATTGCTTCACGTTAAGCAGGCTATTTTTGGCAGACCGGTAGCTTCACTTAGTAGGATATAATAAGAGGATATACCTATATTACTAAACCACTATAGCCTGTCTGTCTGTGAGTTACGTGTGCTTGAAGGACTTCTATGTGACCTAAGAAGTAGAAATTTACACAGATTGTGTATCCATACTAAATAAAAACTATACTTTGTAATTTTGCACAGAACTTATAAAAAAAAATATTTATATTTAATTATAGAAAGTATATATGTTATTTAGTATGGATACTAAATACTTTCACAAAGTAAAGCCTGAAACCATAGAGTGTATACACATTGTGACCTACAACCGACAGAAAAAATAGTAAAAATTCCGAAAAACAATAAAAGGGGTTATTGTCAACCCATATTGTTCACTTATACTCCCATAAGAGAAGTTTTGAGCTCGGAGGGGGTTGGTTTTTCTTTTTTTAAATTGATTTAAATTCAAGATTGCTTTATTATTAATATTATAATAAACAATCACTATTAGATGACTGCAGGAACGTGATTTTTGTTTTTTCATTCGGTTCTCCTTTACGCTTAACTTTTTCTTCAGAACTGCGTTTTTTACTTTAAAATCGTTCATTTATTCACTATTTCAAAAATTTAAAAGTTATAATTTCGTTGGCAACTGCGGCATGGTCTTGAAATGGGCATGGGCTGCCTGAGGCCTTTTTAGCTTCTATCTGTTTAAGTGATCAGTATGAGAAATATTGCTAGATTCTTGTTGGTTTTTTTTCACCCTAGCCTCTCCACGGCTAGTTGATGACTACTAAATTGAAATTCCATTGCGTGCGGCACATTGCTCGACATTTTTCTTCTTCTCTTTGTTATTCAGCGGGCGCACTTTCCTAGTCATAGTTAAAAGAGATAATATTTTCGCGGATATTGATGTCCCTGAGCTCTTTCGAACCCTGTTCATTTAGCAGATCCTTGTTTCTTGCTGCGCTAATACTTACTGCTGTCATGTGGCATGTACTCCCATAAAACTAAATAGAATGGTTTTTTGATAAATCTGAGACGAAGTAACGAAAACAAATAGTGCTATCTAAAATTATAGCCTTTTCCGCAAACGGAAATGCTTATCCGTCGCATTCGAGTGTATTTCAATTATATTTTGATTCCGTTCGTGTTTTAAGTATCCGATGGTGGCTGTTTATGCAAATGGAAAAATATCCTGCTATTCATTTGCTCGTCACCCCCACCCAGGCACTCGTCACTATGGATTTCACGTTATGGCACATTACCTACGGATCTGGGTCAGCGGAATTCGTTCTTGGGTGAGAAAGCTATGCCGCACTCGGAAATTATCTAGGTAATATAATTCCAATATTGACCGACATAATCTTCGCTGCTCTTGTTTTTAATAGCCCTTGCTATGCATGGTCGTATGTGGGCGTTTTATTTTCACATAGGAATTTTTAATAGTGAAGGAGCGAAAAAGAAAAGCCTAGTTCGCTTAGTTTTATTTGAAGGACAACAGATGGCGCTGTGGGACAAATACGTTTGTCGCCTCTGTTCGTTATTAAATAACTGCTTTTGGTAAAAAAGATTGGTCTCTTTCAACTTCATAAAGAGATCCTCGATTCCATTTTGAACGGTACTGACATATAATTATAGGTTATTGAAGTGCGAGCTGTCAAAAGATGCTATGCGAGTGGCTGTGTGGTATTCTTATTGGAAAATATTGCAATATTTTTAATGTTTTAAAACAATTTAATTATTTCAAGAAATCAATGCTGATTCTTTCAAACAGTGGAATTATTGAATATTTTTTTAACCAATTGTAGTTCATCTCAATTTATGCATCGTAAAGTTTCCTGTTAAGGCTAAGAAAAATGGAAAACCTGGGAGAGAGAGGATAAAAATAATTGTTGCGTTAAGGAGAAAAAGAGTTCAGGTTCTAAGGGATGAAAGCGATGTCAGATACAGAATCTCTTGGCCGCTGAATACGTCTTTTCTTTACCTACCTTATTGATATTCCCTTTATCATCTTCCTTTTCTCTCCTGCCAACACTTTTTTATTTTTATTTCATGTTGGCCAATATGATTTTTCCGTTCTTCTCCAAACCTACCTCATAAAGACGTCCTCTATCCTGTTATTATTTTTTTCTTTATATCTAAGCTTTACAACCCTTCAACGGCACGTAACCAATCAGATGTTTCTCTTATTTTTTCCTAACATGCTTACCAACAGTTCCTGTCATAAGTAAAACCGTGATAGAGTCCACCTCCTTAGCCAACTTCATTATCCTCCTTGTCTTCAGAACGGTGATTACTATTCTCAAAAAGGAAATATACAATACAGAGTACATTCCTCTCTTTTCTAGTGAGTAGCTCTTTCAGTGCTTGGAATAGCCTCTTCCTGCCTTTATTTTTCTTTGATGACTCTTCCTTATTCAACTCTCACTCAGGTTTTATAGCCTGAAGAGCAGTGACAACGGTCCGCCCTGACTATAATAAACTTTCGTGTTATCCGTAGATCAAGGCACCATAATCAGATCTTCTCGCTAATATATCATCTATATATTCATGAAAACATATGACAGTGAACAACAGATTTAATGCGATGCATTGAGTTATTAAAATTTATACGCATGCGTAAGCTCTACGCATTTCAATTGAAAAATGTTAAGTTCCGTGTTTGCTTTAATGAGTCAATTTTATATCGTCTTAAAAAAATTACCAGTATTAAGTACCTTGCAGCGTAACACAGGTAGATGAAAATTCTTATGGCAGCAACACTATTCATTTGTTTGCATTCACAAAATACTATTTTGAAAAAGTATTTTTCTAAGTACAATTGAATAAATATCGTATCAATCATATAGCATTCTCATTAAATTAAATAGGATGGATAGGCTTAGGAACGAGAGGGTGATAAAAGAATGTGGTTTGAATACTCCAGTAATGGACATTTGTGAAAGGATTGTGGTTTGGCCATGTCAAGAGAATGAGAGAGAGTTGAAAAGCGATACAGAAATATGACATTGAAGTCAATGCTGTGAGAGGAAGACGTAGACCGGGAAAGTCATGGGTGAATGTGGTAGAAAAAGGAATATTAGGAGTCTTAAGTTTAGGAGAGCGTGTATAAAGCAATGCATGAGTGTAACATAAGCGAAAAAGGTTTGTAAGGATAGGGCAATATGTATGGCAAATTATAACAAAAGGGATCGAGATTTCTAGGGCTAACGGCAACAAAATTCTTTGACTTTGCCTACCCCGGAAGGAATGGCGTGATGGGTATGTATGTTCGTAACATACTGTTTGTAGATAACTGAAATAACTTTTTAGATTTCAAAGTTAAACACAAATTAAGGATGGAATTTTGCCGGGAGAAATTACCTCAATAACGCCTTGTTAATTATCCGTCAATAGCGTCCACTTCTCGCCGTTGTTTTTCCTAGGATGATTCTTACACAGGCAAATTTCCAGCCATTGGAATTCGGATCTCGATATGAATATGCTCCCTGCAATGGACGCAAAACATCATCACTGTTATGATGAACCAACACAGTGGAAACCGGAAGTGGAACCTTCAACCGAAAGCATTTTCGCCCTGTAAAGAAACTTCCGTGATTCGATTCTTGGTCCATATGGACATTTTTTCCTTCGTCTGTTTCCAACGCACTCTTTGCTATCCATCTCAGAGGATAAAAATTATCCAGATGAGTTTTTGTACAGTTTTCGTTGAAATTCTGATTCGTCAACAGATACCCATTTGTATAGGAAAATGTTTGTAGTGGATCAAGGTGATATGGTGGCTAGAATACCGTTTTCGAGGGCATGGGTGCAAATTCCGTCGGTGGCGGAGTTTGTCAGTGGAATCTCAATCCCTAATGGGGTGCAGTGTGGTGAGCACTCCATCAGTGGTACAGTAAACCCTCACGTTGCCCGATGTTATGTTCCTTATGATCTTGGCATCTTGTAGAATCGCGCTATACGAAAAAAACATAAAACATTGAATACTTTCGTTCCTCAGTCTCAAACCAAAAACCTTATGTTTCATTCGAAACGATATTTTCCGGTTATTCAATAGCCCAGCAATGTGGATAGTAATTTCGCATGTGTACGTTTTTTACAAATGCTTTTCCCGTTTTTTACTCGATTTAATGGGAAAGGCACCCAGTTTATTCAAATTAACATTTAAAAATATGAAGTTTGTCCTTAAGTTACAAATTTTAACGTTATATGTCGCAATTAAACACCAGGGTATCTACAGATTGAAGTACTTCAACAAAAAAATTATGGCAATAAACTTTAGCACGCCATTTTAAGCGCCTCTTTTGATGGGACCGCGGAGGATGGAACTATCAGCTGTTGCTGCTAGCAATGCCATCTATTAGCGAAAAGCAAAAGTAAATTAAACTTTCCCATTTGTGTAATACGTATTGGTGATTTGTTTACCCCGTACACTCTCCCTTGGTTCGAGCTTTATTGGCCTGCTTTAAAATCGTGTTTTACCGATAAGTACGCTCGCATCTTGTAAAATGGGGTTGACGACTATTACCGTGTATATACAAAATCACGTCTAGTGAAAGCGCTCTATTTTACTCTAGTCTATCGAATCCTCTTGGCACCTTTAGTTGAGAGCAGGGTAATGCCGACGCCGGATTTCTTTACACACTTCCTCCGTTTCCGATGTAATCCTACCTTCGCATATTCGCCCACCTGTTCGCAACGGCGCGAACGAGTTCAGTAGACGGAGGGATATGGTTGGTGTGGTAGCTAGAGAACTGGCTTCCCATCTTGAGGGCTCGGGTTAAAATCTCGGTAGAGGTAGAAACCTTTCATTGGAATCCCGATCCCTACTTGGTTGTCATGTGGAGGGCACTTCAAGTACAATGCTCCGTCCGTCGGATGGGACGTTAAAACGTCGTCCTCTTGGCGTATTTACTTGAGAACATGGTATTTCTGACTCCGAGTTTCTCTCCGCCCTTCGTGATGATTCCCCAATAACCATTCCTTCAGAAACCAACCAACCTATTTTCAATGGTGCAAATGACTTCAATTGCCGGTCACATCCACAAGTAACCAACCGACCATTAGCTCAGTAGTCGGATGCCTACTCGAATAATCCTAGCCAATTGACCAGAGCAAAATTTCACTGTCCGTCTTTTCACCAAGGTGTGAAATAAGAAAAAGTATAATTCTGAAATAAAAATTCATAGCCATCACGCCGTTTCCTTTCAGGTTAGCACAGCCAAGGAGCTAAGCTATTACTATTAGGCCTGTAATGCTGACTCTAGTTTCATAATTTCCTCCATAATGTCCTGTCCTTGCATACCTCTTTTGCTTTAGTCACACTCTTAGATTGCTTCATATACACCATCCGTTCTCTTAAGACTCCTAATAAGACTCCTTAACTTCTTAAGACTTGACATTTCTTCTCTTTTGAAGGAGAATTATAATTTGGAGTCTCTCTCTTCTCTCCCACCACTTTCAGCCATGGTTTTCTCGGTTATCCCCTTCTAGTACCATTCGCTTCTCCATCATAAATCTTCTTCGTTATTCGACTTAAATCATTTACTTCAGCATAGCAAAACCAGTGAAACATACTTCTTTCATATATTTCCAATGCAGGAACAATGTATTCAGATTCTTTCATCTCCTATTCGTTCCTATCTATATCCCTCTTCCTCTTACTTTTTCCTCAAACACTTCTCAGGTATTCCTTTTTCAGAGCATCAAGCCTATGCTTATGCTGAAATCTTATGCTTATCCTGATATATACAGATTTCGCGAGAGAATAAAATCATGTCGCCGTAAAATATGTAAAGTTTTTCATTTACGGGCGAAAAAGTGTTAGAAGTTGTTGGAGAAAAAAATATTTTCTGGAGCGAGCATTGAACCTTAGACCTTCGGCTCCCCGAGGTTCGATTTCTGACACTGGAAAAGCATTACTGCTCTGGCATAGTTGGTCCGGTGAACTTGCCGTTCATCGTGGTGGATAAAAGAATCTCGCAGGCTCTTGTTGTGTCTTCATGTGTTTTTCATTCTTATTTGTCACCACCGTACTGGATCGGTAAGGTTTCACTTGGGGAGCAAAGAAATGAAATCTCCACCGCTTTCTGTCAAAAAGATGCACGATCGCAGTAAAATCTCCGTCGTTCAAAAAACTCTCCATTCCACATTTGTTCCTTTTATCTCGACCGCATCCACCTCCTCCTGACTCTTTCTTCTCCCCTTCCTCCCCGCGCGGGGGTTCTGCATAAAAAGGGGGGGATAAATTCTTTCGAGGAATTCGTGAGGAGGAAAAAAGGGTATTTCTGGAAACTCTTTACCTTCCCATTCATGTGCACCCGAACGATATGTGAGTGTGTGTGGCGGATTGGGCTTGGGGGTATCGGGAAATCTGAACACGCCATCTGGGAGAGGGGGGAGAAGAACGTGGGGTGTTGTATGAGTGGGTTGGGGGGGGGGCGGTGACATCAAACGGTCTCGTTATTCCTTTTTCTCTGGCCAAAATCGGGAATAGTCTCACGGGAAATACGACAACAGGTCTAGACGAGGCGCTCCAAACATATGGACACACTAAACCGTGACGATTACCTCTGCCACTCTCTCCCACAGAGAAGAAAATCAAAAATATTGTTTTTGACGCTCCTTTTTCAGTCAAAGTTACACGTTTTCACATTGCTTGAATGGGTGAGCGTATTTAAAGCTCCACTGAATTGACTGAGAGGGTGTTGGAACTTATTCGTGGCTTGTAGAAATAGCCTGTGTCATCCATTGCCCCCTATAAATTTCTAGCACGCATTCCGGTGTCAATCCTATGGTGCCATTTCTAGGTGTACTTACTGTGAAAACAACCGTATGTTGAAAGTACAGTTTTGTGCATATGAAAGAGTATTGACGCCAACCTTGCTATAGGTATCCACCTTCAAAACAGAGAAACATTGGTAAAATTTCCACACTTTTATTGACCACTGAGCAAGGTTTCGGCACGTTATTTCATCATCAAGGGTATCTCCAATACCTTGGTCGGTGGTGAATTCTAGTATTGGTATCCCTGATGGTAATTTAATGTGCTGTAACCTTGGTAGGTGTTCAAGAAATGTGTAGAATTTTTATTTGACTTTCTCTGTCGAGAAGATGAACAATTTTTCATTCCCCGGTTTCGATTCAATATTGATCTACTGAAATATCAAATACTCCAGCATCATGTTCTTAGAGATATTATTGGTTGCGATCGTGAATCAAGTAACATATTATTCGGAGACTGCCTACGATGCTAATGCTAAAGGAGTGAATGCTGTACCTGTTCGGTACATCCTCATGGTGATCTCGTCAGGAATTTAAGTGTGTAGCTTCTATGCTTTCTCATTTATTAAAACAAATTGATTAATTGCTCACTTTAGTAATTCTACAAAATCGCAAAATAATCCTCGGTTGTGAAGACGTTTCCAGCGTACAAGGTGAAAATATTGAATCATGTCAAAACCTGTAATAATATATGTATATTTAGTTAATTTCTGAGAATTTCAGTAATTTAAAACGTTTCTGCATCATTAAAGTTACAATATTTACTTCACGCTTTTTACAGTTGCTTCAATAGAAAAATAATACTTGAATTTGGTATCTATCATGATTTGGGAACGATCTCACTCGAAATACCCAATTAACTGACAGTGAATTTGATTTGTACTGATATTCTTCGATTAATTGTGCTAAGACATGGAATGATAGCTTCATGGTCGCATTAATTCTCCACTGAGCTACTCGAATGATTAAAGGGTTCGCTAGCTATCTTACATAATAGTTGGAAAATCTAAATCTTCCTCAAAGGCTGCTAAGCTAGGCCATCTGCCTTGAGTTGTTTTATTTATGGAATGGTACCACCACCTCTAGCCTTATAGATGAGCAATTTGATGATAAGTGTGTGTCATTTGTAGGTGCCCAAAACGCATGGGTTCATCAGGACCAAATGGCAAAGAGATACACGGTTTTGAAAGTTTTTATCTGATGTATATTGACATTTAGTTCTAGTTTCTTCCGTAACTATTAGTATTTTTTAAACAAATTTCGATTGTGAATTCGGTTCCAATTTTCCATAATTTTTTTTATTATTTATACAATACGTCTGAATACAATTCCCCAGCGTGATTTGTTTTCACTGTAGGCTAATATATTTTCAAATTAACGTAAATTTCAGTCACGAAATCTCCACGTCCTCTTTTCGCTTCACTTGATCTGATACGCTGATCTCTGATGTATTTTTCCAACCTTTTGTATTTTTCTGAAATTTGAAGTATTTTTAAGCAACTTCCAAATGTCCATGCTGTTTCAATTATCCCCAAATGTTATTGTCATTATATGAAAGCGTATCAGGCTTAAATTTGTGGAAATACTTTATGTAAATTTAAAATAAAACAATATTGGTAAATTTCCACACAGTATATTATAAAAACACAGTTAAAATAACACCACCGACCAAGGTTTCAGCAAGTAATGCCATTATCAAGGTAATGGTATTACGTGCCGAAACAATGGTTGGTGGTGTATTTTAACTGTGTTTTTTATATACTGTGTGGAAATTTACCAATATTGTTTTATTTGAAATCGTCTGATAATCAGTTCCTCAACATGTTTTGTTTTCACATCTGGTACATATCTCCTAAATTAACGGAAATTTCCGTCACGAAACCTTCTCTTTCTAGTTTATGCAGGACCTGATCTGATTCGCAGCAGCATCAAACCCCATTTAAAAAAAAAGGATTCCACCTACCGGCAAAGCAAACATATTCTAGCGCATGTGAGGGCCTGACAAGGGTTATTGAATGGTCCATGTTCTTCCACGCCATATACCCGTCTCTGCTTTCCCTCCCTCTTCTCTCCTTTGATATCCCCCCTCCCCTCCTATCTCCACTCCATTCATTGAATTGTCTTCTCTTCTCTTTCGAAAGCGCTTGT
Organism: Pyrrhosoma nymphula; assembly: GCA_963573305.1. NCBI lineage: Eukaryota > Metazoa > Arthropoda > Insecta > Odonata > Coenagrionidae > Pyrrhosoma > Pyrrhosoma nymphula. The sequence continues at coordinate 69,517,349 of OY754331.1, forward strand.
GTGACGACTGTGTGAAGAGCCGGTTCAGCTCGGAGGGGACGACGGATGTGGAGGGGGGAAGGGGAGAGTTGGGGGGAAGGTAGGAAATACTTTGGAGAGAGAGAGAGAGGGACTGAGTGAGGGGATTGGTACAGGTAGCGGGGCGGCTCTCTTGTTCACTTCGGATGCTTGCCCTCGTTTCAATGAGACCGGCGACGGGGCTTTTGTCTGTCTCTCTCTCTGCTGCATTAAAGTTGTTGTCTCGCCGCGAAAAGAATCCTCCATTCTCTCCCATACTTCCCTAAAGTTGCGTCCACACAAACATTCCGTATTTTCCTCCAATTCCCTCTGCTGCTGTCCGTCGAACGTGTAAATTACTTCAAGGCATATCACACTATAGATGTTTCAGAACATACTTGGGTCGATTCATCAGGCGTCGTGATAAATATCGCTCGCGAAAATACAATATACACATTCGCATGGTTACAAACATGGCCACTCGATATCGTTCGTGCAACAATTATCGCTTGCAGATTTGATGAGATAACTCAACGATACTGAATCGACGAAGTAGTACGATAAAATTTTTATTTTTCAAACTAAATGTATCGCAGTGTTCGAGAATTGACCCCCTACTAAGCATATTACACACATGCATGAATATTTTTAATGAAATTGTTGACATTAATATGGAAACTCGTTACTGGAATAAAGTGGGTTAGGTGTCTTATTTTTTTCCCCTGAAATTCCTGTGCTACCTTTAATGGGATTCAGGCGCATATTTCAAGGATGATAAGCTAAATCTAGATCAGGGAGTCCAATATCAAAATTCCGTGATAATTATAGCTTGAAAATATACTAATAATATACCCTTAGCTTTTTAGATAGCGAATTAAGGCAATGTTTTGGAGTGTTGGTCAAAAATTTAAGAAAACGACTCCATTAGACACTACCAAGGTTTCGTCACATTTATTCACTTCCTCAGGGCTGAGCATATACCAATGAGCAAAATCAGGATATTATAAATAACTAATGTTGATTCATGTAAATAATTACGAATGATAAACTTGTTTACCATTGACTTATTTGACACGCTTGTAAGTGCGGGTGAAATAAGTCTTAAATTTACAAATAAGCTCAAATAAGCGATCAATTAAACATAGCAACAAATTTATTTTTTATACCTGATTATAACAACGAAAAAATTAATTTAGCGATATGTATTTGTAAATGAAAAATATAGTAATAAAGCAATTATCAAACATAATTTTACAGTAAAGAAAAAGAGATAAAAACATTATGAAGTAAAAAGCATTTTTTCCTTAACATGATCAATTTTTATAAAATTAAATATGTTATTAGCTCTAAGATTAAATATATTGATATCACTTCTGGAATTGCTAGAATATCTGGTTAAATATTTACAATTACTTTGAAAAGTCTTTTCTTTAGATGAGACGAGATTTACGAAACGTTGGCAATGTTTGCTTATACGGTTTTCTTAAATATGGGCCATTACTCGAAAACATTAACTTGATTGAAAATAATAATTTATTGCATTATTTTGTTGATTCAGCATTCTCGAGTCGTTAAAACTTCTCCGCGTGCGATAATTTTTGGTTTTTAAAAGCATCTAGTGGTTTTGTACCATGCGATACTTATGTAAAATCATGCGGCAGTACGCTCTTTTTGTGCGTGTGATATTTATCATGAAATATGGAAAATCGACTCCCTGAGGTCTCCAAATTGGTTGATATAGTATATTAGGGGTCGATTAAATCTTCAAAGGGATCGATATATACTCGGACGTCAATGGAAAGTAGGTTATAAAAAATCACTAGCATAATAAATAGCTTAATATTATTGAACTTGCTAAATTGATATTGCAAAAATCAATCGAAAATTCACATAAGCGTATTTTTTGCATGTCCTATTTATAGTTATATAATAATTAATAAATAGATTATGTTGTTTTTCGTTCGCATGTGTGATTTTAGCTTCGTTTCATTCTCTCTTTAGTGTCATTTACGATGTACAGATGGAAATACTACGTTATAGGTCTCGTGGACACATTAGTAGTGGTAAACAACGTTTCTTGGGCCATGGAGTAAACGGAGATTGAGCCTATTTATATGCTAAACGTAGGGTTTAATATTCGTAACATGGAACTCAAGACTGCCCACAGGGCTTTCGTGCTCGGTCTCCACAGTCCAAACATTCAGAAAATGAGCTTAGTCTGAGAAATGTTTGCATTTTATTTAAGGTGACCGAAATCAAAATCGTAAAATAGCAAACATATTTAGCACTTATTTAATAGGCCAAAAATGGAAAATAAATAATATTATTATGATGAAAAAATTAATTTACTTTCTGAAAACATTAGGTTAGTAAAAGTTTTACTTGTGACGCACCTTTCGATCACGCCAGTGAGAAGGAGATCGACTACTGAAGTCAATTTTCTCTTTCTAATTGTTCTCCTCAAGAAAGCGCAGCAAGTATATCTCTATTATCCAACAGCAGCGACCTTTGTGGGTGCTAATAGGGACACAAACAAAAATAAAGATAGCCGTACCGCTCTAAAGCGCTCGAAAGTTACACTTCCCATTAAATCCCTTAATCCATTCTGTTCAATCACGATGGAGGAATATATGTAGTAGCCATTTTGTAGGCTGTGGTAGAGGCACTACAGATACTTAGTCCTAAGAATAGGAGAGCGCGAATTAAGCAATACGTGAGTGTAAGAGAAGCGAAAGTAGTATGCAAGGATAGGATATTACGGAGGAAAGAAAGAGAGCCAGTTTTCTAGGTCTAGCAGTAGCAACATGTTCTTTGACTTTGCCTACCCCGAAAGGAAATGACATCATGGGTAAGTGCGCCATTTTATGGAACATTATGGCATTAGTCTGGGGAAATATTTCCAGCGATCCTTACATTTTTTTTATTTTTAACAATCTATGGATGTATGTCATTTGTATGAAACAACATACCGCTGATGTCATTTGTGACATGAGCGATAGGCGGGTAGTTTTATGAGAGAAGGATTCTTTGGGTATGGAAGAGGAGGGATTCAAATCCGTGACCTGCAAATCATCATTGCGGTTCGTTCTTAACCTCGCTACCGCCGCCGGCTTTCGTGTAAGACTGAAGAGATAGTGGCTATTAATAAACTGCTCAAATTTTCTTCTTGTATAAAAGCGAAGGTTCCTGGCGTAACTTTGTTGAACATGTACACGTTTCTCAATGAATACACCATATTTACCACGGTTAGTTATTTATTCCCGTGGCCGTGACAAGACTATAGGTATAAGAAATATTAGTAATTTTCAAGGTTATGTATCTTTATAATAGTATTTATTTGTCGAAACCATGGCCAAGAATAAACTAGGGTGGAAAATACAATGGATCTACTCATTCATTATACCCTTGTTTTATAATCTCTGGTTATAGATGAATAAAAAGTTAACTTAAATGACGACCCAGGCTTTGATGCGCTGTATCATCATCTTGAGTATGAAATTACCTTACTTGATGATGATGTAGTGCATCGAATGCTGATTCGTAATAAGTGCTGGTTTTGTTATCGTGAAATGTTGCGCACCTTTTGGCGCACCATTCATGGCGTTAAATTCCACGCAATATCGCGTGAAACTTCCGGAACTCTGGTTAAATATTTTATCATGAAACCGTTTATTTTTATGAAAACCGTAGTAATTGCGTTCCTTCATCAATAACCCTCTCTCGCCTAAAAGCCGACACAATTTTGTAATGTACAAAACCCGAGCTCTCAGTTAACATCGAGTTAAAAGTCCGACTTAAGCAGATGATTGAACCTATATTTTTCTCTTCGATCTATTAAAGAGAATCTAAGCTTGATTCAGCTAGCAATTTCATCAACCTGCTAAGGCGCAATGGTGGTTTTAAACTGGCAAATTACTTCCTCAAGTTTCTTCGGAAAGAGCTTGCGGGGAATTAAACTCTAGCAAAATCTTTTCATAAGTTAGTTCAGAGCCAGTTTGAATGCAGTTTACACTGGTGAGTAATACACTTTCGAAAGCGACTTGACAAAACTTCTAAATTATCTGCAATCGGATTTTCAGAGCCGTTTACACGTGGAGCTTACGTAGAAATTAACGTGCTGCAAATAACTGGAGCAATAATCTTGCAGTGTAAACTCGCATTTAGGTTTCTTTATTTTGCTTAACTTTAAATCGACGTTATAATATCAAGCCCAAAATGAAATTAACTTCTTGGATAGCCATTCCTCCGTTGGATATCGAGAATTCTTTTCACCAGCAGATGGACAGACAAAATTCCGAAAAGGAAGAGACGAGAGTTTCATGTGGATTAATTTAAGCGGCCGATGAAAAAAGGGGAAAAGTTTCAGGGAACGAGGAAAATTACCAACATTTATTTTTGCGCGGTGCGGGCGTGCGCCAGGGTAGATAAGGGTGGACCATGGCAGAACGTCGGAGGGCGGGGGGACGAGGATGCGTCAGATGTTGGAGGTGAGAGGGAGGGAGGTAGAAGACCTGCGGGTGTAATGCAGAGAGAAAGAGGTGGGCGTAAGGTGGCTCTGGGTTAGAATGATGGCTTTGGAGAAAAAATAGCCTGGGCTGCAAACAGGCGGATTACTCGGAGGAGATAAAGCTGTTGCAAAGGGGATGATGTGGATGCTGGAATTTTGGCGGTTTGGTGAATGCCCTAGTTTTGGTTCTGTAGAGACTGAATGACGGGCCATGCGTGCCATGTTTTGGACGGGAATCAAGGGAGAAGGAACCCAACCCTTTGGGACTTCGCCTCTATTCGCCTCAAAATCGTTTATGGTGGAGTAGGATCGAAATTAGTCGACCTGGGATATATCGTCTGAAACATACAGGATATGTTAAAATCGTATCAGAAAAGTTTTTGAATGCAGTATTTACTTATACTTATAACCACTACGATTTTCCTCCTTTGTGAGGGCATTAATAATCGTGGGAATCCGTACTTATCCGTATCATTTTGAAGTTTTTTCGTCATGCACTTAATCTTCTTCGTGTAATTTATTCATGCATTCTCAGATCTTTAATATCACTCAGTTCGTTTAGAAAGCATTTAAGTGTTACACTTTAATGTATTTTACATAAAATATTGATCACTTGGGCAATTGCATAAATTCATTCTTTAAAACTTAAGTGTAAGCACTTAATACGAAAATACGTAATCATCTTGAAAGGACACAGTATGTATATTTTCCACAATCCGATTATAATGGTTATGGTATAAACGAGGATTATGAACCTCTGAAATCTCTCTCCCACATATCTGAGTGATCATAAAAAAATCCATGAAATACTGCCTCTTTGCTAACCAAAGGTTTTTTTTTAGTCAACAATTGCACCCACGACATTGTAAACTTGATTCAGTTCGTTTGAAAGGCGTCCAAAGTTCGCTACTCTGATTTTATGTAGAATTTCTCCAATCACATTTTAACTTCCAAGCTTTGCAAAATATTTACTTAGCCAACATGCATTGATGGCATGCTTTATGTTAGTCAACACAAAGCAAAAAAGAACACAGTTACTCTTTTGGAATCAACTGAACTTTTCTTTGATCTCTTTCAATTGATGTGGATTAATATTTTGTTTTCCTACTCATATCTGGTCGGAAATTCTAACTTTAAAAATAATTAAGCTTGGAGGTTGATAATATATTCTCACTTCATCGTAAAAAATTATAATATTTCGAATATCAATGAGATTAAATATTTTACAAAGCAGCATGTATCGTTGTAGCCATTTGATTACCCTTGTGTTATCGCTTCCAATTCTTGGGATATTTCAAATCTCTAAGATAAATTCTTCATATACGGACGTCTTAATGAATTCAAAACATATTGAATTTAACTGAGAAAATTCATTTCAAGATTTGTTAAATTCATTTGTTGCTCGTTTTTACACATTCGTTTTTTTTGCTATCACACCATAGTGGAATTTGGTAGAGCCGGTAACAAAACTTTTTCTTTCTGTTTTAATTACAATAGCTTTTATATTTTCTGCAATTATAACGATATTACGCTCTCGTTTCATGACGCTTTTAAATTCATGGATTGCTTTTCGAATAATTTTATTTCTGTTGGCCTAATTGGAACGAAGAATATCGGTGTAATATGATGTCCGTTTGATGTTGAACTTTGTTTGAAAATAGCAAAGGAAATTCAATCATGGAAAAATGAATGACACTCTGATGCGCTAAAACTTGAGGGAAAAGGATTCATCTGTAATCGCCTGGAGCAAAGCGTTAAGTAATCAAGTAATCTTCATTACGGCTCGGCATTAAATCAGCTTTCGCTGTGCATGAAAGATATTGATGTTATATTTAATACTGATGGGATTAAAAGCGTTTGTGTATATTGTATATCCGCGCCAATTTCAAAGCTACCGAAAATGAATCATACTATAATCCCAGTTTTAACTGCATTCTTTTTTGTGAAATTTATAATTAATTAACCCAGCTGTTTTCCACGCTTGAAACTCTATAGTTATAAATAAAATACTATATTTAGTCATTTATTTTTTCAGTATAAGTGAGGCCTAACCAGCAAGTTTAAGAGTTGAGAAAAACGCATTCAAGGAGAGATAATCGCAATTCCTTCTAAGGTTGGTTTTTTCCTCTTATATTTTAGTAAGCTGATGAACCCCATGTCAAAGATTTAAGCGGGGATGCGAGTTTTATTAAAGTTAGGAGATGATTCCTGAAAGAATTTATAGAATCACAGCTTCATTTTCATTTCCTGGGAGTGTATCAATGCAAAATTCACGAAAAATGAGCGGAATAGTAAATAGAGCCACACGGTGCCCTGCAGGTGAAAAAAAGGTAATCACAAGTTAATAAATGAAAATCAGAAGAACTCCGGTTTTTTTATTTTGGATACGTAATGAGAACATTTTGATGGCCTCCCGACATCTAAAACACGTCAACAAGAATAGGTGAACGCTTGGAGGGGGGTTTGTGTAGGAAAAGCAAGCGATATTGTTTTGAGAGTTGAGTCTTTTACCCCGTTCGCATTATTAACTTCTTAACGTTGTACAAAACGTTGCTAATTTCTACACACATCGTAAAAGTCTTTAATAATCATGGTTATACTAATATTTATAGCCTATAACGTACATCATATGTCTTTCTCATCACCTACCGGTCACTTGAAGATGTGTGGCAACTGATCTTTGACTATTATAACTTAAGTGCATTCCGAATGGCAGAAAATATCTACTGTAGATGGGTAGCTATGGTAAATTTACCACGGTAGAAAAAGTTACCATAATTGTTTCCAACCGGGCGATCTCATAACTAAGCATTAAGCCCTGTACTCACGGTGACATATCTGGTAACAGAGCTGGCGCGGGAAGTGGCAAGCGATACATTTCTCTGTGTGAACAGCCGAATCGCATTCCATCTGCTGGAGTGCAATATAGTCACTATGGCCTGGCTCCTGCAGACTCTATATCACGTTCAATTTTTTCTAGCGATCTGAAAGCGAAGCTGCGTAAATTTTCAACTACGTTTGTTTCTGCATGGAGAAAAAATAGTACGAAGTGAATGATTTTGAAATAGAATTGTTGAACGTTGATCGAACTTACAGCGAGCCTTAAAATTAACTATTTTTTTACTTTTCATGTCTGTTATATTTTACTCTTCTGTGTGATTATGCACACATGCTTGATAAACGAGTATTTTTCCCGTTACAAAGCATGATAATGACAATGGTTATGATTAATTTACCCTAATTATAAAAATAATGTATTTATTATCACTATTATCTTTCATTATCGCAAATATAATCTGAACCTCACCCATCTCATATGCAAGGCTGTCACCCGCTCCTAACTGTTCTCACCACTTGGTCACTGCCTGTGGCTTTGTGTGTACACAGCCTTGAAATTTTGTTCATTATTTTTTGCCATCTGACTTGGGCGGGCGCAGGATTGCCGGCCAATTCTGTTACAACTAATGTTTGCATGTGTTCAGGGCTTTAATGGGGAAGGTTGTGCGGTGATTGCAAAGGGAAAGTCGGAGTAAATGAAGGGGCTAACTGGTCAAGGCCAAACGAGTGACAAGAGACATCGAGTGAAATTCTAGGGAAACGGTAGGGGTAGGAAAAGAGCTGGGACGATTGTTGGGAAATTTGAACCTGACATATCACTTGAGCGCGAACAGACCTCGAAAAACATGATGCAATGGTTCGCGATGTACATAGATGTAGCCTAGTAGCGCGCAATGAATTCTTGTTAATAGACTTTGCTTGTAAATTAAGGAATGATTTATATATTATTCCGGTAAATTTTCCGTATCGGTTCTTGCGCTTCGGATAGGCGTAGATATAAGTCAAAATTATTCAATTTTTAAATACAAATGTAGACTTCAGAGAAAATATTTGCCTGATAAAAACAAAAATCTTTTCTTTGTCCTATGGTTAACATGGCTATCGAGCGCAGTGTGTCCAAATATTAATTAGGAAAACGCAAATATTATTCAACAGTCACTCTAATTCAGCATTTTTATAGATAAATCATAGCGCAATAATTCTTCCGCTAATATTTAATATGTTTTTATCGAATTAAGATATCATTCCCAATAGAATTCAATAAACTTGTCTTCATAAAGAAATACACCGCACCTTACCAAATACACCAACCAATTTATCAGCCACGTACCGCACTACTTTTCGAGATATTTACCGAGAATAGAAGCCGTTTTCTGTGGGATATAGTACGGCTATGCGCTCCAGAGTGTATTCATTTAAAAATGAGAAAGTTATAACGAAAATATCGCATCAGCAATGAAACTGCTTTTAGTTCGAATGTTTTCTCAAGTATTAAATAAAAACTTATTGTTTACCATATTACTTTTTCGAAAATACAAAAAAAAACTTCGGTTGTTATAGCGTTTTCACCGTACGGAATAAAAAAATGAGTCAAGTTAAAGACTTAAAAGCATCCATACTCAGTTAATTACTGAGAATCTCAGTCATGCAAGATACTATTTCTGCGCCGTATTACAATATTTACTCCATGCTTCTTACTGCTGCTGAAATTTAAAAATGGAGGACCGATAATGTAAGACGTGTAGGTAGTTAGGGTCGGCTCTAGTAACTATATTTAACATTATGGTTCTCTTACGATAAGTCAATTATGTACTGCGGGTCATCGTGCTTGAGTATGGAATACATGAAGCACGCCAATTTGATTTTTCTTCTTGTTTTTATGCCCATCCAGGAGAGCTTGTTTAAAAATGAGGTTATGTGCTCATCTTTCCGCAAGTCATAGATTAATCTAACGGAAGAATTCAATAGGCGCTTAAGCTTAGTATTAAGTTCTTCTGTGAGATCATAAAATACAAGTCAGCAGTAATCAAAATTAGGAAAAATTAATGTGGAGACAAGTTGCTTTCTTACATGGATAGGCAGCAGATTTTTATGAATTTTTAGTTTATGTAAAGTAGCATTAACTTTATTTGAAACATACTAAATATGACCTTTCCAAGATAGAGTATTGCTGAAGATGACCCCTATGTTTTTGGCCGTCTTGGAATAAGGTATACAATTTCCCTGGACGTCAATCATACGCAGTTCGGCTACATAAAGTCTAGACATGATCCTGGAGAGACCAATAATCATGGATTTGTTTTTATTACTATTTATTTTTAAAAATTTGTCTCGTACCCTTGAGACGATGGCAGATACATCATCGTTTACTTGTCTAATGGTCTCAGGGAATTCGCGCGGGTGACAGTGCATATAAATTTGGAGATCATCAGCGTACATCATATATTTTCACCTGGTAATACATGCTGAAAGGTCTCCCATATACAACGAAAACAGCAATGACCCAAGGACTGACCCTTGAGGTACACCGCAAGAGATAGGAGCCCACTCAGACAAGTTGCCATTAGGGTCTTTTACTGATTGGCATCGTCCATTTAGGTATGAATAAAACCAGTTTTATGAGGAAGAGGAAAAATTAAGGTTTCTCATTTTTTATAAGAGCACAATGCATGATTTACACAGTCAAAGGCTTTGCTAAAATCAAACAACACCAGTATTGTCAACAACCTTTTGTCAATGGCATATCTTATATCATCAGAAACCTTAATTAAGGCCGATTGAGTAGAAAATGTTTTACCGAAAGCCCGACTGAAATGGGTCAAATAATTTATTTACAGTGAGATAATTTGGAGTTTATTGAAAAACTATCTTTTCTTGATATTTAGAAGTGGCACAAAGTATAGATATAGGACGGTAATCACAAGGAGAGGAGGGACTTTTAACTTTCTTAATCGGGCGAATTAGGGACGATTTCCAAAGTGTAGGGTAAATGCCGGACATCAGAGAAGAGTTGAATATTACAAGTAGAGCAGGAGTCACAGTACAGGAATGTAATGCTTTCAAGGTTTAATTCGAAGACATATTTGACTTTGTTTATGCATCGTGTTTCACGTCCAATGTTTTTCATTTTATTAAAAAAATAGAATGCATTTGATACTTATTGAGCTAGTTATTTCCTTCCTTCCTATGTCATCAATAGTGGTACTATTCATTGCTGTAGAAAATATTTGAATCAATGACATATATTATTGATCGTAATTTGTTGTTAGACGTCAGCTAAAAGAAATGTCTTTCAATTTGAAACTAATGATTTTAATGTGTTTACACGCTCGCACATTAAGTATCCGCGAGTTAACGTCATGAGAAAATCTCCAAAATGTTTTCTAGTAACAACATTTGTAGTAATATTATCTAGGAATTCATGCTAAACTGTTTTGAGTTAAAATTGTCTGCTATTTTATCAATAATACACTGCTTTTCACCCTTGTACGACTTCATGTCATTTAAAAGAAGACCTCCACAGCTTTTTCCTGTTCTATGTACTCCACTATATTTTCAAGCATCGAAAACACAAATTAGTGTGAAACAAATCAATGCTACTATTCTATGAAATTAATACTGTTTTAAGCTTACTCTAACGATAAATTGCAATGTGAATATTACTGTTTTATTTTCATTTTCCTTTCAACTTGCGTATCCCACTGCACATGGAGTAAGAGAACATGTTACGGCAGGGAAAACAGAATCAGGAGATTAAAATGCTACGAGACTGTCCACGTGAGATGAGAAAAAGCACGCGAGGGAGTGGGCGGCAAGAGATTTGAGTTCCGTGGATATTGCAGGAACATGGGGAAAGGAGAAGGCGAGTGCGGTAGATTCAACGCAATCTGAAGGGGGAGGAGCGATGGGAAGGATTTCGAGGGGCTGAAAGGAGGATCTTTTTCGGTGAAGGAGGAGGTGGGTGGAAGATGGGAGAGAGAGAGAGGGGGGGGGAAGAAAAGAGGGAAGGAGAGATGGCGTGGGAAGGGATTGGCTTGAGTATGGAGGGTGCGCCCGCAGCCATGGCAAGATTTTTCTCCCTCAAGGCAGAGGTTTTTCATTTTTTCCGTGAAAGTAAACAAAGAAGGGGCTCCAGAAATTACATCACTCGCCGTGTACGCCTACCTTATCGTCGCAAGACCTCCCTCTTCCCTTTCCTCGTAGGTAAGGTATACGTATGGTTTATTTTAAATGTTAAAAAAAATCCCCCGTGTGTCAATTCCGAGAAGGGAGTGGAGGTTTTCATCTTTATCTCTCTCTCTCACTCCCTTTTTCTTGATATGTGACGTGGAATTAATCGGCCGCCCGTCGTCTCATGCAGGAGCATCGTGGGCGAGGAGAATTATTTTCGCGCGGGTTGGATAAGGTGTTGTTTCTCCTATTTAAAAATGTGCCAAGCTCTCGTATTTTTTATGGCTGTGTGGAAAATCCTTTCATGATTTTACGATGTAAGAGGTAGTTGAGTTGAATTTGAAGCGGTTGAAAGAGCGTGTTTTATAGAGCATTTTTGAAAGCCAAATAAATCCGTTAAATAATAATCATAATTTGAATTTTATCTTGTTTGACGGCAGACATTAAAGTTTTCAGTAATTTTTTTGTCTCGGATATTAATTCCGGAATCAAAATACTTCTTTGGAACACGTGACAGTGCTCCTTTGTTTTAAATAAGCTTCATCTCTTATACCCAAAAGTGGAGGTTGCATCAATTGGAATGGTTTATATGAAACGAAATATAGCACACAGAATTTATTGCGATTTCCGAGTTCAAATACCGTTAAAAGGAAACGAGTTTCTTTCTTCTAAATTCTTTTTTTACTTTCTGCAATTCGTTACTCCGTGTTTCAGAGTAATCAAGTATGTTTCTTTCATAAAAAAAAAGATTTGATGATTATCATAAATTGTTTTCTTTGGAATATATTCCTTTCCAGATGTCTCTCTTGTCATACCCTAGCTTTTCTTATTTCTCTATCTTTTAAAATGAGAAATAAGAAATCGTCAACTTATCCTCATTCCACGCAGTAAGAGTTGTTTTCATGCTGTAGTTTCAGAGAAGTGTGACTTTTTTAAATTAAGCATTTCAAGTAACGCTGCTCAAGCCAAAAGTGTTACGTAGATCTTCTGTTTGGAAAAAAAAATATTTTCCAGTTTATTGCTACTCAGCAATAAACTATTTTATTGGAATTTCCTACAGTAATTACTTAATGGCTTTAGTAGGTTTTTATCGAAAGGCCTATGTTTTTTTCAAGCGAATTTCTTCCTGTTTGAACACAGAATTTGATCGACAAATATTTAATAATGAAAGCAAGTTAGCGTCAGATGCATTGTGAGACTCAAATGGACTCATTTCTCTAAAGAGATAAATAATTGAGTACCGGGTTATCGAGTTATCGAATGCACGTTAAAGTGGTGGTATGATGGTAACACATCAAATTTCACGGCATTTTCCTTGTCAAGAGTAAAGAAAATTCATATCCCAGAACAAAAACGGGAGCAAAGTTGACAAATATCAAATTTATCCGGATGCATTATTAATGTGGCAGCCTGGATATTATTTGACAGCGTGGTCTTTATAACAAATACGAATAGCTTTGACACTTTTTTATGTCCTGTGGTTAAAAATCGTGAAATCGTTTAAAGCTATTTTTTGGAATATTTTTTTATGCTGTCTCATTCGCTCACTTATTCAAAATGAGGCATTTTATGTCCACTTCAAATGAAATGATAAATCTGTTTCTCGCACATAAAGAGATAACAAAAACATTTATCCAAAAATGTCTTTCTGAATATTTTTCATGAAAATAATTAGTGGAGGCACTAAGCGCTTTTCTGCTAGGTTTAGTCATAAAAACGATTACAGTAGCTCAGCTCCGTGCAATGGACTCCCTTGTGCAATGAATTATCTTTCGTATGACATCCCATCAGTTGCAAAAGGGACTTTGTAATAAGTAGGTAAATGATTTCTAAAGGCTTTTTACGCGGAAATAAAGGGGAAAATAGCTTTAATCCATCTGTAATTGCCATTTTTCCGGCGGCTATCGATTATTTTTTTTGGGCAAGGGTGTAGTTCTCTTCCGTTAAATTATTTTTGGAGGTGCCTCTTTTCATGGATTTCGAGTCAGAGTACTGTGATTTGGAAGACAACGAGAAACCACTACATTAGCCTCCCTAGAAGATGCATTATTGCCTTACATTCACCAATATACGAATATGACGCGATGGCATTCCTCCTGGTAAAATATTCCGGAGGTAAAATAGTCCCCCAATTGGATCTCCGGGTGGTGACTACTGGGAGTGGTACATCAGTAAGAGTAGAAAAATGCAGTGACAATATGTAAAGACAGCGAGATAGAAAAGGAAGTCTATGGGTTAATTCTTTTCCTGAGTTGGTTGGTGTGCTAACGGGAGGTTAGGGAGAGGTCAATCAAAGGGTGGGTTGGTGAAGACAATTCAGGGAGCTGGTGACAAGGAGATCGCTGGAGGAAAGAAAGACGGAATTTCAGTATTCGGAGAAATTGACTGTGGCGCAAGACAGATGCAGCTATATGAAGATGCAGCAGCTATGGCAGGGTATCAGTCGATCGAGTTAACGAATGTACGAATACCAAGGTTTCCTTTGATATAACTCACGATCCTGTAACCATCAGGACCGTACTGCGAGCTTCAGGTAGTTAAACACGTGTCTTTCACAGAAACTGCTCCTTTAATGTTAAGAAGTTGATTTCGATTGCTGTTGATAAATCCACGAAAATCACTTCATTTTCAAGAGATTTTTTCTTATTTTTTGCTGGAATATGCTATAATTTTGGTACGTTTTAATTTTTAAAAGTCAATAATTACTGCTCTGAAATTTAAATACCTCGTAGGAGGTTTTTGCTGAAAACCTTTAAGGCTATCATATGAGTTGGCTCTCTGATAAAAAATTTTCTTGTATGACCTTCGCGAGTGTCAAAAAGACCGATTCCATGATGTGGAAGGAAAATTAGTGAAAATATTTTTCAAATGGATGTCACACCCAAGCGCCTTTGATGTTATGTCAATTAGAGCTAATGTGCGGACCAACGTCTTTTTACAGCCAACATTTGAAGCATCACGAAACCTTTTTTTCGTGTGTTGGCGGTTGATGGAAAAGAAAACAAACGAGGAGATGCTAGGTGTGGTGGGTGAAGAATGGAAACATCTGGAGTGGGTTAGGAGGATGCAGAGTAGGTTGTTGAAACAGTTATTTTGGTGCGACAGTATGCTAAAGACCGTGGTAGAGGGGAGAATATAGGGCGAGCGGGGAAGGTAAAGGGAGAGAATATGCTTTATAAACGGGATGAAGACAGGTAGGAAGTATATGTAAGTATATGAAGAAATAAATCGTACCACGTAACAGGGGCCTGTTCCTGTAAAAATCTTGAGGTTTTTTGCCCTCTTCCTTTAACCCAACCTTAATCATTAGATTAATCTCATTATAAATAGTAATCGTCGAATAAGTTGGGATCAGGACGCAAGAATAGCCAACGAAATTAGGATATTTTGACTACTTAATACACCTTTATTACGAATAGAAGAAGCCACAAACATACAGCTGCACTTCCCCAGCTCAATTACGATTCGACTCTGTTACCCTAATAATGATAGCTACCTCTGCTAATTCGGATAGATTAACCATATTTTGTGTACAAAATAGGATGGAAAATTACCAATTTTAGAACCTAATAGAGAAACAAGAGATATTCATAAGAGGTGTCAAATATTTTTTGAGCAGAACAAGAAATACATTTCTAAGTGGAGGGAAAAAGTGATCAGGATGATGGAAGGGTGAGAGCATAAAATACACAGTCATTCCTCTTCGTAGCAGACGTGGGTCTCCGAAGAAGGAAAAACAAGAGCGTAAGCGAAGATGTCGTTCGGATTATACTACGCATTTGGCACGGACGAAAGGGATGGAGGAGGGGACGGAGAACGGAGAGGAATAGGGGATTGGCTGGTGGGAGCTGATCTCAGCGGGGATAAAACGGAGGGAGGGAGGAAGGAAGAAAGATGCTGGGATGGAAGATAGTTTAGTGCTGCATAAGGTGGTTGCAGCGATTTTTGTTTGTGTACAGATTTGAGTGAACTTTGCGTACGTGTTCTCAACATTGATATCTATTGACGAAAGTGAATAAAATTGCATCGCACCGATTTAGTTTTTTGACAAGTCTATATTTTCATTGCATTGCATCATACCGATTTAGTTTTTTTGGCAACTATTTTAACACTTAGCCTTATAGCATATGACATATATTTCGTAATAATTCGATTTAATATGTATAAATTTCTTCTGAAAGCGGAATAAGACAATTCTTATTTTTATTATTATTACTATTGTTTCTTACAAATATCAAGGTATCACGATAGGTATAATATTGAAAAAAGCATATTTCATTGTAATTTCGTCTAAATTTCGAATACTGCGCCGAAAACTGTATTCATAACATGCTTTACCTATAGAAGGAAATTTGAACTATACAACTCCCCGAACCCTCTTGCGGAAGTTACTTGCCAATGCTAAACCACCCATTTATAAAACGTACCACATGCAAATCTTCTTTAGACCTGGGGTGCAATGTTGCCAACAGCAGCTGGAAAATCAACATATTGTTATGCAGAGTACTAATTACACATTTAGGAGTCTTCCAATATGTAATTCTATTATGTAATCTCTAAAGTTGCCTACTTACATTTAGGGCGGAGTGAAAAAATGATTTCTTGCGTGCCCTAGAGGTGCGCACAGGGGGCGTGAGTTTTGCAACAGTTTTCTCCATACTCCCCCCGTTCCCATACTCCCCGCACACTCTCAGCTAAATGTGGTAAGCTCTATAAAAGACCGGCTAGATTCGAGTCTGAGTTTGCTGGGTTTTGAAACTCTCGGGCCTCACGCGATCTGCCCTGTAGTTGTTGTGTTTTGCCTCTCGTAGTCTGAAAACACTGTTACGAAACCCGTTCACTTTTCTATTCTTCTTTCTTGGAAATGCACCCGCAGGTTGGCGCACAAAACAAATAACTTTTAGTTTTAATTTCCCAAACTCCCATCTTAACTCTTGATCCCTGTTTCGAGATGTTGGCATTTGCGGTGATATAACAAATCGTTGTGACAGATTGTTTTAGCCCTAACGCTTCTATCTTTTTAGGTATCGATTTTGCTCATGAAAGAAGATACTTCAGAAAAGAAAGAGTATGATTCAATTACCAGTAAATTCAGACCAGTCTCCTTCCTCTGCGAAGTCATAGAGGCAGACGTTCTTTAAAAAAAACTCTTGTCATGTGTCTCAAATGAGAAATTAATCAGGAACATGTCCTATATCTTAAGTCGATGTTTGTATTTACGTTGTTTTGATGTGTGTGTTAACGTAGTGTAATAGTTGTGTAAATCTCCGTTATGTACATTTGTGCGATATTTTCAATTTTAACAATGCTTTATGAGAAAACCGTTTCAATAATACCCCCATGGTAAATTCATCTCTTCTCGTAGAAATGACAAAAAAAGTTTCTGTTCGAATCTTGGGAGTATAGGCAATTGAAAAATTTCTTTTTAAAACTCCAGGAATTTTCTTCGTTTCGTTTCAGACACGCTGTTTACTCATGCAGTAATTTTTTCCGTTTATTGACATAAATTGAAGTTGGAGAAAGTTCTAATGGGATATAATGTAGCAACACTATTTACATTCCATAAAGCGTGGGTATTGATGCATATTAACCTTGTTTTTAATTATAAATCGTTCGTATTCACCTTTATTGGTTAAATTTTAGCTATCAAACTCTATGGCATCCAAAGAAATTGTCTTCTCTTTCTAATAACTTCATAAAACTTAAGAAAAACTGGTACTGTATTTGAAAATTACTTGTGGGATGACATATCACCCGGGAAACATCCAGAAGGAAATCATTCATGTGATCGAGACAAATTTATTCTACACGGATTTTCATGAAGTAGCGATTTTTAAAACGTTTTCTACATCTTTGAATGCCTAATGATGTGGGGTTAGTGGCGATTGAAGGTTGTGCCCGTATTAAGGGCGCAATGTACTATATAACATGTCGAAAATAGGCATATTGGAAAGTGAATACAACATTTTGTAAAATTTTCTGCAAAAATTCAATATTCGCTCTTTCGACTTCGATTTGTAATGAAAAATAAGGCTAAGTTTTTGCGAAATTAGTTAAAATTCATGGCAGTTAGCCTAAGTAAAACCATAATAAGTTTCACAGCAGTTTTATTAAAACAAACAGGTTCGTCAAATAGTCGACAATATCATAACAACGTCGGTCGTTCTAAAATAATTCGTGAAACTTATGTTTTTACTTGACTTGTCTGATGGTGCTATTAATGTTAACCTTACCCAAGTTTTTACTTAAATAATTTACATAAATAACTGCAATGGATAAAGAAGGCTTTGAAGTATACCTCCAGCTCTATGTCGTAACTCTATTAGGCACCATATGCCATAAACAATCTTTTTTTTTATATTTGGCATTGAGGGTAAGTGATTTATATTTTAATCAATTGACAAATTTTCTTGTAAAAAATCAATTCAAAAATCACTTACCAATATTACGCATCGAGACTTTACTTTATGAGCCAACAAAACATATATGTATATGAATTCTTCAACATATTAGCAGAGCATTAGAGGTGGTATTCGTGAAAACAGGAAATGCTTAGCACCTCACTACCGTTTGTTTGGCGTGAATGTGGCTTTTTAGAGGGAAAGTGGAAAATAAGGTAATTTGGACTCTTAAAAAGAACCCAGATTACGTACGCTGTCCTCCATTCACTAATGTCACTCACAGTAGAATGGAATTCTATCTTGAGTGCTGATTTTTTTCAACAGCGATCGATTCCTCTGTCGGCGATTTCTCTTGGAATTGAAGTATGTATCTGATTTATGCAATGGCTGGAGCTGTTTGAAACGTAACGCATACACCCTTAACTGCTTATGCCCGAACCCTAAGTCGATGTTTGCTGGTGGTATTTGAGTACGTGAGGTTTGTGCTAGGCACAGCGTTTACCACTAGCGAAAGCAATCTGACTGCTGGTCAGTTGCATCTGAGGTTTGATTTATGCTACTGAATAGGTGAATCTCACTCCTAGGTAGACGAAAAATTCTAGGGTATTATGGGATCAGACTTAAAGGAAAATATTTCGTATAAGAATATCGTTCAGAACGAGGGAATGTTCGTGTTCTGGCCTACATAATCTTCTGATTAGTCTGTCTGGGGTTCCGGGATATCGCGTAAACACTTAGGTGATGATATTATCCCCTCTGGAATGTAGCCCCAAAAATTGAAGAAGGGGTATATAGAGAAATACCGTAAATATAAATTTTAGGAAGCAAAAGAAATATTAGATAATATGTTATCCTAGGAAATTCATGTTTTGATCGCTGAACGTCAATCATTTATCTATTTACCTTCACGATTCTAAGCCTCTTATCGGAGTTTCAGCAACTAAATATTCATAATTCCTACGATATAATGGCATAAAAGTCATATAAAACTGCCATGGAAGCAATTTTTGATAAAGAAGTAAAAATTGAGAGTAAGCTTTGCAAAGAAATCGTTTATTGACAAACTATGAGAACTTTGTCTTATCCCAAAATACTATCTGAGAATTATGTACTGTCTTTACTTAAACGCCTCACATGATTATCTTCGATAATGGAAATATATGATAAATTGACCGCTTCATAGAAAGGATTGAACAATATATGCCACCCTCTTCGTTTGAGAAGCAGAATACTTCATTTTGTTTACTCAAGTGAAATTGCGACACCTTAATTAGCTTTTTGCGATAAAAATAGCACATAATGTACTAGGATCGAGCGAAATAATTCCAATCACTCCAAGTAAGACCTTCACGAAAATAATAAGCTGGCTCTCCGATGAAAAAGTGTGAGAGATAATACCTTGTTTTGGTTTGGCCACATCTCCTATACACCACGAGTACCAGGAACCCTGCTCAGCAGGCTTTTATTCGCGAGGTGAATAAAATACAAAGGAAAGCCGCCCGCTTCGTGAACTGTTTTTGAGTGAACTGAAAGTGTCACACAGCTGATGAAAGGACTAGGTTGGTAGCCGTTAGAGACGCGGAGGCTACACACTAGGCTTATATTACTCGAACCATTCAGATCAATCGAGTTTGAATTTCACACAGAGAATGTAATTTTGACGCCGCGCTATATCTCCAGAACTGATAGAAGTGAAATAATAATGGAGATGTACTCCCGAAATTATAGGTGCCAAATTCCTTCCCCATTCATTACTGGCATGCTAACATCTCCTGCTAAATACATCTGCGGTGGTTCGCAGACAGTTGGTAGACAGATGTGGATGGGGAAAAACATATATTACTGGTAGAAATAATATAATTATGATCACTCATCCAGTCTGGGAGGATCAAAAAATGTACTTAGAAAAAAAACGAATTTTGGACAACCAAATTATCAGCTACGTATTCTATAAAAGTTTTGAATGAAATCGCATTTTTTACATATAAAAACGAAGCGGACTATTACGGCCAGTAGTTATTCAATTGTAATCAGATGCATTTAAAATTGATTCATTCCCTTATTTGGAATGGCACCTTATTAACCCGCATTTTGTGCGGATTGGCTCCATTTAGGCTCGGTTTTATAATACCTGCTTAAATATTCTCTCGGTATAATATTCGAAATTAATACTTTCTCCCATCAATAACATTCACGTCAATTACCCGGTAGTCTGCTGTAATATGCAGAGCCCGAACTCTGTATAGGATGAAATGAAAATGACATTTGTCCTGCTGGGTTGAATTTAATTTCTTCATTGACGAGGGGGGCCTCAGTGGAGGGAATAACAAACGAAATGTAAGGTATTTGAGTTGCAGTGTAATAATATTCATCGTCAGTCGTTCAATCCTAATATTGGTTGACTGCAGCCCTCCATACTTCCCTATCGAATGCTACTTCCCTTATTCCCTTGTGGTTCTTCTTATGCCCTTTTCTGTTTATTTGATCAATGTGTCTTTCAATTGGGGATGTTCCCTCCATTTTTTCTCTATGTTATATACTTCACATACTCGTTATTCTTCAGGATGTGCCAAACCCAGCTGGTTCTTCATTTTTGTATGGTGTTCCATGTGGACCATTGCTCTTCTACTCTACTGTATACTTCCTCATTTCTTATTTTATCCGTTCATTTGATCTCCAGCATCCTCCTCCAACACCAGGTTTCGAAAGCTTTCTAACCTTTTCTGGTCTGCTTTTCCGTGGTCCATAGTCCGTGTTTCCGATCCATAGTGTGCTACGCTCCACATGATTTATTCACATAACCTTGTCCTCTTTCACAGTTTTATCTTATTTATTCAGTACAATAAAGTTTTGTACTTTTCTACACTTTTTTTTAAACACTACGCGTTTCACCAATTTAATGGCATCGTCAGGTGTAGTCGACTACACCTGACGATGCCATAAAATTGGTGAAACGCTTAGTGTTAAAAAAAGTGTAGAAAGTACAAAACGTTATTGTAATGAATATTAAAAGTTTCTACAAAGTTGAGCCTGAAGCTGTGGATTTTATCTCATTTAAACTCAACTTAAATTGTACTGAACTTATTTTCATAATCATCAAGTACGCTTTCATAGTCCGGGTTATTTTACGCTTGACGTCCATTGTACTTATTCTGTTCCACGTGAAGGTACTTCCGAAATAGTGTGTGTAGTCTGTACAACTATGCTCACCATAAAATTAGTTAATAATTATTGCTACCCTATTTCATAATGTATTTTCTATACCCTTGTATGGGATGGTATTAGTTCAATTTAATACTTGCTAAGGTTTAAATCATAAAAGTGTCCTCAGGTTTGCGTTCGGGAATTTACTCACAGGCCATAATTTTACGTCTCTTTCCTATCAATGGATTTGGAACACTTAACTCTAAAATGACAAAGATTAATTTAATAAGTGATGATGGTTCGCCTATTTTCCGGTGTGCTGCCTTAAGGTGTGAGGCTGAAGTTAAATAGCGTAGGTATTCAATGTATGGACAAACAACAATGGATCCCCTTCTATACAGGAGGAATATTCATAACTTCTGGAGGAGGTAGGGGAGGTGATTTTAAGCATTTTTTGTCTTTTGGACATGGAGTCGTAACTACTTTGTTGCCGAGCTACGGCAACGCAAACATATCGTCAGAAGCATTTTGCAATTACCATAAAAAGGAAAAAAGTAGTGGCGTGTACTAACTGCTTGAAGTTAATCTTTTGCAAGCAGTTTTTAGCATTTTTGTATTTCTTTTACTGCCATAATATTTGCTAATTCCTTCCAATTTTCAAGATGGTAACTACAATTGTAAATTTTTTCTTCTTCTAAAACTACTTTTATGGGTAACTTTTATATTTTTAGAGATACGAAACAAATGATGGAAACAAAATATTTGAAAATATTTATTTTCTTTCTACATTAAAATTAGGTAAAATTATTGCTTTTTCTTAATTTTTAGCAGATATATGGCTTATGAACTATACCGTTACACGAGCACATGGCATAACGACTCTCTTTCATGCCTGGAACTGGTAAATATCATTTATTAAAAAGACATTTGACTTCATCGATTGAAGCTCACGCATTTTTTGTCACATTTTTCGAAAAGAGTAATCAACCGATGAAACCTGAATGGAGGTTTTTTTGTGGGCTAAGGGAAGTAAACAACCTGCAACCAAGTTCTCATGCGCTAATTATCGCCATGGGTTGATTGTTGACCTCATGCTATGAGATCCATTATTTCCGAAACGGATTGTGCTAATTAATATAACTAACTTTCTACCCTTAATCAATCATTTGCATTTTTACATTAAAGATGTTAAAGAGTTAACATGATTTACACACCCCCTGTCGATGGTCACCTGGATGACCGAAATGCATGCATGAGAGTCAAATTTCATTTGCTTTTATTGACAATTTGGGTTAATCTTTCATTAAAATTTACTTGACAACCACTATCTTCTTGAACTAAATCATTTTCATTCTCGAGTATGCTGTAGATGCGATGAATGCACCAATGGAGACTTATGCTCTGAATGGAAGGCTCTTCTAGTGTAGTACTTCATCTGTCGTATGGGACCGTGGATCCCTCTTGGCGTTTTTCGTTAAGAGCAAGTTATTGACGACGCCGGGTTTCTCTCCACCCTTCCTCGGGTTTCTATCCATCCTTCCTCCACATCCCAGTAATCCTTCCATAACCAATAAACTCGCCTGTCCTCAATTGGCGCAAATTTCCTCACCTCTCGGTCGCCTTCCACAGTCAACCTACCAACTCGATGCGGTATTAGACTACCTTTGAGCTGCCCATCCGGCTCGTCTCCTACGCGATTCTGCGATAAACTGTAATAGTTGTAACTTATAATGGTACTAGGGGCCTAAGCTCTTATAATTGGTTATGAGGTGAAAACATGCAGATCAATCGGCGAATATTAATGCACACTTTTTTCCAGCCTCAGGATCATAATGTTGCGCCATTTACTTATAATTAACGCAATTTGACCTTACTTAATGCAATGATTTACTAATAACTCAAAAAATATATCGGTATGATGCCTATAATTTATTACTTTTCAATCACTTTGAGATTTCACTTCTTATAATATGTTTTACAAGAAATTGCATTTATATTAAATAGAAAAATAATATATTTCTTCATGCTTCACCCAGTCTCGCATTTAACATACTGCATTTTCGAGTGCAATTTGAGCATAAGATAGCGTGGAAAGGTATGGTGTTTTAGTTCACTCCAAGTAAAGGCGCGTTTTCGTATAAGTAGCTAGAATATGATTGATGATAATGTTCATCTATGGTGGTACCACCTTAATTGAACGTTGACTAATGCTTTAATTCCCTGCAGAAATACTTTCAACGAATGAAATAGTTTGTATCTGACTGTAATGAAACAAAATATTTAGCGAAACTTCGTGAAATGAAATTTAGGTGAAATAAAAAATTTTAGTGATATGAAACTTTGGTGAAATCAAATTTAAGTGAAATGAAACTTCGTTGAAGTAAAAATTTACTTAAGTGAAACTTTATTGAAATGAAAATTAAGTGAAATGGAACTTAAGTGAAATGAAACTTTAGTGAGAGGAAACTTAAGTGAAATAAAACTTAAGTGAGAGGGAACTTAAGTGAAATGAAACTTTAGTGAGAGAAGACTAAAGTGAAATGAAACTTAATTTAAATGACACTTAGATGAAATGAAACTTTAGTGACAAGAAACTTGGTGAAGCATTTATGAAAGGAAACAGTGAAATTAAACTAAATCATGAAATCAATTGGGTTTACATCCTTGCTCCAGAATGACTTCGAGGGAACATCAGTTTGGTCGGGAACGCAGCTGACGAACTAATTGGACACGCGGAGGATATTTAGCGGCAACGACGGGCGATAAAAAAGGGGGCATTCACTGGCGTGGGGGGCTGTTTGGAGAGCGCAAGTGTGGGGCTTGGAAAAATACAGCAGCGGGGGTACAGAGTAGTTGAGAAGGGAGGGAAAGGGAGCGTGCGAGACTGGAGAGGAGGGGGTCGGGTCGTTCGGGAAGGCGTAGAAATGGAATCTTCGGCGGTGACGGAGCGCCCCCTCAGGATAGAACGTCAACAAGGCGGAGAGAGAGATAGCGAGGGAGAGAAAAGAAATGTCCGCGGGGACGCGGAGAAACCAAAGAAAAGTCTTCTTCGGAGATGTGGGTAAGGAGTTAGGGCGGAGGTGGTGGAGGGAGGTTAAGTTCTGAGTCGGTCGTGTGGGTGGGGGATGGTGGCGTAGAGAAATGTGAGGGTGGGGAGGGAGGAGAGTAGTCGGAATGGAGGAGTATGATGCGAATAAGGTCAGGAGTCCTCAGCGGGACGAGTATAAGGGGGTGAAGGAGGGCTCAGTCCACACCGCCGCCCCCTCTCAGAGCCTCTCTTCCATCCCCCAGTCCTCCCTCTCTCAACTCCTCCCCCCCCCCAAGCCCCCCCATGCCATCCCCTTATACTTCCACCCTCCTTCTTTTTCGCTGCCTGACCCGAGAATTCTCCACACACCGCCCACCCTCTTATGCCACATTACGGCGTCTGCAGGTCCATTCACATGAATTTCGAGAACAGTTTTTGCGGGCAAACGTCCAGGGCAGCGTCGGAAACCATCCTCATTCCCCCCCCCCCCCCCCCGACCATCCCTCCAACCCTCCTTCATTATGCGGGGTTTGAGGACCTACGGTGTCACACATGCACAGGCATATATTTACATGCACATGAGTGTGTAGGTACATTATGTGATGCCTTGCTCATGTGTATGTGTAACGAGTGCGGTTTTATTTGAATATAAAATATATATATATATAGATATATAATTGTGGGTTGGTGTGCGTCAACCGCATTATTACGTAAGACGACAGAAGGGAAGTGTGAATGGCGGATTTGATTTCGATTTTGCTGAATTTTGTTGGCATTTGTGTTAAATTTACTAGCGCTATTATAAGGGAATATTTTAAACTGTAGGTGTCTTTTACAAAGAGGGTTGTATTTATTTATCCACGCGAGTGTTTAGGTACATGAACAAAGTCTTGGCTAATTATATGTAGTACGATTTTATTAAACATTAAATGAGCTTTGCTGTGTCACGCACAGGCACATATTTACATTCACTTGGGTTTGTAGTTACATATGTCAATGGATTAGTCATGTGTTTGTAAAATGAGTGCGGTTTTATTAATTTGTTTTCTTAATTGTGGGTTTGTGTGCGTCGCCTGCATGCTTACGTAATACGTTAGGATGCGAGTATGTACGGATGGCTGGTGTGGTTTCAATGACGTTCTTCGTGTATTTGCGATGTATTTGCCGCAGTAGTTACTGTGCATGTATCACATTTCAGTTTTTAATAAGAGGGTTATTTATGCGTGCACATATGTGTGTAGTAACAGGTGTGAGAGGGTGGTCACGTATAAAACTGATGCACTTTTATTGAATGGGTACATTTTTTATAATTATGAGACTGTGTACGTCATGTTATGTAAGCTACTCGTACCATGAGAGGAGTATGGTTGTCTGATGGGATTTTGATAGCCATTCAAGCGTATTTATGCTGAATTTATCAGAATTATTTGGTGATAATTACTTATCATATTATAATTGGATGTTTTTTATCTTTTTTCATGAATTTCACCGGTTTTCCCGGAATTTCATGAAATTAATTTTTTCCAATTTCCATGGGTTCCACCGGTTTTTTTTAGACAGACATGAAAATCAGTGATTCACATCTTTCCCTGTTTCACAAGGGTATACAAAATATTTGAAGCCGTCCATAATACCCTTTAACGGCGTTTGAGGGCTTTATGTGACAATCCAAACCGTTAAGTGGGTGTACAATTACTTCAGAAAAGACGTCTTCGGACCGCAAGGGTTTTGATCACCATAATTCCAAGCTAATTTGATTTAAAAAATACGTTTTCTCAACTGGACATTTAAAAGATCGAGCGATGACGCAAACGTTTGTTTGTCAAGGTTGATATCTACTAGTCATTTTGAAAAGAAAAGATCGCAAACTTTGTTAAAAATAGACAATTTTCGGAACGGAGCCTTACTCGGTAATGAAGAGGGATACGAAAATCAGCTAAAGTAGGTGTCATGCAATGATTCTGAACCTTTGAATTCAGTCATTTTTCAAAAACGTAGGTCTCATAGGATTTTCATAATCGTGATAACCTAGGAGGATGTCATGTGCATTCCTCGGCGGTCTGCTGTGCAGACAACGCCGTGTTTTCCTGCCAGTCCACTCGAGCTGCATCTCCTCACTTTCGCATGTGTCGAATTTCTATTTGCATTTTTAAAAAGCATGCACCTCCCTTTACAATAGGGACTGCATTATAGCTAATGCAAAACCCCTTCAAGTTTTCTGAGGAAAATATACTTGGAATGCATATAACATTTTATTGTGAAGTAAATTTATTTTACTTTTTGAAGTGATAACTTCTTTTGGCCCGTTGGGCACATTTGGCATGGGGAAAAAGAGCAAACTCGCGTCACGTACCGTACCGCACGTTTTGCTTCGGCGACGTAGTTATAATACCGTCGTCAGATGGCAGCGCCGCTGTCCTAACAGTGAACCTAACTGCCACCAGATGGTAGGACAAGAGGTAAGCGGGAAAAGTGCACCGTTTAAATCGCGTACCATATTTACCCGTTCGTATTCTTTACCGAATCTTGAAATTCAAATGTAATTAGTTACTTCAGTTATCATAAGCCAATTTTCTTTCCTAGAATTCTGTAGAAATAGTAATGAAATAAGTCAAATTATTCATGAGAATAATGAAAATAACATGCGAGAAAATGATGAAAATGAGGAAATGGTGATTGAATATGTAACCAATGATGATGAGAATTGTTAATTAGAAAAATTAGAATAGAAATATAATTAACATAAGAGATATAAATGAGTGTTATATTATTCAGACGCATGTACAATAACTATTTTTCAGATTAATACCTATTTTGTCAACAAAAAATAAAATTTAAATATATGGAATATTCATTTTAAAAATTATTGTACCTTATTCTCCTTTTTTATTCAGATTTATTTGGGAATATAAATCGGTCAGAAAAGTTTTTACTTCCAGCATGTGGTCCTAAGCACACCCAATTTTTTTATATTAGTGAATATTTTTCTATTTAAACAGTATCAGTGTGGTAACTGACGAAATTATCTCTTCTTTCTATATTTGTTACTTTTGGTGGTATTTTCGGTGGCAGTGAATGTTCACAAAACAAAAGTGAATTTTGACGACTCATGTATCACCATTGCTAAGCATACAGAAATGTCATTTTTTTGACTTTTCATTAAGTTTGCATTTATTTTTACTTTGTTTTGAAATAAAATCTGTCATACTTAGGAAAATTCCACTAAAACGGAAAAATCAGAGTATCTTGAGCCTGCTTAAAACAAGAATTAGCTGGGTTTCCGGCGGTGTCAAATAGAAATAAAACATTAGGAGATATGCCTTAAGATACGATGACCTACGAAGAGGAGATAGCAAACTTGTTTTGTGCCATATTGATTATGAATCGACATATTCCTTCGGTTCCTTCAAAACATTTTACACCAATTCTCCCAAGCAATAAAACGAAAGTTAATATAAGATACAACCGAACGGATTATTAATTAAAATGAGTAGTAATATGCCAAACCCTGGAATTGAATTCCATTCCCCTAAGTTGGTGCAATTAAATATTTCACTCCGTCGCCGCAATGCATTTCATGCCACCTCCCGTTCTCGGCTATCTCTCGTGTACAGTACAGGCTGAGACGGCACACAATTAGAGCAGGCCGTCCTTCGGACATTCATATATAGGAGACGTAAGGCGAAGTGACCCTACCCTCCCTCCCGCTCCGCACTTCAGCAGAAGATGCAGGACATTCAAGGGATGTGGAAGAAGTCCTTGGGACGGTTAGAAGAAGCACAAATATGGGAATGTTTTCATACATTACTCTATTGGGGACATGACTGACCATTAAGCTTCGTCGTATATGCAGATTTTTGAAGAATAATTTACGTGAATTAAACAGTTGCAATCACAAATATGGGAATATTATAGTTTAAAGTTAACGCAAGTTAATTTTCTGTTCAATTTACCACAACGTTTACCAAAAAATACAAGTTACAACACTCAATATGGGAAGAAGTAAATTAGATAATTTCAATTAATAAAATACTTTCTCCCACAATACTCCAAACCTTGTACCACATGCCTACGTAATGTGTAAATGAAAATATATTTTAAACTGAGGGTGAAAATCCATTAATATAGTGTATTTTATATTAATATATATAAATAAAAATCATGTAATATTTGAGAAATAAAATAATAACTTTTAACCACTCAACAAAAAGTTACATGCACACGTATTGGCTAGAAGAGTATTATTCAAATGTAAATATATTTTAAATTCAAGTTGATATTGGCGTTCTGATATCGCGGTGGAAGATCATGAGCGGATCCACGGGTTGTAAAAATAATAATAACAAGTTCATATCGGGAATTATGGTAAGGAATCACTTCAAGCAACGCATCCAAAAACGATTATGACATACAGGTACAAACTCCGATTTTAGAAGTGTTTCCGACTCACCATTGTCATGAAGGATTATTATATTTACTAGACACATATGTTTGTGATCCTTAAATATTTAACATAAATAAGGTTGTTCCTTGAAATTTAAAAGTATTATGACCCAGATATTACTTTAGTTCCAGTTTGTCATAAACTCATACGAGGTTCTAGAAACTACGTATGCCATCAGCTAAATCTATACCTTAAGGCATGTAAAAACATAAACAGGCAGTTATGCCTGTCCTCTGTCTTTTGGGTAGTAATTAATTTAGTACCCAGTAGCGAATTAGATAGGGTTATAGATTGTCAGTTTTTATATCTGCTGAAACAACGGCGACCAATTTCGTGAAAATTGCTTGGACAAAAAACACATGGATGTTTAGTTATCCCTAAGCAATTTCCACCTAATTTACAATATCACGGATCGTGGAACTAATCTTACTCACGTTGCAGGAAAAGCATAAGAAAACCTTGGAGTAAAAGTGGGTAGAGCCTCAATTGGAGTAAATTCGCTAACTCCATAGAAATTCATGAAATTTGCAAAATACAGACTGATCTGTACCTAGCAATGGTTGCAGCAGTGACATTTATCCACTCACAATTTAAAAAAAGGTAAAATGTTGATGTTTAATAAACCTTTAGGAGCTGAACCCTGTAAGAGTCATGATTCTATAAAGGTCAACACATGACTTAGGTCATACTTTCACTTACATCCTCGGGAAATTTCTTTTAAAAAATAGCAGTTCCTAAGGTACATGAGCAATTTAACTTAAGCTCAGGCCAATTTGGTACTCTGGATTGGAATGCATTTTAGTTTTAGGCTGGTTGATATTCCTCATGGAAAAATGCAATATGGGATAGTAATGGTGCTTGGAATTCACCATTGGACTGAAGAAGTCTGAGATCAAGAAAGAACCGAAAAGTTCATTCATTTGCAGAATCGTGAAATCTAGTTTTCCTTAATGTAACATTTGTGATTGAATGAGAATCATTTAAGTGGTTCATATTATTATATAAGAGTAGTTAAATATTAAAGACATGTTTTAATGGATGCAGGATTACCTCTACTTTTATTTCACATATCTATCCGAAGAGACCTACCTCCATACCCAGTTTACATCCTCAACCCTGCGTACTGCATATCTGTCTATATCCCAAACATAAGGTCTATTTTCTTTTTTTTCCATCTCTGCTTATCCAACGTCTATCCTCCCTTCCATCACGTTATTTGGAATTCCTTCCTCCACTATTACATGCTCCATCTATCTACTCTGCCTTTCGAAATTTACTCAGGCAGCCTCCCCTCCTTAGCTACCATTACAAGCACTTATTCGTTTGCCCTCCTTTCCATACATCGCTAATTCAGCATTAATCTCAACACCCACTTCTCAAACGTCTGCAATCTGCTATCATTCTCCTTCCTCGGTGCTCAGTTATCTGAACCATACAACGCTGCATAACGTTGTGTTTGACGCCAGATGTTTCACACCACTTTTCTCAACATCCGTAGGTATGACCCCCGTCATTAGTTCTACTCTGTTAATCGAGTCCTGTTACGCTAAATCCCCCCCAAAATTGGAGAGAAAGCTTCCGTGAAGTAGTTCGGATGAAACAGTTGTCCTCCAGTTGTATTTATACTGATGAACGCCATGCCTAGCAGATGTTTCAGTCTTCTTCTTCAAGTTAAGGAGACGAAAAAGTACGTCAAGTGCTTCTGACCTGAAGATACAGGCTGTAACGCCTGCGAAGCATGTCGTCCATCAAGATGGACACATGTGGGAGGGAACCAGAAGTACCTGTTTAATCACTCCCTCCTACTACCCCTACTACTATGTACAATTTCTTTCAAGATTAACCCAGTTGACAAAAATTGTCCACTATTTTAAAAATCCATCTGTACCGGGAATCAAGCCACGGGCCTTTGGCTTGTCGGACCAATGTGTTAACCAGCACGCTAATCAGACTTCCTGATTCCTTTTGGTATTTTTGATGGAGCATTCAAGGGTACTTGATGTTGTTCTATGCCTTGATGAGTCGTAAGGAACGAGGTAAAATTAGAATAGAACAGAAAATGAAATTTATTATTCCGGGACAAGTGTGTCCCTTAGGAACATACATGATTATACTTATCTTAGAGTCAACAAATATTACATATAATAGGAAGATATACATGATGCATCAATATCACAGAATCCGGCATAATATTTAACAAAATATTCAACAGAAATGAAAATGTATGAATGCACAAAAAACATCAGTAAAATATTTTGCATAGTGTAGCCGAATATTTAGTTCACTTACAATATTAAATTCACTTGTAGTAATATTTCATGGTATTTCTTTTTTAATTGACTTGCATTTTCAGATATTTTTACGTCGTCTGATAATTGATTCCATACTTCGCAAGGCTTTGCATACTTCGCAAAATTAGGAAGGCTAGTTAGCGTGGTGGTCTGCAACTTGATCCGGGAATCCTAATTCCGATTCCAGTTCGAGGTGGATTTTTCTTAATGGTAGACCATTTTAGTTACGGTGGATTTTGGAAAAAATGAATAAAGTAAATCTAAATATTTCCCTGCAAGCCACCGCGGAGGCGTGTGGCAGGGGGTGTCTGGACACCAGCCATTGAAGGGGATGGAATAGGGAAAAGGAGGTGGCAGAGGTCAGAGTTGATTTTTGTTAACAATGTGCGCTAAGTTATTGTGACGCTATTTTTGTTATAATAACTAATGGTGCGTTGAAAGAAGTAACTTTTGTACCAGTCAGTGCGGCAGTGTATCTCTCTTACTTTTTCACTCCTATATTTTCAAAGATATGGCGCGGAGTTAAAATAATATCCTCCCAGTCGCACTCAAACTCATCTGCTCGGAGTTTTTCAAGCATTTTAATCCTAGCGTGTTGCCTCCGAGTCTCTTAACGGTTCCCACACTAATCGTTCCCTCAGATTTGTGACACTTTCTATTCGCTCGTATAAGTTTTAACAAATCGTGCGGCTTTACTTGGTATTTTATTTACTTTGCGGAATAGATGTTTATATGATGGGTCCCAAATGCTCTCGGCATTTTCGAGATGTAGCCTAACCAGAGTAAAGTGGCATCTATCTTATACATTTTTATGGTAGAACCTTCCTAATATTTGCTTGATAAATCCTAGTATATTTAATTCTGCTCCGCAAATGTTTCGTGTGCGTTTCCATCACGGTAAATCTGAAGTCAAGGTGTTTCCCAGGTATTTGATTTCATCTCAACCTCTATATTAATCCTCCCACATAATAACTATAACGTTGGTTTTTTTTATTTCGTTAGAAGTATTAGTAGCAGGGATGTAGGGGAGAACTGATAAAATTATTTAAATTTTTGTTAATAGGGAAAACTGTTGACGTAGGCCATGGGGTAATTGTATTGGTCCTGCAATCATAATGTCCGTGGCTCGGCGCCAGTTCCAGGTGGATTTTTTCTCGTGGAAATTTACGTGAATATCCTCACCATAATTTGAATCAAGGAGCAAACATCATAATATGGTCTGCTATTTTCATTTTGTGCCTTCTCACTTCAATGGTTAATTTTGGTTTCTTTGTTTTAGAAAACCTCCTTATTTCAGTTTTGTAAATATTTACTCCCTGTTTGACGTGCAGTTTTTCTAATGCGTTTTATTACAATTGAAATCCTTGGCAGGCTGACTTTATAACGTCTGATCAGTAGCGAATCTAGATTAGTTAAGGTTGTTGAAGAGATTTTTTATGCACAAGTACATGAAATTTTGCAAACGTTTTTTCTTTATTGATATCTACTTATAGATAAAATTAAAAAATGCGTAATACCAATTGGTTTCTTTTTTGCAATTCAATGCTTTTTTAACACGTAGTCTTATGGCACATGACATACATTTCGTAATAATTCGATAAAATATGTACAGATTTACTTAAAACGCGAAATAATACATTACTCTTTATTTTAATTGTGGCCTAGGAATATCAAGGTGTCACGCCGAAACCAATATTCGAAAAATCTTTTTCAATATAATTTCATCAAAATTTCGAATACCGCATCGAAAACTTTAGTCATAACATGTTTTAATTTAGGAAAAGTTTTAAATATTATTCTTTTATCTCTTACATTACTACCTGTATGGTGCGTTCCAACGCGTAAACATATGTGCACACAAATAATTATGTGGTCCAAGAGTTTTATTTCGACTTGAATAATTATTGAAATGTTCACCCAAAGTCCCACGGTATCCACTCCAGCCGCCTTAATTATATATGCTACTATCATTCCTGGAAATATAAATTATGCCATGCTTCTCTTATTCTTTCTTGGCCGTAAAGGTTAAACGTTGAATAACAAGGGTGACGAAGTTTGCTCATATGATTGCAGCCAAACGAAATGCTTTTTCGTAGCTATCAGTATCCCTATGGATGATCATTGATTTCGTGATGAAAAAATCTCTTCAAGTACATATGCAAGGGTTTGTGCTAAACCATCTATGTGTTTACAGGCCATAGCTCGTGACTTAAATCCAAATTCCATCGTTGAGATTTTATTTCACCAATTTTTGAGATACTATTTTTCATTTAATTACATTAGATTGAATTATTCTGAATTTCCGGGATTCCATCACGTAGGTTGCTTTTTAGGACAACAGTTTCGCCCGTGTTCCAACGGGTGTCTTCAGGTCGAAGTACCGGACATACATTGTATAAAAATAGAATATATAGTTGTATGTCGAATACATTGTAGATTATTTGAAGTACTCCGTACTACAGGTGGAAACTTACTGAAAACACCAATAAGGAAGTAATGGTCATATTAATGATGAGTCTAAAATAATTTCTACGCATAAATCGTCAATTCTTTCGACCAAAATATTTTTCTTATTTTTATTTTGTAAGTGCTTTTTATGTAAACAAATAGGAATAAGGTTATTAAATGAATATTATTCCCTATATCTTTCTATGCTAGAGTTTTCTGAGCAAATTTATCTCGTACCAAAAGAAATTTTCATACATTTGACTGAAGCAAGGTGCAAGTATTGACTCCGTTGATAAAGGAGCATTTACATAAGACTTTGGTGTTGCAGGAGTAGTTCGTAAAGGGTATTTTCAAGTCAACAAGAGCCTTCAAGCTCTTGAAAGTCCCCTTCTTTATTTGAGAGAAATTTTGCTGAGGCTTTTGAGTGTAGGGTACTCTACAAGGGTTCACGCTCTTCAATTACTTCCCGAGAAGCAACTACAAAGGGAAAGGGGGGATATTTTATCCTTTTGGTGCTACGCGTAGCTCTAATCATTTGGTGAAAATGTATTGGGAAGATTTTCATGAAGCTCTGCTAAATTCCTGCATAGAAATAGTATTGCAAATATTATCCTGTTACATTCACGAGAAATTTAGTGAGATAAAACTGGAATAAATGAAAGTTTGGATTAGGGTACTGCAATTTTTTGAATCAATTAACTAAGAAAAAATAAAACTTATAAAAAAACATTATCTGTAAAAATGTGTACGTAAATTCAATGTTTGTGTAAAATTCTTAGCTAAACTACCATTTGAAAAGACTTAATTGTGGGTTTAAGATCAAGTAATAATGTATCCGTGGTAACTACATGATTGACTTATTACTGCATTTTCGTTTCTTATGAAATAATAATGTCATATGTTTATTGTTCTGTGGCAAGCCACCTAAGAAGACATACTGAATGTATAATTTATCACATCAGTCGAACAGTTGGACAAAAACAAAATATTTTGAAAATAATATTGATAATATTATTTTGGGTTTGATAAAGATTGGCCAATTTTTAAACAACCTCCATTTTATATATTACAATAAAAGAAAGTTTTACTGGTTGTTTCAGCCTGTGCCAGACGTATTTGTCTGTGCCAGACGTAGAATCGCAGCTCACTGAGAGGGAAAGTAATATTTATTTTACGTAAATGATTATAATAATGAGGGCATCAGGGTGACTTCCCATCCTGAAGGTTCTGGTCCGAATTTCAACTGCAGCAGAGGTTTTTCAGTGAAATGTTGACCTTAATTAGAGCGTTGCGATGAGAGCAATTCAAGTGCAAAGTAGTATGCTGCTGGACCTCTCGACTTCTTTTGCTAGGGATAGCCTAATCCCAAGCGTCGTGTTCCTTGAACTTCTTACCATTTATCCTTACTGCTAATTTGAGCGAGATATCACTAAACATAAATTTAAATGAATTTTGCCTCGTAAATAAAATGGAAAAGGGGGTAAATGTGGTATCAGATATGACGGGAGAGGAATCTTTCTGGATCTGCTTAAATGGTGAAAATAACCTCAATTGCCAGTCGCCATCATCAATTACCAATTGACCAGTGACATTATAGTTAAGAACCATTTGAAATATGATCAATGACAATCTCCAATGATCATGACGTGACCTAGAGCACATTATGGCATTGTGAAGGGGAATGGGTCAGTTATCCGTCTTGTAAAGTTTAACATAAGAAGAACTAAAAAGAAAAATAATTCAATGCTATATTTTGTACTATCCTTTTGGAGCATATTGTAAAAATAACTAAACTTTTAAATGGTGACATACAGACGGAACATAGTCTAATTCAAACTTTGCATAAACGATTTGGATGGTAATATTGATTAAAAGAAAAATGGAGGTTACGGCTAAATATAGAGCAAAACGAATTGCAAATGTTGTCACACATTAAGGGACGTATCACTCACTTTCGTCGTGGGATACTCACATCTTTTGCTAGGTCACAGACGATTGTATTGCACATATTTGACTTTCTTGGCACAAATGAATCACAGAACTTTGTAGTTGATTGAAAATAACGAATCACACGTCATAGGAATTGGTTTTCCACCCCAGTCACGCTGGGTAATGTGTTTTGCGATGATGGCTGATGGCACCTCTAATGGCCGTTTCCCGCCTTTACCCCTTCGATTAAATTAACGCCGAACATGGAAAATGTCCTTGGCATATCGATTTCGTTCCGGGGGGCTAGGTGCATTTCCCATGGTAACAAGCGTGGCGGGGGGGGAGCACTAATTGGTTTCCATCAGCGTTCTCTAGGCGGACGGCGTCTTTTCATCGGTGTGTGCCAAGGCAATTCCGCCTTTGGGAGGGGGGTGGAAGGGGGGGGGGGGGTGAGATCCACTTGTGGCACCCCAGTGCGGCCCGAAGGTTTCGCCTTCGCCGCTAGTCTAGAACTTTTCCCTGCTGCCCCCCAAACCCTTTTTCTACCACCTTTCTTTTGTTCATTTTTCCCTCTCACCATTCCCTCTATACCTAACTTCCCCTCCTTCTCACGGCCTCACAGTCGCGGGTATGGAGACGTACACCAGTGAGAGAGAGGTTGGTAGAGAACTTCCAATCTAGCTCGACTCTGAGAGAGAGGTTTTGTGCAGGGAGGTAGAGGTGGGATCGGGGAAGAGGTTGGGGATTGAGGGTGAGTTAGGAGGAGGGAGAAACGGGGGGGGGAGAGAATTGAGAAAGAGTGGGTTGTGGGAGGTAAAAGGTAAAAACTAGCTCATGGAAAGCCATAAAAGCTGTTTTTCCCACAAGGGGATCGCATGTGCCGCCAACGCATCGAAAAAGCTTATGGAAAACAAGGACTCTCTCTTCTTTTTATGCCCCCCTCTTGCTCTGCTTTGAAGGAACGTTGGTGCAAAGGTGGGGGTTCGTTTCGTACAAAATACCACCCCAGGCCATACTGTGCTGTGCTCTTTCTCCCTCTCTTTCTGTCTGTCTCTCTCTTTGCGGCCTGTTGGGCTCCTCGGTTTGTGACCACGAGGAGGCGAGGTTATGCGTGCAAAGGGTAAATGCAAGGAAACGGTGCCCGTTAAAAGTCAACGGAATGGGGTAAAAATACTAAAATAGTTGCATAGGATTGAAGCATCCCCATAATGTTATGTGCGAAGTTCACATACAATGTGGGTGTCAATAACCACACATGGGGTAAAAAATACCCATGCCATATGGATCACTGCCATATGGATCACATAACCTAAGTAATAACAATTACTATTTTTGAGGGTAGCTCTGAATTTAAAGTAGTTAATCCTTTGCCGACGTTTAGGAATTTAACTACTTCCGTCTTAAGGGCTACAACCACGATACAGAAAGTCAGCAACAAAATCATCAACCACCAATCCCCATACAATTCTTCCGTCAGAATTACATTGGAAATATTAAAAAGTACTTCACTTTAATGAATACATATTTTCGTCCATATGCACTGACGAAGTATGTGAAAATACTCAAGCTTATTCATAAATCCAGTATGTAAACAGCTTCCATAAATACAAAATATATATCTGCCAGTGTCTTATAGTCTTCTTGTAATTAAATTCCAAAACTTCAGCAAGGAATAACTATTTTGAATTTAGATCTTCCCGCGATATATTATTTTTTAGTACCTAAGGTCGAGATGAATGACACTGAATCAAAGTCATAAAGGCTTCCGGAATAAGTTGCCAGTTAAAGTCCGTACTACGGTTGCCAAGAAAATCGTAAAACGTATGTACATATGTCATGCTGAAAAGGTGAAAAAATTGACTACTTGGAGCTAAAACATGAGAAAAGCAAAGTGTATAAGAAAAATAAATTCAAGAATTAAAAACCGCTTTGCTTATGCCATCCAACAGTGAGAGTATCAAACTTTTATCTTAAGTGCAAGTCATTTAAAAAAAGGGAAAAAGCAAACCCCTGCACCGAGTTCGTTGCTTTTTCCTATGGGGCAAAAAATACGCCTTTTAATTATCTTTCGGGGATTTCACTATCTTTCGGGTCGTTTGTTACGAACTGTATTCCTGCCAAAATTTGGCTTCCTAGGTCACCAAGAAGTCATTCAAACAGGCGTGACTGACAGACATTCAGACTTAAGTGAATAGTAATATACATATACGACCCTGCGTACTCTCCGCCACTTTGTCTTTTTTCTACTTTCCATTCCTCCCTTTAGAGGCAGAGTGGAAGGGATCACACACGAATCGCCGGCACAGTCTCATGAGTTTCAAGATATTCCCAGGGCTAATCATGGGTTCTCTTATCTCGCATCGTCGGAAGAATGCAGAGTCACGGTTTTTCTATCAAAGCGATTGAAATCGATTGGGCTAAAATATCTCGCGCGATGCCCGTCCTCTCAAGGTAATCAGAGCGAGATTTTTCCTGGTCTTGAAAGAGGCCATATTCAATTTTTTTTAATTTGAGAAACTGCGAGAAGCATGAAATAAATATTGTAGCCTTAATGACGCTAAATATTTATTTCAAATTACTGAAATTCTCAGCAATTAATTAAATTAATATACATGTATAAGGTTTAAACTCGACTAATTTTTTTCATTCCGTACGCTGAAAACGTGTCCACAACCGAAGATTTTGTTGTGATTTTGTAAACATTACTACGTTAGTAATTGATTTATTTTGAGAAATAATGAAAACCTCACGCTGTTAAATTTTTGACGAGATATTAGAAATGCCTAATAAAAAAAATAAAATCTCTCTGAAGAGCTTGCCCGCACCATTTTCCATATAAAATGGCTGGTGTCTTTAGGAAAATGCCTCGAAAAAGAGTACGGTATGTGTCTGATATTTTTTTATCACTTGAATGATGAGATCTTTTTCTTTACATTGAGGCCAAATTTATCGAATTCCATAGGAACTGATATATTGCACAACATGCCCTAGAGGAGGCTTTACACGTGAAAGCTGACATCTATGGACGTAGCGAGTGTAGTGATGTCTCGATGTGTAGCGCTACCGTTCTGATTACAAATAACATCCGGTTTTTCTCCCAATAAAGAAATGTCGGAAGCAAACAATGAATGTTGCAATTCCGAAAATCGCCTAACCATTGGAGCAATTGAGGATTTTATAAACTTCTATTACAGGCATTAAATATATTTTTGCATCTATGTAGCGTATTTAGTGTGAGATTTATTTTGTTTTGTCATATTCAGATTAATAATAGGTACTCTAGAAACAGAAAAAACAATATTTTCTGGAATAAATAAATATTTACATCTACATACTACACTGTGAGCCTCCGCAGAGGCGTGTGGCTGGGGATGCTAGGACAGCACCCATGGAAAAGAAGGAGAATTGGGAAAATAAAGGGAGAGGACAGAGGGGAATTGTGTTTTCGACGTGCCATAAGCTAGTGTCACGCTATTTTTGTGCGCGCTATTTGGAGATACAGTGCGGGGATAAAGTAATGACAAACAATAACTCCTGTTGCGGCAAATTTATTTAAATTTTTGATATCCGCTTGCAGTCATGTGATCAGTATTTTATCGTATGCAATCCAATTTTATCGCAGAATAAAAATGCTTCCGGAAGAAAAAGTAGCAGCGAATCTTTCTTTTCCGTGCAAGTGTGAACCACTATCGATCCCACGTGCGTGCTTTCACCTTGAAGTGCAACTTGCAAGCGAATACTAAGTCCTTAAATTTGTCATAGTCAAATCTTTAAATGTATAATAACTGTGCAATAATAGCAATAACTTGCATGTGTAAAGCCGCCTTAATATAGCATCTTGAAACAAATTAGTAGTCGTTTTCTCTGCGAGGTAAAAGCAGTTGCATTTATACACTACCTTCTCTCCGATCATGGTAGTGATTGCTCGAAAAATTCATGTATTACGAGATTCATGCTGATGCTGTTCTGTCGATGTGGTTTTTCTGTGCCCTCATCATCTCATCCGTCAGTCCGACAAGTGTGATACAAGTTGAGTAATTCACTGTCGAAAATTTGAGTTCAAGAATTATTTCTTGCCGCGTACCATTCGCGACTTCAAGAAGAATAGATCGAGACATCATACTACGAATACACACCTCACTAGTCATCTCTTTCTCCCCACCATTTCATTAATCGTTCAAAATGTTGGGCTAGAAAAGACTGCGTTCTTTTTGTTATTTTAATTTCTAACGTCCGACCATGGTTTTGAAACACTGTGCCATTTTCAAGGTACTTTACTTTTGGGTTAGCGGGCCTTTATACACCAAATTGGAAGACCGGGGTAGGTGTTAAATACTATATTTGTCTTCCTTAATTCTGTATGTAAAGACCTACTAACCCAAAAGAAAAACACCTTAAAAATAGCATATAGTGCCGAAGCCATGGTTGGTTAATAGAACTTAAATTTGTGAAAATAAACTAATATTCTCTTAGACAACATGTTGAAAGGTTACTACTGCTTCCACCACGTCTAAGACATCTAATGTTCAATAATGGCATTAAACTATTTTCTTACGCCTATCTTTCTTTTTTCAAGGATGGCTTCCTATGGTTTTGTACATAAGTGTCTATGATATTATGGTAATAAATGTTATAACATAAAGTGGAGTAATTTATTTCTAAAATACACTTATCAGAAATTTATCCTACACTTTTTCCATATGATTTGGGTTTATAGTGGAGCTCAATGAAATACGAAACCCTTTACGAGAGAGCTTTATCCATCATTCAAGTTTAAGTTTCCCTTTGTGACTCCGTGCTTAAATTCTAAATTCTAATGTGGTTTGCGGAGATGCAAGATTCATCATAGTAGCATCTCAACTTCCTTCTTCCTAGGAATCGCCTATCTTACCGGCGTTGAGTTGATATTCCACTAATTTGCCTTCATTGCACTGAGCTTCAATCGAAAAGGCTACTGGATGTGCGTAATGAGAGGAATTCTGTTACCAGGAATTCTATAACTGGAAGCAGATGGATCGTTTCAAATAGTGCAGTGTCGGCTCTGAAGCTATATTTATCTTGGCTAGCTCGTTTGAGATGTAATTCTCAGAAATCTTGCATCGGAAATCCGTCGTAGAGTCATTAATAAACATCTTGAATCAGCAGTCATTGATCCAAAGATTGGTTTGTTTAATATCTACAGTTTATTATCCTTTCATCTTATCCCTTCATTCCTTCCGGTCTTTATTTTACTATCTCACATGATTTTCTTGACGCATTACATTCCAACTCATTTCTACCATTATTATTTTAGAAGGATGCTATGTGTCAGGTGTCCAATAAATGTTTACCTCTTCCACTTCACAAAGTTTATATCATGAGAAGTTTATTGTTATCATATATAAGTAAGTTGAGGCTATTAGAAAAACTGGGATGGAAATCACTACCACAGCGTAGGAGAATCGGCTTTAACCTCCGAGTAAACTTGAGGCTAGTTGCATATTTGAAGGAGCAAAGCATTTATAATACCTGCTCTGTGTTTCTGTGGTACGTCAGATTACTTATTTGATAAATAACTGGACGGGTAGGTTAAAAGTGTCTTTTTCTCTGCGTATGATTTGGGCCCAAGATATTCCGATGATGATCGATCGCGCCAATAGCGCTATTGGTTTTATACATGATTTTAATTTCCAATTCTTGCAAAGGTTGCACGGTATATATTTATGTTTATCCGTCTCTAATTTTCAATAAATATTTTGCATGTTAAGATGCTTGAAGTCCTACAGATAGTCCCTGTGATATATATGGGTGCAGTGCCTTTCCCGTAAGAGTAGAATGATGGTTAGTAGTCGTATTGCATTTAAAGTCCATTCGACATATGTTACTTGTTTCCTTGTTACTTGATCCTACCGAACGGATAGGTATGGGAATTCGTTTTTCCCCCGAACAATAAGCGACTTTAATAAATGCAAGGCGTAATTTCATTAGAGCGTTTCCATTTTATATGTAAACGGCTGGTGTCCTAACACCCCCCGCCACACGCCTATTGAGGCGGCTTGCGGGGTATTATGTAGATGTAGATGTACTTTAGCTGGCTCCACCAAAAATTTAATTCAATACCATTTGATTCATATTTGGTTTTCTTGTAGAAAAACTTCTCTATGTGATATGAGCAACCAAAAAGTTACCGTTTCACACTATATAGTCTCTTATTGAACTTGAAATTAAATGTTGTTAAATTGGAGAATGGGTGAAATGCGGGGTAAAATTGTGTTTTTCCATGATATAAAAATGCCATTCTCGCCAAAAATTGTCAATAAGAACAAAAAAAACAAGATATTGAATGATAAATAAATTTACTCATATTGAAACCTCATTTTGTGAGATTTGACCAATTACTGCGATATTTGAAGCCAATATGCCGTAATTCCTGGCGCTGCAGTCGGATCCTATGGCTGGAAAAAAGTGCTCATTCAAATAATATATTCGCGGGATGACCTACGTATATTGTACACTTATTTGGCTTTCAATAGCTAACGCATGTCATCAGTGAAAGCAGGATTTTCAAACCAAATATTTAGCATTTGTTTTGACTCGCACAGCCGCGATGGAACCTCTTTAATTTAACGTACAGGAATAGTTTGCAAAATAGCTAATATCAGTATGAAAGTGTGTTCGACGGCCTGTACATGCCTAGTGTGGAGTCAGCACCTGCGACTCAAGATTTTGGGGGCTTGCAGGGTATCGCTTATAGACATACACCTTTTATCCGTCGCATTAGGAATCCGCCGCATGACCTAAATATAAAGGAGCCTTCTTTAGAGGAGTTATACTTTTCCATTCGTTTATTGTTACTGCTGATTGGATTTTTTTCTCTACATTGGCAAACAAATTAATGCACCCGAAGACACAAGCAGTCCCTTGTTCACGAAACTGGCTGGATGAGAGGGGACATTGAATTGGCAGCCCATTCGAGGTGGCAGATGATTTCCGTGGCGTTCCGTTCTGCTGCTGGGAAATTGGAAACGAGGTCGTTTCGTAGCGGAGTAAAAACCGTCTTCTATCGGAATCCTTTGGGGAGCCGATGTCTCGGTGCAAGAGGTTTCTTTTTCTTCTGTTTACTCAAAAAAGCAGTCGTTTTGCATTCGATACCCTATTCCGCTTTGTTCGAGTTTCCACATGTAAAGAGTAACGCGGGCCGGAACAAGTTTACGGCACCTGGAGATCTGGTCAAGAAAGCAATCTTTTTTTTAATGGAAGTCTTGGAGGAGGTAGATTGTGAGAGAAGAACTTCATCTGGGGACGAACACAGTGTCTAGTTTCCGAAAAAGGCTGATCTTCAATCCTTGAGCCTTCGACTATGTGCTGAGTTGTCCAGCACTTGCCTAATAATCTTCTTCAATTATGGTGTCTAACCGTACCTGGAAGAAATGCCTTTTTCAACCTGTATGTCCTGCATTTTATTATTTTTAACATCATGCCTTTTATCGAGCTTTCCTCTTGCGTTTCTTCTTGAATTAATTCTCCTCAGATACGTAATTTATAATATAGAACCTAATATTACTAGTTCTATTACATACTTGACAGGAGTTACCTGTGTTTTTTTGTTGGTCTAACTCATCCTATCACAAACACTGTGCTCATCTTATACATCATTTTTGGTAACGGACTCATCAGTTACGGAATGAGGTTGTTTTTTAGGGGTATTGCAACTTTCCGGGGGTCTGGGGGGGGGGGGGTGTGGAATATGTCATGACCACCATTTTTCCTATTACTGGGACTCCCAACATAGCGTAAGTGAAATCTACTGCTGTCTTACTAGTCCATTGTTGTAATATCTATTCCACGTTCTTTTATGACCTATTATTTCCTTATCCTATCCCTCGTATTTTTTCCGGATATCGCTTTGCAGGCACACGGCATTCAATGCTAAAATTTGTGTTTATTCTGGCGTCCTGAGTTTCTCTGCTCTAAGGTTGGAGAGAGTGCTCTTTTATGCATTACTATAATAAATTCCTTATAGAAATATTCATTCTGTGATCTGCTCCAAATGCTAACAATGACTAAGGATAGTATTTCCGGTTTCTTTTCTGTGATTACATTCCTTTGCAATAGCAAATGGCATAGGTAAGTCTTTCTTTGAGTGTAAATGTAACTTGAGAAAATCATGAAATTAAAATACAACGAATGATCTTTCAATCCCGCCATGATTTCAACGTCAATAAGAATCTATCCTATTGTCAAACTGGTTTACCAGTACCCTTGTGCAACAATTCTACTTATTTTTTAATCAAACCCTGCTTATATATTTTATATTCATTTGGCAAAAAAGATACTCGTTTTAATTGTGGGGAATATCATATTTAAATTTTCGAATGGATGATTTACAAACGAGGTTTCGTTTATTTCAGGAATGTGACGATTTATACCGCTGATCTTTCATTTTGTCTTCCCCTTCCCAGGATATCTTTCATTTACTGATAGGTGCACTTGGAAGTACTTTACTATGTATATTTCTCGTTTCTCTTCGTCAGAGCTAGCGATGGTTTTCTGTGGTCATTGATCATATTTTTAGCCATGCTAACCGTTGCTTCTAGTTTTACCCTTCTCTTTTCCATGCATTAATGTGGATTCTGCTCTTGGAGTATTCTTCAGTTCTCTTAAATGTTATTTCTAGTGCTATTATAAACTTATCTCGGTAAAAAAAATTCATCAGCATCTTTTTCCCTCATAATAATCAGCTACTACAGCAGACTACCATCTTTTATTTCTAATTTATTTGATGCCCGACAATAGGGGTTTTCGTTGGCATCGATGCACTCGTTTCTTGTCTTAAATTGCGTCTCCTGTATTCTAGGTGTTTAATGAAACGGCCCAACAATGTTTGATTTGACTGCCGGGGAAC
This sequence comes from Pyrrhosoma nymphula, assembly GCA_963573305.1. Taxonomy (NCBI): domain Eukaryota; kingdom Metazoa; phylum Arthropoda; class Insecta; order Odonata; family Coenagrionidae; genus Pyrrhosoma; species Pyrrhosoma nymphula. Next base: position 69,561,430 of record OY754331.1, read on the forward strand.
CAGGTCGAAATGCTGCAGACTTGGCCGTCTCTGTAATCTCTTCCGTTAGCGCATACCTCAATCAACATTATCATCACGCTTGATGATGAGTGATTTTTATTTTATATTATCTTTTTTAGGGGTAAGTGAGGTTAGAAACTAATGTATCTAACGCACTTTAAGCCATGTGGTATTCACTACATTTGGATGAAGTCTGGATATATCCGAAAATCAATTATATTTTAATTTTCCAATGCATTTTACTAGGTAATTAAATATTATTTGGCGTAATATTTTTTTTACTTTATATTAATTACAGCTCGTAAGAGCCACCAGTTCACAATTGAGTATTAGACTAAAAAATTTCACCTTTAGAGTACATTTTGAAGGAGTCATGATTTGAGCGCTTTCACGTATAATTCTGAATGTGCATATGATTTGTTTGTCAATGTAAGTGGAGAAAACTCACTGGTTTCCCTGCCAAAGTTTTAGTCAATAATGAAAAACTTGCAATATCAATATAATGCAGATTTTCTTACCTCCGCTGTGGGGTAATATTAGAAATGAATAGTCCAAAAGATCCTCACGTTAATCCTTAGAGTGAGGCGTGTGGTATGTTAAGATGCAAAATCGATCAGAACTTTAATGATTTGAGGCATTCCATAGCTACTCCTCAAAACCGTTCCTAGTGTTGGTATTCTCAACAGTTTCTCTCAGTATTTTGCCGGTAAAGAACGAGAAGTTGATGTTGCTTCAGGGATTAAAATTCACATCAAATCAGCATTAGAGTTTTTTCAAAACCCAATTCCAGCATTACCCCATTGTGTTTTACCTTGACCTGATAAAATCTTTGAACCAATTAAGTAATTTCATAACCTCTTAGGATACATTCAATTCATTGAAGAAGGAGGTTTCAGAAATATTTTCCGTGTTACAATAAACGCTTTACCTTGTCGAATGACCACATTAGCGCCGTAAATGGTATATTTGCTCGCAAAGTACGCTGTCGACAACAGTTTGGCAATTTCCTTGATTACCAAATGTCGGGCTTTTATCACCTAAGTTCCCATGTCCAAATGAACATTCAGGAAGTATCTTTGGGAGCTGAGTAAACGAGGTTTAGTTGCAAGCTCCCGAGTTTAGGGGAATGAGTAATCGGACCTTTTTAAAGGAGCTTTAAAGAATACATTTTTTTCCGCTTCATATCAACTCCGAGAAGTGTAAGCAAAGTCCTGTGTATGCAGACTATATTTTTAAAACTTTTCTAAACCCTGAGGGCCAATTCAGCACAATTTATACCTAATGAACGTGTTTTGTCTGGTACAATTTTAGTTATGTATATAACCATAGAGGAATTCGTTTCGTGTAAACTCAGCAAAAAGTGTGCAGCTACTTTTGGTTTTTCTCCAAATCTTGTAGCACGTGATTGGTATTAAAAGTCAATTTCTCCTCTGCTGCTATAATTGTTATCGAAACGATAATTATAGTTTAAAGGTATGATTTTGATGTTTAGTGATCTGCGATAGGAAGATCATCGTGCACCCTATGTTGATGGAGAGCTAGGTCTCATAGCTGTGATAATGATTCATTTTACTTAGGCACGGCCTACTCTTTAGTGCAATGCTTTGGAGGCCTGGATCTAATTAAAAATGTAGAGCAAAATATATTTAGAGACTTCTCTAACCCGTGCTATTCTATTTAGAGATTTATTTTTGTTTTTAGCAAGGGCTTTATATAATTTTACCATATCATTACTCTTTATGCTGATCTATTCTGATGTTTCGTAAATGTATCAATATTTTATGTTTACTATCTGCAATTTTCATGTCATCAGTCAACTCCTTTTGCTGCCGGAGACATATTACCGCTGGCTAGTAAGAATAAAAGTTGCAGTAAGATTATCATCACTAACCCTCTGCATTATCAAATTACTTTTTCTAAACAATGAAATGCTCTGAAGTTTGGTTGCTGAAAATTGAATGAGTAGATTATCTGCTAGTTATAAGCTATGATAAATATAAGTCACAGGTAGTTATTCGACTGACGTAATTGTAAATAATGCCTACCCGTGAGCCTTTTTCAGATGGCAGGCGTTGCAAACATTAAGTTCAGAACTAACGACTGGGAATCTTAGCCTTAGGTTGCAGTTGACTTTGCCAGTGAATGAAGGGACGATTGCAGAATAAATGGGTCGTAAACATAACCTAATCGTGAAAATTCTCATAATTAGTACTTCACTTTCACCTTGCCTAAATTTATATTTTAAATTATTAATTGAGTGGGCTTGAATGTGAAAAGGACGTGTTTGTTCGAATGGAAATATTTTCAAGTGTAATTCAATCCGTTTTCTCGAATAACCAAATCGTGAGCATTTCGACATCCAGGGTAGCATTCGCTCGGTCTTAAGAGTTCTTCGGTGTGTTGTCGCATCGGAAGTGCATCCTGCTACTCTGCTACTATGATAGCTATGGTAATAGTCTTCAAATATTTATCTGAATGCGTTCTGTTATCCAACCGCCTTCGTGGTACGCTGAATCCCAAACTAAACGTTCATAATTGGTGTGGACGTAGTATTTCTTCGCTAAATTTGAGGCACATCATGCGAGTATGCAATTGCCTAATTTCAATCACCACACCGTTAGCTAAACTTATGACGCAGTCGTCTTATTCACATAAAATGCCGTGTGCGTCGGAGTTCGTCAGTACGTCGGAGATTGCCTAAGTGGATCGTCCCTTAAAGTTAGCAATATACGTTGTAGGAATTTGAATTAAAAATATAGTATTACTATGAGTATGCTTATAATTATAAAAAATTGATATAAGTGAATAATAATGGACGGTTAATGAATTATTGTGTAGAAACATGAAGTCATATTATTTTCTCTGGTTCTATGATGAAAATTAACTACTTTATTAACAAAACGAAAATTAACTGCGTTTTATTTAAATATGTATTTCTAGAATTATCCTTCTTATCTGTAGCTAAAAGCTTTGTATAATGTGAATATGCTTACACACATAAAAAAAGCATTCAATCGAAAGGAGAGTGGAATGGAGAGCTACTGCAAACCAATCTTTGGTTTTAATGACAACTGATAACATGATGTGAGAGAGCGATGTTATCAAACGCTAAATAAAGATACAGAAGTACTTGTGTAAGTGCATGGCATCGCGATATTAACGCAACAATGAAGCCGAAAATTAGCTACTGTAGTTTTATATTAGAACTAGCGGAAGGTGCCCTTTGAAATTCAACGGGAGTGAAAAACATTGAACTTATTTTATAAGAAAAGCACAAAGCCTGAAGAATACTGTCAGCGGGGTCATTTGAGGAGTTCGTAACCTATCTTGTGTGTTGTGTTCGTTGTTGTAGGCACGCTGACCGTTTTCTATGTGCACGGAGAGATGGTCCTCTTTCATGCACGGGAAACCCAAAAATGAGTGAATGTAAGTAAACTGCACTTTAACACCTTTAAACATATATAATCAACTCTCAACGTTTATGATGTGGGGATTGGTCTAAAAACAATTTGCAATCATAATGAGAGGCAGACGGTTTCACTACTAGTAATATATATGAGCATTAAACGATAATCAATAACGCTGCTTGTTGTAGCGACATAGGCATTATTACCACTACTATTCGTTGCACTTAAGTATTCTCGCACATTTAATTGTGTAGTCTATTTAATTCCTTAATATGTATCGTTTACTACGTAAGTGTTCTCTCATATACATGCAGTGACCCTATTAGAGCTACTTTTAGAATATACATTGAAGAGTATACTTGTTGTAAATATGAATTGAATTAATCGATTACCCCCCTTAGCAATCTATCATGGGGCCCTTGGGACTCTGGGCCCTTCTTATACAGATTTTCTTTCTATATGTTATCATGGGCCTATAGGAAAACGTTATATTTAAATGCTAAAGGCGTGAATATCCTTTTAAAATAAAATCTCTGGTTGTCAAGGAAATATGCTATTGTTGATTTCCGAGAAAAATGTGTGATTTCTCAGATAAAAACATTTTTAGACAAATACGAAGAGTAAAAGAAAATCTTTTGAAAGAATTAGAAACTTCATTTATTTAGCCATTCGATAAAAATCCTAACCCTCTATCTTGAACGAAAGTAATTTTAAAAAGAAAAAAACTAAAACACTGTACAAAACCCAATACGTAGCGTACCAAAGAGCTTTTGGGACCTTTTGGGACCTTTTTGGGACCTTTTGGGACCCTGAGATCGTTTTAAAATTGCCTATGATTTCCCTCATGTCTTGAACTATTAGTCTGCAAAGTTTCAGCTCGATCAGTGTAAAATTGTAGATTTGTAGAAAAACCAAACAGACAGACAAACGACAAACAGATAACATTCTTCTTTAAATATATATATAGAGAATGTATATTTCTGTCATTATTCTAGTTATCTATGGCTATGAGCAGCGAATATTCAAGCAAGGTTCATCAAATTTATTTGGCGATCGCCATCCACCTGTTGCGCAAACAATAAAAAGAGAAAGGGCCAGTCGTTTGCGGAGTAGTTAGAGATATTTTAACCTGTCACATTCATTTCTAATTGTATGTTGACGATAGAATGGTACTAATGTGAAAATGAATATTAATGAACATTTTTACGTCAAATTTTAAGTTTCATGTAGTTTTGTTGCTCCAGAATAAATTCAGGATACAAATTACATTTATTTGGACCAAGTTTTATTGTGTAGACTGCCAAAGGAATTATCTTACCTGATGAAAGGTCCTTGCCTCGACCAAAACTAAGGACTGTAATACGATTTAAAATTCTCATTAGACAAACTGCGCCCTCTTCTGCTAGCCAAAGGTCCGTTGCTCAATAGCAAGTCTTACTGCACATTTTCTCATGGCATTCTGTTAGTAGCCATCTTCCTTCTTTGGTGGAACTTTCGAGGTTTACGAGCTTAGGAAATGGTTTAAACTGTTCCTATTTTTTTATTCACGTTGCTTGCTTTAACTCTGACGAATTCATGTCTTCTTATTCGTGTCGGTCACCTTTGGACCAATATAGTTCGGTCAAGCGTTTTCCAGCCCTGATCTTCGCCCAATACTCCTTCATTCTCTCCCTCTGCGCTCTCCTCCTTTCCTCTGTCCATGGTGTGTATAGTTACTAATTTTGCGCCTTCTCGGAAGCCATCGGTCGTCTTAATTCTAGATTTTAAGCTTGGATGGACATTCAATGACTTTTTAATGGTGCAAATTACATGAGTATAGGTCAAATGATTTTTTATTTTCAAACTTTTGCCAACGTTTCGGATGTTTATTCATCCATATTCTGGGCTATAAACAATGATGTATGATGATAAATGATTTACAGTTCTGTTTTGGTTACATAATTGTAAATTTACAAACATTAAATATAAAAAATACATATATGTACATTCAAGATTTTTACCTTTAAAGTTTGGTGCTGTTTTTATTTATTTACAATTTTAATTTGGTTGCTTGGATATATTTCTTTGTTGAAAAGTTATGTGTCATTTATTAAATTTTGATAAATTTTGCTTATTTACTTTTTTAAACAATGAAATGCTCTGAAATTTGGTTGCTGAAAATTGAATATGTAGGTTATCTGCAAGTTATAAGCTATGATAAATATAATTCACGGGTAGTTATTCGACTGCCGTAATGGAAAATAATGCCTACCCGTGAGCCTTTTTCAGATGGCAGGCGTTGAAAAGCATTAAGTTCAGAACTAACGACTGGGAATCATAAAATCTTAAGAATACTTAAGTGCAACGAATAGTAGTGGTAATAATGCCGATGACGCTACAACAAACAGCGTTATTTATTAACGTTTAATACTCATATATATTACAAATCATAAAATATTTTAATAAAAAAATCATTTGACCTATACTCATGAAATTTGCACCATTAAATAAAGAGGTCGAGAAAATAAAATACCATATGACTTTTTAATACAATCCAAGTTATTCTGGTTTTTTTTTGTCAATTCAGAAAACGATATGGCCCCATCATATAAGTTTTCTATAATTAAATTATAGCTTTGTGTACTACTAATGCTTCAGGATTTGAGCTATTATATTTGCAGGGATGCAATAAAGTTTTTGAAATAGTTTTACAGTTCAACTTTAGGGAGTAAAATTTGAGAGTGGGAAAAACATTGGGCATGTATTCTCTTACCGTTAGGTTGAAATCACCTTTGAGCTCGAATTAATTATTAATTGACAATCATATTTTAGGTGGTTATGTCAAATGAGGCAATATCATATCAGGCATAGAGGCGTATCAGGAATAAGGAGCATACTGGATCTTGCCATGAGACAAAATAAATTATATTGATTTTATTTTTGTTGTCCATTGGCTCTGCAATTGCAGTTTTTTTATTCAGTGATTCATTTTGGAAAATTAGTCTATCAAAAAGAGTAAAGCAATAATTGACATCGCTCGCGGTGGCTATATGTCTGCAGCCAATCTAAGACACTACGAGCACTTGTAGATGGAGAAGTAGGCTCGTTCAGTCAAACTCGGTGCACCGCTAATGGCATGGTTTCGACGCGAGGCGTTAAGGGGCCCTCGGTTTAATGCCCCATCAATCGGAGTATTGACTTGGAAATGCTCCCCTCGATGCATTCAAGTAGGGTACAGAATAGCATTGATTAATCCTCCGCCATCAGAATTCCTGAGGCCCCAACCGTGATAATCCGATACACTGATCGCAGAAGCAATCCTGCCAACTGCAAAACTGCCAGTAGGTGATATGTCTTCACTTAGATCTTAAGCGTTTAATTCCATTCAACGATGGATGAAGGAATTGTTAAATCACGTCTGGGTTGTTATCATCGTCAGTTTATAATAAAACACACAGTAATGAAGATTTGTTTAACGCAGTGTCTTCATCTATGTCAGAGCTCTACACAATTTTTGGATTATGAGTATGATTCTATGGTACTTATGAAAAAAAGTATTCTCATTTCCATATTATTGTAAAACGTTTTAACAAAGACTAATGCTAAGTAGCATTAACAACAATTAATGGAACGCTTAGAAAGTTTGCGTTGAACTCCATGGTTCAGTGGAATAATGTTCAAATACCGCTGATATATCGTCAGTACATCGATTGTACCTACCCTTTGTTCACTTCTTTTCTAAAACCATTGGTCTAATGATTTATTTTTTCTGGATTTAGTGCCCAAGGTCATGAAATCAACTTTGAAGCTTAGTTATTATTCACCTGCACTAGATTGACGTTCGAGATTTTATGCAAACGCCAATCAAAAATCTCAAAACTATACCTTATGTTAATAACCAAAGTAATGTACATACCTTGAGCTAAGCAGCCTTTAAACGTGCCTGCCTAGTAAAATTGCGCTGCCTGTGAAAATCATCCCGTATGATGTAGGTGGTGTAATTCAGTCAATTTTTTTATTGATGTGAAAACCTAATGGTCTAAACTCTTGATTTGCAACTTTTATCTTAAATACCCTCCCTTAAACTTCAGGGCCAAGATGTTGTTTTTATTGGCTAAAAATAAAGAAAATGATAACGGAACAAATATTATGAGACCGAGAAAGTCGTGGGTGAATGTGGTGGAAGAGACTCTTAAAAGGAGGAATATTAAGAGCCTTAAGAAAAAGAGGGTGTATAAGACAAAGCACGAATGTTATGGAAGCGGAAGAGGGAATGTATTAATTAAAATTAATGTATTTAATGAAAAGGAATTGAATTATGTATATAAGGATAGGGAACTATGGAGGAAATTCTTAACAGAGAGACTACTTGAGTAAGTGCCATTCATTTTACGATTTGACCAATAGCTGCATACCAGTACCATATATTCCCTGTAATTCTTGATCCGAGGTCAAGAAAATGGGTCAATATGACTAGTAAATTTATAACAATAAAATATTTAGCTAAAAAGTAAATTACCAAGTATAGAAATTGTTTGAAGTACCTCCCCGCTCAATTTTGCCATCGATCAATCTCTTCTGCTACGCCACTATCTTTGGTCTCTGCTCCTTCCTCTTTTCTTCAGGGATTCTCGTCTTTCACAATTTTCACAAATAACCTCAATTGAGGAGGATGATATTTTTTGTGAGCTACATAAGTCTGTCTTCTTCTTCTGAGTTAGTTTTCTTCTTCTAATATTTTTTTCCATATTTCGTTACCTCATCTTTTTGCTGAGTTGTATCTTTTTTTTATATTAGTTCACATCTCGATTGGGCTGAGCTTTGGACTGACTGTGTCCTTGTACTCTATATACCTATATGAAGATCCTCTTTTTATTTTAGATCCTAGATTTATCAGTTAGTGTTTTATAAAATGCCTACGAATTTATCACGAAATTTATAAAACTTATTCAATGCTCCCTTTTTATTTTTTTATTAAATTCTTAGAGATATGTGTCAGAGCAAAGGGGTGAAGGGTCCCTTTCCTATAAGAAGGCGCCAATATATTCATACAACTTTTCTCACGACTATGAATGCTTCAGGGCATCATTTTATTATCCTTTTCATTCATCTCTGATGAATCTTTTTGAAGGGCATCTGCTATTAATTGTACTAAGGCGTTTCTTTGCTATCTTCTAGCCGAATGAAATATTTTTTGGAATGCCCTAATTTTTGGGGGCACTTTTGGAATATAAATAGTCTCTGAACATTCATTCCACCTAATCAGATTTAAAGAAATTTTTCGTTTGATGAAGAGGAAGAATAGCTCTTTTGAGAATATGAGTAAACTCCGTCTCATTTTATCGAGCAATTTCTCGATGCCCAATATCTCTCATTCACTGGTCTTAAAAATTTCCCTCCAATCGCATTAAAACACTGCGTTCATTTGCTTGGCCCGGTGTTACAAAGTCAAACTGTAGGTTCTCTGCTTTCAATCTCAACCCATACATCTCTTAGTTATCAGTATGAGGAAGTTCATTTCTGTCTTGACTCTATCTTTTCGATTTAACTAGTTCCAATCTATCGTCGATAGCATAATTTTTTTCTAGTTATTAAAATCATAATGCTCCCTAGCGTTCCATTAGTTCGGTAATTACAAGTCAAAGTGTCACTAAAAAAATGTTAGAAAAATGTACCGTTGAAAGCTTCTCTGTTAGCATTTCCGTAGCCAGCAGAGGAAGAATCCATAAATATGAAAATATTAGCTGAAAATGAATAGACAACATTTTACTATCTAGTAATTTGCTAGGAAGACCGGCCTATGACCGATGCGTAATGAAACCCACTTTCTTTGTGGTTCACTTAAATATCTGTGGAGTTATTCCTCGCTGACTATCTGCTTATTTTTCATCAGAACTTACTACAACATTCTTCTGGGATGTTGCTTCTAATGTAGGAAATAGTACGGCAGTTGTTGTCGAATGTATATGTTTAATCATGCCGTGCTAATTATATAAGTGGGAACACGCATATAATTTATTTCTCACATTTTAATAGCGTGCGAGACGAAAAATATCCTCAATAACTCAAATATATAGTCCATATGTATGTGCAAAAGCCGCAATCATTATTAACTGCCTTTCAAAGGTATATACAATTTTGAGTGATTCACGTAATTCTAAACGGCATCTTGGTTGCTTAACGTCACCGCACGATATTGCATCTCAGATGTACGTGTGTGCCAAAGTGAATGATCAAATCATACAATTTAATCGCTTTCCAGAAAGTGAATACAAAATGATGAGTCCGTCGAAATAAGAAAAAAAAACAAAATTCAAGTGGAAATACGTCGTATTTCCTTCTATGAGCGATTTAGTTCCGTGACGTCATCGCCCATTTCCCGATTACGTAGCGTTTCCAAAAGACGACAAGCTCGCGTAACGTTTTATATGAAATATTTCAATAAATACAACATTCTATTTTGATAGAACTCATGCCCTCTGTATTCAGAAATACGTACTTCATGTATGACTAGTTTTTTTTTAAATAGCGCATGTTTCCCATTGATGTATTGACTATCGTAGATCCTTGTAAAATCCCTGCCTTTTATTCACCTCCCCTCAGACTCGTAAATGTTTTTCATCCCTCACGTATTCGAATTGTCCTTGCCAAGATCCATTAAAATTCTTCATATCCTTCATATATCGACCAAAATCGAATTATTTTCTTCCATGATCCCATTGTAACCAACTTCTCTCTTTCTCATTTGGTATCTCATTCGCTGTCGAAGGAATTTATTTATTCTCTTATTTTTGCCTCCATAGAGTATCCCACCATAATTCTCCTTCTTCCTTTACCTTATTTTTTCCATTATTCTTTTTCCTGCTCACCTTAGAGCTCCGTGGTATTCTTCATGCCTACATCTTCAAAGTCACCAAACTGCGACATTCTATTACTCCGTTTGCAACCAATTTACCGAGCCAAGCGACCCATCGTGGCGCTCCCTGTTAAGGTCATCAGTTATTTAAATATAAATTCATGAGTCCTACTGAATTTTCTCATCCTTTTCCATGCCTTCCTGTACTATGAAATTCTTTCTTTTTCAACCTTTCTGCAAACATTGTTTCGCTCAGAAAACTCCCACGGCATGTTATGTTTATGGTTTTCAGTTTTCAACAAAGACTCCTTATAGTAGTAATTTGAAAAAAAAATCAGTGAAAATGCTTATTTTTTATTAAACTGCGTTGAGTAACGATTATGTCTTTTAATAAAATCTGCCCCTTGAGGAATCTCCCATAATACGTACGTACGAGGTACGAAATACAATTTACTGTTTTGAGCGTTATTCAGCATGAAGTTATTTAAAACCAACAAATCAAAACTAATACAAACTTCATTTTTCATGATTTTTTGTCAAAAATTAAGTTTAAAAATCTCACTTTCCAAAAATCAATTTTCAGAAACATTTGCATTTAGAGAGTATCTGTACCAGCTTGGAAACCATGTGGAATGCCAATTTTGTACTTTAGTGAACAAACATAGCTTTGTTTTTATGGCAAAATGCATAAACATAAACTTATTTCTCTGTGCCAGCTAAAGAAAGGTGGGCGTTCAGTAAACAAGCCAAACACTTCATCCAAACCTCTCCCATGCTGTTTTCAGAATATTTCTCGTCGCAGTATTGATATTCTGTCTTTAAAATCTATAAAAACCGATGCAGTAGTTTGTCTGAATTGTAATTCAGACGATACATCTGAATAAAAAACACTCGTCGGGTTTTATGAAATACTCCGAATTCCATAAAAGCTGACACGTCTTCTTGGAAATAAAACATACTAATAATACAGAAAGAGTTACCATCTAAAATAATGTGTATTGCATTATACACCAATGATAATACTTGAATGTACATTACCTTTGGTATTATTGTTTAAGACATACTTCTAACTATTAATACAGAGTTTTGAAAAGCTACCCGCAGACATTTTACTGAATACCGAAAACTACTTTTCCCCTTCATCGATCATAGTGATGTAGGCAAATGGGCGACACTAACCTCAGAGCGTCTTAAAAGAGCGTCTTAAAGTACTTTGAATTATTACCTGCCTGACAATAGCTCTTAACGGAGGGGTAACTATATCACCCGACTATTATTAACTACCTTCATACATTTTTATGAAATATTACCGGTTTTATTTTCATAAAATTGTTTTTGTATTTTAACTACCTATCGATTCAATAAAATTGCTTTATGTACAATTTTGGAGTAAGCAACAGAAAATTGACTTCAATTAATTCAAAATATGTATTGTGCAATTTTGATTCATTCAAAAATTATTGACAGCTGAAAATGGAACTATTTAAATGCAGACTTTAATATGTAACAATGCTATATAAATTATATATAGTGCCTTATGATATATAACTTGATATCCTGCCCCAAAATTAATAATAGAATACAACTTTATTATAATTTTTTAATAAAACAATCGACCCTTGCAAAACAGGATAATTGAATTTTAAATACTTAAATTATTATTCATATTATCCCCTGAGTACATAATTAATTACTTTTAAAATGAAAACTTGTACGTTTTAGGCTCAGTCAAATAAAGAAAGCTTGAAAAAGTAAATTTTTAATTAATACAATTTATTCCTTGACAGTGATGATAAGATATTGTGATTCCGTTTCAGATCGCATGTGGTGGGAAGTATTCCGTATTCCTATTTAAACTCGTCTTTATCCCTGTCACATGAACGTCTGTAGCCTTGATGAATGTGGAGAGTGTTTAGCATTTGAAAATTCCACATGCTATCAAAATGTTTTTTCTCGTACTGGAATTATTTTTTTTTTTCATTTCTTTTGCTGACCTTTTTAATTTCACTCGGCCAGAAGTTATGCTTCGTGTATTGTCCTCAACTGATAAAATTGCTTAAATGTAGTTAGCAGATTGACTTATCAATTTGTGACTTCATGGCCTTAGTGTATAAGTTTTTACTTAAGTGATCGTTGTGAAATCTCACGTAGGTTACAGGTACGGGAAATGGAATGCATTTTTATTCGAGAAGAAATCTCTCTGATAATATTTATGCATGCACCTTTTTACTTCAGCTGAACGAACTTAGCTTGATACAATTCCATGAATCTTAAACGAGCATCGAAATATTTCTGCAGTATTAGTTTGGTTGCGTCTTTTTTCCAAATATATCAGCTGGAAATTGATTCAAACGATAATAAATTGAATTTAATCATTGGTTTAAAATATATTCATTTCTCATACCTATTTCATTCATTTGCAAAGATAAAAAATTACCCATTAGGCACATTATTATATTAAAAATAAGATGACTGTTTATTTCATGTCGTACGCAAAATCTATGCACAAAAGTTATGACGTCGAAGAAAGAATTGATATCGCTGACATATGGGAGTATTTCAACAAAAAACCGCTTCGATACATTTTTCAGTGTGCCCCAGTGAGGGTTTGTACTGGCTGTTCTTGTATTGCGCGTTCTATAAATTTACAACTTTATTAATTCATTGTTTTAAGTCCCTCTTTCCGTAAAATAGGTGTAAATAATTAGCGTTTTTAATTCACCAAATATAGTTTGCAGTTTTTTTGTAAAACTCATCACCTGATCGATGGAAAAATTACTTCCAAGTCGTCCAGAAACGTTGCTCCACTTTTTGTATCACGATGAAACATTTCGACCTGAGTTGAAATATGCTACATTCTTCAAATTTTATCAAACGTTTCTTTCTTGAAGTAAACATTAATATTTCAACAAATACACTCCTAAAATTACTGAAGGATGTAAACATAAGACGGATATTTCACGGGTAATGCTGTCACAGTAGGCTAATGTCAAGCCGGTTGCAGTGAACCTTTTACTGTGAGCCACGGGTTTCCAGGGCTAGGGAAGAGGCTAAAATAGAATCTTCCTAAATTATTCAATTATTTAATATTGAATGCAAAACGTCATACGATATATATTGTGACTGAACCACTGTTTTCCTTAAACTATTTCAAATTCAGTTCTTTCTACTGCGGTTGTTTGCTAGAACAGCGCATACGAGTATAACACCACATATGGTCGCTAAATGATAGTATTCATAGACTAATTGAAAATTCACATTGTTACGCGTATTATAACATATTTATGCTCGAGTAAAAAGTTCGTATGACATGGGTATTCCGCTTTTAGGTGAAAAGGGGTTTAAGTTTTTTTTTAAGTTTTTCATTTCCTCCTGTGACCTAGAATATTTAACGTTGCGCAGTATAGTCATTTGAAAAAATCAAGTTTTCTGAGTGCTGTGTTTGAAATGCTATCATATGAAGCTATTCCTTTATAAGTGTTCTGGAATACTAAGATTTGATATATCAATTTCGAGACGAAATTCCTAGAGACTCCCTGGAAATTAGGGATTGAAACATTGCGAGAACTTATGATTTTCAAATCAATTTTTCCCCGCGGCATATTGAAGTGTATTTATCGTTTAAAGACACTTTTCCTAAGAATATAAAAGCTCTGACCTACTTAACGTGGAGCAGAGAAAATGAAATTTTGCTGTGTACACATTTGAAATTTTACAGCAAAAGTATTATTGACCGCTGGCCTGCATCACTGGCTTGATGTTTTGGCTTTAAGTATGAATTGATTTTTGTAATTTCACTGTGTATGTTTCGGTTATTTCATTGACAAAGGTTTTCAATTAGGATTTGCTTTAATATATCGCTCTTTAGCATTAATAATGCATTTTCTTGGTCAGCGGACTCGACAAAATATTAAATCCACCTAATTAAAAGCGCGTTGAGGTTTGTGTTTTTGCTTACATCTGCATAATTATGAGGAGCCATCTTTGAGCCGTTAAGGTCAGGCCTGTAAGGATGGGGATAAATCGGGCAATTTTCAATCCGAGGGGGGCGATACGTCTTGAGACCTAATGAGAAAGTTGCGTGTCCTGTGTTTTACCCGCCTGAGACGGCGCGCGTATTGGCGCAGAGTTGGCCTATACTTAGTCTATGCGGTTGAAATTGTGATATGCAGCATTTATTGCCACTATCACCATCAATCCCCCCCCCCACTACTACGCACACAGGTGCCGCGGCGAGGAGGGCATCTTAAATTATTTATTCGCATGCGACGTCAAATGAGACCTCAAGTCCTTCACGGCTTTCTTTTTATTTTAGTACCGTACGGTGGGCAAGCCTTGCGCAGTCGGAAGGAGGTCGTTTCTAGGCTATCTATTATTTGCATTAGTGTGGCTGAGTGCAAATGACCCATTTTGTGATATTTTTCCCTACGAATCGATTTCTCGTGGTTGATTCCAGGTGCTATGAAAATACTGCATGGGGCACTGTGTCATTTATTAATGGAAACATTGAGTGCACTCGCCTTTGCAAAGAGACTCGAATTGGACCGTTATAGATTTCCCCTATAGGTCTTAGGCCTTAGGTCCTCTTATATTATTAATAGAATCTCTTATATTTGAAATATTGTCAATGGATAGGAAAAACAAATTTTGAAGCCATATAATAGGTCTCTCAGAACTAAACGAAAAAATACAATGTGCCATTTGGCATTCATATTTTTAAATAACTGATTTTATAAAATAGAATGGCAGTCAAACATGAATTTTACGTGACATGCTGCATCATACCTATATTTTGTTCGTATTTTATTATTGCTACAAGTATTTTCACTTCTAGGATGTTAGCTATTCATACCTGAAAGAAGTTTCCAAATAGCAGACGACAGTTCTTTTGATGAAGACGGCGAATAGCGTGAATATAGCCGAGATTCATTTTCTCATGCTATGTCCTCTTGCCCTCACTAAAATGAGAACTGAATTACGATAATATACCGTATTTGCGAATTTTGTGACTTGGGAAAATAATACTTGCCACAACCTCCCCGTTTTCAATATACTTAAGCATTGCTTTCGAATAGTAATTTTGAAGTTAATCATTTGACTTTTTAAAATTTAGTAAAATACATTTTGCGCTTTTGATTCCTGAATATTCTTATAATTTATCGTTTGGGAAAAGTTTCACATATAGAAACCAGCCATGAACTTAAAGCATTATTATGAAGTTATACATTAATGGCGTTTAAAGCATTCAGCATACGAAAATTCAGAAAAAATTTGGGAGTTTGTGAATCGCTCTAACTTCCTTATCAATGGTTTGGTTTTCCATGAGATACCTCAGGTACACTTGCTATCATCTTCGTAAGATAGTATATTAATTATAATATTATTACAATATTAAATTGGCATGCTTTGCTTTGGTGGTTACTTTAGTTTTCCTTGGAATTAGTGTAACCGATAATTAGTGATTTTCTTTTCGTACGGGTATTTTATTTGATATATTTGTAAACCTTACTTAGTCAATCATACTTACTAACCAAATTGGCAGCTAAATTATATTAATATTATTATTTTCCATGCCTTTGTCTCTCCTGAAGATGCTATTATGGAAAATATAGGCATCCTCCATAAGGCTAAAAAAATATTTACCATTAATATTATTGACAATCTCCCAGTTAGAGGGGGACTGTAAGTTTATGCATTTTTGTCACGCAGAAACCGATGAAGCCTGGGTCTCTGGGGTCCAATTAAACTTCTAGAACTTCACATTTTTTTCGCTATCGTGGGCATTTAAGGCACCCCTATAATTGCCTCGTTGAAATTTTGCTCCGTCACCTCGGTAGGTGGAATCGATTGATTTTTATAGGCGCAAGGCGAAAAATTGTCTCTTAAGGATTTTACATATATTACTTACGTTCATCTCCCGAAATTGCTGATGCTAACATATTGAACGCATTTTATTTGAATCCGAAGAGGGATTTTTTTATTATCACGCTCTCAAATTCAGCATATCTATAGAATATATTTCAAAGAGAATTACCTAATACTACACTTATGAGATTTGGTCAGTAAATAAGCCAAAATGTTCAAATTAAGGTTTTTTCAATATCAATTCATTTTATGTCGATGGAATCAGTTTCCTACTTACTCCCTCTTGTTTGCCACCGTATTTATTACAAGGGATTTAAATAATAGAAAAGTTTCAATGTATAATCATAGAGAACATGATACTTGACTGTGGCTCTAAAGACACTTTCACTTTGTTATTATTAAGAATTGCATTGAATTATTCAACATTGTTACAGATATGCGTAGATAATGTTTATGTCAAGGTTTAGAGAAAGGTGTCTTTACTGAATAACAATTGAATTGATGAACTTGCTTTGGAGTATAAAGCAATTAACTTTCTCATATTTTCTTCATACTAGCTTACTCTTTCATTTTCTCTTTTTTAATGAATCTGCTAGCACTATCGAATATTTTGATCCCTTCCTTCGATACCATTTCGTGTAGCATTTGGTGAAATCCTCCGTTTCATTATGTCATTGATTTCGTAATTAGATTTGATTGATTAAATAGTATGAAACAAAAATGATTTTCAAATTATTTTGAGATTTTTTATGCTTGGCGAAAACTTTTCACCGTACTCCTGATTTTCATAATACCTAATCTCCTACATCCTCTACTGCCTAATACCATATAAAACAAGAAAAAAATGGTTTAAATATTTTGAACTGTCAAAAACCTTTACGGTACATCACCTGTTGATTTGAAAGTTAATATCGTTCTAAAATAAGAAACCCTGAAATGTGAAATAGTAAAAGTTTTTAATTGAACTTCATTCATCATATAGATTTTGCTTTTTATGCTTTTAAGCCATATATTTTGTGGTATTATATGAAACATAATTGGAAAGTCTACTTCCTATCCCTAGAATATATAGAAACGGATAATTTCTATCCAAAAAATTAGAGAGCGATTTTGTCAAGGTGATATTAATTATCCTAATCTGCCCCATCTCCAAATATTTTCCATACCTTTACGAAAGACTGTCGAATTACGTCAACCTTCAAAATGAATTTACCCCGTTCAATTTATTATTTTTATTCAGATAACATCCTTTCTAGATATCCTGAGAACAACTCCACCAACAATGACCAACGATTACCACTCCAGCAAACTTAATCGGGCGCACGCGTTATAGAGTATCGTGATCACGCCCAGTAATGATTGGCAGAAGGTCATATACCTTAAACTCTCTCTTTATCTCAATTTATAGATTATCTGTAGGTCCTCAAAGTCGATCAAATATCGCTTTTGAAAGAAAGTACAAATTAACTTTTTTTAAATTCTACAACAGTTTGTGGACGCAGTACGACCGGTTTCACCCGTCATCTTAGGTTACGCACCGGGTCAATTCTTTCATTTCATATAGCGTTTCGATGGTTGACTCGCTCATCATCATCAACATTAGGTTAAAGTTTTCCGTTTTTAGTTCCAATAAGGCGGTTAATTTTGTTATATAATGTGGTAATTTTAATTTTGCTATTATAATTCTCATAGCATTGATGATGATGAGTGAGACGTTCATCGAAACGTTGGATGAAATGAAAGAGTTGACCCTATGTGTAACCCGAGAAGAGTCCACACATAGTATTCACCTGGAAAGAATTTATTCTTAAATTATTGCTAAATTTTACCTACCTAATTAAATCATAAGAGATAATTCCACTATGGCATTTTTTGACATGACATTTTTTGACATGACATTTGTTTTGAATGACAATGACATTTGTTTCGAATATCGCTTTGTTATAAATGCAACAAAAGGTTCCTGCGGTCAATTTGATGAAATAACATTATGACAAAAACTGGAAAAAATCCGTTATAATTTCAGCTGGCCGATATTTGCGTTATTTATAGCTGTTTAAAGATTTATTTCAATATCGATGCCCTTAATAGTTTCGTGACGTCATTTTCTCGTATCCCTGGTCATTTCCCGCTGTAGAACCCGATTTCTCGTCTACATGTCCGCATGTCTTCTACGCGGGAAAATTACGTCACAAGGCTTACCTCGCTCCTCTGCTATTTTCCGTATGTTAGCAATTTTCTTATAAATACTACGACAGTACATTTTACAACACGGAAACATATTTTCCATAATCCTCATCCAATTCTCAACACGATGGTACTGTTTTTTTTTTCGTGAAAAAAATGTTGTGCAAACACTCCATTGACTAGTGACTGATTTCAACGTGGTCGTTTCAGGTACCAAGTTCCTGTGCAGCGAGGTGATTGCCCCCGTCAAGAGTGAAGCCGATGACATATGCCTGTACATCATCAACTTCGAGGACCTGACGGCGGCGGCGGCGGCTGCTGCGGCTGCGGCCGCCGCGCAGGCGCAGTGCCCCGTCGGAGCGACCGAAGGGAGCGGCTCCACAACGGGGAACGTTGGCCTCAGCAAGTGTGAGGACTCCAAGCGCCTAATAATAATGATTATTATAAAAGGGGGTCTTTTCTTTTAAATATTATTGCTTTTCTAAGGAAATTAAAATTTCCCTGGCACTGAAGACCACGTACCACTAAAGTATCTCTTGAGAGTTTCTGTAATGGGCTTCGTGAAAAAAATATGTTTTGTACGTGATGACTTAATTGATGACTCAGTATGCTTTTGAGATGCCAGACGGGGAATTATTTTTAGAAATAAAATACCTTTTTAAGTAGTGACGTTGCCAGGGAGTTTGGGAGGGTCCGTTGGGTCTCCCCAGAAGTTTCGAATTTACCTAAAAGATAGTGCACTAAAGAAGAAATTTATCAAACTCCGAGCATCTAAATCCGCCTGTGGCATAGCTTGATCTCAGGACACAGGGGAATGCAGCCTGAGCTGAATTTATATTATGTTTTCAAATTATGTTCGCGCGTTCTGTGTGAACCGCCGACCTTTAGGCGCCGTCTCCCCAAAGTCATGAAGCTGTATCTCCGGTGAGGCGGTAATTGTGTTGAATGACGTCATCGTCTTCCCGCGCGCCAACGTGGTGGATCGTCGCTTCTCGTTTGCTGGTCGGGATACCAGATTGACACGGCTTGTTAACCATTAACGATTTCCTCTAAACTCCCTCTCCTAATTCCACCTTGGAAAAGGGGTCGTAATCTTGAAACAGGATCATTCCGGAATCACAGCTGATGAAAGACGGAAGTCTTTTGTATCCCAGAGATTGTCGCTCTTATTATTATACATTTCGAAGATCTACCGGTAGAGTCTTCTTCGTGTGACTCAGTTTCCCTACGTGCAGCAGCTGATAAATCCGAAATAATTTAATTTTGTGTCCTGTACACTGTTGTAGCTACAGTTTTAACCGCCCGGGGCAGTCTGTCAGTTTTCGTCCTTCCTTTTGGAAATACATAGTACGCATCAAATTTATTAAGTTTCTAATATTGAATAATTAAGATAAGAAAGAATATTTCTTTCTTTTATTTATTAGTTAAAACACAAATTAATAAATCAAACTTAGTTATTATCAATCCTTCACTCCGCGGCTAACAACAGTATTTTCTCGAGCAATTAAGAAAAGGATTTAATGAGGAGCATCATGGACATTCTCAGTGACAGTCCGGTAGTGTATAAACTGTTAATTTTCGGTATATTTAATAAGTGTACTCATTTCATTATTATATATCATTTAAATATTTTTCAATGCCAACATTTCCGTCCTGAAAATAGTTTCACTCGGGGCCAATCCAACTCTGCCCTCCATTAGCAATGCCACTGGTTCTTTAACCACCCATGAATCAGCGTTGATGATTTATTAGCTGATATATTAGGGGTCGAGAAAAAATCCAGTGTTTAAAAATGTTTATAAAAGTATGTTATCAGAAACACTTTTCGCCATCTTAAATAGCTAATAATCAAGTTAGATAATTATCAGGTAACGCAAGTTCGTGAGAATAATTATTTTCTATTTCAGGAGGAATAATCGTATTCTCAGAATCCATTCAACTCTATTCGTGGTGAATGAGGATGGAAATTAACTTTTTAAAGTGGTGGAGTTGGGAGTAGAGCTTCTTTTTCTCTTAGATAGTATCTTTCTTTGAAGAAGGAAGAAGAAAACGTACGCTGTCAACATATTTATGAACGCATGTCTTCAGATAAACTTTTCGCCATCTTAGCAAGATAACGAGAAATTACTTTAAAGGTTCTGCACATCCGTGAGAATATTTTTTTCTTTTGTACGAGGAAATATGCATGGACAAATTCTCAGAATTGATTCAGGCCTTATTCTTGGTGAATAAATTTTGACATTAATATTGTTCTAGTGGTGGAGTTCGGAGAAGAAACTTCTTGTTCTTATTTGTAGACTCTTTGTTTGTTCTTGGCCACGACAGTGGTTACACGCGTATTTACTCTTCGTCTTCTTTGCTCGGGCATTTTCATGACGTTGCTGTACGATGAAGTGCTTTGCCCTTCCCTCAGCTTGTTATTTTTCGGAATAAAACGATGTAGTGGAGGCTCTTGGACGGAATTATGTAATAGTGCTTCTCAAAATGCTTTGTTTATCATCTCTCGATACCTACAGTATATGCGTCTTTATTAAACTTCACGCATTGGTATTTTTCGTAGAATACTTAAATAGGGATTCATCAGTGGTGCAGTATTTTGCCATCCCTCCCCTGTCAAAACCGAGTCGGTTTTCCGTCATATATTTGCTTTAAAGGTATACATTTGCTGTATGTGAGCTGCCTATGAATTGTTTGATATATTTCGGTAATTGGGATGAAAAACAAGAAGTAAATGTCGTCATTTCTGTGCGGACCCAACGTTAGTATGTTTATGCTGTTGAACTTTCGTATTTACCGTCACATGACGCAGAGAGCGCGGTGTGTTTTTTTATGTACACAAGCTAGCGAACAGATTGATTTTTTAAATTCGTGTGTTTAGTATTTGGACTTTAAAAATAGATGGCGTAGATGCATGGCGTACGTGCTCGGGACAAAAGGGAGGTCAAGAGCAGGCAAGAGGGTCGGAGTTGCGGATCAAGCCGGGCATTCAGAGTGATGCAAAGTAGGACAAAGCATTAACATGATGATGGGCATACATTACTACGCCATTTAAACCACCGGGGGAATTTCCGTGCGGGGAATGACTAAAAACCACGTCCCCTTTATATTTTCGCACAAAAGGAATCACTTGGCATTTCACTAATGCCCGGTTCAGACAACCATCGTACGCATAGGCGTAGTAACACTTGGTGGCCCTCGCTTATAAAGAACGCGACACAAAAGAGAAGAAAGCATACAAGAGATGGGAAATAAAGCGGCCGAGTCTATCTCAAGGGTTCCCTTCGGAATAATGACAACAGAAAATGTAACTTTCCATTGGTATAATAGATTTATTCCGATCTAGGTTTCGAGAAATTGGAACTTTACACTATTAAAAATAGATTAATTCTGACTTAAGTTTCGATGTACTACATCATCATCATCAGGTAAAGTGCTTTGAACGAGTCCGGGTTCACAAGTTTACAAAGAGGGGGGGTTAGGCAAGGTGAGGTAGAGGGAGGGGGAGGCGGTTAACATGGTGGAGCTCAGGTCGGGGAGGGATGGGAAGAAGTTGTAAGTTATCTAAGGTTTAAAGGGGAATGGTTTTGTATTAGAGTACAAAGCAATGTGATTACAGATTAGAAAAACCCAAAAGTTCGCAGGGAAAATGTCCCGCGGTGCGTCGTCATCCTTTGAGATACCCTTAAGGAATTCCAAGTCACTCACACACAATAACACTGGGAAAAAAGAGGGTGGGGATGTAATCCAAGGACTGGGATACATAAAAACACAAAACATAAGAGAAGGTGAAGGACAGGAGGGGGAAGAAAATGAGTGGAAGTACACATTGTGGAGGAGGTTGATCTTCTTCGGAAGCCCTTCGGAGGTCCTTTGGTATCTTTACCCGATTGTCAACGCTTGTTTTACCCTCAAAGACGTCTAATTATCCGCTGGTTAGTGCTACCATATTCACTACACCTATGCCAACGCAACCTACGTACGCACATTTACTTTACACTAACGTTACTCTGTGCTGCCATCATCAGAAATTGCAAAGAACATACGAAGAGCATGCAGTCATATTAAAACTAGATTAAGATTCCCGCATCTTTTCTACGCTGTGAAACTTTCCAAGTGGTTTGAAGGTATTTTGAGCTAGATTTTTCTCTTGTAAGAATAAAGACCATATTCAAATATTAATTTCAAATCCATGCAACCCTTAGCAGCATTAGGTAAGCATTGTAACAGTAATGACGCAAAAACGTTTGTTTGAGTCACTGAAATTCTCAGTAATTAACGAAATATTCATGTGTATTTACTCATTTCTTTTTCACGCCGTGCACTGAAAACGCCTTTACAGCAAAATATTTTTTTGTGATTCAGTAAATATTATTGCGGTGAGTGGTTATTTATTTTTGAAAATAGTTAAGAAGGCATACAAACTACTCACTTTTTACTTTATGTCAAAATCTATACGTTAGAAATTCCTCAGTTTTTAAATAAAATTTCTCTGGAGTGCATATCCGTACTATTTCCAATGGTAATAGGTTGGTTATTTTTGACAAATATCTTGAAAAGAAGTGTGGTAAGTTGCTAATATTTTGTTATAATTGGAAAGATGAAATCTTATTCTTTTTATTGAGGCCAAATTCATCAGATTTTATATGAAGTGATATCTCGCTCAATCTACCTTGTTGTCACTCATCTTTGCACGCACATCATAGTATCACTTTATGTCCTTTTCCATTTGATAGCCTTTATTTTATTAATGTGCTTAATTGTTTCGGTTTACGTCCGCGATACTAGTGCCTAACCTAGGTCATAACTATAAGTCCGTCGGTAACCGCTTGGGAGATTATGAAAACAAAGATGAAAAATTGAATAAAAGAGGAAAATTATAAAAAATATATTGATTGTTGACTACTTGATGTTTAGAGTATGTCAGCATATTAATTGTTTCCAATGAAAATATTACAAGATAACTTTGGGTCCTACGTTACTATGAGCTTTAAGGGCATTTCCTTAGAAAAGAAAAGGTTTTCACTATAGTAGAAGTTTGTTCTAGGGAGATTACTGACCAAGGTCTGTCATTTATATGGAAATAAGTTGAAGGATAAAAATCCCTAGAATTTTAAGGGCATTTCACTCGAAAAGAAATTTTTTCTGAGGAACCTTCAATTTTTCCCTTGCTTTTCCCTATGTTCAAGGGCATTCATACGGAGAAATTTCCATCAGGGAACTTATCACAAATATTAATGTCATATCTACATGAAGTAAACCTGGCGACGATAAATTGCGTGATTGTATGATTTCCCTTATCCCGGAATACTCCGAAACTGTTTTTTAGTGTACGGGCTTTCGTCGACCCTTCTGCCGGGTTTGTGAGGCAACCCTGAATTTCTTTATCAGATGGTTTCATGCAAAAATAGAAAGCTATATAAGGTGGTTTCAACGACAGAGACCGGTAATCGTTAAACTTTTTCAAGTTTTTTTCACCCTTTTCCGCAAATAGGAAATTAGTGTCCACCATCCTTGTTGAGATTGCCGCGGATTAGTCTAAGGATACATCCAATTTAATAAGAGAGACTTTTAGTCTCGTTCAATCTGATTGTGTGGGATTCTGCTGGATCTACGTGTTTTGCGAGGGCGGATTGGTAACAATATTTCTTCCTCGTCGTCTTTTTATGCTTTGTAATTACTTTACCCACAGATCAGCCAGATTCATAAGTACAAAGTCTTGTAATGTAACAAAATTTATTTGGTAGGTTCATTTTGGTATTGGTGCTATGAATAACTAAAAAAATGTGCATGCATAACCAAGGCATATTAGTAAACCATTCCCAATTGGTGCTCTCGGATAGTTAGATTATTCTATCGGAAGATAAGAGACAGATTTTGTTTGTTTTCTATGCCAATCTCGATTGCGGAATTCGAAATGGAATGTATTGCAACCAGCCATTTTCACACATACGTGTTGCATTAACATTGTAAGTAGTCAGAGGGAACAACATTTATGGTTGATTATGGATTTACATATATAATTAGAAAATGAATGCTTGATTGAAGTTTTTTTTATTCCATTCCACTTAGGTATTCTGGAGCGTTCGATAATACCTACTACGGCGTATATATTTTTTTTGTTTCGGACGCGGTATTCCCTGAGATTTGTCGGAAATAAACAGGCCGAATTTAAATGATGGTGTCAGGCCCGACCGATGGAAACGA
The DNA here is from genome assembly GCA_963573305.1 of Pyrrhosoma nymphula. Classification (NCBI taxonomy): domain Eukaryota; kingdom Metazoa; phylum Arthropoda; class Insecta; order Odonata; family Coenagrionidae; genus Pyrrhosoma; species Pyrrhosoma nymphula. The sequence goes on from OY754331.1 coordinate 69,585,928, forward strand.
TGAAAACGATGAAAAACGATGAATATGTATTGAAAAACTAATTTTGCAGTTCCCTCAAAATTTCATTTTACTCGCAAGGTGCGCATTTTGCCACACTGGCGTGATTATGTGCAGGACAGATAATATACATTTTATGATTAGTGAATAATTTTTGGACAATTTATAACCTTTGTCATAGAAATCAAACACTGAATGACTACCGTTTAGCCATTAAACACCAAGTGTAATTTGGATCCAATTTACAAGTTTTTAACTGAATTGAATAAATAGATTTTAGTAGTAATGACATTATTTGAGGTGGCAATTTACATGTTTTTGTGTGAACCGTCAAATACGAGAACAACAAACAACACCTTCATGTTATATTGTTTTCTTAGGTAACACCACAGAGTTTTACTATCACGATTAAGCCTTATTTTGTCTTGGAATGACAGGAGTTAACCTCCATTAATTATAATTAAAGCACACGTAGAGCTAGATCGAAGTATTTAAGAAAGTATCATTGTAGGATATAAAATATTATTACAATAACTATTTGTCGGTAGCAAATAATTTTCGTGGTTAATATATACCACATACGTTTTTCGCATCTTACCCTTACACATGGAGTGTAGTGTTGTATGGGGCAGAACTGTGGACTCCGATCGCGATTGGAAGAAAAGAATAGGCTGCAGGAGTTTGAGGTGTGAGTGGAGGAGTTTAGAAGGAGAATGGAGGAGTTGCTGTGAGTGAAAAAGACAACGAACGAGGAAGTGCTCGGTATGGTCAGTGAGGGAAAGGAGCTTCTGCATTAGATGAGGAAGAAGCAATGTAGGTGGTTGGAGGAGGTAGTGAGGCGTGGATGGTTGCTTAAGCATGTGGTAGACGGGAGGCTTTTAGGCAAGTGGGAATGGAAAGAAAAATAATGGGTTTCATGGACGGGATGAGGAAGAGTAGGACGTACGGAAATGTAATTGCTCCCGTTGAAAGCATCCTTAACTGGTAGATTACCTAATAATAATATTCTTCTATTGAATTTAATACATTTTGGCACCATATTCACACCTGTGCTCACAGATGTCCACTGTATACTATTTATTTAGCAACTCCGAAATCAGAAATTTCTGGCTCATCGTGCGATGCATACAAGAAGATTAAAATCCAAATACCTCCGAAAACACAAGAAATATGGTTGTCCTACTTAATATTACCTCGAAATGATATTTGAATGACAAAAGATTTATTAATTACGGTCAATACATTTTGTTTGGTGTAACGGCGTTGCATCCTCAGGCTGATTCGCTGAAATCACGTTATCGAGGATAAAATCTAGACGTGATTACAATGTGGAATACCGAATGGCACAGGAACAAGTTCTCATTTATTGCTCTTTACTTTTAATAGTGAATGACAGAAGGTGTCTGTCGATAGATACAAGACATTGCAAGGTGTATTGAATTTCAAAATTGATTTTTCTGCATCGACCTTCTTCACCCTTCTCCCTTCCTAGTAGTGTTTGGAGTTTATAGCAAGGAAATTTGGTGGACGCCCACCCGTTGTTCCTCTCCATTGGATGTTATGATGGCAGTCGTTTGCGAGGGTGCGGAATGAATTTTTAAAGGTCTCCGAGAAAAGATATTCGGATGGAATGGCTGGACGAAGAATTTCTGCATCTTTAAAAATTTTACCTGTGATAACTTATTTGAAGCAGAGTCTCATACACAGATGGTGATAGAACAGTGGCTATCATTGAGAAAGTGATTTTAACAAATATTTCATTGAGTATTGCGCTCCTCTTAGTAGTTTGATTTGCAATTTAATGCAAGTACGTAGGTACTAACCTTTATATTTGTGACGGCTTAAAAGGGAAGTTTTTCCAGCCTATTTGTAGATTAAGTCTTTCCTATCCAACTCTTTTCATCAACACACATTACCATCCTTGAAATTAAGTGAATTTGGCTAAAGTAGTGTCTAATGATACTCATTGTATTTCAGTCGTAAATTTATTTGTTGGTGTAATCCATAATCCTTGCAGAAAATTGATTATGTCATTTTATTATTAGTTAGTAGAAATCTATGTCTCGGCAAAGCGGTTAATAGGGGAAAATAATTATTTTTACCCATGTCTGGATGGATGGACGATCTCATATGAGAATGTATGAATTTATTTTTGCCTATTAAAGGAACAAAGTGTCATATGAGTGAGTTAAATTGCTGTGCCATTCTGTAGTACGGGGAAATGATACTCCAAGGAAATTGGATGAAATTCTGATTTGTACGGTATTACTCATTATATTTTTCACTCAATAAATAGCTAAAACTTGCGGTAAAACATGCTGTACGGTAAAGTATTGTTTAACCGTATTTTGAGTCTGCCATCTGGTGCCTTATGATAAAAACCTGTCATATTATGGATTAGTTTTAGCTTAAGAGCCCCAATCATACTATGTTTTCTAAGCATTTATTTTGGTATCCTGTTGTATTTGGAGGAATTACAAGAGTTAACATTGAACTTGAGGTATTGATGAATATTAAATTATAGCTTTGAGCAGTACTCATTCGCAATGAAAATAGTCAGGGATATCTAGTTAACTAATGAAGATCCGCTTTTATACACTCTTAAGAGGCCCTGAAATTGTTACCTATAAACTTACCTCTTTGGGAGTGTCGAAGAAATTTGTTAATCCAGGAACGTAAAATGCGCATTAAATTCAACTCATTTCATACTTATCTGTCCAACTATTTTCTTTAAAATTGTCGTGACTACCTTAGCTACCTTAGACTACAAGTATGAGAATAGGATTGAGAGTAACGAGGTTGAATGAGATAAATCATTTTTAAATTCCACAGTGATTTGTCTCGTGATTAGTATACATATTAAGTTTGAACGTCAATCTGTAGCCATTTTACCTCAATACAAGATAATTTCTCACTTTCTCACAATTTCGTAACTGTTGAAAACATGTGACTTTTCTTTCCCATTCATAAGAAAATAATTACATTTATTCTTTAAGTAGCCGTTTAATTACAGATCATGCGCGTCGCAATTTGTGATGTTTTCTCGGAGTAGATACATTCAGGGGAGAAGAGAAACGCATACTGAGTTGCCACAGAGCTGTTCAAATTGATACTTAAACGTAAGGAAAGTAAGGATAGAGAACAAAAACAAGCGGTCCAGCACAACATCAACAACGAGGCCTTGAAGAAGGGAATGTTTGGAGAAAAATAAAACTGAATAGGTCACAGGCTGGAACACAATGGAACTGTATAGGAAGACGTTTGGAAGAGTCCCGTAGTTTTTATTTACGATATATAGGTATAGATATATATGACGCACCCGGAGCGTCTTCGCGGAAACAAACTTTCGAGGAATTGTACGGATAAGCTTTCTTGTGTTTTTGTTTCGGGCGACGTCAGTCAGTTGTTTGTCCAATAAAAATGTTCCGAAGATAAGCGTTTTTTTGTAGTAGGGGGAGGAGGAGGTTAGCAAGCGGTGACCCCTTTTGAGAGCCAGAGTAACAACAAATGGGAAAAGTTTCGAGAAATACATTTTGTGAGAGGGTTGTAATTTGTATTTTTGTGGTGGGAAGAGGGGTGGAGGAGAGGTGAACGTCTTGAAGGAGTGGTTTCCCCCCTCCCTACCTACCTCAGACGAGATCCTAACCCCTCCAAACCTTTGATGTTTTCATACGCTGCTGAATGCCGGCTGCGTTCGAATCGGGGATGGGGAACGGGGCGGCCTTTTAATCGAATGTCGTTTGCCAAGAAGGGGCGTAAAATCTTCTGAGATGGCTCTGACCTTTGATCCCTGGAGTATCGCGTCAGCCGTTTTGCGGGAATTATCCCTTTGGTGCGGAAAATTCATTTAACCCTGTGAAATAGTTCGCAAGGGTATTTCGTCTCTTTCGATTGGTGAGTGCCAACCAACCTTTTGGTGATTAAATCGTGTTCTCCAGTGAGAATTAATAAAGCTATGAGTTCGTGGTCATGTTTTGTGCCGAGGATGCTCATAATCCGATAAATGGGAACTGCAAATCCCTAGAAACTTAATTGTGTTGAGTCCAGTGATATATTTATCTCTATATTTTTGTTAATTGTTTATCTACATTAACTTTATGTAATGGCATTATGTGCTTGCATGGCAGTTCCTTTAAAAATGCTTGGGGATTAAAATATTCATAGTATTACTTCCTTTTGATCATGATTGTTTTGCAGCGGCACAGTTTTGATGACCAGTAAATGTGTATGCCACCTTAAAATAGTACTCATTGCAAAACTATTTGGATGCATTATGTTCAGTACTTGGTGCTTGAAGTGGAAACAACGAATAGTCATATAATATAAGCTATTTAAAAAGCAGGGTATGTTGATTGCTCTTTATTTCATTCAAAGTGTGATGCATATTCATCTCTTTCTCAGTATAAAAATTTTATGGTAGACAATTGTTTAGTTTCCAATTATGTATAGAAGTTGGTTTCTGAAGTATTTCGCTATTAAATGGACACCATATTACTTAAATGCACTGAAAAGTGCGTTTTAAATAATAAGGTTTTATACTTACAATTGCACTTTTAATATATTAAATATTGAAGCGTCTTTTTCTCAGTCTTGATATAATTAAATATTTTTTGAATTTTACTTCGATTATTTCAGTGTGAGAGTTTTCTTAGTTTTGTAATATTTTATTGGTGAAAGTGATATTCATTTTATGCCGGTCACACGTGTTGAAGAAGAGTTTTCCGCCAGTTTTTTGTTTCCCTCCTCACGTCGCACTTAATCGCTTCGCCTTTGTCTCACACAGTGGGCCGTGCGCGTCATTCTTTCCGTCAGTCGCTGAAGATGGGGTCGTTGCGGATGGGCGGAAGTAGATCCACGCCCGTGAAATCCGCAAGTGGCCGGGTCCGACGCACCATGTGGCTGGCTGGTTACCTGTGCTCACCTCACCACGGAACGTCCACTCCGGGCTCCACTGACGAGGAGAAGATGATCGGTGGTGAGGCGGAGGGTGGGAAAGGCAGAGGGCATGACAGGTGAGAGAGAAATGCGGCAATCGAAAAAAGACTTTGATATCGAGAATCCTATCTGGTTGAAATCCTCCCGGATTTTACACCGGGTGGCGCTCTTCCATAACTCCTAACGTTTCTACAGGTGACTCGCCCATCATCATCAGGGATGCTGGAATTCGATACCATTCTGTCGCTTTTCCCGCATATTTTGGTACCTATAAAACTGGAATTCTGTCTTTTTGAAGTATGGACTCCTCCAAATCTCTTTTACGGATCCATACCAAAATTATCACACAATTTCCCTAAAACCTGTCTGGTCTAATAAATTATATTAGAAAGATCGAAATGCCCTAGGAGCTCCTATGTGGGCTCTTATTTAATCAGCTTTCCTTTAATAATAAAAGCGTTGTATTCGGTGCAGAAGTTTCTTTTTCTACTTTCTGAAATTAGTTTGTCATGAAAGGATGGGTTTGTAAGTATGGGTATCGGATGACTGAAAAGACAATGTTTTTAATTCTTGCATCAGACTTTCGTAGACCTGGCCTTCGTTTTTTCCGAAAATTTGAGGTTAGGCTATATGATATAAGAATGATAAATATTTGGACAACTTCAACAATATAGTTTTTGATTTACTTTGAAACCGCAGAATAGGCTTATATTGGGAATATATACCCGAGAATCTCAACGCCTCGCGTTAAATAATCAGTGTAAAGGTGGATTTACACCGATTAGTTATTTGTGCAAGCGGCTTGCAGCAAATAACTCTTGACGTAAATTGAACGTGTTAAAATTTCTTCTAGTCCGCTTTCAGAACTATTAAACTTTTCGACAAGTCCCTTGCAGGAGAAAATTGTTGTCAATGCAAAAAGCAACCAATCTTTCTCTACGCTAGCATGCAAAACATTTTTAGTCTGAGTAAAATTCTCAAGGCCAAGGTAGAATCTTGATTTCATTATGGTAATGCCGCGGCTATTTCTGGTATCATCATATTTTTGTCAAGAGCGAATACCTCATCATGTTTAAAGTTGTCTTTAATCTAGCGATTAGCTTAGCGCACGCTTTTTACAACTCCTTCACATTGCTTGTCTTAAATGTTTTTGTTCCTTTATAACCCACAAAAATCCTCATGGGAGGAGGACTCCTGTATATCTTAACTTGTTAAAGCACTCGGCGCATTATCGTGGGATCCGGGTTCAAGTCATGATCAAGGCGAATGCATTTTCCTCTGTGGAATGTCGCACATAAGCAGTGATGCTAGAACTGTGAATAGGACATGCTATTGGATTAACTGTTCAATTTCTGGCAAATAAAGCGCTAAACTACAATATTTGTAATTATTTGAAGCCATTAAACCAATCTGTTGCCATTTTCCTGATAAGCTCGAAGGCGATGGGTGAGGTTCTAGCCCCCTATCCACAATATGCTAATTTCGCGCTGTGTAAAGCGTACATAGTACGATTTAATCCCCTTATGTCAAGCCCTACCTTCAATCAAGGATACGTCCTGGTTTCATCAATCAGTTATGCAATTGGGTTATTAGTACAATCTTGAATGACATTTTAATATTTCCTAATCCTGGATAATCCCCGTTCTTGAAAATAATGAGCAACCTTTCGAAGCGCATTTTTATATAAATATAGGGTGATACCAGTCCTAAAAAAATGTCTAGCATAGAATTGGGAATTGAGTCCATGTGTTACGGCTAGTAAATATTGTATACTTTGATAGTAAATTTTTCCTACTTTAAAAAGTAAATAGACTGTAAATCTTTATCAAAATTATAAATAATTAAAAATCACTCTATTCTGAAAGTAAATATTTTGATTCCTTTATTCAATAATATTTATCATATCCGGCCAAATTTGAATGATAGCTATGGCGTTGGAATAGGACCATTGCATTTTTTGCTTAATCTCTAATGTCTAGGGTATGTTCATTTATGAATTAAGAAAATTTGCTGTACCAGGTTATTTAGTGTCTTTGCTTTAAGACCTAATTTATAAAAAAAATAAATATAGCTTCCATTGCATTCGTTTTATTTAGATTTCTCCCGAAAGTGGTCATTTCTGTTTAAAATAAAATTCCTTTTTCTTAAATAAAGGCGATCAATTCCATGTAATACTCTTAGAGCACTTTGGTAAATCTGCTAATTTTTCTTGAAATCCTCTCCTCAAACGTCAAATTAAACTAAAATAAACGTGCAGAATACCCTTTTCAGTGGAAAGGTCCTTTGCCTAGAAACAAGGCCGCACTTGGGAATAAGTTAGTGTCCCCGTTTAACTAACCGCGCACCCAACGCCGCGGATATTCATTGCCGTTTTAAAAATGCACTATCTGTGATTCATGAAAAACTTATATTCTCTCTATGACTCTTTGTCCAATTTTTTTGGTTGGCTTCTCTGGTGGGTTACGAACATTTACCCTCCTCCTATCCTTATTAATTTATGATCCATTCTATGTTTGGGTCGTGTGCATTGCCGTGTAACGCGCTGGTAGCACTTCTGGTCCTTTCATGATTGGCGTAATTACTTTGACGGCGTTGCCTACCATGTGCTCTCCTCTTCCCCACCTCTTCTTTGTCAACCCTTTCCACGTGCGTCTTACCCTCTTTGACGTCACGCTTTGCGCAGGTGACTGCCAACAAGTTATGCTACCAATGAAAAGCAGTAGTAGCAATGAAGAAGCAATTTCACCTACTGCTGAAACACTTTCAAACACTCACTTATTTATCATTCTTGTTTGAATCTCGTAATGTAGCAGACCATTTGTGCAAAGAAATGCGTCTAATTCGTTGAATATTGAAACTACAGCATCGATAATGCTAGAATCTATGTGTAGTTACAATTAATGTTATTTAACCAATAATGATTCAATATTCCGTGATTCAATCAATGGTTATTATGATTCAATTCAACTCCGAGAAATACCAGTATTAATGAGCCAGGTTTTTAGCGCAGGATTTATTTACACACTGATATAAGCTGACGTCAGTCGTGTGCGTGCTGCGGTAATGGTATTCTGCAGGCTTCGAGTTTAATGAAGAGAAAACTCAGCCACTACGGAAAACTCGTGTATTTAACAGAGAATGGCAAACTTGCCAGCAAGTGCAAGAATGCAAGACTCTGTCTGCAAGAATCATCCATTAATGACAGGGGTCATTATGTAATTGGGCCACACTGTCCCGTAAGCTCCATCTTATCGTGTCATTATTATGATACTTGCCCCATTTGACATTGCTCCACGCGACAAAATCTCCTGTTGATTGTCCTGGTGCAGGGACATAGTGATTTGGGAGGAGGGTTTACATTTACTGTGGCCTAATACGATATGCGTCCCAATTTTGCAATACTAGCATGTCACATGTCACTCAAATAATTGGTTCTCATCCTCTCACGCCTATAGGGAACAATATTTAACTTTTCTGTTTTCTACATTTTTAAACCTAAAAAATAGTGGCCCTGTAATGACAAGTGGAAATTATGGCACAATGAGAGCGTTGCTAAGGAAAAGCCAAAATATCTTTAGACGGCTTTCCAAAATTTACTGTGATAGATTACCGAGGGCATGAGAGAGTTGAGAGATGCCAAGTGATAATAATAGCTAAAAAGGTATAATAAGAGTTAAAATGATTTTTTCTTGGGAAATGTTTACTTAAGAATACACTTTTGCGTGAAGGCGTTGAATGTGCCGCTAATCTGAAAATTTATCTTATCCAAATATTCCCATTTTGAATACCCTTTATGAAAGCGACAGAGAGGCACAATTTTCCATTAAAAGAATTTAAAACATTTCTGATTATCAGTAAGTTAAGTGTAATTTACACAAACTTATATGAGTCCGTCCAGTGTAATATAGAGTTCGTAGAAAGGTACACTTTATCATGACTTTTACTTTGCAGTGTCACCTTTAAATATATAAAGTTTTTACCGATTATAAATCTCTTATCAATGGTTTACCAAGTGATTAGTCTTCGCCTTGAAGTATTTTTCTTATGACATTTTTAAACTGATATTTTGTCATATTGCTGTTATAGTGTTGACTGCATGAAAACTCCAGAATGTAAAATCATCCTCAAAAACGTAGTCAACCATGCCTGAAATGTGCTAATAGTAAATAAAAACGCCCATTGATTCCCATGGAATTTGTGGAGCTTCTTGAAGTATTTTCAACAAATCTTACCATTTGCGCTACTCATCAATGACAATCCGGCGACAGTAATACGAAACGGTAGCACTTATTAGACGATAACCTCTTTGTGGGGACATTAATTGTTCACTTGCCAATGTCTTGTAAATAATTGAGTTCGACTCAGAAAGTTGCTTTTAATGGATTACTTAGTTCCGGACCATAAGGTCTTTTTTATCTTGTCTCTCGTGAAGGAATGACATTAGCTGCAATTTCATTTAGTTTGATAGAGCAATAGCAGGCAAATTGAATCAGTATAAAATACTGTATCTGGAAATTACGTAATTGTTACAAGTAAACATTGCGTGAGATAATGCTACCTGAAATCAGATAAGATTGAACTCGGTCACGCCTTATCTCTGATTACGCGATATACCATATTTTTCTGACTATAATTTGTCTTTTTTACAAAAATAATTTCCGGTGTGTGTTTAAATATTTTACATAATGATGTTTAAAATAGTCATTTTTAGAGGTTTCGAGGAGGGAATAGGAAATAAATAACTTTACTCTCCATTTTACCACTGTTGTTATCTTAATTTTTCAAACCTGGCATTGTAACTCATGAAGGCGCTTGGATGGAGAAACGCGTTCAACAATAAAACATAATATATAATTGACCGAACTAAGTTTTTATCTGTTTGAAGTTTATTTAATACTAGTTGGTGTGTTCTGCCAAAAGCACTACTCGATACAACCCTGCCGTCGTCCCCATTTATGTCCCGCACATGAAATCCAACTGTCCTTAATGATGCAAATTCAGCGGAAATCACACACAAGTAATTCCTGCGAACGTTGACTAACTTCTTAGGGCTCGGTCGGTCTTGGTGTGATGGACAGAGTACTGGCTTCCTATCCCGAAGATTTGGGTTCAAATTCCGGATTCGATCCATCCTTGGGTGCTGTTGGAGATAATTTTAAATTACAGTACTTACTCCGTCGCATGGGACGTTAAACCGCTCTCTTTTAGACGCCTTTCCTTAATTTCGTTAATTTTGACGCCTGGTCCCGCTACCCTTCCTTCATTTTCCCTAAACCTTGCTTTACCAACTTACCTTTACATCATTCATCATCAACTAACGTTAGTTGTCGATCGCCTCCGCAGATGACTAACCTTACTACTAACTTCGATAAATCTCAACATTCTGGTTTTTCCAAGCATCGACAAAACGACGAAGTTAGGACTGAATACAAGAAATAGGAATAACCTTTTTTACTTTTCAAAATAACGTTGCCAGTTTTCGTGTGCAGTGGAATCCAACTTACGGTACGGACAATTCCCGGAACAGTTTTGAAAGGAGAATTAATTTACTCAAGCTTCGCGCATACTTGGAAGTACAATGCTTCGAATCGGTTTGATAAATCCGGAGTGTTGGGGAGTTTAGAGCAGAACAGTTAGCGTGATCGACTACAAAGTTTAAAAGCATTTGAATGCGTGGGGACTACGAGAGAGGAGAACGACTCTCAACCGCCACCAGGCGACAGGTGCAGGTAAATAATGAAGACTCGGTCTTGGAATGAGAGGGGGAGGTGTTGAAGAACGGTTTGCGAGAAGCAGTTCTAAAAGGCTGTGGTTGCAAGGTTGAAAAAAGAATGAAAGGAGTAACAAAACTCTTTCGGAAAACTTAGAACAGTTGGCCTCACTCTCTCTCACGCGCATAGCCATTTTGTCGTGCTGAGATAAATAAAAGGCCGCGCCCTGACAGGGGAGGAACGTGTCATGTTTTCAGGTGGATAGGCTGAGGGATTTAAGAGGAAAGTCGGAGGTTGGAAAAGAGGAGTAGTTGGGACTGAGGGACTTGAACTGGAATGCGAAAGAACAAAGGCGGCGGGTGGGGAGGTTGTGTGTTTTGTCGACGTTAAGCTAGGCGTGTAGACTTTTGCAGGGGAATGGCTTTGGTTTAGGGAACGATAAAGAGTGACTGCCAAAGGAAAGTCGAAAACGGGCGGAGAAAAGATTAGCCGAGGGAACTTCAGCAGGCGCCATTGTCGAGGAATATTTCGGAGAATGAAAGTTCGGAATTTCTTATTTTTTTAAGTTCCTGATGATTCTCTTTCTTTTTTCTCTCACCCTGTTTCTCTTATTCTCTCGTGGGGCCAAAGGTGGGAATTCCCGTTTCCGCAAAATCCAAAAGCATTCCGTGTTTGCAGCTCTCTGTTAAGGGAAGTCGGTGAAAGTTCAGGTGTTTTTTTTAAGTTTGGAAAAGGGGCGTTCACGAAAATGATTCAGTGTATCTTATTGAAGTCTTTCTTTCTTGTGAGTGAAACAATTATCCCATTGTTGTCTCCTCCCCCCAGGTTTAATGATTACGAATGGGAGAATCCAACGGAGAGGAAATGTTCATCAGTCATTTAGTGAACTTAATTGGCATACTTACAATGGATTGTCTCATTGAATGAGAATCAAATTTAAGTGATTCATTGTGCACGCAGAAAGAGCAATGTAGCATTTAGGTCACCATCATTATTGAATGTTTTTATAATAAACTTATTTAATTATGCCGCATTGTTTTTATAATATGTATATAGTTAAGAAATAAACAGATTATTTTGTAATTTTATGTCCTTATCTTAAGCGGTAGACTATGCAGTTTGTGATAGTTGTTATATTGCGATGAGGGGAGCTAAATGAAACTTTTTATATTATTTAACTTTCCTGTATGACGAACTAAGAATAGAAGTCTATTAAAATATCTTACAATTAGCTGTATTTGGATGCAGCTTTTTTGTTTGATACAGTGACATAAATTGTTAGTGAATATATAAATTGTTGGATCTTGCAGTATAACTCTAACTCAGTTCCACTCGCCAAATAACTGTAAATAGTTACTGGAAATCGTGATGCTAGTCTAATTTTATTTTGCTTTGAGTTATGACTAGACATTGTGTAGTTTAAAAAAAGGTTTATAGAATATAGAATGTATAGTGATAGACATCAACAATTTGCTTCCGAATGAGTAATTAATGACTTTACATTATCAATATTTGACGCCTTGATTGAATTTCAACAAAAAAGAGCATTCATGGATTAGATTACCAAAGTTCTTTTAATTGTCTAGCGCACATCAACTCTGCTTCCAATCTGTTTTTAGTTGCGCTACCTAGTGCGCAGCGGCAACGAATGGAAAGCAATTGTGCTGTTGTGTAGCGAAGTGAGCAGCGTAATATAATGAATGTAAAGCATCCTATATTTATAAATGTAATATTAAAGTGATACGATATATTGTTAAATCCCTAGTGAAGTCAAAATCAAAACCAGCATTGTGGCGTATTTTTTTTCATTATTGCAATAAATGTGTCTCTTTAATGCTTTTCATCGCTTACTTTTTTTAATATTACTAGTGATCACCACCACTATTTCTTTATCAGGGTAAGCTTTTAATTGCAAAAATAAAATATAGTATTGGTATGTTTCTCTGTTTCACTGTTTGGTATGTTTCTCTGTTTCCGGTATGATTTTTAAGCCGAGTGACTTAAAAATGCGGTCGGAATCACGAGAACTTCTGAGCGGAAGGAGCGATTTTGATGCGGTTTTAACTCATCCATTCACGGCATTCCATGGTTTGGAAGCGAAATGGGAGGTTTCTACTCTCAGAAAATAATGGGAGCGTCGTCGGCGAGTCCTTAGCGAGTTTTTCGCTCAAATCCTACTTAATTATTCCTCGGACGTACGCCAAGCTTGTTACCGCACTAAGGCCGCTGGAGACCTCTGACGACGTCAGATGGACGTCGGAAGTAAAGCAGCGCGCTTAGATTAATGGCCTTCCTCCTCCTTCCCCTGGATTCCGTGCCTTGGGAGATTTCCATGCCTTCCTGGCGAAAGGTCGAGCCGCGGAATGGTAGCCCGTGGATCTTATTGTCATTTTTCATTAAGCTGCAATTTTTTTCCTTCAGGCCCAACCATTTGAATCGGTTTAGAGTGAAACCTGCCTTTGTTGGAACCTGAAAAATGAATGGATAACTGTTATCAAATCTGGATGACGGATCTATTATGAACCGTGGGGATTGGGTTTGAGGGGTGGCTAGAGTGCTTACTTGGCTTGCCATCCCGGTGGCCAGGGTTCAAGTCCCGGAAATGGTGGAGATTTTTCAGAGAAAAAATCTCCACCATTGACATCGCTTGATCGTCCATCGGATGGGTCGATACCCCTTGGCGCCTTTCGTTAGGAGTAGGCCAATTCCAATGCCGGGTTTCTCTCCACCCTTTCTCTATTCCCCAATAGCCTTTCTTTCAGAAACCATCCCACCTGTCCTTAAATGCGCAAATACTCTTAAGTTGTCGGTTACATCCCCAAATAAGCAGCCATACTATTTGTAACGAAATGTATGAACGAGTAGTTGCTTGATAGAAGAGAAATTATGCAACGGCTTACGAGATTTCTCATTCATACTGGCATCATATTATGTCTATAGCTAATATATATAAATTAATATATTTATTCGAGAATTCATCACCACCAAGCGGATAATAGGTATATTCTATCCATTGTCGGTCGGATTTGTCGGGTGGGTACTATGCAATGCCCTTCAGTAATATGAGAATCTTTAATCGAACTTTGAGATCACGGTATCTTTACAATTACCGGAAGCTGGCTAATTGCTATCCAGTTGGCTGGTTTTTATCTGGAAAAATTTTTTTGTACCTGAAGACGACGTCTTGACATTGAAACGCGTGGTAGCAAATAAAATAGTACGCAGTAAAACTTGTAGTTTTATGATGTTGTTCCATTACGTCTGGTCTAAATTTTTTTGAACCTTTACCAATACAGTTGAACTTTTAATGAATCCTTTGAAGGAGTAGATAGAACTTGATAGAAGGGTAATCACTCAACGGTTTACGAAACCATTCATTCATTATTTTTTCGAATATTCAATGCCGTCAAGCAGCTTATAGACGTATTTTATCCATTGTCGGTCGAGTTAGTCGGGTGGATACGGTGCAATACCCTAACAATTATTGGGCAGTATCTGCGTCTATAATAGAGCTTTGGGATCACGACGTCTTTATAATACCGGAATATGGCTATATGTTCGCCAATTAGCAAGTTTTTATCTGGAAGTAAATATTATTTTAAGTGAATCACATAATTTTCTACTCTCCAAAAAGTCTCCCATGCATAATTGCTTAAATTATTTCTTGATCCCTCCATCTCTCCATACACTATATCTTGGCTATTATTTCATTTTTCTTTTTGTAGAATCAAAATGACTTATGGCCGGATGCAAAAGCATGTAACTGTGGATTTGACGATTATGAGGTTCGTTTTTTACATTACTTCTAGATACGTGTGTTTGTTTTGTTCATGAACTTCCTTATTTACAGTTTAAAAAGTCAGTATGAATAAATAAACTCGTCATTCGTCAAATAAGAACTATTTTCTCTTGTACTCACACTTTCAAGTAGAGCATTGCACATAAACCATCTTGGTTAATTATGAAACTCATTATTATTTAACTGTATTCCACCAAGGATACGTTACATTAAGCATACATATTAAGTTACGGAGCAATTTATGGGGCCAATAATATAATTAATATTGTAAAGTCTTCTCGTGATTTCTTCCGGTTCAAATTGGCAAAGAGTACCGACGTTTCGATGGACGACTCGTATATCGTCTTCAGGGTAAATGTCGTCGAATTAAAGTATGGCAAGCTTATAATTTTGGTCTAACAACCATGTCCTGTTTGTTCAGTGGGTGAACTTCAAAAATTACGGCACCGTAAAGGAGGGGTATTCGTTCTATTATTCGAATTATCTTTAAAATAGGATTCCAAGAGTTGCTGAGATGAAAACCAGCGTCGCGATTAAAATTATCTTTTTCCAGCCTAATTTAAATGGCTTCCTTTGCCAGTATATCCCAAGAATGTTTAGGAACGGCAAAGAATCTTGGCGCTATTCCATTTAATCCTGTGGTCAATGCTAAAGTTGTGTTCAGCAACAGCTAATATTTCGGGCTGACTAAGCCTGAAATGTCTCTGGTGATCTTGAAGTCTCGTAGTAATAGATCTTTCATTTTCCCCCACGTAGACTTGGTCACATTTACAAGGAATCTAAAAGACACCAGGAGCCATAAGGCCAGTGGGGTCCTTTAGTTTTCCGAGTTGGTTTCGTAATTTTTTCTGTTGGTTTTTATTCTATCGTGTTAATGTTGTGTCTCTTGAGTATTTTGGAGATCTTTCCAGAAACCGTAGACATGTACGGCAGAATGGCCCTGGCGATCGGTGTAGGTTGTTCATCTTCGGTTTACAATTTGCGAAAGCTAAAATTCCTATTTAGAACCAAATCGATGTGCCGTTCACTGCATCAGTTTTGACGGAACGTCATCTTTAAGTGCTTCAACTCATTAGGAAACTCTCGGTTGTGACTATGGCCTTAGCAAGATGTACTTAAGTGGAGGTGGTGATGACTGCGGCCATTTAAATGTAGATCTGTGTGTTAGCCCTACGTAGACGCTGTGGCCCAGGCTTCTATTATCCTTCCGGTGGACGAGGATGTCGAGAAAGGGAATTCGGCAGTTTTTCCCCGTCTCATTTGTGAACTGCATGTTAGAATGTTGGTTGTTCATGTGACTCAAAAGAACTGTACAGCCTCAGATCCATGGGGCTAAATGAGAAAGGTATCGTCCACTTAACGAAAAAAATACCTCAAGCATAGAGAAGTAGAGAATAGTGCTCTCTCCTCAAAATTTCCGCGAAAAAATTAGCAATAACTGGATACAGAGGTGAACCCTTTACTACTCCGTCAACCTGCTCGTAGAAGTTGTCGTCATATTTAAAATTGGTAGACGTCAATGCGTGTTGGAACAGTTTCAATGTGCCTCTGCCGAAATTATTTTCCAGCAACTTAATGGTGTCAGCGAGTGGCACGCAAGTAAAGAGAGACACTATACGTAAGTGAACCAACGTGTCCGTCTCTTTCACTTGAATATCAGCCAGGGTTTTTACAAGATCGATTGAGTTTTTGATGTGATGTTCGCAGAGACCAACATAGGGAGACAGGATCCCCGTCAGATATTTTGCCAAATTATAGATGGGCAAACCGATATAATTCACTATTGGTCTCAACGGCAGTGCCTCCTTAAGAATTTTAGGCAACCCATATACCCCTTGAGGAGCTGGAGGTTCAGGTTGCAGATTACTGGCAGTTTTAGATGATAAACCAGACTTCTTGATAAAGGAAATTGTTATCCTTGTTGTGGCTTCCGTGGTATCTCGAGGCAATTTCCGGCAACTCGGAACCCGGCGGAAATCCCGATAAGAATTTACTCTAAGCATTTGCCGGGAGAGCATTGCATCCTTTTTGTTGTTGAATGTTTCACCACCGCTGGCTGAATAAATACCTTGAGCTATAGATCTCATAACTCTGATGGATGTAATATGTGAGAAAGTCAACGAAACTTTTGATATTTAGGAATGCAATGCATTATTCGTATTTGTTAAGAGCGTGATCGTTGGTCTAGTATTAAAAAAGTACTCTGTGACCTACTAATTTACAATATATTCGTGATTAAGAACTGAATATTTTTTTTCAGAATTGATGTTTTAATAGTAGTTTGAATTACCGTTCCCGTTCTTCGCCGTTTAAAGGAATGACTTGGTTTTTGTCCAATCTCAATTAAGCTCCAAGGAATTTCGTAATTGATCTGCATGTCTTCGAACATTGTATATTATTTTGTGTGAATGTAGCCAAGCATTTTTCAGGATAAATCGGAGCAAATGCGTTTATAGATAATTTTTCAAGAGTGAAATTTTGTAGTACGGCGCAAAAAATAGCCAATTATATTAACATGGTTAGAATTCATATTGATAAGCCCCAAAAATAGGTGCATACACAAGGTAGGTGGCAAAGTTTTACTCATTATGACGAAGTTCTCAATATCTCTGATGAAATTCAAAAGAAGCCATTTTTAAAATTTAAAATTTTATCAAAGAAATACCAGAAACCCAAGTAAAAGTTGCAAATGTTTTGTGCTCGAATGCACTATTTTTTTACTTGATGGTGCATCTCTGAAATACTCATGAGACTTTCAGATTAATTAAATTCTCCCTTTTCCATAAAATCCGAAGTAAATTGTAAAATGGCTTTTTTCAGAACTAAATCCGACTCGAACGCTAACAATAAGAGTTTCGTAAATTTACCCGTAGGTTTCGTTTCTGCTACCGGCCTTTGGCAGGAAAATAGTTATGGTCCCGGAAGAGATTAAAGTGTTATCGTGCATTATATACCATGCTGCACGGAATCTATCTAACGCGTAAATGGAGTCTATACCCTGATAGGTGAACCTGTGTTGAGCGGAATTCCAAAATAAGTTTCCGGTAAAACTTTTTCTTAAGTGCATGAAGTAATCATCGTGTCAAAAAAAAATTGGTTATTTTTAAAGGTTTGGTGGTGTGTATGAACGCAATTCCGAATTATTCAACTAATCGACTGTGTATAAAATGTAACACAGTTGATGGAATGAATAGATTGGGAGCTGCTGGAGACTTGGAGACTACACTTGGCTTAGATTACTAGAAAATCTCAGATCAGGCGAGTTTTATTGTGACACGAAGGATATTATTTTGACCCCAAACTCTTGATCTTTAGAACTGATAGAATTGACAAAATAAGAGAGTGATACACTGTCAAACTTATGGATCCCAATATTTCTACTTCCCACGCCCCATTAGTGACATTAGCAAAAAAACAGGGAGACAGACTGAGACACTTTGTTTACATGCTATTCAAATTCCCCTCTTCCTTTCTTTTCCCTTCCCTTTACATGACTGGTGTCCTCTCACCCCCTGCCACAAGCCTCGGCCGCGGCTTTGGGGGTAAAGGAGTTGCAAAACCTGGATAAAAACCTTATACATGCACAATATCTGATACTGTACTTCATGGGCGTTCAGCCGGAAGACGTGGGAATCTAAACTTATCCACATTAATAGACTTGTAATATCCTTTATTAAATCTGACCCTGAATTAAGGGGAAAACTGCCCTAGCCGGAAAAATTTTATGCCCCCTAGAGAATTCCCGAAAGACAGATGTTCTAGATTTTTAGCCGTAGGTAAAATGAATGATATTGCCCGCGGGCAGGTGTGGTGGAACTTGGTGGAAATCTGCAAATAATTATTTCTTTCACTTTACGTTTATTGTTTATCCCACAATCAGCCATTTCCACCATAGGAGTAGATTTCTAATGACGCCATTGTCATTATTTTATATAAACGGGGCATCCAGTATCGTCTGCTTTCCACTGACACATTTTCATGGGCCTGATTCATTCACATCTTCAGCTTCCTATTCTCTTGCCTTCTCATTCTATAAGTTTTAAAGCTGAAACCGTAAGAATAATTGCCACTAAAGTAGTCTCCAGACTTTTACGTGTAAAACTTAATTGTTTGCGTTTTGTTTGTCTAAGTTACAGAACATTGATTGAGTCGGAAACAAATATCTTTGCATTTATCATGGAAATTATCACCTGTGTAGTAAAAGAAAGAATAATGATCGATCTCTTATAAATTTAATGTTTTGATCTAATACGTTCAATTAAATCATAACTCAACGCATTGTTCCAAATATGACCAAATGTTGCCAGAAAAGAATTACCTGCGTGAAATTACATATTCATTAGCTTACCCGCAGGTGAATGATTACAGTAGGTGCCTTTCATACTATTTTCCCCTAATCTAATAAGGTACTGTCCCAAGAAGAAGTAAACACTTCATACACAGATGTACTCTGCATCATTCCTCCGTGCTCATTCGTATCGTATTTTCGTTACATTCTCCATATCAATATCTTCATAATACAATCTTCGCTCTTCTCTCCTCACATATAAAACAATTATGAAATGTACGGCGTTCGTCACTAAAATTTTGACTACACTTTTCATGACAATCCTCTCCTCTTTCCTGTCGGCTCTCTTGTGCATGATTACAGCGTAAATGGCTGGATCCTGTGGATTCAACATTTTATGATGGTTTTCAATCCTTCTGAATTTCTGCTTTAAGCAAAAGAGTGAATAAATGAATATATATGAATGGTTTAACCACTTTTCCTGCGTTAAATCCACTTAACTATAAAGTGTATACTATCACTACCCTGTTCATGGTTTTCTGGAATAAGTATTTGTTCATGCATGTGATTGTAATGTTTAAAAGTTTATCATTTGTTTTTTTTTATATTAAATAATAGTTTAGAATGATATTTTTCCTGCTTCCACTCTGGGGATCAACTAGCTTTTTTCTATCGAATGGTGATCCCAAAGTTTCCATGCTTGAATATAGATAAATAGTACCTAATAATAAATTATGCTTCGTATCAATCCATAAAATGAAAAAACAATTTTATTTTTCTCAAGTATGAAAATGGAAATCATAGGCTGATTTTGTTTAGTAAATGTATCAATGTGTTTGTTACTCAGTTCAAGCGAAAAAAATATTGCCCTTGAGCAATATTTTAAATTATTTTTTATTTTCCGGTACTGAGCTGATTAAAATGTTAAGTGTTGGGGAAATCAAAATGCGAATTTTTCACGTACCGGGCTTTTACTTTGGTATGATCTCGTGTATGATTATATCACTGAATAAACGAATTTTTTATTAATTAATATTGCTTTCAAGCCATGTGCAAAAAACAAACACTTGATCAGTGCGAGTTTTATTTCTATTAACTCTTAAACGTTGACATTTCTATCTGTATTGCCTGTTTTGGCAGAGTAAGCGTTTTCCTAGTGTTAGGAGAACGTCCACCTAGGATTTTTAGTGGCGAAATTGTTAATTACTCTTAATGATGTGAAATTGAAAATCTGTCAATGTCATTACTCGTTGTACGATTTCGAAACTCAACTTAAACGTAGCCAAAATATTATCGCCTCGTTAACGTGGCTCATCGAACGCTTTGAATCTTGAAAACTCCTTTCAAGCCCTGTGAGGGTATTTATCCGGTGGAAAGATTATTGTGGAATTCCGAAGATATCATCGCCTTGCTCCTCCGTACCGATCTCATTATTTCATGGAATCTCATTCTCACGCTCTTCGAGAGATCGATAGTAATCTTTTTCCCCGTCGTCGTCGTCCAGGATCCTTTTGATGCCATTTGCTCGCTTCATGCCTTATCACTATTTCATTCATCGAAGCGGAGACTGTATTGATTGGTGAAGTGGTATTTTTTTTCGATTCTCAGATTTCATTGACGACTTTTTCTACCTCTCAAAAAGCTATATTGCCCACAGAGTTATACATTTTTTTGAAACGTGTGAAAATGTTTGCCACTGGCGTTTTAAAATACTTTGAATTATTTAATACTAGTACCTTAGTTATTAAAAATAGTTACTTTCATTTTCTACTGTTACTAAATACTACGAAAAACGATTGGTTTATGGGTATGTTTTAATAATAACAGTGAAGTTTTAAAACGCCCAAATAATTCACGGAAGGAAATAGAAAAATAAAACCTGTATGTAAGTTACTATAAAACCAATTTATCCATGCGTTGAGACATCACAAGCAAATTTAAAGAACAAACTGATACCTACATACTAAGTATGTATATCCATACAACTAGAGTATTTTTCACTCTTAAGAAAAGTGTAATAGGTTTAGCCGCCTCAAACATATATGGTGACGTAATGATGGCTGTAAATAATAGTGATGCATGCAAAAAGAGATTTTCAATGGCTAATTGTGACCTAGAATGTTGCGAGCCTTTGTACATGCGCTTCTACTTAAACCGTACGGATCGTTCGTTTGTCTCAAAAATTGCAATTGGGGTCTAACATTGAAGTTAATACGCGTACATGTGGAAAATTTAAATTTTCACACATTACTAACAGCCTTTTATGTCCATGACCGCAGGATTTGACGTATAGCAGAGATTTTGAGAACTAAAAATAAAGATCAGTTTATCAGTTTGTAAATTGCGATAGCCTAGGTTGTATATTGAGCTCCGCTTTCAAAGAATACTTACTTTTTAATTTTAATTGTTACAAGGAAACAATGTTCGGAGCGTAAATTAAATTTGCGAAGAATAATTACAGACTTATTAGTTTTTATCTATTCATTAGTTGTAAATGGTCTTCTGTTTGTCGTTTTATGTCTAAATCGTAAACATTGCAATTTTGTCCAACTTGCTAACATGTAGTAATTCTTATAACATGATGTAAAGCAACGAAACAAAGTGTAACCCATTCTTTTACTTTACGCTAGAAGTATTATATTAATTTCATTTTTTCCAGTTTTCAATGGGGAAACAACTTATATGTTGAGGTTTATTCACAAGCACATCAAAAAGATTCCTTTATGCAAAGTTATTTACGTTTTTCCTCGAATCTCTCTCTTCAATATATTTCCGTTCCTGTCGCAATTTATTCCACCAATTTTCTATCCCTTTTGAAGGTAAATAAGTTTATTAAGGATTAGTGAACCCAAAAGAACAGCAATATATACCAATGCGAGTAAAAGATTATTCATTTCCATACTCTTTTTCAGTAGTAGAATATATAGAAAACACACAGCACATTTGGTGCCACTCTCCTGCGTCCTTAAGGGAATGACACGGAGGGATTTCATCTCTTTATGAGCCGAAACAGCCACGATTTAAGCAATCAACCAGATGACAGAGTTGCCACGCATGGCTGTTCTGGGATAAGAGGCTCTTTTCATCGCTCTCTTGCCGATGAGTGACGTTTGGGTTGCATACGCCCAAGGATGACATTAATCTCCGGTTTCAGCATGAATTCGTGGTCGTGTGTTCTTGACATGTTTGTAATTCTTGGCTTAGATAATCCATGCGTTCCACCAGTGTTGTCACGTTTTTAATACAAATATGCATAAATAATTATTGGCATTATCAAGAAGTCAAATCGAATCATTGCTAATCGCACTTATCTAATTAATACCGTGTAGTCCTTTATAGTGAGTAAAATATTGAATATTTGTCTTGGATATTTCTGAGACAATATACGTAACTTTCGATACTCAAATCGGTGTCAGTTCTGGAAAAGATTATTTTGAGTTAATTTCTAATTACCTGGAAAAGTTAACATTTAATAAATTATTTAAGTCTCATTATGGTTTTAGAGGTATGCCATCATCCAAAAAATTATGAACTTTAGAATAAAAAAGTTTTGCAATTTTTACGTTTCAGTTCTGATATTTTTGATAAAAGTTGAAATTTTAAAAATGCCTTTTTCCATCCGAGACTTTTACCGCATACTGCCTGTATGTTCCTATTTTTGGGGTATATCAGTATGGAATCGAATAATCTTAATAAAAATTATTGCTTCTCGCGTCATAAACCTTAATCTTACTCTAAAAAATATAGCGTATGCCGGATTTTTATCGGGTTTGTAAGTCCTCGGCAACCTAAGGGCCTCGGTATATACTAAGGGAGTAAGGCGTCACTAATGTGGAAAACTGACGGCATAATAAGATATAATATCCTCTAAATCCAAATTAAATATTTTTAAATATTTGGTTGAAAAATTATTTTACATTTCCATCGGAATTGTAAAATGGGTTCATTATTAAATTTAATATAAACCCTACATTTCGCATCTTTTGTGTTTCTACGACATTGATTTGAAAACTTTTGCATTCATTTCACTCTTTTCTCCGTACTTCAGAATATCATTCCACCACCCAATATAAATTGTTAATTGATGATTCAATTCCTTAAATTTAAATAATGCGCATTCATACGATTTTTTAAAAATTTGTGGCATTCAATAAATCTACTTGAACGATACCGAATAAATTTATACAAAATAAAATTTTACAGATATAACATAATCTACAGAACAAAACATCCTGGTGAATTGTGGTTCCAATTTCTCCTTAAACTCCTGAATGTTTGGTTTATTAAAGCGAGATTACTTAGCATCGAGAATCTCTACCAGTCGGACAAGGCTATTGTGCGACACTTTTGGAACTCACAACGGACTCTAAGAATGGGTTGAATCCAAGTCGTTCATCACATGCAATGGGGTCACATGAACCCCTTTCCATGTCAAATTTAAAACTTGTGACCCAATTATGCCATGCATAAGGTAGTGGAACTAAAAATAAACTGCCTCTATCTCGGCGTGCAAAGGTCTGAAGGGAAGGATGAGACATTGCCTTTCATTTCAACGAGCGAGGGTTCAAAGTACCTACTACGAATTCCGTCGCGGAATAATCGAATCTTAAAAGATAGATGCAGTGCTCTTCTGAGGATTTAAAAAAAACGAGGATAATCAGATTGAGTCAACAATTTGGTTTGCGTCATTTAAGACTTATTTGGAAATTTAAAAAATCGGAAAGATGGAAAATTATAAGCATTTTTAAGGGAATAGTCCTATCAATCTGTTGTTCTATTAACTGCCACCGCGGATATGAGATCTCTCGTCAGCCATATCTCATGTTCTCGCTGCATTCGTTTACATCCCTAAAAAAATGTTCGATATTAATCATCCAATGTAAAATTCTCCACAATTCCTTGATCGTAAGCTAGAGACTATAACTGCTTGATGGCGCTTTTACCAAGCATAGCTCTGAATCTGATTCGTCCCCTTTTGACTTTTGATTTTACTTGGCAAAATTGCAATGCTACGCTGTAAACTTGAACTGATAGTTCGTAAAAATGTCATTACCCAGCTTACTTATATAAATTAAATCTACTTTTTCAAACTAAAATAGGCCGTGCATAAGGCCTTTTAAGCTTTTAGAATTAGAAGGTTATTTCAAATTGTTTTGCTGTTCTACTCCAAATTTTATTTTCCCTAATGTATTGAAAATTATATTTATTTAGTTAATTTTGACTTTTTTGGTTATTAAAAACTAGTAAGAATGTGGAAAATAACGTAATATTACCATAGAAAATAGTTCTTTAAACCTGCTGTTCCAAAATATAGAGCTGTCAAAAATTAAAACGGATCCTATGTAGAAAGATTTGAGAGTTTGAGATCCGCTCTTGAGCTTTTAAAGTGAAAATAAGACCCAATTAACAGACAGACAAAATTAAACGTAGCAGTAGTACCAACATTGAAGTGTTTGTGGGGAGGGTAGTTAGCGGGGTGGCATATGACCTTGCCCTCGCTTCCCCACTTCACTTACAGTTGGCACTGTTACTACGGCTTCCGCATCACGTCTCTAGCCAATGGTCGATTGATTCTTCTTCCCAAATCTCAAAGCTCAGTTGCAGAAAACTATTACACATATTCACAATAATTTCCATGGTAATTTCGTCTTAAAATTTCAAAATCTATTCAATGGTGCTATCCAATATGCTACACGTTGCATCATAATAATCTTTATATTTATTTATAAAGTGAGAGAGGTAGAAGCCCTTGATAGCCACTCTAATTACGGCTTGTTACAAACTTACACGATTAATATAGAGGAGTTTTTCATGGTATTACCTAGAATTGAAAAATAGATTGGGTAATGACATGGCATGATTAAAACTTTAATACATAATCCATCCACGTCGTGAACTAACCTGTGTCTTAATCGGCTATTATTACTTATTATTATTAATGTATTAAGCTACAAAACTGACTCACTGACTCACTCATTGATACGAATTCCTGGGAATTTGTAATCGAGCTAAAAGGTTGAAATTTTTTTGGGAGGGTTGGAATTAGGTGTCGAGTCAGGAAAAAATCGAAAATCCCAAAATATTTAATTCGATTCGTGCCCAGATAGGATTTTGTTTTTTAATGGGTTTAAATGGGAAAAACGAATAATTTACGTTATTTAATGTATTAAAATATGAAATAATTGAAAAGTTTCATTCTTTGACCAAAGTGAGGCCAAAACTTCAAAACATTTAATTCTTCAGCCGATGTTTCTCTATCGATCGATAAATTGAAATATTTGAAGTTTAAACGCAAAAATAATGCAAATTTCGATCTTTTTTCCTTATCTTTGCTAGGAAATTTTTCTATCGTTTCCGAGACTTGCAGAAGTCAACTGGCTATAAAGGATGCATTTAAAGGAATTTAACATTCTTGGTGCGCATTTCAATCGCTTTTAACGATATTATGCCTTCGAACTACACGATTTACAATGTTTTATGGTGATATACATAACTTATGGTCGTTTATAACCATCTTTTCTTGCAACCTATCGTAGCTTTGATACTCTCCTCCACTTGCTCATGCCTATGGCGTCCGTTGGGATCGCACAGCGTTCATCCATTGTATTTCTGAAACAAACCCTCCCACCTTATCCTGGATTTCTATCTCTCTGTTTTTCAGTGGAACTTAAATTCTTGCTCCTCCTTTCCCAGTGGGGAATTTATTGTTCAAAATATGGTCAAAGAACGGTCAGTGAACAGTATTAAAACAATCAAAGGTTATTATTGAAAGATATTTAATGAACGTTCAAATGGAAGTCATAGATCATACAAAGAATATTCAATGGGATACTTCATGGATTGTTCGAAGAATGATCAGCGTAAATGATTCTCTAAATATAAAAAATAGCTTCACCTCCGTAGGCTACTATCATAGAATCACAATGTATACTTATACCATAGAATCATCATATCTCCTCATAACTATCAGAATAATACTGTTAACACATGCCTACCTATGATACGCCAATACATACCCATGCTCGCAAATGATTTTAATTAGAAAACTAGAAGTAGGTGTTATATACCTGGCCACTCCCGTGCGTCAATGTAACTATGAGAAGTAATTTTTAAATGTTAATAACGTGATAGTATGAGAAAATACCATCCACTTATAATAATAGTTCTCTGACGTTAATTAATTGAAACCTATGTTGCCACACAGGATGAATATAAAGTCAATATTGCACTCGAAACAATGCAATACGTAAATATGGAAGTAAGACCACTGGACCAAATACAACACGCCGCGCACACCATGCACATTTCAGGATCACATACAATACAACTGACTCCAGAAGTTAAAGGCCGGCAATACAAGTCAAAATAAATCTATGAAAATATTTCGTCACTACCTTTTAAGTTTTGTGTAAACTAAACACCACGAATATTCCAATAATGTAGAATGAACATTGTCGTTAGACAATTCAAATATACCTGGTTTAAAAATGTTCTTTAAATGTTCATCCGGTGAGTATTATTGAATAAAACTTTTGGGACAGAAAACGGACGATCAATGAGCAGTCTCAAATGAATAGTTCACACTTGAACACACAATGAACGTTCTGAGTTGCATGCTCAGGATAAGTCAGTCGTGGACTATTTATGAATTAGCTCATCAATGTCTTCTGCATGCACACATAAACAAAGCATATATATCATGAACCCATTCCTTTAATGCTAGATTCTCAATATTATATTCTTAGGTCACCAATGCGCCTCAATAATTTAATTTCCATGAGTAGTAAGACTAAACTGCTTTCGTTTTTAATGACTTACAATGTACTATCATACGCTTTACTCCTTCCGCTTACAAACTGCAAGCACCCATTTACTAGTTACTTATATATAAAGCTACAAAACTGACTGACTCACTCATTGACACAAAATACTGGGAATTTCTAATCGAGCTAGAAGGTTGAAACTTTCAGAAGAGGGTTGTAATTTGGTGTCGATTCAGGAAAGTATCGAAAATATCAACATTTTTAATTCAATTCGAGCCCAGATAGGATTTTGTTTTTTAATGGGTTGAAATGGGAAAAACGAATAATTTCCGTGTAGAATAATTATCTTTCATTCATTTAAATATAAAATAATTGATTTACAAGTTTCATTCTTCGACGAAAATGAGGCCAAAAGATCAAAGCATTTAATTCTTGCAACGGATTTTTCTTTATAGATCGAGAAACTGAATTATTTTAAGTTTAAACGCAAAATTAATGTCAATTTTGATCTTTTTTCATTTTCATTGCTAGGCAATTTTTTCATTGTTTCCGAGGCTTGCAGGACCTTGCTGGCTATTTAAAGGCTGCATTCAAGGGAATTTAACCTTCTTGGTGTGCATTTCAATAGCTTTTAATGATATTATGCCTTCGACCTGCATTATTAATAGGACGGGTGGTATCAGTGAATCGCTGGTAAGCACTGGGTCTAATTTCTTTCACTTCTTCCTGGCCTCTGAAATTTTACTTCTGAAACAATCCCTCCACCTTATCCTGGGTTTCCCTCTCTCTGTTTTCCTTATTTCAATAGCTTTTAACGATACTATGCTTCGACCTACACGGTTTACAATGTTTTATGATGAGACAAATTGTGGTCATTTATAAGCATGTGTTCTTGCAAACTATGAGAGAAAGGAATCGAATTATGAATCACTTTCCAAAGAAATATTCATAAATGACTCAGTAATTACACTCTCATATCTGTAAACCGAACTGATGCTCTGATATTATATTCAAATCAAAGAAAAAGTAACCAGCAATCTCATTACAAGGATACTTACATAATTAAGTTTTTAGATGCCATGAATTGATTAGCACCCCAATAGATAGAAAGGAGACTATTCCTCAGTAGAAAATATGATGATATATTTCGAAACTTAACGGGTTAATGTCCAAATTACCTTAATAAAATATTGAATTGCCTCTTTGCTTATGTGTACAATATGTGATAACATATAAGGCTCCCTTTTCTCAAACCATAATTTAAATGTGAAAATCCATTTCATTTAGCCGGATTGATTCAATACCAAAATATTTATTAGTTATTAAGATTTTCTATGGATATGCGTTAAAGTAGATAAATGGCACATGGATTGTGACAGAAATATATCGCACAAAAATTTACAACAACCAAAACATTTATATCGATCATGGACTCATTCATTCACGGCTAGAATCCTTAAGTTATATCATTTGCTGATATTAATTAAAAATCGTCTAACTATTAATGATTATTAAAGTTTTCGTTCAAAAGCATTATCTACCATTCATTGTAAAATAGGGGATCCCCAGAGCCCACGGGCAGTTTTGCTACCCACGAAATATTTTATACGGCCGGAGAGAAAATATTTATTTTACCCGCTTAGCTTACAGCTGCATATTATTTTAATTTAAAGAACAAGCCATTGAAGGTAAGCAGTTCTTGATTATTTTATTAACTTGGGTATATCACGAAACCTTCAGATGTACGATGAGGTTAATAAGCATGTTGCTCTCGCTTTTCAGGTTTTACAGAGAAACATCATATAGAAAACATACTTGCAATTTTCAATTACAATGCCATTTTCATCTTCAAGGGTTCACCCAATCAAACCTAGGTTTAGCAATTATTCTAGCTTGCTTATTAGTCGTTACTTTGAGAATTTTTTGTGGATTTTATAAGCATATTTATTACGCTTTTATGTTTTATTTCAATTCATTATTATGTAATAAAACCACGGGATTGCCCCGAGTTCAGGACCAGAATGATTTCGATTTTTTTAAGTTATTAAAAAAGTAAAATCAATATTTGCCATGCATTACAACGTTCTTTCTCGAATTTTTACATGAAAAATCCCTATAACCATGAAACCTAGGGAACAATATGCCCAATAGACCAAGGATTAAATTTCATTCCATCGATTTCAAAAAATTGGTTCATATATGTCGCAATTTTACTCATTGGTAAGTAGTGGTAGTGGTAGTGGTATAAGGTGAGCAGTAAGACCTTATTGCTTTCGTTTGTAATGATTTAGATTGTACCATCATACACTTTACCCCTTCCGATTGCAAACTGCAAGCGCCCATTTACTAGTTACTTACTTATCAATAAAGCTACAAAACTGACTCACTCACTCACTCATTGATACAAATTCCTGGGCATTTCTAATCGAGCTAAAAGGCTATCATTTTCAGGGGAGGGTTTTAATTTGGTGTTGAGTCAGGAAAAAATCGAAAATCCCAATATTTTTATTCATTTCGAGCCTAGATATGATTTTGTTTTTCATGGGATTAAATGGGAAAAACGAATAATTTGAGTGTAGAGTAATATTCTTTAGTTTATTAAATTATGAAATAATTGTGACAGAAGTATAATTCTTTAACCAAAATGAGACCAAAGCTTTAAATAATTAAATTTTTTCAACCGATGTTTCTCTATTGATCGATAAACCGAATTATTTTAAGTTTTAACGCAAACTAAAGGCAAACTTCGATCTTTTTTCATCTTCGTTGCCAGGCAATTTTTCCATTGTTCCCAAGTGAAGTAACTAATACTGGCTATAAAGGCTGCAATGGTGCGTATTTCAATTGCTTTTATTATGCCTTTGGCCTACACCAATTTACAATTTTTTATTATGATGATATATATAAATGATGATCATTTATAACATTGTATTTTTTGCAAACTATGAATTTAAAAAAATCGATTTATGAATCAATTGTTTTTCAATATTCATGAACGACACAGTAATTACACTCTCACATATGTAAGCCATAGTCATGCTGTGATTATATATTCAAATTAGAGGAAAACATAAGTAACACTCTCATTACAAGGATGCTAAGAAAATGTATTTGGTAGAGGCCCTGAATTAATTAACACCTCAATGGATGGAAATAAGACTATTTATCATTAGAAAATATCATGATATTTTTAGGTATTTAATGTGATTCTTCCATTTAACTTTTGAAACAATCCCTCCACCTTATCCTGGGTTTACCCTTTCCCAGTTTTTCTGGGGAATATTAATCCTTGCACCGCCTTTCTGAAATATACCTCAAAACGCAGTTCTTCAACTCCAAAACACGTAAAACGATAATGTATTATGCTGCTTATCGTTTGGATTTTGAAATTATGAATTCAAGTACTACGCCATTTGTATAAAGGTTTATTTAAATTTCGTTAATTGAAATCGACAAAAATAAAGATGAAATGTGAAATTCCATTGTATTTAGTTAGGCTGGTATTGATTGAATTTCAAATTGCCAAAAAATGTAGTAATTTCCAATTACAAAGATACTCCTTAAACATTGCTCAAGGGCATGTTATTTAAAGGAGAAATATAGCGATAACTATAGAATAATCAATATATATCATGGAACCATTCGTTGATTCGTAGATCTTATTATTATATTCTTAGGTCACCAATGTACCCAAATAACAACTCATTTCCATGAGCTGTAAACTATTAACAGATTAACCATTAAAGATTATTACAGTTTTCGTTCTCAAGCATTAACATTCAATGTAGAATAGGGGACATTCTTAGACCGCAGGCCGTTTTGCTACCCACGAAAATTTTTATGCGGCCCGTGAAAAATGTATGTTCGGCCCACATAGATTACAGTTGCTAATAATTTTAATTTAAAGACTAAGTCATTGAAGGTAAGAAGTTCTTGATCATTTTATTGGCTTGAATATATTTCATAAGCATGTTGCTCTCGTATTTCACGTTTTACAGAGAATCATCATATTTAAAACTTGTTCTGCAACGAGCTTGCAATTTTCAATTTCAATGCCATTTTTAGCTTCAATGGTCAACTCAATGGAGATAGGTTTCGCCAATTTTCTTTGCTTGCTTGTTACTCGCATATTATAGAATTTTCGTGGAATTTGTAAGCATATATATTAAACGTTTTCAATGCATTAATATAAATATGGCCACGGGTATTGCTCCGAGTTCCATACCAGAGAGAATTTGTTTTTTTATATTATTAAAAGAGTAAAATTAAAAGTTTCCATGTATAATAACAACGCTTTCCGCTTGCAAACTGCATGCGCCGATTTACTAGTTCTAATATATTTTTATATTTTACAACAGCGTTATAAATACATCTTGCTACAGAGTTGTTGATATTCTAATACAGAGCCGTAGGCAATTAAGTTATTTGCCCCAAAACTATTTAAAAATTTGAGAGATGGTTTAAAAAACATGAAATCACTAAGGAAAGCTAAAAGAACGACAAAAGAGTGGTTGCTACAATACATAATATGTCTTTAAGCTTACTGCTGGTAAGTTTAAAAAGGCACTTGATGATAAGCTTGGGCACCTGAATGGCTTAGCAGGATCTACATTGTTGAAATATTATATCAAACTGGATCTCATGTTAATATAATTCGCAGTTCATGATTTCTTTATTGAATTTGTAAATTTGAAAATTTGAATTTGAGTAAGCTATATTATTATTAAAAAAGCGGCTGTAACTAAAAAAAGCTTACAGTGAATCCCCAGCACCTATTTAAGTGTTTTCGTTGTGGAGGTGAAACTTATCAAAAGTCGGTTAAAAACTCTTAAAAACTTAGTGTACCTAGAGGTTTTATTCGAATGCAATTCGCAGATTTCACTAATTTTCTGGCAGATTCTGGATGGTCATTTTTAGTATCGAATTTCAACTTTCTGGTGCACTTCGAAGTTTCAGGCTTCAAATGCATGGGGTAGGAGAGAGATGTATCATTATATTGTGTCCGTACGCTTTTTGAGGTTACGTTTATTTAAAATTGTTGTCTCTTGCTTCACGAGAAAGAACGAATGCGTTGAGAGAATATATATATTTTTACTTTAATCCCCTGCCAAGCCGCCTTCTGTACGTCACTGAAAAATGTCTTGGTCGGCTTGAAAACTGCGGTCAACGAGACCGAGGGCCCAGGACGGAGGCAAGGTTAATGCGTAAGAGGATTGGACGTGGCCGGAGAGGACGGCAAGTCTCCTTCTGTTACCACCCGTGGTTTGAGGGCGCTATTTTGAGCTCCACGCATACGGTAACAGAATTCAGATATATGAATTTGGCCAAAAATTTTACGAAACCTTGCTATCTTTGTGTGGCGGTCTGCAAAATGTTGCCATTGCGTGTTGTTGATTGAACGTGGATTCCATGGTGAAGTAATATAAAAATACTTGATGAGATAATTATAAATTGCAGATAATAAGACCAAAATCTACCATGCGCTATCTGAAATGGTACATGCAAAATTGGGGTACAGTAAGGAGAGATATGGAGATCATGACAGTTTATAATTTATTATTAGTTCGTATAAATTCAGGTCAGTGGCTTCATAATTCAAAGTATTTCAAAGCAAATTGTTTACGGCGTAATTGACTTATACTTCACAAGAATAGGTATATAAATTTTATCGTTGAATCACAAAACTAAGCATAGTAATTTTGGTATCATATTTTTTGTTCAAACACCCATTATACCTTTTGATGCAAAATTTAAGCAAATGATTTATTTAAGGTCTTCAGCTACTATGCATTATTATTATTTCTATTGCTATGCATCCTGTGATTGCTTGGATTTCCAGCTATCTCACTTTAACTCTGTATTCATAAGGCTCTTTAAATTAATAGTTTGTAATATATTATCCACTTTGCTCATGCACATTCTGGTAAATGATGTAAATCAAATTTATGTTGTACAATATTTCATATAAATTGAGGTGATCCACCTGTTTTCCCAAGCCGCAGTTGTACTAATTCGAAGTAATTCAATTAAAATATTTTGTTTTTTTATCTTTGGGTGATAGTACGAGTTGAACTTTTCGTCAATGTAAAGCATTTGACATAGAATCATCTTTATTTTATTTTGAAAAAAACGTATATAAGGTTGATTTGATTATTTTCCATCGTGATATAACTAGTAATATTTGCAATGGAACTTGAAGCAAGTATCCAGCACCGGCATCACTGGCATAAGAATCAAACTACATAACTACACAAACTACATACTACTACACAAACTATCACTGGCATAAGAATCAAACTACAATACTACTCATCCAACCCCAAATGTTTAAAAAGGGAAGAAATAAAAAGCAAAAGAGTGCTCTCACGCTAATTCCGTGCTTCGTCGAGCCTTCCCGCTTTCAGACAAACAATAGATCCGCGATCCCCCTTCTCTATCCCCTCCCCCATTACCCTGACCCCCTTCTCCCTCCGCCCTCTCCAACCCCATTCCCTTCCCCTCTGGCCCCCTTTTAACGTGCTTGCCCTACGCCAGGAGGTGTAGAGGACGGAGGCGAGAAGGACACAACAAAGGAAGACACTATTTTTCCATTATCCCGACCTCTCCTTCCCCTCTCTCCTCCCCAAACATCGGAGTCGAGGTCTCTGCGCAACCTCTTTCTCTCCCTATCTCACCATCCTCCCTGCCATCCGTTTTTCACTATGAATTTCTTGGTAGGGTAGTGTTGTGGGAATCTGTCCTGAAAGCTGGAGGGAAACTGGCTCGATTCTCAGTCTATGAAGCCTTTTTGACGCAAATACGTCTTAAAGTACGAATTCATCTTATGTTACCAAATAACTTACACCATTTATATCTTTAAAAATTATCGGAATGTTTGTTACCAAAGAGAGAAAGTAGGTGCACATTTGTGTTGAATTAACATCCGTGCTTGATAAATCTGGTAAAAAAATTTCTTGTATTTTAATATTTTTAAAAGCTATGTGCGTTAATTTTTATTTTAAACTTTATTTGTACTTAAAAAAGACAAAATAATTCAACTTTTTTACACATGCGTCAGAGATGAAATACGGTTTCAGCTTATAGGTTCCTTTGATGGTGCCTAAAATGTCTTCATAATATGTAAAATATGTTACTAGGTGTATTATGTACTAAGCATTACTTATGGAGCTCTAAAAATTGCGGAAACTTAGAATAAAAACTTAATTACAAGTAAAATATTTTGTTGCGGTGCTAATTTATTCCCGTGTGCGAGGAAGTTTCAGAAATATATCTTACAGTTTATAAAACTATTATTAATCCAGCCGATCAAATAATACGCATTCGTGAAATACAACACGAAGGCCAACTGTATGCTGTAATGCACTACTGTACGCCCTGCAAATAGAAAAAATCCACGGAGAAATGATCAGCGCTAATGTTAATCGTTTCGTGATATATTCGTCATACGCTCTGTAAGATAGGCAGCCCGTGATAGCTCTTCACGTGCAGTGAATGGGTTAAGCTGGTTCCACTGTAAAATGTTAATTAAATTTAATTATAACCTGGCTACTACTAGAGAAACGTGTCCTCTATTTAATATGAAAAACAAAATCCTTTCTTTCCACGCAACGTTTTTTTCGCAAATTAAACCTAAAAATACATAGTGTTAAAATAATATTTCTCTGTATAAAACAAACGCGATTTTCGCCAACTGCTATTAATAAAAAAATACTTCTAGGGAATTGAATGGAAATTAATTGAAGGCTCCGATTTATCTTAGTGTTTGAGGTATCAGAAAATAAATACTGGAACTGGAGTTAAAATGCGATAGTTCAATAAAAAACGGCGCAGCACTCGGCTCATGTCACCTGAAAAAGTGCTCATCAAAAATATAATCGCCAAAAAATCTGAAACATTTGTATCTTAATCTGGTTTCGTAATAGTTGAGGACAGTTGTCGGTGGAATGAATATTTTTTTTATCTCTACAAGCACAAATGTGTAATTCAGTATTCGTTTTACCTCAATCAGTCTCGGCGGAGCCTCCTTAAAATAAGTCCCACAATGGATTACCAGGGCGGAACCGGCGATGTAACGTATGCAGGGTGATCTATTTTGACTCTATTACTTTGTCATTAATGACGTAATAGAAATGAATGTGATCTCGTTAGATCAGGTGTGTGACTAAGATGTTAGCCTGGCCTTAGTTTCTCCCACACATGCGTGAAGCGAGTGTGGTGGCCCACAGCGAAGGGCAGCCATTTTCGGCGTCGGTGAACATTTCCGCCTGCTACATACCACGATTTCGATATTCTAGCGCACTGATTTTGGTGCCAAACAAAACATCTTGTCCAGGTTTGTCTTGGATTGGTAGTTTGTTGGTGATAAATTAAAAATAAGTCATGAATTTTCACTCATACTCATATTTCATTCTGTTCCAAGAAACACTTCTTCCTCTTGCAGTTTCCAACTTTCTTACAAAATAATATAGCTTCATCCCATGGTGATTTTTCACCGCAATGGTTTCATCGTTACGTTCTTCAACGTTTAGTCGACACCATCAAATCGAGACTGGTATCTATTGTTACCGTGACATCATCAAGTATAGTTTTCATTGTGATTGCTAATGACGATCCATTGTTAAAACAATAATTATTTAAATGATTCTGTTGGATAATCCCATAGACCCTTGTAATTTATTATTGATAGAAGGATTCCATTGGGTCCATCTAGGGGGTTATTTTTTATTTCAAACCAATTGTTTCAAGGAAAATACTAGTAATTGCATATTGTAAACTAGTTATCACAGTCGAGCGCCATGTCCGAAGTGTCCTGTTTTGTAACTCTCAACCAATAGATTTTTCATTGCAGGAACTGCTTGCTCTTGGGTCTCCCACCGTGATAAGGCCTGGCCAACGTTTCGACGTTCGACTAAGGAATCCTCTTCGGGGCATTTAATTATCGAGTTCGGGGAATTTGATTGGATTCCACTTGTTGCAAATGTATCTAGTCGTGTATGGATGGCGAAACGTAGCCGAAACGGGTTTCCAGGTGTTCCTCAGAGAGAAACCTGAATCACTATTGAAATAATATTTCTCCATCACCAGATCTTACTTTAGATTTTCCGTTGTTTCCACCCAAATTTTCAAAAACCAATCCGCTTGTGAACGTACCTATTTTCTGTGATTCCGATCCGTAAAATAACAGTAATCACCCCCTGTGAATCTGTTGTTGACTTCTTGCTGGAATTCCTTTTCTTAAATTAAGAAATAATCCAAATTGCCAATAATAGCTTAGGAATTTCGACTCTTGTGCATGCAGTTCGGTCATCCAGACGACCATCGGCTGGGAGAATTTAAATCTCCGAGTTTAAGGGGGAGTGTTCGGAATTTGGGTTAAACGTTGTTTTTGTGGTGACGTCATTGCGTTCCGTATTGTTATGCTCATCCCGGAGTGGCCATGAATCATCTCTCGGCCTGGGGGTATAGAACGTTTTCGATTCTTCCTGTACTCTCCAGTCGTGTTTTCTGCACTTCGAGCGTAGGTGCCTCGCTACTGTTTCCAAGAGTTTACTTTGAACTACACCTAACTACAGAGTTAAACAGAGTTTCTGTTTTATTAATTACATTACATTTCATCATTCCTTTTTTCCATTCTGTCGTCTATGTTCATGATATTATTCCGATTTAACTGTATGAATAGGCTCTCGTATGTCTAATTTATGATGTTAAGTAGATATTAAGGTGTGAGGTTTTTTGCAGTGATTTGGCGTCCTGTTTCAAATGCAAATGTGTTTCGCCACTGCTGATTTATTAAAATGGCCATTGTAATTGTGTGCTATATGTTCTTTGAACCTCAACACATGAGAGCTCACAAGTGTTGTATATCATTTGATATATTCCTGACCTATCTAAGGCTGGAGTCTTATCTTTAGGATTTTAGAGTAAGTTAAATAACGTGTAATTTGGATTACTAATTTATTTAAATTCACTTGTCAATATCTCTTTTCTTAATTACATTCCATTTCATCAATCCTTTTTTCCATTCTGTAGTCTATGTTCTCATATTTCTCTCTCTTATACTTTCCTTTGCAGGACCATGGAGGAGGTGGTGGAGGAGGAGGAGGGTGAGGGGGAGGAGGAAGGAGGCCAGGGGGGCGGGGGTGGTGCGGCCGGGAGGGGGGTGAGTGGGGGGGAGGCGGTGGGGGCGCCGCCTGCCGTGGCGGAGAGGAGGGGGAAGGCGGTGGGCGGGGCGGAGGAGGGGGGGCGGGGCTGGGGGTGGATGCGGAGACGGAGAAGGGCTGGGAGGAAGGGGGGGGAGGAGGAGGAGGAGCGGTCGGGGGGCGGGGGGCGGAGGGTGGCGAGGGTGGCGGGGACGCGGAGGCGGCGGAGAGGGGCGAGGTGGGGGTGGGGGCGAAACGGGGCGAGGGGGAGGGGGCGGAGGACGCGGGGGCGGAGGGGCGGGTCGGTGGGGGCGGGGAGGGCGAGGGGGTGGCGGCGAAGGTGGGCGTGGGGACGGGAAGGAGGAAGAGAGGTGAGGGGGAAGAAGCGGGGGAACCCTCTTCGACCATGGCTGCTGAGGAAGTCCATATGGCGCCCATGGCGTCACCCGAAGTGGTAAGCACAACGCTGGAGAGGGGTGGCCGGCGATCCAAAATGGATCTGAGGGTTGAATATAGATTCATGGGCACCCCTGCACCCTAGGGGTAGGTTAGGATGCTCATAATCCCCCACCACCTCTATTCTTCACTGCTGCCATTCTGGGCTGCGTTTTTTTTCTTTAGTCGGCCAGTAGATCTCTGAGCCCCGTGGAATGCATTCATTTTTTACATTAACTAAAAATATATTGTATGCATAGTGGTAGAGGTTTCACATTCAAATTTCCGGCAGTGATGGACATTTTTAGTGGCATTTTTAATTCCATCGGTCAGCTAACTGTCTAGGTATCCTGATTCCCCCAACTAACCTTTATCATAGGCTGGCCATCCGCTATGGTATGCAGTGGAATAAACAAAAATATTAGTAGTAATTCAGGGTAAAATACTTATAATTGTAACTCTTGTGGAATAATTATATCCCAACCTCTGCTAATGGCTGACCTAATTCACTGATTCAATTCCGGGCTCATATCGGTAGTACATTAAGTACTTTTATTTCTTATCACTAGACGCTCAAGTTTCAGTATGAAAGAGATAAAAACCATTACTTGTCCACATGTTTTTCATGCCGGAAATTACTCCGTACTCGCCCTTAAAATGCCTCTCCGCTTTAAGGCTCACCTGCTAGCCCGAAAAATTCCTTGATTTTGCACCCCTTACAGCTCCTCAACAGTTTGGTTAGGGTCTCAGAATCCCTTAGAACATCACTTCTGGGTGATTTGGGGGGACGACCGACAATTGAGGATATTCGCATCATAACGTTAGGTGGTTAAATTGGTATGGAGTACTATTACTAATTATTTGTAAATCTAGTTAGGGTAAAGGGAAATCCGACGTTATCATCAGCCCACTCTCAAAGAAAGGCACCAAGTAGTTCACAGTTTAACACCTCAACCAGCGGACAGAGTTCTACGCTTGAAGTATCCAACGCGTGCCACCCAAATAGGGATGGGTATTTTTCTGAAAATTCTCCACAACTCTTGGGATTTACACCTGGGTCTTTGGGATGAGAAGCCAGTGATCTATCCAACGCACCAACCTGATCCCCTTCACTGGTTGTATCAACTTTGTTTTAGCTTTCCGTCGTCCTATTTTTCTTAGGATGCTGTTAGGATGATGCTTAGGATGTATTAGCCTTTCCACTTTCGTTCAAGAGTACACCGAAATAGTTTTATCCAGTTTTGTTCCCCGCATTTACAACTGTTGGAGAATATATCAGTATATTAGCTGGAAGTGGCCCAGCCACCTTGAAAAGCATTAATTTTTCTCTAATCCAAAGCTGTGTTTGAAAATTGAGAACATTTTACGCATGCAAGCATAATACCATTTTATCCATAGTTGAATATCTTAATTGAGCGGGTCTTCTCCTCCGTCTGTTAGCTGGTTAGTGATAATTTTTACAAGTTTTTAGGATAACGGCATTAGCCGAGGTATTACATTTATGGAGCCACCCGCAACTGCAATGATGACAACAGTTTCATTGTTATTTCTTCCTGCGTCTTCAGGTAGAAGATAGTCTTAATACATTCTTCAACCAAAGTACGCTGGCAGGAGTACCAGCGAAAGTGTTGTACCAACCAACCAAGGGATGTGGGAGAAGACACAAAAATTGAGGAGATTCAGCTTTTTACTCTTAAAGCGTCACCAAAAATGGTATTCTCGTAGCCGGTGGACAATTGTCGTGCTGAATGAGGGCGTGTATACGGATGTGTTAGCATTCAACCCCTTAAAACCCTGACAACCGGTTGGAAACACTATCATACATCCATCCTACGCCTTACTTAAGACCCATCTGGGCCGCTATTTTTATGCTTTATATCGGCCACCAAATCATCCAACTGCCACGAAAATTATTTATTTTTCCCGCAATCTCAAGGCGTGTGCCACCGAGATGACTGTATGAGGTCACGCATTAGGGAATGATTCAGTGCACAGTTGTAGGTTAATAATTATCCACCAAGTAGTCATTATAGTTGATCCAGTTACGGATAAATATGGCCTAATATATATTCATTTATTTTCTTAGTATTAACTCGCTCCCTTGCGCGTGACTGCTTTCAACGTTTTCTGTCATATTTGTCGTCAGCATTATAGATTATCAAGTTTTAACGCTCTTGGAGGCGACGCAGTATGAGTATATTTCTCTCGCTTTGTGGCTTATCAGGACTGATTCTTGTAATGGATTTAATTTTAAAAAGAAAGAATTCAATCTTGATAATGCACTGAATTGAGTTGAACATGCGAACTGTGCGGCAGTGGTTTACTTTATTACCCACCTGAGCAATATTTAAATCGCAATAAGGGAATTTTTTTCGTAAGGCTGTTTTATCCAATTTTTTTAAAATTCCAATGCGTACCTTATTTCCTTAGTGTTTTTTGATGCCATATCGAGGATTAAAACAATCTAAGGTATTGCCTCTGGGTAATAATTATAGTAGGAAAAATACTCTCTATCGTTGATTCAGAAGAGCGAATAGGCTTTGGAATTTTGCAAATGCGCATTCTTTTAATTTATTGCGTCGGAAGCATTATGTAGGCTGGAGTTACTTTATGAAAATGTATTCAAGCAAGGGGTTCAAGAAAAGGTTTTTTGCAAAAGAATCATAGTAGAAATTCCGTGGAGCATCCAGAATAAATTTTATGTGTTTGTTGGACTTAACTGTGCATGCTATAACTTATTTAATACTCCGGCACAGTGAAAAATGATCATTTGTAGCTTTTTTTCGGCGGCTCATTGCTTCATCACCAACGAATAACATTTGGTGAAATTTACTAAATCTTTCTTGTGTTCACTTTTTAAGTTATCATTTTAATTTAGAATTGAAGGTCTTATGTTTTTACGCTTATCATTCTTCAT
This sequence comes from Pyrrhosoma nymphula, assembly GCA_963573305.1. NCBI lineage: Eukaryota > Metazoa > Arthropoda > Insecta > Odonata > Coenagrionidae > Pyrrhosoma > Pyrrhosoma nymphula. The sequence continues at coordinate 69,625,912 of OY754331.1, forward strand.
TGAGAAAGATTTTTTTCATTCAACCTTCTTAAAATATCCCAAGGTAATTTCACGTCATCATCGTTTATTTTATTATTTGAATTATATTCTATTATGTTTGTACCAGTAATTATACATTTGGATTACCTATTCTGATTTGAGGATATTAGAATTTTCTTTCCAACCTAAAATCGGAACTGCTTGCGAAAACCTTTCCCTTTTTCTTTCTCTCAATCGCTCTGTGGAAATCTTTTTTTAATTAATTTTTTCCTGTTAAACTGCATGAAGTATCATGATTTATTCACGCTCCCTACCGTTAAGGGTGGAAATATTTTTAAAATTTCTTGTCTAACTAGTTGATTCTAAACTGAACATTATTTTTTACTGAGCAAGTCTGTAAAATTTCTTTATTCCCTGAAACTTTGGACCACATCTTCCCTTCTGCTATACGCGCATGGCCCTCTATTGTTTTCTGGGATAATGATAAGTTAAGCAAAGCCAATTATTCAGCTCGATTGCTGCAATTAATATTTTCCGCTTCGTTTACCCTTGCCAATTACTTTTAGCAACGGTTGCGAAGTTTATTACTCCTTTCCTTCTTTATAATCAGAACTTAAGTACTATTAGGTGATCTGCAATGTGGGAAGTACTCACTAGAATTCTACCTGGTCCTGCCCAAGGTAGTGATATGAAGTTTTTATACGAGAAGACATTTTTAAAATGCTTAGTTTTTACCGAACAATTACTAATATTAGGTGAACAATTTATAGATTTTTAACTATGAAAATTATTTCATCGACTCTCATTATCTAAATATTTATTTAATAAAATTTTGAATTATATAAAATATACATTTAATCTAAAAAATTACTGTTGCAATGAGTGAATAATAAATTCTGGAATAAGTCAAAGAAATTCAGGATTTATATAGTAAAAGGAATTCATATTAAGTAAAGATCAGGTCTTGTACCTGAAGATGAATATGTAAACAGAAACGCGTTGTGTTAAAATATCCTGTGGAAAAGTGCAATTATGTATGACTTAGTAGGAAAAATTTTCGCTTCAAATAATTAAAATTGCTAAAATATTTTAAAAATTTACATTGAAATGTAAGCCTTTTTATATATCAATTAATTGCTAGTGTACAATGATAACACTGTACGAAATCGGAAAATTGCCATCTATTTACTCTAGACCCAGGTCGAACGAACCGGCAAATTGCCGTCTCTTCAAGACATTGGGTTAAAACTCCAAATTTTGATCTGGTTTCATTCCTCCCTCTCTCTATTGAGGAAGTTTCTTTACTTGAATCTAACAGAATCAATATAATTGACTTGATGATAATGAGTTTATTTTTAAATATACTTTACAAACTCGGAGGTAGCGTGTCCGGGGCTTTTCTAAAATTTTCATGCAATGGTCAGCGTGAGCATGATGCCTTCCTGCTCCAATACTTTTTGTCGATCGTGACTCGGAAAGCCACGTGAAGAGGTTTAATATCTTGATGCATTTCCAACTAGTCATGGAAACGTATGTACAAGTTTTTATTTTAGTTCATTTTCCCTTCCACCCTCCAAGATTTCTCAATCTGACTTTGTGTTTAGTATTTTTCCAAATTGATTTTTTCCTCTCAAGCTGTTTCTTTATTGTATGGTAGAAAAACTTGGGTAAGCCAAGATAAGCGCAAAAGAAGGCTGAATGCTCTGGGTATGGTGTATGTGGGAAGTGTATGCGGTAAATGCAGAAGGGATAGAGTTAGGAATGAGTAGGTGATGATGCGTAATGGATGCTTGATGGACATGTATTGAAGGAACATGCTTCGTTGGTTTGGTCATGTCGAGAGAATCAATGGGTTAGGAGAATGAAGGAAATTTATGACACGGGTGTAAAAAGATGTTAAAGGAAGGAAAAGCATGGGAAAGTCTTGGGTGAATTTGATGGAAGACACTCTTATAAGAAGGGATAATAGGAGTCATAAGAACAGGAGGATGCGTATGAAGCACTGTATAAGGGTATAAGGATGGGGCATAAGGGTATGAGGATCTTTGTATATGACGATTGCAAAGATTGTATTGTATCAACCAAATTATTAAAGCAGACCAGTAAATTTGTACTCTGTATAGATTACACTTTTTTATTTCTGTTCGCGATTTCGACAGTCATTGTCATTATTTAGGTACAATAGGCTACCGTATCTAAGGATGTAATATGGTAACGTTTGCAGTTCTTTTACATCATCTCAGGAAACGCCGGAAACCTTAGCTTTCATTAAACCACGTTTAGCTTTACAGGCTCATCGTCGAGAATGTTGACCCTAACGGTCCCGATAGGGAAAGCATGATGTGTATGTATGTACGTTTGCTGTAATGCTACCCTGCCCATGTACTGTATTGGAGAGGTCGCAGTTGCCCAATTCCTATCGAAATTCGCTGCCTCTCCTTTCGTTCGGACACTGGTATTAAGAAAGACACTGGCCCTCCGCTGTCATTGGGAGTCGATCCGGAATCATTGTTTTAGATCGAAATAGAAATATTTCTATTGATTGATTTTTCAGTGAGGTAGGGCTTTCTGAAATTTATTTATCTATTTAAATTTTGCGTGTAAATCGTTGTATTTATTTTGGGCATCATTACGTGTTATTTTATTGTAAACCTTAGGCTCTCTTGCTTTTTATTGCTTTTGTTTTATTTACATCCCAGCAAAATGCATTGAAATGCAACATTCTTGTTATGTTTAAAAGAGTCTCAGTATATCTTCTTCGATTTTAAATGGAGCATTTATAGATATCGTGAATATCTTTCACGAATTAACTTGCGTCTCTCCCCCCTGCCTTCTTAGTACTATAATATTGTGAATAAACACTGTTTAGTGATTGGAATCTTTAATTTTGTGGGAAATGTTGTAAAAAAAACTAGAATGGGAAGTAAAAGTTTTCGTTCCAATGGTTTTGGTGCTGTTTTTAAATCTCGCCGGCCAATCTGAATAAGAATTCGGGATTTGTATTCAGACATTGACTATTTGCTTCGGGGGCTTTGTTTAGCAAATATATCTGCATCTTTATCAACAAAGTAATCGAAATACATGCTATGATGCTCATAGGAGTGAAGTGGAAACCGGATGTGGCTTGCTGAGTGGGATAGATATGGTAACATAAGTTGAGGAACTTGCAGTACAGAAGAACAGAAACCTTTCTTGGCGTCACAAAGCCGATTTTTGTTCGAAATTAGTTTTGGAAGCTTCTTTGCATAATCAAAGAAGGAAGTTTAATCGAACGAGGAGAGTGGTTGGAATTTTGAGACTTGTGAACTTTGGGAGTAATCTTTTCTTTCCTTCTGGTCAGCCATTTCCCTTGTTTACGCTGCATCCTTTCGAATCCTTCAATGTTCTTCGATATTCATTTTAATAATTCACGGTGTAGTGCTCTATAATATTATTCCTCGACCGGATTATAGTAATTATAACTATTATCTACCGTTTGTCCAAATATTTAGCTCTGAAAACGATTTGTTCCCTTTCTGACTTTGACCTATTTCTACTTTGCTAAATAACAAATTTCAGTAATAACTCTGTACTGGAAGTTCATTGGCCATTCAAAATCCAGCTCACTTTTTATGAAATATGCTTCATTGACCTAAAATAGAACCTGTATAAGCCATTTTTAGCACCTGGAGTTAGACACTTATTTCAAATAATTCTGCTCTAAGACAAGTTATTTTCCGAAATTACTGTAGTATAATTTCGTATTAGAAGTACTTATCATAAACGTGATATCACTACGAATAAAATTAAATGAATTTAACCTCATTATTTGGAAGCCAATTCTTAACTTTCAAATGATACCAGAATATCTGTCACCTACGGCATTAATATATCAACATATTTCCCTAAATAAAAACCATATTCAATGTGATCTGGTACGGTTGCTCGCCGCAAAGAGACACTTTTGAAAATAATCAAGCTCTTACGCTCAGATCTCGGAAATGTAATTGTCAGCTGTTTATACTTTTTATCATTATAAAAACAATTAACTTTATGTTCATTGTACAAATTTTAATGTAAACACAAAAAATAGCGATTGTTTACTTGTATTCAACATTAGATGCGAACCAAATAATTCTTATTCTTAATTAATATTTTGTTGATTATTAAGAATTTCATATAAAATGTTTTTGTCATTGACATAGCTAGATTTAATTTGTGTTTTTACTAATGAAATATCTCTTGCTCAAACTAACTGAATTGACTCTTTATTTCTATTTATTTTTCATAAATCTATAACTGATTGGGTGGAATGAAGTTATATGAAAACGATAATGCCATTTTGAATGTGGTGTGGTAGATAATGATTGAGTGATACGGTCCCAGGGAAAATCATTTGATGACCTTAGTCCCCTGATTTGAGTAATTGAGTAAAGAGCCCCTGTTAACTATACACTCCGGTGAAAAAAGAGCGGAAGCAAGCCCTCACCTCCTATTCATACTCGTATTTAATTATTTATAAAAAAAACGCCTACATCCATGAATGTCGTGTCAGAATTGGAATAGGTTTTCAGCGTGAAATGTAACTTGACGTTGGGTTGGATTTCACATTAGTCTTCCGTCAGATGGTGAATTTTCTCACACACAACGTATTCAAAATTTTCTCTTCCGTCGGAAGTAAATAAGCCCCTTTGGATGGAATGAATGGGGATAGAAAGTCGAGGAACTGTGGGGGTACGGGGAGAGAGAGAAACCTTGGCGATCGCTGTCACTAGGTGACGTGAAGCACGTCCGACACTTGAAACAATGAATAAAAACGTGATTCGGGGAAGTATTCCAGTAGTCGCCTTACCCGTGACAAGAGGGAGAGGGATGTCGAGAGCAAATATGTGGATAGGCCTGGTTGTATGTTTTGTGACGCGAAGGGCTGAAAAGGGGGAGGCTTTGTGTTTGTGGGGGGGGGGGAAGTGGAGGAGGAAAAGACGCGGGGAGTGCTATCTATATGTCATTCTGCACGGTTCTATGGAACGATGAGCAGAATCCTTGTTCGTGAGGGAAGCTTCATTGATTTCCTGGGGCGATTTATCACATCGGAGGGAGTATAGGAGCTGCAGCTCGGGGAAAATGATGTCATTAACATTTTTTACTCATGAGGGATCAATTTTAGTATATTCCCGGCTGGAAAAATTTCAATTCGCCGGGTGGAGACATGTTCGTTTTCCTGATATGTTTGTTTAATAACATTTGCACGTCCGTCTACTTTATTAAGTCCCTGTTTTCCCACGCAGAACGTATGTGTTTTCAGTGCGAGTTTATTTATTTATTTTCATTGATATTGCAATTAGACATTGCCTGGTGGCAAAATAACATGATTTTAGGTGAAAAATTTAATAATAAAATTTAAAAAAGTACATATATTTACATGCAACTTCATAAATTCCTTTCGTATTTTATGTGTATCATTTTTTTTTAAATATATACATTCCTTGGTATTGGTTTTGTGTGTTCTTCTGGTAATTGATTCTATTCAATGATCCCGTGATTTAAGGAGTACTTGGAAGCATTTGTTTTTTGCCTCCTTAATTTGAGTTTCAGCGGGTGGTTATTTTTCCCCACAAAATTTGGTGGTTCCAGCTACTTCTCCATTCTAACCTGGCTGTATTATTTGAATAGCATTTAAACATTCCCAGAAAACTATTTACTCTCCTTCTATCTTGCAGTGGGCTCCACCCCAATTCCTGTAACATAGTGCTAACACTGTATTTTTATGTCTCCTCAAAACGTGCCTTCCCCTTATCATGGGGATCCCAAACATTCGTGGCATACTCAAACATTGGTCTAACAGTAGTGAAATATGCCAGCTCATTCACCTCTTTTGGGCATTTTTTGTATGCTCCTCATCGCATAGTGGCGGTTTTTAAACGCTTTCCCAGCTATCTTTTTTATGTGGGGCCCCCATCCCTTATCCTTTGTTAACAGGACGCCCAGGTACTTACAACTATCTGACTCGCCTATTACGTCTCCATTTACTTTATAGTCACGTCTAGTTTACTTGAACGAATGGTGGCACTGATGTTTTGTTTAGAGCTACGCCTGAAATTACTATCACTATGTGGACATATAAGGTACAAGGCCTTTCTCTAATATCGTAGGGATGGTAGAAAATCGATGTTTTTTATACATGCATAGGTTTACACATTGTGATATACTGCCTGTAAGTTTGGTTACAACTAGTCATATTTTCTGTATTAATTAACGTAGGTACTACAAAGCAATATTCAAGATATAAAGTTATTTTCCAGTAACATGAAAGCTACTAGATAAGAGTATGTTTGGAGCCACGTAGAAGACTATACTGTGGCAAAAATTAACGTTTTAAGGTTATAGATTGTGAGATCTTTATTTGCCTTTTCAAAACTGACTCAAATTATATTTACCCTTGAGGTAATTCCTCTCTCATTGCTGTTTTACGACCATTTTGGGTAATAAATCATCCCCACAATGCTTCTACTCCCCTGCATAAACTGTATAAACCTGCCGTTTGATTATCATATTTCTGTCTTTCCTCCTTTGGAACATTCATATCCTGTCATGATCACAATTCCTTCGGAAATATCGTTTTACCTTCTGAAAACTTGCTTAAACCAAATGTATCCTTGAAGTCATACCTTTTCATTTTGGTTTTTATGATCATTTTGCGTCAATGTACCTTCATCCCACTGTTTCCTATTTCCCATTCCCCTGCGCATTATGCTGGTGTGTATATGTACCTACCATTTGATTGTCTTTTCCATGTTGAAACATTAATATCCTGCAGTGATCACCATTCTTTCGGAAATGTGTCAATTTCTATGTTCGGTCTTTCGTATCGAATTCAATTCAAGGTTATTTTTGCTTAAGTACTAAGGCTACTTCCTTTCTTTGTTCTCTTCTTAAATTGCACTCCCCAGGTTTCAACTCGGAGTCCAAAGGGGAGCGGAGGGAGTAGCAGCCCTGGTTCGCTGACCCCACCCTCGGGCCCCCCGCATCTCCCACCCACCCCCGGTCTCACCCCACTCCCCCAAAACCCACCCTCCTCCCCGCTCCTGCCGCCCCATGCCGCGGGTAGCCACCTACGTTCGGCGACGTCCCTGGATGCCATCTCTCGGGCGAGGCGGAAAACCTGTGGTATGGGCCCTCTGCCGGTAGAAGGGGAAAGGGCGCTGCCGACAAGGAGCGCCACGGTCGGGTCGTGTGAGTATCCATAACTACTTGATCCGCCCCCAGAGCTGAGAGATCAACTATCTCAAAAGGCGGGAAAATGTTCGAAATTTAAAATTTCGGCCATTTCGGCACCATTGGTTACTTCTCTCCCTCTCACTTGACTTCTCGTGCCTTTTGTTTCCAGGGGATTATAACAGCAAATAAACTTCCGCTGGCGTCTCGCGTGTGCGTGTCTATGTGTGTTTCTCTTACAAGGAGCGTCGTGATTTATGCGTATAAACAATAAATATCTTTAATGTATATTCCAATATTCAATAATCACATGTAGGTTGTTGTTGTATATGATATCCCTTTTATCAAGGAGCATTTCATGGCAATCTCTTGCATCTCAGACTTCTTTAATGCTCTCGTCGTGAAAAGCTTTTACCAAAAAAATAAAGTACTTCTATATTTACGAACGAATCTTTGAATTTATGCAATGAGTTAGAGTTGACAGAAGTAGAATTGTGATGAGATGGGTTTCCTCCAGTTTTATTGGGATTATACACATATCTTGTTAGGGTTGTGTGGGTATTCTCTAACTATGAACACATGAACCTTCCCCGAGCCGAGAGAGAATCACTCGCTCTCAAAAGGGGGGAAAATTTTCTAAATTAGAAATTTCAGCCGCTTCGGCGACATTGATTTCTTCTCTTTCCCTCCCGACTTCTCGTGTCATTTGTTTCCAGGGGGGTGAAACTGGAAAAATTGTGTGTATTCTGTTTCATTTAGCATTGTCATTTCTACGTAAAAAATAATTATTATCGACCGAAGTTATTCTAATATTCAATGATGTATCACATACACTTGAATTTAGCGTGTGATCTTACTTTTATTTAATAGTATAAAATGGTATAAAAAAACTCTCTCATTTTAAACATTTTTGATTCTCTTATCATGAAAAACAAAAAAGATACAAACAAAATGCTATTTTTGTGAACGAAAATTTGAATCAATTCGTTGTTAAATGTTAGCTAGCAGGAAAATGATTTTGATGCGCAAGGCCAAATTTTATCACCAATGCTAAAATACACCAATCTCATTAGGGCGTTGTTTGGAATCGTAAATGCGCGAAGTCTGTTTGAGGAGTGTAAGCAAGTCCGAAATTATTTGAGAAGCGTCTGTCAACTACTGTTTACTTAATATTCTCTCATATCATATTTCCCTTGTTCATTATTTAATTACAGTTACTATGAGGAAAATGCTGGTTATTTTATTATTCCAATATTCATCAGATAACTGTATTTGACTACTGTTTACTGCTTTAAATCAAATTATTAACTTCAAGAGTTACTCATGAAACGCTTTTGATGCAGTTCCTTTACAAGAAGAAAACATTTTATGCCTTGAAAACAATTTATTTATCAGGAACCTCTCCAGTTGACTCACACGAATAATTTAATTATTTCCAACTGCCACATGACATTTCGGAGACAAACAGGACACTGGGTATGAGAAGTAGAATAAAGATTTTATTTACTACTAAACTAAGTAACTAAACTATGCTAGTCATTCCCCTGTATTTTTAAAGAGGACTAGGAGGTACCTTTTACGGATAGATGTCGCATGTATGCATGATTCGAGAGAAACAGCTGATAAATCGATAAGTGGGCACTTTATTGGAAATAGGCTTTTGCGGTTCAGCATGCTCGATCCTTGAGGTATTCTTGGTGCCCTCTCAGCAAAAAGGAGGTCAGGTCGTCATTGTTTAGGGTTTCTGAATATTCTTTTTTATCTCGGCAAGTGGCTATATTTTTGCTCAGAGTTGATTTTCTCTAGCGCCGTTCGCTACCGGTCAATATCGTCGTCGTTCTCCGCGGTAAGTCACTTTGAATTACACGGCATAACTCTGCGTTACATTGCCATTATGATACATATATATGTAATTCGATTTGATATTTGGGTCTCATAGTAATTACAATAGTAAATCTCAGCGGTAACTCACTTATTCTTCAATAAGAGACATTAGTAAAATAAATGCCATCAAAAGAACTTATTTCGCACATTATATAGCTATTCCATTCTTCAAGTCTAAGTTTCATATTCCTTGGAAAGCTATTTTAAATATTTAAAAAATAATTCTTTAATGATTGTACTTATTTTTTCTTATTTGTGTATTTTCTGAACTCGTCAGCGAGCTTCGAATCTATTGTGTCTTAACTTGAAATGTGACTTCTGGGTATTTTGTTGGTAAAAATTTCTCCCTATTGCTAAAGAGTATACCTAAGTTCGTCTCCTTGTACAGCTTTTTCTGTCTTGCAAGTTTTTATTATCATAGAGGTTTTTAATTATTCAGGTTTTTTCATCCGGAATTATTGTTTTTTTTGGCTTTGCTGGAACTGGACGCAGGCGAGTAATTTTTTAATCGGTTTTCCAAATTTTTAGCTTAATGGAGATATTTTTTAATAATTTGATCGGAGTTAGGAGTTGATTTAGTCGTGAAGATGATGGCTGAATTTAACTTTTCTGATTTAAGTTGGCCGATATTTGAGATATCGTTTTCTTATTTTATTTCAATGGATTTTTTGCAGTACCTAATACAGCCTTTTAAAGAGATAAGGGATTCGTAATGTATGCATTGGGAAATTTTATGATTGGGCATTGTTAGGAATAATTTCGAAAACCCTTCAAGTCTCTCTGGATTTCGTGACTCCAAAGCGTATTTAAAGATATTATGAAGATAATCTCTACAGTGCTCTCCAAACCGAGTAGCCAAAACTGTAAGAGTAAGGTTGGTTTAAAAATACTTTAGCTGTTGATCGAATAAATTATTTCACACCTGTAGTTCACTCACACCGTAAACTCTAATACTAAGACTTGATGAAAATAAATATGCATTTTGCATGATGAAAAACTCCCCCGTCGTTAAGGTTAATTAAGAATATGCACTCCAACATAGACTGAAGTAATTAATAGAAAAATCACTATTATTAATTGTACCCCTTAATTAGCCATCTCTCAGTTGTATTACTGATAAAATTAATTTACATATGGAGTGGAGCCATAGATTTAAATCCGCATACTTTGTCTGAGTCGAATTTTAGAATTGTACATGTATATCTATTGATGTATTTAAAATGCATTGTGACCATTGACTGAATGGTAACGTTATCAAACATATCAAGTGTGCCATATTTCATTATTTTACACCATTTCGGTCTTTTTAACATCAAATTGTCACGAAGGCTCTTACTTCACAACGCTAGACTTCAACTGCAAGTCCTGCCACCTATTTTAAAATAATATTTGAAGAACAGTAACAGAATATTATTTAATTCTTATGAGATAGCTCGGATTGACCAAAGATGCGCTCAAGGAAAAATAGACAGTGAAGCACGAATTCCTATCACAACCTGGGTGAAGGATGGCAATAATTTCCAATTGACAAGTGAAGTAAATAAGACCACTTTGGCGGAGTACTGTATAATTTTTTCCACCTATTCACTGACAATGGATACTAATTTGGTGCGGATAACCGAATGAAATAAAATATACTTCATCCTAATAAATTCGATATGCTAATCACGAAGCTGATTTGCTGTTCATCTACGAATTATGTTATTTCTGAGATTAACGTTGAAGTTGATAGAATACATTTTTGAATATCTTATTGCGTTTTGATTGCACATACCGACTACAGCAAAAGCATATAGCACGATATTATCGAAACGAAACTTTTTAACAAAAAGTAATTTTTATTATAATAGTTTTTCACTACTCTTGCAGTGGTTTAAGAGTAGTATTGTATCAATTGTACATTTATGTTTTTTCACTTATACCACTTGGCGGAGAATAGCTCAAATATAATATACGCACCTTGCAGTTTATATAAAAAACAATAAAAAATATATCTACCACTGTTATCGGCACGTTAAATCATGGCACAGCGCAAAATAATTAAAACATTGACATTCTTAACTAAAATTACGTTTATTTTAAAATAATAACGCAGTTTTCTGATGAACAACGATCATAATCGTGATTAAAGTATCTAATTCCTTAAGATAAAATTTCATTTCTGTCATTTATACTATGGGAAAAAGAAGTATTATGATCACAGCTCTCTGGTCAAACTTACACCAAAGGGGTCAAAATTATGTGTTTATACATATGTAAAAAGCTGCCGAAAATATCACGGAAATCACAACTACTCTAAGAAAAAAATAAATAATGAACCTTATTCATAATTGCTTCTACTCCGCACTGGGATATCTGGATAATGTTTAAATGAGTAGGCTTATGTGTAAATGTAATAATTTTGACCTGCCCTATACATATAATTGATGTGGCTTGACTAATAAATATTATTACTGTTACATTCATTGTCTCAGGTTAAACTTTTTGGAATCCCATATTGAAACAAAATAAAACAGTTTATGTCTCTACCACAATTTATTAATGTTCGGATAGTGTTAGCGCATCGGTGCTATCATCAGGTCAGGCCTTAAATCGGTTTATTATTATTATTATTATTATTATTACTTGTTTTTTAAGACCAAATTAGTGTCCATTGTGAGTTCTGAGGAGCCAGATGTATGAAAGATCGCGGGAAACGATTGATTCCCTCGTTAGCGAGACTTGCTATCAGATTTCTCTCGATTCTCCTTTCACGGAGGCACTCTCAAATCGTATACACTACCGAGCGCATTTACATCGAGGCCTCGTCAATAGTCAACCACATGGAGCAGTTGAGACTCGACTACTTTGCCCGTAGAGCACGTGGGATACAAAGGAGAAAAAAACGGAATGAGACGTTCCTCCACTTCGTGAGATTTGCTTTTGCGATTAGTGGGAAAGGCTTTCGTGTGTGGCAGGCAGTTACGGTGTAGTGGGATTTCTCAGAGACGGAATGAAAACCTTCATTTTTGAGACGGTAATATCGGAGGAAAGTGGCATTACGTCTTTTTTTAAACTCAGAGAAGTTGGGAACCATTTCAGGTATGAAGTAGGTAGTCTCCGAGTCGACGAAGGCTATCGATTTTCGTTCCACCTGAGTCCTTCTAATCCTTCTTGTGACAGGGTAAACTAAGATGGTTTCTGCGTGCTCAACTGACAATACTGCTGCCATCTTGAGCCTCCGGCGTGTTTTTTTTCATTTCTCGAAGTGTTGGGGATTTGTTTCGTGACGACGGCTAATTGAGACAATCAAAAAGTTACTCCCGTCAAAGTCCCGTTTGCAAGACATTTGTCAGCTTAGTATTACTATTACTGTGCCTAAAAATCTCCGGATTGAGTATTTGGTAGAGCTGCTGTTTTTGGATAGGAGTTCAAAAAATAATGTTCTCTACCACCTAGGTGACAGTGAGGTAGTCCTTTCCTATTAATCCTGAGGTCGTGGGTTCGAATACCACCTGGGTGGATTTTTGAACTTCCAGGGCAGGGCTATTTATAAATGTATTTCATTTTTCTGTAGGGGAGGAGTCCGGTCCTCAATTCACTCAGTAATAAGCAAACCACCAAACAAACTATATAATGCTTTTTTAAATCCGAGTAATTAATAATTGACAGAGGACAAACACGCAATCATGTCCTGATTAGTGCAAAATTCACCCAAGGACTCTTACTGTACTCTTACCCCAGGGTTGGCAGGCGGCAACTTAACCCCGTTGCCACTGCGACCTGACATTAGAGAAAATATTCGGGAAAAAATAAATGCAATACCCTTTGGATTTATTAGAATGGTTAGAAAAATTTAAAGCCCGTTGACCTAGGATAAATAGATTACCTATTTTGAACTTGGCACCTGCAATGAACAAAGATAGCGCCCTTACCTCGAGAAAGGCTATCACTTGCGACTTCGTTATCATTTATTACCATCTCGAGTGGTTCTGCATGCATTTGTGTCCTTGATCAACGAGATTCTGAGCTCTGGCAAAAGTAAAAAAATGGACTTTACTTAGTTCATCATCAATTAGTCTCTGCTTTGTGCCACCAGATATTCAGGAATTTATTTAGGCACTATGATCTCGAGGCATTGCAGTTGATGAAAATACAGGTTGTCGGATGAAAGTTATAAGACTGATTCTTACGTTTTTAACTGCAATTTTAAACATTTTTATTTGCCACTGTTAATGCTATAAATACTTATTTTGTAATAAAAATACTATCGCGTTGCTGCATCTTATAACTTTCATGGAAAGTTGCCGATTTTACTCCCGTAGCATCAATTTAAGAAGCTAGCAATGGGCAACCACAATAAGCATAAGATAATTTTGTTTTTCGATGTGCAAAACTAAAAAGGAATATGTGAGGCAGTGATGGCGGTAAATGTTCGAACTATGGCGACTTAATTTTGGTCGAGTGAGGTTTGCGAGGAAAATCAATGTATTATGCTTTTATACTGCTATGGAATGGTTGCTCTTACTGCTGTGGCATAATAATTTGACACCTGATTATTCACCGATGACAAATATTTGTAATTCACTACATGATGTGAGTTTTCATCATTCGTAAAGTAGAGCGTAGTTGCTTTGAATACCCTACAGGCAGCATTCAAGCATATCGAATGTTCAAGAGTTTTCTCTCCCATCTCATAGATGGCAGATGCGTAGGACTTCTAGCTTGAGTCGAGTTTTACCGCATACGGCAGAAAAAATGTAGCATCGATTTGTTTGGAAAAATTTTGGACTTAAATGCTACTTCTCTAATTAATGTGTGTAGGTTTTTTTTATCAATAAGTATTTTAAAAACCTCTAAAACAACACCCTTTACAATTTTTTCAATGTTTAAATAATTTCGGTATTGATAAAACGGGGTGATTCAGTTCGTTCACCTCCCCTGCGGACCTACTCGCTGCCTTACTTAAAGCGCCAGCTGAATTTACCATAGAAACAGCAGCCAAGCAGGTACACCGACACACTTTGCTCAACTGTACACGGTTGCCGACCCACAACCTTCGCTGACTGCCACGTGACCATATCCTCCTGTGAAGAACTTCAAACGTTTTAAAGGGTCTCATTTTTCCTCTTGTGACAGTTTTCCCAGCTAAACATAAAAACTAAACCAAGTCAGAAGATTTAGTCTTTCGCGTTAAAATCAAACAATTATGGGTGATGATAAAGTACAGTGAAACTCGAGTCATTATTAAAGTTGTTCAATTTTTGTGGAAAATAACTCACACCTTTATCCATCCATAAAACACATTGAACGTCAAACCAAACCACAACTCAAACTCATTATAAACTCACAAACCAAAACTCATGAGATCACATTTGGTGCAGAGCAATTGGAATAGTAGAATGAGAATAATATAGTAAGAAAAGAATTGTAGGCTATCATGGCCAACTTTTTTTTATTCCCTTCTATCCCTTAAGAGTCGCCATGAATTGAAATTCAAAACTCCCTTCATATTATTGATCGATTCAAATCACAAGCTAATGGCTATCCACGTTCATATCATATATTTCCAACATTGTTTTTCCCCGAATGTGCTTACATCTTTGAAGCAAGTTTCCATTGTTATAATATCTATTCTGCATGGAAAGACGATTAGATGCACAACACTTCTTTGATTGTGAGTGTAAAAAGCTCATGTCTAAAATGGGGTGAACTACTATGCTTCTAATAAATTTTATACAAGGAAAGCAAAGCCATCCATTTTCCATCTATACGTTTTGCAATGACTCTTCATTAATAATTTAGTTATCTTTTGTTGATTTTTTCTCAATGCATGAAGATTAAATATACTACTGCTACCTTCTTCAAAGGTGGTGTATTAATACACTTATTGTTAGTAAAAGAAACTGTGTTGTGTTTTCTTATGATATGTTTCCGTTTAAGTGTTATGAATGCATAATGACAATGACCATAACAATAGTTTTTAACAGCGTTATTAATGTAACGCATTCGTTTGTATTTCTGTCAGTGTTGATAGTGAATTATACTAAAGTGGTATTTTTAATTTAAACCCTTCAGATAGAATTGAGGCTGACATTCTACCATTTTAGCAGAATATTCAATTATGTTACTGGTATTTTTTTATTGGGCATTAATGGTCGCAAACATTCCTATTATTAGATAATTCTCTCCATCTCACCATTTAAACCTTAGCAAGTAAAGTAGTCATTTTGAAGGTATTTGAAGAACATAACCATCTCGAGTCGGGGTCATTGTTGTTAATGCCACGTTCAAATGCCCCCAAAAGATTGGTAAGTCTCCCACATTCCCTAATGTGTGTTTTCTCTTAATGTTCTATGTGTTTTGTAACTCTGTGTAGTCAATGTATGGTTCGAGTATGCCTGTCGTGTTTTAATTGCAATGTTAAAAATTACTAAAATGAATGATATAACCATTTGACGAAAGTTATATGTTAATGAATGTGTGTTTCTGTGTGTACATGCGCCTGTATAAGTGCAAGAAGGGAAGTCTCTGTGATGAATGGCATGCGTCTTAAGTTAAAAAAAATTATTTTGCTGAAGGACTTGGCGCTTTTTAACTTTCTATTTTTACTAATGGTCATTTGTTGATACATATGTGTCACATAATATGCGCATGAAATTGCGCATTTTTGGTATAGACCGTGTGAAGGTTTTGAGCTTAAGCGCTTTAGAATTTATTAGTATTTATTTCATTTTTTCTTAGCGATTCCTCAACTGTAATGTTCCAAATAATTAAAATTACATCACGTGACTCAATGCTAGGTACTATAGGCATTAGGTAGGCCATTCTATAGCAAAATGAAAAATAATTAATGCATTATTCAAGTCTCTCAGAATTCTGGAACTAAAAAGCAAATTTTAACTCATTTATTGAATATTACTATTATTTGAAATTTAGGGCACGGTCTCTTTGATACTTTTCTTTTCTAGTAACAAAGCCTTATTTTTAAATAATGATTGGACTATAGCGAGATTGGAAGAATAGCCCTTTATGCAATGATGCTCTATTGTTAGTGACACATTCTGAAGATCATTTTACTTTATTAATTGCCAATATATTCCATTTAATGCATAATCATTAGCATAGTTTAGTTTTCTGCTGCGATAGATGCCTTTATATAATTCTATGCTTTATAATCCATTTCAATCGCAATTTCCCTCAGCTGCGTCAAAGCATATCCAAGCTAGTTTTCCCTAGCAGGAGCAGAATGGATATATGAGAGATCTTCAGATAACATTGTCTAAATTGTCTCTTTTCTGTCGTTAAGTTACTAATTACCCATTTCAATCATTCACCTAGTTCCGTACTACGTTTTTTTCAGCTATTGGGGTAAAGTTTTGATATTATGACGGAAAATATAATTTTCAAACATCTTATTACTGTTTTATAGTTTAATATATAATTTATTTTCATGCACTGATTTCTCTAAATTGTTCTTACAAATAAATATATGGAAATATTTTGTCTCTTTAGCGTGTTTTAATATCAATTGATTTTATTGATTCAGGGTATCCAAGTTCTTGAATTTCAAAAAGGTTAGCTAATTCTGGTTGTTTCTTCAATATGGTGCAATTTATGATTTGAATAAACTGCGTCAATTCAAATTTATTTAAAGTTTTTTTTTACATATATGATTTTATGCATGTCCTGCTGATGAAAGATTCATGTGACTGAGTAAGAAATTCATTTTAAAGGAAAGAAGACAACGTTTAAGAAATCAGATATTCGAATTGATTGATATAACCCAGTGGATTGGGAAAGAGGTCGTATTATTTGGTAAGTGATACAGCTCAAAACCTGAAGTTCAAATGAATCCATTAGAATGTGCCCGTCTTTTTGTTTGAGGATAGCTGGTATTGCTCAGTCGATGGATAGAAAAAAATGCCATCATCGAGGCTTTCCTTACTTTGATGTCTGGTTTGTTTTATTCAAAATAATCTCCATTTCCTCCCCGCTAGTCCATTACCCTACCACCTCCTCCACTCAATTTATGATTTCTCACAACTATCTCCCTGAAAGGTTTTGTTTTTGTCTCCCGGTGTATGATTTGAATGACATCTCCGCGGGTTTTCCACCAGGTCAGACAAATGGGCATCCGACGTTTCAATAGATGACTCCACCATCCACATCATTTTTATGCCTGATGATGATGAATTCAGCTTTCGAAACGTCGGCTGCCCATTACCTGACCTGGCGGAAAACCCGTATTGTTCTTCACTTCATTCAAGTGTCCCCGTTTTTTTTACATTTCCTCTTATTCTGTATTCCATTCATCTTTACCGTTCTCTTTCATACCCTGTTTCAACTTCGTCGGTTCACTACCTCTTCTCCTCTCTTCGATCACCCTGAGTGTTCCCTTCTCTCTCCATAATCTCCCGTCGTCTCTTCCAACCTCACTTCACGGCTTCAAACCCCCATCACTATTCTCTCTGCCGCTCCACGCGTCTCCATCCCGTGGGTGCTTACTCTTCCAATGCGTGGCGTCACCCAACTAAAAAAATATCCTCCCGTTCACCCTCGTCCTCCGAAGCTAAGTCCGTCGCAGACCCGCTTATGTTTCACGTCTTTCAAAAAGAAATATTAACGGAGGATATAACCCAACTTTTTTGTCGGTTTTCTTTACAATGTCGACTCTTCTCATGTCTTGAGGAAGTCGGAAGTAAAAAAAAATGAACTACTCTTCGCCGGAATTTTTTAATTCAATCATTCCATATGCAGGGCTAATCAAGATATATGAAGACCAACACATCAAATGTATCAAAAACATTACACATCATTATGTTTATCTACTGTCTCATATTATTATTTCAGTGTGATTATTTGACAACATCTATATCTGTATGTTAATTTACAATTAAATATTCTCTGAGCATGGATGTGAAAAAATATCCAAGAGTATGACTACCATCCTAATTTCATACATTTTTGCACCCACCTTCAACGAATACTGTATTAAAATTTACATACTGACATGAATGTTGCATATTAATCACTACGGAGTAATGACAGGTGACAATGTTTATGTACAGTGATGCATAATGTATTTTCATTCTAGATCGTTGAACTTAATGCATTTGGTTTTGCCTTGAAGTTGGAGTGATATAATTGTGAAAATTTTGGCCATTCGTAGCTGTACTGCGGCACTTTAACTTTTTATAGAGTTTGTGGATTTTGTGGAAATGTCCTTCTGACCTACCCTTGAGACATAAATGACTCTATTTTACTCCCATCTTCTTCCCCTTTGGTCACTTATTTACAAGTAATCTAAAATAATGTTTTTTCCTCTCATGTCTTCTCTTTGGAAAGTACGCCAAAAACATCCGCCGCCTTCGAAATGTTTTATGTTGTCAAGATGTCCATCATCCGTCAGTTCACGCCCTCATCCCATATCATGTTCCTTATCCCTCTCAAACGTGAATCCGACCTCAATTTCACCATTATTTCTTATCTTCAAGACTTCATTCCCAGGGTTTCCCCCGCGTATGTTGTCGTCAATTACTGATTACTACAGTTCCATCAGCGTTTCAGCTGGCGTCTTCATGTCGAAGCTGTTGAGACAGTTGTCAGTAGTTAACAGCATAAGCAGTGGGAAACCCGAAAAAGCAGTCTTCATACTCTTAAACGCCACGCAAGCTTTCCCACCCACATTTTATATTTTCTTTAAGGAAGTCAAGCCCTTTAAAAAATATATAGTTAATGACCAACCTTCCTCTCCCTCGTCCACCCCCCATTCCGGAAAACCCATCCAGAAAAAAAGAAAAAAAATTAAAAAATGCTCTAATTAAAAAACTGCATAAATGTGAACTTCATTTGATTTGTTGTGTTTTGCTATGCGCATCTATCTTCTCTCTGTTCCTATCTTGGTGCTCTCTGTGTGTCTCCCGCAGTAACCCAACATGCCCTTCGAGAGCCAAACATTTTGGAGACCAGGATTCGGCCACACACGCTTGATAACTTTTCCGAAGGTAAATAAAGGCGACGAAAGCATTTATAAAGAGTAAAAAATAAATTCAAATTGACTCTCCCTTGAATCGAGCACTTTTTCGTGGTTTATTTACTATGCTGATCTCATTTTTTTAAATTAAATATTACTAATGCTGTTCTCTTTATTATCATTATTATTATTATTATTACTGTGCAGCTTTCATAGCACGCTTTGTGTTGAACAAGAGCGTATCCTTATTTAAGTCAGTGCTTTATGGGTCCGTTACGTTGGAAACAAAAATTTGAGATAAAAATATATTTAAAATACCTTGCTTTTCTTCACTTTGCTTATTTTATTTTTTTAAGAAAAAGAACGCTTTGGGTGCTCATCGAGTCGCACTTTGTTATTTTCTTTGAAAAAGAAGTTATTTTTTTCCTTCTGTAGGAGTAGGTAGTGATTTTTAGCTTTTTAGGAAGATAGGGAGATGGTATATCAAGCGTCTCCTTTATACAGACAGTAGCGGTGACATCATCTGCACGTTTTTTTGAATTTTTCGGTAATACCCCACCCCTATCATGTTGATCTACACTTTTTTGGAGTATACTTCTTCTGCACCTGTATGGCATGGCTGTTACTTTCGAGCATGTTTCTTTTTACGGTTTTTCCGTGTGTAGTGATTGCTAGTAATATCCACGGAAAAATTTAGATTTTCTGGTTCCTATAATATTATATTTTTGTTTAAATTGCATGTTGGTGTTGTCATTTCATGATCGTAAAAAATTATTGCACCAATTTAGATGTAGGTGAATGCGGAAACTCTGAACGATACCTTTTGTTTTAATGCAATGACACACGATCAAATATATTGATCTTCTCCTGCATTTGCACGCACGCATGGTCCATTTGAATATCACGTGAATTTTTCTTTGACTGTGGGAACAGTGAAACCGTATTCCGCGTAAGGAAGGTGAGTTCGGTTTCCTGCACACAGGAACATAAAAAAGAAAGTATGGTCGTCAGCAAAGTCTCGCGGCATTATTTATCAACTCTTTTCCTCTCTGCTTCTCTTCTCAAGGCGAGGTCAATTATTATTCTTATGTTCATGGAAGAACCTCTGCATCATCATTTGGTCCCTAAAAAACCTTATTGTCCGTAATAGAAGGAGAGGACGCATAAAAAAGTGCGCCCTGTTTGGTTAGGTGGCCATATTGTGTAATCTATTTTTCCTTGCTCGCCTTGCTTATTGCATTGTATGTGAATGAGCGTTACGCCCAATCCAGTTTGTAGTTGACTATTCTATCTATCTCTGTCTCTATCCTACCATAGGCAGTCGAGTATTAATAATGTATAAGACCCAATTTTCCGTGGTAACGTAGGATTGGAAATTTTAATCTGTATATATATATCTATATATATTATTTTTGTCATACATAAGCAGCATACTTACAACTATCGGTTGTTTTTATTGCTTTGGTCGCATGTACAGTATTTTTCCCGTCGTAATATATACATATATCATAATTGCAAGCGTAATGATGTAAATGTTTTATGATGTCTGTGGTGATTTTTGTTTCCATATGAAGGAATGTTGGTGTGTAGCAAATGCCTGTGTTAAATATTTTACCAACCTCATTCCTTTCCAAAAGGAATTGCCAAATTTAAAAGGGCATATGTCATGCTATTGTTTTTGGTGCAAAAGAATATACACATAAGTGTCAATCCGTAATAAAGTTAACTCATGCAATTTGGATGCATGCCAGCATTCATTGTCAATGCAAAAGGATCAAAGTCATAAGTTGTGTTCCAAAGATCATATTGTGAATAATGAGTGATGTCAATTCTCTATATTTATTGATTATTCCAATATTTGTTCCTTGTTTTAATCTCATAGAGCAAAACAGAGGGGTGTATATTCTTATATATGATTGCTTCAAACTTCTTAAAAGGGCTAATTTCAGGATTGGTGAAAATTTTAGCTGCAACGTGACGGTATGATTTGCGTACTAACAGAATTTCCGTTGTAAGCTCATAATTTTTGTTGCAAAAAATAAGCATAGGATGATAATATTGTTATTTTATTACTGATGTTCCATAAAAATATATTGCGTCGCAACACATAAATTCGTGCTTTTCAAAGTAACATATTAAGAATTAACAAAACATTTTACATACCACTTGGTCGTTCGGAGTATCAACAATTTTAAAGTCCTTTAATTACGATCTTTCAAAGTAGTTACAGAAAATAACATGATGATATTGGAACGTTGAGAAAAGTCTTTGTGTATTGAATAATATTTTTAAATTATTTATTATTATTCGAGATATTTTTCATCAGTGGGCGTTGTTGATGTAGCTGGATAGTACAAATGTGTTCACTTTATGGGTAATCATCGGAGCTTCCGGACTAAAGTTTATTAAATAACCACCGTATCTGATACTTATTAAATATTGTGACATGTTTTGCGAGTTCAATTTACCACAAATAAGCTTCTAGGCATATTTATTTTTGCAATTCTTGATATATTGCTGCTCATTTTAGTTCCCTCTTTTCTCAAATATGAAAGCCTAAGTGATACCAAGACAGCAATACCATTAATACAAGTAATATATTTTATCTGCATAATATATTCCAAACTATTTGCTTAATTTTCGACGAAAAAAATTCAAATCATTGGCACTAATTCTACCACATAATTATTAATATTTTCTTTCATTGACATAATCATTGACATTAATTCTACCACATAATGATTAATATTTTCACCAACTTCGAGAGCATAATCGGCTATAATCTCCTTGAGTTTTATCGTTAATACCAGAGTTCTTAGAGAGTGACGATGAATAGAGTTGGTGGGGGAATGTTCATAGTTTAAGCCGATGGCAACAGTTTGGGGAATAATTTATGTTACTTGTATGCGAGTGATTGCGATGCTGAGCACGCTTAATTTCACTCTATTTTATGGCATGGAATATCTCTCTCCCAACCACTTCTCACCTTCTCACTGCTCTCCCGTTTTCTCCCAAAGCCTCCCCACAACACCCACGGAAAAGAAATACATGTTTGTAAAAATGAATTGAAATTTTTTTTCAAATTTCTCCCCCTATCTATTTCCCTTGTTTTGTGTTCTTTAAACCACATCTTCTCTTCAACTTTGGTCTCTTTTGTCTTGTTTCTCTCCCTCTCTCTCCTCAAATTGTCTCCTCCTCTCCATCACTGCATCATACTCCGCCGTCGTCGTCTGCCAACCAACCAACTCTGCCCAATATAGCTGCGGCCAGGAACCATCGGCACATCCAGGCCCTGCAGCAGTTGTCGCAAAAGTCGTCTTTTCCCAACGTCGCATCCGAGTCCGATCTCGCGAAATACCGCGTTACAGCGGCACCCGGGTGGGAGAGAAGGGACCGGAAGTCGCCGTCGCTCAGCAACGTCCCCTCGGACAGCCTTCGTCACAAGGTGAGTGGGGTGTGATGAACACCACACCCCTCCCCCAAATCAATCACAGCACCCTACTTCATTCGTCAATCCATCATATCAATCATCATGTCTCTATCGGTGGTTTGGTTCTGTGTTCCACCTCATTCCGGAGTCATGTGAGTCGCAAGGCAGACGACATATCATATCGGCTCTCTAAAGGCGGGTTATAGTTTACACTGGCATGTTTAATGCGCAAGTTACTTGCGCAACAAGCGATTTTGGCCATTAAACCACGCGTGTGAACCGGTCTGCTAGTCCGCTTGCAGAAAAATTTCAGTGAGTCGCTAGCAGGAGCGCTTTGTTGCCAATGTAAACATCAACCAATCTGTCTCCGCACTAACTTGTGAAAAATATTCATATGTTTTATATATCTCCATGGCTCTTATTCTAATTGAATACATTAGCTTTTCTGATGGGTTGCGAACAATTTCAGCATATTTTATGTAGAAATGGCCTCTGGGAAAAATCCATCTGGACCTGGGAATTGAACCACGGACCTTACGCTTGCCAAGCCAATGTGCAGGCCACAATGCCTTCCAGGCTGCCTGATTCCTTAAGCTATTAGTGAACTACATGTTCAGCCCCTCCGGTCAATCAAGATGCTCACTCGTACGAGAATGCTGTCTTCCAAGAAACCACTAACCGCTAGGATAAATCATGTAATATCTATTATTACGCGTTAGTTACATATCAAGGTATTTCACTTTTACCGAATCCGACGATGAAAATACGTAGAAATAGCTATGGGAATAGTAGAATCCACCTGTACCAGAGAGCGAGTCACGGACTTATGGCTTGACTTCTCGGAAATCTATTTGCGAATGCGATCCTTAATCGAATGCAGGGGCTTAACATCTAGTTCCCTTAATCCAACGCAAAATTGCCTTGGGGATCAGGGACACCGGGTAGTGTGATGGTCTGCGCATTGGCCCGGCAAGCCAAATGTCCGTGGTTCGATATCTGGTGCAAGTGGATATTTTTCCAGGGCAATTTCTACGTATTTTCATCGCCAGATTCAGCAGAAGCGAAATATATTCACCATCATATTGTGATTCACCTTTGTTTGGATCGTACACATTCTTTCGAAACTCCTAACTGACACTTTACCACCCTCTCACGTTGAATTCAGGTAAGGATATCATGAGGTTGTTTACATTCGCTCATGAAATGAGCCGTTTCAATCTTGACTGCGTGAACCGTGGAAATGTTGGTTGAAACTACGCAGCAAAATGTCTCGTGAGAAACGGTCTTTAATTGCTCGGCCGATATAATTTTGACGCTTCGATGTTCGTGGGCTTTCAATCTCTCAGATCGGAGGTAGTTTGCTAGGAAGGGTGTGAAGGGGGGGAGGGGCAACAGATACGGAATGGTTGAGTGAGTGACACAGCAATGAAGCGTGCCGGGGGTTGAATTGGTGCTCCGATGTGCTGCACACTTTGCTGAAGGATAATAGTGCCGCGGGGGAAACGGTGCGGCGGATCACTCGTCTGCCCTTCCAAGTGGATTTCGTTCGACGCCTGGTGAGCCGAGTGGGGTGAATGCGCTGATCCAAAGCAATAAGAGACTCACTCATGGACCGACATAGTGGCACAGCTTAAAATGCCTGTTTATATAATGCATGTAATTACACTAGCAGATGCTTGAACAAATGTTCCTTCAAAATTTCATCACGTAAGCACTGCAACTGAAATGCTCGTGAAGCCACAAGTACGTGTCCGTAGTCTCTAATCCAAGGGTGAGTTAAAAATGGAAAGTTAATTCGGCAAGTATCTTCTACAAGAGCTTCCGGGGAATTTACTTTGGCGAAAATATTTTCATAAGTTAGTGCAGAGCAAGATTAGTAGCTATTTACATCATCAGGTCAACCTCAGGTCAACTCGCCTTATGAAATACAACCACCCCTAGAATTACTTAGCTACGCAAGGACAATATTTTATTCAATTATAAGATAGGAATAGTTTATCTATCTGATGAACTGTCATTTTTTTATTAAAGTAAAGAATGTTGTCCAAAAATGTTTCCTTGGAGGAAGAAATTCTTGGAATTTTCCTTATAACAAATATCGGAAACCAAGGGTTGTGCAGTTTTACGATCCTCTTGTGCATTTTGTAATTAACGCTAGAGTTAAAAAACATCCATGAAAAAATTAAATTTTCGTAGCTGTGCCCCTATTTTAGTCCATGAGTGCTCTCTGTATTGATAATTCACATACATTGACCGTGATGATTGAATTGATCCACGCTCAATATAATTTTGTATGCACCTTGCAACAAAAAACGGGACATCAATTTCTAATGAAGAATAACAGTAACTTTCCACACTCAATATATTTTAACAATTTAAGTATACTTTAACAAGTTAACCGACCATGGTTTCAGCACCAAATTCCATTATCAAGGTTCAAATTTTCGCAAACCTCCACCATATATACCCAGGAATGGAGGCACGGGGGTAAAGGAAAATACAGGTTGGTGAAGAGGGGGGGGAAGTGAAACACAGAAGAGCTGTTGGTGGTGAAGGTCAGGCAGCATGATCATGGGGTTGTCGGAAGGAAGGGAGAACAAAGTTTAAAATAGGCGATCTATCATTAAAACTATGACATGACATAACTTAGCCGGGCTATAAGCAATCTCATAATTCTCAAAGAAATCCAACTTAGCCCCTTTATCAAAATAGTGAATAACAGCCGCGTCAAAATTACTAATATGGTTAAATTCACACAGATGTTTAGCAAACCAGGATTTATTTCCACAATTGATAAAACTTGACCTATGCTCCCTCACTCTGTTCTTAAATCTTCCGCCTGTCTGGTAAATATAACAAATACCACAATCATCACACTTTAATTTATAAACACCACTTCTGTCTAAAGGGTCATACAAGTCTTTAGAACTGATTAAATTCTTCCTATTGTCGCAGGATTATAAAAGGAAACATTACAAATATCAACTGGTAAAATTTTCTGCAATTTGTATGAAAGTTTACCTGCAAAAAGAAGTTTAAATAAGCGATTTAGGAGGGAGCTATTTACATGCAGGGATGTAAATATGGCTTTCCTTTGGCTACAATGGTGTAATAACTTGTGTATACATTTTTCATCAAACCCAGGAAAGGAAAATTTGTACATTGATAATAACATTAGGTGCTGAAACCATGGTCGGTTAACTTGTTAAAATATACTTAACTTGTTTCAATATATTGAGTGTGGAAAGTTACTATTGTTTTTCATTTAAAATGAATGTCAAGTATTTCCACAAAGTCCAGCCTGATACGCTTTTATTTGTAAAAAAAAGGGGACCAGTCGCAGTTGCCACCTCAGATCCACCACTTCTCAATTTACGTTTTACATTCCAGGGTCTTATTGTGATTGTTATAAGACCTAAGGAAAGTTCACAGTGTGTGTCATACACCTTGCACATCTTCCACTGGCATTTCTTATGTACATATATTCCACGTATTTTATTTTAAACTGCCACATGGCAATGGACGTAAACTATTAGCGTAAAGTTGCTGAGGAGAAAGATATTAATGACTAAAATCGACTTAGCTAATGAAATAATGTTTTATTAAATTCAAGAAGCTCCTGGATTAGTTTTGTTTCGAAACGTAATCCAGCTTCATCGAAACTTTTGTTGCCACATGATTATTTAGGGTGAACCGTAGGGGGCACATTTAATTTTTTCTTAGTTGAAGAAGTTCATTTTCATTTTCTCTGCCATCCATACGAAAATGCTATTTCATGAATTTAAAAAAAATTGTTTTTGTCTAAATACACCATCTCGAAGCACCTTTCGTGCATGATTAGGTTAAGTTAGAACTTTATTGCAATCCAGAACCACTTGCGTCACCATAGTCACGTCGTAGAAACCTTTCAATTTTATTTAACCCTGTATTTGTTCATTTTAAATTGTTGAAGAATCGCTGGTTCACGACTAACGACTATTCTTATTATAATAATTACATTGGGAGAGTTTATATTCTATTCCTGTAATCTAGCTTCATAATGTCTTCATATTCTTTCTCCTTTTTGTCAGCGACCTCATCTAGTGTGCTCCTTTGTAGAGTTATTTTGGTTCATTCTCCCTGGCTCGCAGCTCGAGAGCTTCATTATTTCCAGCAGAGAGTCAGAGGTGAATTGTCAACTTCGATTTAGGATTTGGTTCCTTTTATCGACCTTAATTTGCAATAACACTAAGAGCATCGTGTATAATGACATTGGGTTAGATCTGCGATATGAAGTTACTGAATCGAACTCACGATGTTGTTTATGGCTGCGGAGTAAGTGAGAGAATCCGCAATATATAAACTTTCGGGCATTGCAAATGGCAGTACATGAAAGCTCATTACATTTTAAACTGATGTGATTAGAGGGAATTTACAATGGTTGTCAAGGCTAGTGAAAGTAATACATATTCTATCTCAATGATTTGGTTTAATAAAAACCTGCTAGCATTGGTATCGTGCATTCAAATCAATTTAAAATTGATAATTTTAATATTTTTCTGGATATCGGTTACAAAGAAGCAAATATAAGCAGTATTCTCTAAACATGATAGCTAAATTGCTAGCCATCCCCCCTGTTCTGTAAGTCGCTGACCTCACCGTTCTTATGTTGGAATTCCTTTATCGGCTTGTCCCTGCTCGCCAAGTACTGTGCTATCAAACTATCCTTTCATCTTAAATGATTTTTCAAATTAAAAGATGAATTTGCTTAATACTCCTATTTTGTCACCAAACATCCTTTAATAACTGAGAATAATTATGTGTAACACAAAATACAACCCAAAACGCTTGTAAACTTATTTTTTAAATTTTGTTTTTTATTAGTTTATTTAAAATAGCTTTTAGCATTAGAGGTCTGTGTATTCAATTAAATAAAATTTCAAATAAAAAGTGATTCTCTGTATCTAATGGATGACCTAATGACTTTAAATGTCAAAAGAGTCAGTAAATTGTCAATAAAAAATATAATTTTAGACTTTAAAGGTAAATGTTGAAGTTAAACTCTTTATAACGCATAATTTGTGTGAAAAAATTAAATTATTGCAATACTCATCCATAACCATAAAGTTAACCATTTAATAAAAATTATTTGTTATGACATCTTTGAATATCAAAGATTAAAGATATCTAATAATTGTTTGTTTTCATATATACATATTTTGTAAAATTTGTGCAACAATAAAAAAAATGTTAAGTAGAAACTTTTTGACAGCCAGTGTTTTGTATAGTTTTATAGGCAGTATAATTTTTTCCATTCAGTCATCCACTAATGCATTTATACTTTTGAAATAGTACCATTTTGCTGATTAATTGTATCAGTAATATGTATTTCCTAGTGCCTCCACAGATATGAACAAGCTAAAAACATTTGCCTATATATTTCTGTAGATATTCCCCATTTTCTAATATGGAAGTGACGTCCAATTTCAACTGGATATTTATGGTAAGTCAGCTCATACAAATTCACACGGTAAAAAGACGCGCGGTGTTTATCAACATGCTGAGTTAACTTTGCTGAAACTTTAAATAAGAAATTAGAGTCAGGTTAAACTTTTTACCAATAAACCCCTTCAACTCGAGGACATACTCAATACATGAGTCAACAAGTAAAAGAACTGAGCGAGACTTAACATAAACTCGTTTACTATGTTAGAATAATTGTCGTGTTAACAGTTGGCTATTTTATGTGAACATTTAAAACAATTTGAATGATTGATTACTTTACTTAAAAAATAATGCTTACATAAAGCATTTACTTTTGTCAGCCATTACGGTGAATGTAATATAAAAAGTGTTGTTTTCCTTCGTTGATTGCCTCGATAGTTGAATTCTGAGGAGTGATTCTTTTGACTTTCCATTTTTCCTTTTCAAAACGAGAAAAGCTTGCTGTTTCGAACGGCGGTTGCGGATTTTGTATTCATAGCTCGCACAAAATGTATGCAGAAAGTTTATCATGCACCATTGGTGAAGCTTTATATACCCACATGGTTTTTTCACATCTAATTCATTGCAGTTTACCGCTCGTTTAGTGACATGATGGCTTGTTTGTTGCATTGGTGCTTGTACTCGTACTCCATGTAAATGTATGT
This sequence comes from Pyrrhosoma nymphula, assembly GCA_963573305.1. Lineage (NCBI taxonomy): Eukaryota > Metazoa > Arthropoda > Insecta > Odonata > Coenagrionidae > Pyrrhosoma > Pyrrhosoma nymphula. Next base: position 69,654,482 of record OY754331.1, read on the forward strand.
ATTCCATGTATTATGCGGTAGGATGCTGACGGTGGACTCAGAAGTAGGAGAGGTTGGGGTGTGAGAAAGAGTTGCCTGCAATCAGGTAGTTGCAATTCCAAGCTATTAGAAATTCGAGGCCAATTCAGCCAATTTAGCTGTTTTCGAACGGTGGAAATATAATACGACCATTGCGCATTGTCTCTGACGTGTCCTCTTAAATAATCAGTACTTATCTGCGTCATGAATAATAAAATAGGTTTGTTGACTTTTATTGCATCTTTCCAGGTTTTGCGACATTGTTTTGAAGAGAGATATGATGCTATGTGTTCGAAATAAGGAGTTTTAATATCAAATTTTGAATGAATACCTAAGTAGAAAACCATGTGAAAAATAAGTATAAAAACTGCTCGGCGAAAAGGCAGCCCTGTCGATTCCTTACAATGCGGGCTCGAATCGGCGTTTCAGCACTCTCGGAAAACATTACTTCACCCTCACAGCATAGTTTTCTCACCCTACGGACACATCATCCATCAGCATGTTAAGATATGGTGTAATTATAGGTTTTTTTAAACTAGACAAACGCTTATTTATCCTTCAATCCTCACAACTGCATTCATTTGTTCTTGCCCGTTTAGTTCTCCATCCAGGACAACGGTTCAGCCAAGTTCTTCCAGGGGGCTCTTCATACGCCCAACATGGGCGAAAAAGTGGCACAGGTAGGTGATGAGGATTCCTAATTTCTCTGCTTAGATTGATGTTTTTATTTCAGTACCTGCGTGCTCATTTGTATGTATGTGTGAACCCCGACTACCCGCTGTTGTTGCCGCTAACGATGTTGACGTTATGTTACAATTGATGTTGTTGTACGAGAAAACCCTTTTACTGCACTTATCTTTACTTAACCCACTGGCGTTATACTAGTCCTTGCATAGAACCTTATTTTTTTGTATATCAATCATTTTCTCCGTCAAACCTGGAGAAGAGTACTTGGAAACTTTCCAAGTGCTCTTTTCTCTTTGAGATACTGCAATAGTCATTGAAAGCATGATAATTAAAACGTACATATTAACGTTTATATTTAAAACTTGTGAGGAAGTTTATGAACTTCAAAGATTATTCACTGTCTTAAAACTTATTGACAGGGCCTTAGACCAATTGATCTTCTTCTTTAAAGTGTCAGCTTTTACATGGCGTAAATAACACCGAGATGCATGTGATAATGTGTGTTTAGTGATGTTTTTATGTAGAGTAGTCGTTTATATATTCCATGGTTACGTATGTTCCAGCGATATCTAGGATGTTGATGTCTTAGAGGTTTAGGCGTCGATTTAAAAGTGCATACCCAAAGTTTTTAGACCGAAAATATTGGTTTTTCCCTTGCTGTGTGCTCCGTGCATTTGGTGATGCATATAAAGTGATGGTTTGACTTATATTTTTGTGTGCTACATGCTTGCCAACACCAGAAGTTAACGTTTCAATGAACACCCGCATGGCCGATGTATTTTTTAATTCTATAATATTAAGCTAAAGTGATTATTTAATTGTTTTTAGACTCAGAAGATTGATTTTTATCCATGTTGCGTTAAAAAGTGTTTGGGCTATTGCTTTCACAGTCTCCGATAACAGTGCCCACTATACCATGGGTATCCATCGAATTTAATTTATACTTAATACGATTGTTTCTGATACTCTACGTAGAATTAGAATAAACTACTAATTGACGTGATTAATCTTCGGGTTTCACGATAACGTTGTATTTTACTCTTTCATGGAAATGAAAGACAAATTGGATGTGCGACAATTGCAGTAGTATTTTAGTCGCGATATTCCAAATGAGTTTTTCTATTTTTGGTGACTGTAACCTAACAAAATTCCGATATATTAATTTTTGTAATAAAAATTTAATTTAACACTGTGTTTGTGCTGCATCTTAAGGTACTTCCATGTTCAGCAGGTTCATTTTGAAGTATTTTCCTTTTTTTGCACGTGTGCCGTTCATATGTCCTTAAGATCCTCCTGCCTTAAAGCCATTAAATCTACCCAATTCTAATGAACCTGCTGCCGTATTACCAGTAATATCATTATGGCCATAATGGTGTCTCTTAAAGTAGAAACGTTTTGTGCGAGAGACGTACATATATTTATTGGAAAATGTGGCTCAATAAGTTTGTGCACTAGATGGCAACTGATCGTACAGATCGAGTGTGGTCGTGTGATTATCGATTCCGCTCTCAAAAGTGAGCAAGTATTCAGAGCTGTGCGGATTGGTGTAAACGGTAAGTAATTCAGAAAAATTTAATTCTATTGATTTATAGAGATGCTGTGAGTATTATATACTGCTGTTTTTTTACCATCTTCTTTAATGAAGTCATGGTTGCTGGGAAGCAAATCTCAACTTCTTCAATAATCTTTCATTTTAATTTCAATAGCGTTAAAATGAAAATCCCCTAATATTTTTGAAAGGTAATTGTTATATATCTATGTACCTATAAAAAAACATCCAATTTGAGGGCCTTTAATGATGGTGCATTATTATCCTGTACCATTGTCTGAAGCTATTATCAGATTTTAAGGGTGCTCCATAGTAACCTTATTAGTATGAGAAAAATTCGCTTATAATGAGGAGTGGCAGAAAATTAAGGATTATTGATTTGAAGCCTTGGGAATTTCGGCGTCATTATATCCCCGCTTTAAGTGACGTAACACATCGTACCCCACCTTGGGCATTCTCTTTCAGAAATAATGAGTGCCCATATCTTTCCTTTTTTCTGGAAGCAAATGAAGAATGAAAAAAAGCTTGTTCTTTGAAATTAACATTCATACGCTGTGTGAAGCAATTCACTGATCTTCGTTACGTCATTATTCATTAAATACATTTTCAATATCATTATTGTTCATGGAAACGAAGAGAGTTCGCAAAAACTCTTCATGAGGAGTAAATGAAAAACAAACAAGGTAATCAAAACTAAAGACTTTTAAAAATAACCTTTTTTGAGATTTATGAACAAGGAAGAACAACATTAATAGTTTATTTACATATTGCAGAGACATTTATAGTGTTAATTTACTTTATTTTTATTTCGTCAAAATCGTTATTGATAAAGGTAGGGAAATTAACGCATATTGGTCGGTATGCAAGGTTATAAGCTATGTAAATTGGAAAAGTATTTTCCGGGTTAAGGCCGCGTTGGTCCATTTGGGCGGACGACAGTTTCGGGCGCATTCCAGCTCCCGTCTTCAGGTCCAACTGATCTGCAGAGCATCATTTTCTTCTATATCTATTATATATATAGAATAAAGTGATGCTCAGCAGATCAGTTGGACCTGAAGACGGGAGCTGGAATGCGCCCGAAACTGTCGTCCGCCCAAATGGACCAACGCGGCCTTAACCCGGAAAATACTTTTCCAATTAATCACCGCGGAAGCCTCCGTACCAAGCTATGTAAATTGTCTAACAGTTAGATGAAGTATTTGAGTATTAATGGATTTTTGTAATTATATGGGTTTTGGAGTATTAACTGTTTTTTATGCGCAAAGACCTTGTATTTACACATATTTTCTTTTTAGCTACAAAGTCGTACAGAACCATTATAATGAATTGAAGCGGATATAGACTTAGTCTTGGTGGAGAGATTGTGAATGACAGGAAAAGCTGTGTAGGAAATATTTAGCCTGGAAGCTGTCAGTTGGCTAGAAAAAGTTTGGAATCGGGGGAAATTATTTTTCTAAATTTTGCGTCACCACATGGTTGTGAAATCGCCATTGCCATTGAATGTTTTTGATGACAAGTAAGCATTCATTTAGCTATATGGAACAGGATAAGATTTTGAATTAGTAGGGAACGCATCAAGAAGCTCTAACCAGTGATAAATCGAGTGAAAATGGTAAAAAAATAGGCAGAATTTGTAATAAGCATCGGCTGTTATTTCCAACTTCGTTCTTTTTCTCAAAGTGTGCTGTCGGAACATTAGTTTCATTTTTGCTGTTTTGCTGTTTTCATTAGTTTTTTATTTAAATAAACTCATTCTGGGGCAAACAATAATTTAGTAGTGCACGCTTGTTTTGCGAGCTTGTACTGCAAATACATGTAATGGGATTGGTAACCCTCGGCTCCACGTACCTGAAAAAAACATCGACGTATACCTACCCTTTCAACTGATTAATAGTTACGTATATCATTCAAATATTCTACCAGCTCATTGGTAGGTTCTTGGACAGTCCCCATTCTGCATCTCAACTTCATAGACATTGTCGCGCTTTCCCTCCTAAGGATGTCCCACCATTAGATCCCTCTTCAATCCTTCATATCTTCTACCTCCTCTTATTTCGTCCAGAATTCCTATCGTCTTCCTTCCTCTTCCACGCCTCCCCAGTGTTCTCCCCTCTGTCACTCTCTTCAAAATGCCCTCTCCTCTCAAAACCTCCTCCATCCATCTCTTCTGCCTTCTCCGAACCTCTGCCACAAGCTTCCTCTCCACTCCAACCATATCCAATACCTCCTCGTTCGTCTTCCTCGCCATCCATCTCACCTTCTCCATCCTTCTCCATTCTTCTCCAAACCCACATCTCAAACGCCTCAAGTTTATGCTCATCCTTCATTCGCAATGACGAAGTTTCCTACCCATATAGCGCCACGCCTCTTCTTTACGTCTCTCCTCAGACCCCCCACATCAATTCCCTTCTCTGCGAAAATGCTTCTTTATTGAGCGCAATTCTGCATCTGATGTCCTTACCACTAAACCAATTCTCCTCCAAAATACTACCCAGATACGTAAAATGCTCGACCTGCTCTATCTTCTGCCCTCCCACCCTTATATTCAGCCCTGCCTTCTTACTTCAAAAAACTATCATTACTTTCGTTTTCATGTGATTGATCTTCATCCCATACTTTTTGCACTGCACCTCTAATGCATTCACCATTGACTGTAACCCCTTGGCAGACTGACTAACTAATGCTTTATCACCTTTCCCGTCTTGTCTGCTATCGTTGTAATTCCCCTTCCCTTATTACCTCCCGTCAGTTCCTTTACTTTCCTATATAATGCATCTGCACTTCCCTCTTTTTTATATTTTTCTAACGAGTCGATCTGTTCTCTCCACCACGCCTCTCTTGCTTTCTTTGTTTCTCTTCTAAGCCTGTTATTTAATTCTCGGTATTTTCTCTTACCTAGCTCTGAGTTTACGCTTTTCCATTTCCTTCTCACCTCCATCTTTCTTATCATCTCCTTCGTGATCCACGGTTTTCTAATTTTAGTTGCACTGACTACGCCAACCGTTGCTTTCGCTGCTTCTACAATTCGATTTTTCAAACTTCCCCATTTATCTTCCACTGATCTAACTCCATGTTCCTCACTCATTATCTCATCCACCTTCTCTCGATACTTCTTCTTCATTGTCCAGTTAATGCCTCCGTATTCCATTTTCGTACCCTCCTTCCCATTCTTATCTTTTTCAGTTTTACCCGACATTTAATGACTATTAAGTTGTGGTATGTGTCTGCATCAGCTCCTGGATAAGTATGCGAGTTTTTACACTATTCCTGTATCTGTGACGAACCATTATATAATCTATCAAGAACCTATCTGTGTCTCCCGGCTTCTTCCAAGTGTACCTACATGGAGGATGATTTCTGAACCATGTAGTAACTTATATAACAGTTTTAATTGTTTCAGGTTCAACTGCGTGCGTCAGCGTTGTTAAGATGACAAGCATTTTTTCCTCCCTTACAGGAGGCGTGTGTAGGTCGAAGATGCTTCCTGTTACGGAGGAGAAAACGTTTGTAATTTTAACACTGACGTACGCAGTTGAACCTGGAAACATGGGATCTAGTTCTTCCAGCCCCTGCTAAATCTTTCGCTGCAACTCAATTTTAATGTTGATCGAGCTTAAATCACTTTTCCTGTGCTTTGGTAAACTTAAATTGCGATTTCCTCTTCGTGGAAAACTGGAAAAATAAATGAGATAAAAAGAGCAAACATTGATCAAAAATATATATTAACAAGTGGTCATAAGTCAAGTTACCTTATTCTATTTTATACTAGCGTTGGATTTATGACCGCAATCACATTTACGTACTTAATCATTCACAATTCAAAGGAAGACGGTGGTTTGGAAATTGCGTATTGTGAGTGTATTTCCCCGGTTAGGATATTAAAAGATTCTTCATACAAGCAAAGGTTAATTAGACATTTAAAATATTTTATATGACTTTTCATCCCACCGACGACCTAGTCCAGTCGACATCACTTTAACTATGTATTACGTGACAGTGTTATTTACGAGCACCGTTTAAACCGCCCTGTCCTTTTTTAATCGTTGGCGTGAACATTGTGATTTTCACAAATAGGCGTGCATTGTACCTTCGTGAATTTAAAATTTAAAACCTATCTTGTGATCGGTCGAGAGTTTGCGATGTGAAAGTATTCAAAATAATTTTTAACAATATTACCAGTGTCTCAAACAAAAAAGCTTTGAATTTTATTTCAGAAAAGGCATTTCTGATCGTAATATGCATGACCACGATGTACTATGAAGGATTTAATGCATGAAGCCTGAACTGTGATTCCATCATTTTCCTAGAAATACACGAAATGGTTTTTAAACCATCGAGAAGAGTCAGTTGTTTTCTTTAAAAAAATGGTTGTTAAGGAAGAGATATGAGGAAAATGAGAAATACTTAGTTCAGGGGTCTTCAAAGTTTGTGACCGTCATCCCCTTCGAGATTTTTCAACTTTTTACTGGCCCTCCTCTTCTTTATTACTGCGTTATTATATAAGGATAAGCGAAAAAATATGATAATGGATTTTTATCCTTTTGATTGTACAGTTTTAATAATTTTTCGACGAGTATCTTCTATTTCTTAATACCAATTTAAACAAAAGTAATGTGTTCGTGATCTTACCTTAACTGAAAATGTTAATGGAAATACATTTCACAGTTAAAACATCACATTAACTGATGCATGACACGTTGAAATTTAGAATATAATTTAATAATAATTAGTTAATTATGACATTAGGGATTTCTAATGAACTTTCTTCCACCGACACCCGATCCCGAATAAGACCCCTGTTCTACTTCATGACTAATACGAAGCATTATACGCCTCTAGAGGTGTAAAGTGTGGGATGCATGTTTTGGAGAACTATCTAAGCTGCTAATATTTTGACCTCAGTTCGAACGTATTTATGAATAAAGTATGTAATTTTCATGTGAGTAAAAATATGTTTAGCCTTTTCTTTAAGGGGATACAAGGACCAGAATGAGCACATTCGTTGTCCTTTGTCCTCATCATCAATCTGTTTTGAAACAGTGTGGTCTATTCATCCGATTTTGGTATGATTTTTGAAAGCGAGGCTTTTTCTGCAGTCTCTCTGAAAATCCTTTTGGGGCAACAAAGTGTCTCCACAGTCAGTGGTGCACATATCGCGGTCACGCGAGCGTTTTGAAGCAAGAATAAGCGCATTAGTGCGTGACGCTACCCTTTTTGGTGGTGATTTCGGTGGTGACACATAGATGTGGGATTTTAATACGACTGAAATGTTCATTGATAGAGGTAACCACATTTTATCCCAGCCATTGGCTGGAGTGGATTCCCTCCACACATCTAAGCTAACCGAGAAAAGAAAGCACAAAAGAGTTAGTCGCTTTCAAGTGACCGTTCCCATATTTTATTCTCCATCGATATAGTCACAACGTCATCCCACAAGTTCCGCAGTGCGGTGGTTACAAATAGAGAGAACTCGGGCATATTTTCTTTCAAAAACTTTTCGAATCCACCTCAGTGGCACTGTTACGGATAATTACTCACGTCACGTTCTTTGTAGTGACTGGTATAGAGTTACCAAAACTTTTCTTTGGCTTGTGAAATGTGATGGTAGTAATCGGTATTGCTATCGTTGACTAAATATCATGGCCAAATTATTCAAGTAAAAACTAATTTCAAATAGCACTGTTTTAATTAAAGTAGATGAGCTACAAGATTTTATTTTCTTTTTTTAGAAGTATTTGTGTTTAATACATTGTCGTTGCCCACTCAATGGATATGTTATCTTAGTCTTATTCCACTAATTCAAAAATTGCTGGAATAAGACAAAGTTTTCCTTTTCGTTTATAAAATGAACTTCCACAAAGTTGAGCCTGAGACTATTTAGATAATTAAGGATCCACTTATCAATTTCGCTCATTTGCAAATATTTATTTTAGTAGGAGATGAAAGGATAGAAAAATCATATAAACATTAGTATGGCTCAAGTGGCTCCGAAATTCTCGTTGCTCGGGTGTTTAAGCTAAGAGACTTCCAGATGGTTATGTGCGAATAACGAAACCGGTCGGTGTTTCATTGACTATTCAATGGTGGATTTTTAACGTAGGTCTTCTTCACAAATAGGTAGCTTTCTTCGTAAATTATTCAGGAAATGATATGGAATTCGAATTAGACTAGTCATATATTTCTTTAATCTGGGTGGATAACAAGTGGCTTGTCTTTGCTTATTCGTCGTTTGCCTACCCTAATCAAGTCCTGATATTTAATCTACAACCAGATCTTATATTAATGATCTTTATTGAGAACCTTCGATTTTTACCCTTTCTTAATTTCATATACTTACATAATTAAATGTACTGTTGAGTAACGGTGTTGACCTGTTATTACATTAAGACATACATAATTATCCAAGGAATGAATTCTAAGAAAATAATTTAGTGATTGCTATTGAATCGGTATACTTTAATGTACTTTCTCGTTTTCCTTAAGGTAATTGATTATTAGTCTGGCCAAGCCTCTAGTTTGGATTTATTGATTAAATTTAAGTCCCGTACGAAATGATTATAAATTAGGTACACTGTATGATTTATTCGTGGCAAAATCAAAGTGTATTGGCTCAAACTTTAGCATTGAATGCTCAAATTGAATTTATATTCGAAATGAAATAGTGAATGCATAAAATTCTTGTCAACTTATATTTTAATAAGGGTACATTTTTCTCGAATAAAATATTTTTGAAGAAGAACTTCCTTTGTGAAGAAACAACTCGGTGCTGCGGGGAATCGACTCGGTACTGTGATTTGCACCATGGTTTTCTAACGCACAACACAATACCGTGACAGTATAACATGCTTGTGACGATTTGGAAATGATTTTGGCACTTCGGAGCTACATTGATAAAATTCACTATGAAAGAATAATGTGCCTTGAGCGGGATTCGAATCCGAATATCTTGATATGCGGTCAGTAAGGATTGAAGGAAAGAATGTAAGTTAACTCAGGTAAGGAATGTAAGGAAGGAGGTAGGCCGTTGCACATGTCCCAAAATCCTCCACTGAGCAGGATACACCAGGATTAACTCGTGTTTTCGTCTTCTCTTATCCGGTGGATGGCACTTGGCGTCAGTTCAACGAACCCAACATGGGCCGTGTCCCGATTCAGGGTCTCAGGCGCGCCGCGAGCCTCGCAATGGGTCAATAGAAAACCCTCTTGGCCGACGCCTTGGTGCTAGACTTTTATTCCTTCTCCAACACCTTGGATTTCTTTGCTGTGAAGAGAGAGGTTTGTGGTCTAACCACCACATCTCAACGGTGAATATTTGCGTTGCATAAATAAATCATTTCCACATATTATCATAGACCACAGGCCCTGGGAGTAAGAGTAAATAAATCATTGAAAGCAAGTCAATGGAATAGATTGGTCCACACTGAAAGGAACGTAAGACATATTAATAAATAAAGTTGTATAAGGGCAGATGTTGTGGAATTCATTCATAGTAATGACATTTATTAGCAGTTTTGTTTACTGTTTATAGGTTTGTTCGACCAGTTTCGATGTATTACATCATTGTCAAGCATGCGAGAGTTTTTGTTGGCCTTACTGCCAAAGGTTTTTAGTATTAATTTTATTATTTCGTCCGAAGATCTGATAGGACAGAAGCAGACTTACTTTAATGGAATGAGTGTGGGTGTGGACGATGTGAGAGAAAGGGGTAGACCGAGAAAGTCTTTGGTGAAGGTGGTGGAAGAGACTCTTGAGAGAATAAACATAAGGAGCGTTAAGAACAGGAGGGCGTGTGAGAATGTAACTGATGCTAGTCAGAAGAAAAAGAAGTGTGCTTGTTGAAATTTAAAAAACCCTAACTGAAATTGTTTTTACATTGGTCAGATAGACAGAAAATTTAAATCTGTTCCTCAGAACTTTATCAATGTTTTAAAACAATGCCAATTACTCCGATTGGCCAGTTATTCATTATATGACGCTCATAAATCGGATTTTATTTCTAATATTTACCTGCATGGAACTAAGGTAGAAAACTGAATTTCTTAGAATTCTTTTCGGTATGTACATATGCAAGAACTTTTAGCAGAAAATTTTTAGCGACTTTTTTCCATTGAATGCATTACCCCTTTTTGTCTCTGATCCCCATACCCCGCCCCCCCCTCCCCACTGAAAACGAATCCCGAAAGTTGACTTTTGTTAACTCCCCCCCTCATCCTTTGACTCGCTTAAGATTACACTCCCATTCCCTCCTTCCTCCTACTCATCCCTTCACCCCCCTCTCATTGGCGTAAATAAATGTTTAAGCTGCCTGTAACCCTGTTTTGTATCTGTTTTTGATAATGACGTTAACACTTCAAAACCAGCGATGTTATACAAGAAAAATATAAGTAGTTAATTCGTGTGATAAGTAGCTTTAAGGTCCTTAAAATTATCCCAGTGCCCTCCCCATTCTTGTCTAATTTAGTTGTAATACTTTAGCGATTTATCACAAACACGATTGATTTATTTTAGCGCAAGAGCTGAGGGGAAAACAATTATTATCCATTGTTCCCAGTCCATATGAGAAGACCCGTATAAAACCAGGAAGTATTACACCTGAGTGACAACATTACCATTTATCGCAATTTGCCATCACACCTGACCCTATTAAGTAAAGAGCTTTTTTATTCGATCTAGCCTATAGAAGAACTCCATTAAAAGTATTTTTTTTAATTAAGTGCTTGTACATCATTAATAACCACTGTAACTGAGTCACAAGGCATGATTTTTCACAAGTTCTATCTGTAGCTGAGTCACAAGTTCCCAGGGAATGATTTAGGTTGACACGAATACAAAAATACACGTTTTGCGACAGTTGATATGGCAACAGAGTCCCAGTATTTCAATATTCAATTACGATAGAAAATTGAGCCACATCTGCACATTTATTTTTTAAATGCAAGTTGCAGGAACGATTGTCTAAAAGTAGTTTTTTTATTGAAACGATGCAAATTAATAAATGAGATATCTAAAGAACTGAATCAAAATAAGGTATCTTCATATTGATTAATCGTTTATTAATAATACGATGAATCCACGAATTTTATCAACCTGACACCATGATTTCATCATTAATGCTTATTTAGTACTAGTAGAATGTTGAAGACCTCTTTGCATTTAGTGTTTGTCTCAATTTTAATCTAAAATTAGAACAGAAACAACCAGGAATAGCGAAGAAAAACCTCATATAAGTGTTTAATACTTGTAACAAGAGTTATTTAACAATCATAGATGAATGAAGAAAACATGCCAAGAGCATATAAAATGCACGGACTATAGTCCTTATACTGTGAATTCTTTTCATCTACTGTCTTTTGTCGTTGTACTACCAATACATCAACCAGTATAACAATAGGCGAAAGAGCTATGTAATGAAGTAGCTGCGTCGTGTTGCGACTCTAATCATAAGATGTTGAGCCACAGTCAGGGTGCCTTGAACTTGAAGGCAGCAGGCGTTAGCCGAAATCCACTCGGATTACATTTTCACGTTTCTTCATCTCTCCTCACCAACAAAATGCAATGCGCCTACCGTAACACTCTGGGATTGAAATAGTTTCAGGTTTTTAGTATAAAGCAGCTCTAGGGCCTTTATTATCCTCAAAACCCGTTGTTAGGGAATAAGAAGATATAACTGTCCAGACTACGCATTTTTATATTTATTTATTCTGCGCATTCATTCATCTTTCACAGCCAAATTTTGTGAAAAGGGTTTTATTTGAGATAAATGAAAATCAATGATGTCATTATGCACTAGTTACGTCGGTGTTTGTCATAAAGTCGCGAGTATCGTGAAATCAAGCATGCTACAAATGTAGCTGTTAGAAAATGTAAAGAATTATAATGTCAACTAGTGAATTATTATCACCTTCACTTCTCTTTCCAGGACAATTGCAAATAGCTTGATTCATATTTTGAGACATTTCCTGAGAACTGCAGTTGATTGGAACGTTCTAACGTGCAGGAAAATATGTCATGATATAAAAATAGTTTTAACAGTGCATTCAGATGATAAGTACTGGTGAGACAGGTCTTCCGGTTTCTCTTCCACATGTGTTCATCCTGGTGGACGTCATGCTTCGCAAGTGTTCCTGCTTGCTTCTCAAATACCAGAGTCACCACAGACCTGAACTAGCAGACTGAAGCGCTTGCAAAACGTGACGTCCATCGATAAGTTCCATGCGGAAGAGAACTCAGAAGATATTGTTTCATTCACGCCACTTTGCGTTAGCCTTTTTACGAAGATGAATACTCATATTGGCCTAAATCACGGCTTATAGCAAGCATTATGTGATTAAGAGTTGAAAGCGAAAGTATTGGAAGCACTCAGATCATGAGTTGATGAAAGCGGATAAATTTATTTACTTCACGATTGGAGATGTCCTTCGGTCATCCTCCTACCACTTATCACATCCTCGAATATCACCTCAACCGGATAAACCACAACTAGATTGATTATAGGAGGGTAGAGGTCACCAGGGCCCTATACCCTCCAAGGAATGGCCACTTGCCTAATTGATCACTGGTAATCCATTAGTTAGCCAAGTAGTTGATCCTTCAACCCTATTCGTCCGTTACAGCGTTCTCACGATTGCTACGCTAAAATTCAAAGTCTCGCATTTGTGGTGTCACTGATGGGACGATCCGCATATCTACATCTACGACGAGCCGATATCCCGCGCTAAGAGAGCCTAACCTCAAGCACAGTGCACACTCTGATTAGGCAACGCAGTAGAATGCGCCTAAATATTATTCTTCACTTTATCATCTGGACGTGCGGATTGGATTTCTTGATCTCAGCTGTGAAAGAGGGAGAGGATAGGCGGAAGCAGTAAATAAAGGTATAAAAAGAAAGATTCCGCATTGGTATTACGCTGAGTTAATGTAGTGCTGGAGAAGGGAGCGTTGGAATAAACTGAAAGATTATAAGGTCATTTACCTTGGTGAGTCATTAGGGTAGTTGGAGTGATTTATGTTTACACTCTACTTTGTTTACTGTTTTGTTTACCTATTTTAATTAAGTCTAATGTACAGATTTGCGTGAAACCTTGCATACGTACTCATTTGTGTTATCCATAAATAAAAGTGGAAAACATTGCATCATACCGATTTATTTTTTTTTGGCAATTAAATGCTATTTTAACAAGTATCCTTATGACGCATGACAAATATTTCGTGATAGCTCCATTATACATGCACGGATAAACTTATGAACGTGAAATAATATATTTATTTTTATTAGAATGATTTCTAACAAATATTAACCGTCACGCCGAGTCCAATATTCGAGTAACACATATTTAAATTAAATTTCGTCTAAATGTCGATTACTGCACCAAAATTTCTGGTCATAGCATGCTTCAATTTAGGAAATATATTTTAAATATAATTCATGTAACACTTGCGTTACTGCTTGTATGGTGCGTTTCAACGAATAAACATATAACCTTAAATGAAATGCGGTCCAAGAATTTCTTTCGACTTAATTAAAAAGATCATTAAAATGTGCACTCAATCTGTTACAGCCACCTTAAAGCCTGGTGAGTAGATTGGTACGGGAAAGGGTAATTTGGGGAAAGGAGAACGGGTGGAGAAAAAGCCAGCGTTGGCTTTGGCCTACTCTTTACGATAGGCACCAAGGGGACTACGGTTTTGTGTTCCATCCGGCGGACGGAATGTTGTATTTGTAATTCCCTCCACATGGAGTCCAAGCAGAGATCAGGATTCAACTGATAAAAATTTCCTCCGCTGCCGGATTCATACCCCGACCCTCGGGATTGGAAGCCAGTACTGGAGTGACCACGCCAGCTTGATCCCCTTTTATGATCTTTCCTTCTATTTTGCAGCCAATTACCCTGTCTTGCAATGTGCAACCTTTTACTGTTCTCCGAATTCCCATTTCAGCTGATGTGATTTTCTTCCTGCTTCTCTTCGAGAGAATCGTTTTCAAAGAGTTAAAAAGTAGAAGTAACTAACATTTTCAATATCTTTGACAAGAAGTTGCGCGAATTTCTCTCAATGACTAACATGTTTAAGTCCCCGTATAACAAGGTTTCTCAACCAGTGGAGAATTTCCCCCACCCAGGGTGGAATTTAGGGTAGGTTTGGGAGGGGGGGGGGGTTCTGGACCCATATTAAAAATAAATTGATGTTTTGCAGAATATGTAAATATCATTGATTTGTTTTAATTTATTCTATACGATGTCCAATAAAGTTTACTGAGTAGTTGGAGTAAGGGCTACCACAGTGGCTTCATATTTTCGAACCAATTTCTTCAGGTGCGATAGCATGTGTCAGCGTTTACATTACGACAGTTCCTCCTATGTTACAGTAGACATCTTCAGGTCACTTTGACTTGGAGACGATGTGTCTCCAGGTCAAAGTGACCTGAAGACACCTCGTCAGAGAGGAGAAAATGTCTTAACCTTAACGCTGACACACGCATTTGCACCTGAAGAATTGGGATTCAACAAGTTTGCTGAGTTAACGATACATTATGACCGATTCTTAAATACGCGTATACTATTTAAAATGCAAGTTTTGAGTTAGGCTACCTAGGGAATGGGGGTTGATATTCTGAATTACTGTGAAAGGGGGGGATTGAATTGGAAGAAACGTTCAGAACCCCTTCTGCACAGCACTGTACTCTTACAACCTCTTTATTCCATGTATTTTCTAGTTTAGCCGCTAGGGAGCGCGCTCTGCAGCGACGTCACATGTCAAGTCTGCTTTCCACCCATTACCCTGCCCACCCCCGCCGGTGATCTCCTCCACCCGTCCCCGTAACCACCTTAAACCTCCTCCTCCCATCCCCTCCCTCTACGCCTCCTCTCGCCCTTCTGTACCCCCTTCTCAGGCCACGCCCCACCCTGTCTCTCAAGAACACCGTCACCCACCGACGTGGCGACTTGCCCGACGCTTTCAAGACCGTTTCCTCTTCCTCCCCATCTACTCGTGACTCATTCAACACTCCCGAGAGACTACCGTGCGCTTCCTTTGACTCACCTCATTTTCTTCCCTTTCCTCCTCCCATTGGCTGATTGAATTTGGGCGTGAAAGGTGTGATCAACCCTCCCCAGGAATCCACGAAAAATTATAACCATATTATCTTGATTTTGGTAAGCGTCAGTCTTCAAACCATTGTCTCTCCGAAGAATGATTGTTATGTTGCGTAGATTATTGCAGTATGCAAAAGTGTACTCCACCGTAGTTTCACTCATAGTAGAGGGCGCAGTATCAATATATAGTGATAATCAAAAATACATGTTAATGTAGTTAGGAAATAGGGTATCGGAAAATGTTTGGTGGTTAAACTTGACTAACTAGGCGGGATATGGTTAGGAATGAGTGGGTGTTAAAAGGATTGCTCCGGCAATGGTCATTTATGAAACTAGCGGGCTTTGTAGGCTCATTCATATTGAGAGAACCATAAATTTTAGTCGAAAAAGACGAAATTATGAAAGAAGAGTAAATGGTGTGATAGAGGGGTATACCGAGAAAGTCTTGAGCGTATGTGGAGGAAGATACTCTTGAGAGGTAGAGTATTAGGAGTATTGAGAACAGGGGGAGCGTGTATGAGCAATGAATGAGTGTAACTGAATCAAAATAGGTTTTCAGGGATAGGGCAATATTGAGGAAATCATTAAAAGTAGCGTCTGCCAATCTACAGACCTATCACCGATAATGATAAATTGTCAACAGTCGCTACCCTGAAAGGGAAAGATGTGAAGAGGATGTATGCCTAAATCTACAACGCTGGGTTTCCCAACCTAGGATATGAATACCGAGGACAGTTGGTGGGTGGTTTACCAGAACATGAAAAATACAAAGAATTGAAGAAGTACAGCATGGACCTCTGCATAGGTACTGCGCTTGCCTTTTTCTCGAGGAATAACCCTTGGAAATTATTCGTTTTTAGATACGCAAATGAGAAAAGGATGGAAACTACTTGTGTAACTTTTGGCATGTCTCAATAATTCACTTCTGTGTTAGTTATTTCATAGCAGCTTCTCATAAGTAAAACATTAAACAGTTTAAGGTCTTTACCTAGCCTTTTCCCCTATCCTGACCACCGTTTCGGGTAAACCTCTCTCTCCCACTTCCTCCTCCCCACCCTCTTCCGTTGACGTTGCATAGCTACTACAGAAAAAAGTGACCCAAGTACCTTTGATTACAATATGGATCATAACCCTAGCTGTCATTATGTTAATTTATGGAATCCTGGGCCTTGTGAGTGTGGAAAAATCGATTAAGTTTAAATAAAAATTATATCATGTAATACCAAAAATTTAACGACAAACAAGATTTATTTATTCTAAAAAAATCACTTTGACTATCCTCTACATCTGCTGCATAAACAAAATAAATCGTGGTATTTTCTTTTCCTAGTTAACCCTGTTCTAAAATTTTCTGATGGTGATTGAATTGAAGAGGTTTTCTCCACCACTAGGATGTGTACGCAGCGCTTATTTTTTGAAGATCAAGTACCGTTTTTTATTAATTACTTATTTTGTTGATTCACTCTGATTAATTTTGTCATTTAGCTGTTGACGATTTGGTCAAACATTGAAATCGAAACGTTGACGAGTTGGTAAAAGGGTGGCTTTAATTCATGACCAAATCCTTGACAATTACGATGATGGAATACCGCATTTCTGTATTTTTTTTCTTCCTTTATTCGTTACCTTTCTGCGACTACTGAGTGAATTAATCAGCTGTGTGACAAATACCCTTCTTCCGCAAACAAATTGTCACCGTCTTGAATGTGGCCCGGGTCTTCCCATGACTTTTACAATCTGTCATCATATCCAAGTGCTTCCTTTTTCGTTTACCCCCGTTATCCGCCCATCTAATCGTCCAAGTTTTTCCTTCTTCTCACCCTCCCCAATCTTTTTAATTCAACTCGTCCTTTTCTCGACCTTATCCTTGGCGAAACGCATGAATATAAATGAGTGAAAATAAGGAATGTTGTGTAAATGTTACCACGAAAGAAGGGGTTGAGGAGTTTCTTGTTTTTTGTTTTACGCACAATTGTCGATTCAGAAGCCTTCAAAATTTCCCGGTCATTCCGCAGCCGATACAGAAAACTCATTTAATATCAAGATAGGGCTTATATCGTGTCGTAGTTGACCCTTGATTCCTGTGTAAAACTATTGTGCTTATCAGCTCTTTGTATCCCATACGAGCGAGAGGATTTTAAGTTAGCAACAAAACTTATGATCGGTTCTTAGATTGATTTTTTGAAAGTTATTTTAATTAATAAAGAAGTTAGATGAAATAACGAATCCATATTTATTATAAAATATGAATGTTAAACGTTGCTACTAAGGAGTATTGCTTTTTCACCATTTTTATTCTCCATATATTTTCCCCAGAGTACCGCAAAGATGCTGAAGTATCACCTTTACGAGGTCACCCTCAAGTGGTCGGAAGTGCGAAAAGTTGTTGAATTTTCCTCTCTGGAGTTTCCGCACTTATTGTCCGTTTATTTGCCAATCATGGTAAACGTTGGATGACAATTTTTACCGCTGAAAAATCAGTAGACAAATGTTTAAAAAAATTGAGAAGATAGGTAAGGAATTCGTAGACAATAGGTAGTATAAAGATTATGGTATTCATGTCGTATGCGATCTACAGGTTGTTTCTGGTGTACCATGGTGTATTTTAGTTTTATGGAGGAAGATTAATATATTAACTGAATATTTATTTGCACAAAATGTTAAAAATATATAATAGCCAAATAAAAACGTCTAAAAATCTCAATTTGAAAAAGTTTTTATTGAAGAACTATTACCTTTTATTAACTGTTTGAATGGCGGTTGGTGGATTATTTTATCGCTCATTTTGATCGTACAAAGTCCTGAGCCGGCGTAATGGTTTAGCGGAATCGTACAATGAAGATCCGGCATGCTTGGTTTCATGTAAGGTTGCTTGCTAACTTGCTGAGATATTTGCTTCCGTGATTCGTGCGGCCTAATTTTAGCCTTGCTGAAGGGTAGGAGCTTGTGACTATCGACCGATCTCACAATACTCGTTCTTCTGCTTCTCCATATGTATTTGCCACCGCCAGTGTCTCGCTGCTCGGTCTATTGGTAAAAATGTTTTTTTACTTTGAACTATACCACAAAATATGTCGTTCTATTGTTGCGATGAACGGTTAGATACTGTAGAGCACCTATTGGATAAAGTTCGACATATATTCGCATTTTGTCAAAGCTCAGTCGTGGGATGTTTTTCTCAAAACAAATATAGTTGAAGTGGATTAATATTTTGTTTACCGGAAATTTCAGTAAGGAACCGATTGGAATAAAAAACAGCTTTCTTTAGTATAAACCATGTATATTGATCAACAATTTCAATTTATAATTAAGCTCGATCTGTGTTTAGTCACACACCGTACGATATTTGTTGCCTACAGCCACGTTACATACAGTGACCGTCGTTCTACCCTTTTATTCCTGCTATTACAGAAACATGTAAATTAAATGTCACTCATTTGTTTAAAAATCATGAACGTGTTCTTCGGAAAACGACCTTATAGCCGAGGGTTATTTGCATTAGTAGAAGGTTGAGCGAGATTATTGTATCAGCTATTGTAAGATTAATTTGGAATTGGTCAGAATGAAGTGATGGAGTTCTCAGCGGCGTCAGAGATTTTAGGTCATCTTAGTTTTTGAAAAATAATTAAAAAATGTATAAACCCATTTCGGATGGAAAAAAATATTTTTTGCTGTGAAAGGTCAAACAAACAACTGCATCCAGTAAATCATATAAAAAGTTTACAAATCTACAGTCTGATGTAATGTAGAAAAATCAAAGTCTCAGTTAACATCAAGTTCAAGAAAAGAAACGTCATCTTGCAGTTAAGTTGTAGTTTATGTCGATCAAACATTTTAAAACCGGTAATAAGAAGGGAAATGGGTAGATCACTATCCTGCCAACTTTTGACGTAATATTGGGGTAGCAAAACTTGGTGGAACTCGCTTGTGAAGAGTATAAAGATAAAGATAAAGAAATATTTATTGTTCTTGGACCCTTGGTCCACTAAGAACATACAAAGGTATACATTAGTATCAGAGCTCGAGTACACAGTAAAATTGGATACATACAATAAATGATATAATAATGGTAACAAAAAATACAAGCATATTGGTAAATTAAATTTTTTCCTGTAATAGCATTTTATTGAACAGTATGTTTTTGAAAGCAATCAGTGATTTGGAGTTTTTTATTAGTTCAGGAGCACTATTCCATATCCTTGTCCCAACAACAGAAAAGGATTTATTAAATGTAGAGGTTCGGTGTAGTGGGACAATTAAAAAATCTGGTGACATTCGAGTTGCAACATTTCGATTTTTCTCTTTAGACTGAAAAAATTGCATGATATATTCAGGCTGTTGACAATTGAAAAGTTTATATAAAAAGGAAGCAAGCATGTATTCCCTCCTTGTTTTAGCTTTAAGCCATTCTAACTTAGAAAAATAAGGGGATATATGATCATATTTTTTAAGATCATAAATGAACCTGACACATATTTAATTGTCGTTGAATCATGGTTTTAATCTCTTCAGTTAGGTCATGATAAACAAGACAGCAGTAATCAATATGGGGGAATATTAGCGAGGATACCAGTTGCTTGCGGGTATGAGAGGGCAAAAGGTTTTTATGCATTTTTAGCTGAAACAGGATCATGTTAATCTTATTGCTGATGGCTTGAACATGGTTTTGCCAAGACAAATTGGGCATCAATATGACCCCAAGATTTTTAACGGAGTTTGCATATTATATTTCCGCATTACCAACAATAATCTTTGGCAAAACATCAAAGTCAACATGTTTGAGTAGTTTTGAGGTACCGAGTAACATAGACTTTGTTTTTCTGGGGTTAAGCACAAAGTTATTGTCTACAGCCCATGAATTGATGGCTTGAACATCCTGATTGACTTTGGAAATTTCATCATTCAGCTCATGCAAATGGCAGTGATGATAAATCTGTAAGTCGTCAGCATATAAAAGGTATTTACAATAAATAATACACTTGGATAGATCAAGGACATACAAGGAAAATAGGAGAGGACCAAGAACTGACCCTTGCGAGACCCCACAATGGACAGTGGTCCATTGCGATGTATTCCCATTCGCGTCCTTGACTGCCTGTTGGCGATCTTTTAGATAGGAGTAAAACCAGTTAAGTGTGGAACAGGAAAAATGGCATGGAACAGGAGTATGACACAATGGAGAGGAAAACATACGAGATAGGAGGAACAAATGGGCAAAATGTCCCACTAAAGGTCCCTCCGGGTGTCCATCAGTATCTTTGCTCGCTCATGAACGCTTTAATTACCCTTAGTGACCTCTAATTTTCCTCTAGTGATTGCCACCAAGTTTTTATTTTTTATACATCAAGCGAGAAGCGAGTTTGCTTGAGATAGTTCGAGTGAAATTTTTCTCTCGCGGTAATAAAGAACATATTCAATTATTATTTTAAAATTTAGACAGTTTTATGAAGCATTCAGGAAATATTGTAAAATTGAAGACGCAAAAAGTTTATTTTATTCGACTGAAATTGTCAAAAATCAACTAATTAAACATGTTTCAGGTTTCAACTTGAATTGTTTGTTTCACTCCGTGCGCTGAAAACGCACTTAGGACCATCAGTTTCTTAGCTTTTTAAAAAAATATTAATATGAGTTGCAAATATATTTCTACTTGAAATTAAGAGGACATAAGAACTTTGACACCGTTGCATTTCTGACGCTATACATGCGTTGGGAATTCCTAAAATATAAAAGGCTACGCGTACGCACGTATGATTCAGTTGCAAGGCATAGTGGTTCAGAAGTGCGCCAATAGATGGTAGGGGACCTCCCATATATTTCCTTATCTAACTGGCAAATGGCGCGGAAGTATGCATCTTTCAAAATACACACCAGAGAAAGTGCTTAGAAACAGCTCCGCTTGCTTCAGCAAAAATGTTGTGTACGAAGAAATCTCTGACATTTAGATATAGTTTGTTTTATTGTTTACCTTGTTACCTATAATTTATTTACCTACCTATAATTTATTGTTTATCTTGTTATAGTAACTGTTTTTATCAGTAATAAGAAACCACACATTAATTACCTGCTATTTATAATTTTCTATATTCATTACTTTTTGACTATTTCGCCAGGACTATTTGTTTCAGCAGGACTTGCTACTATTTTTTAAAAATTTGTCTCCGGAGCGCGCGGCCGTATTATCTATATCCCATAGAAAAAGAGTTTCTATTTTTTTGTCAAATATCAAGAAACGTAGTGCGGTACGTGGCTGATATTTTGGTGGTATTAGAAAGGTGAGAAATTGTTATTTATCATGCGGCTAAATTCACCGAATTTTATGTGAATTTATATCTCGCTCAAGTAACCTAAAGGTAGGGGTCATGTGCAGCATTAATTATCGCGAGAAACGGGCTTGAGACTACTCCCTTGTAATTCACCGTCGAAGGAAAAGAAAAAAAATGAACGCGTGAATGCATGCAATCAAGCTAGCGAGTGAAAGACGTTCGCGCAACTTCGTAACTGCCGGCCAAGGCCGAGAAAAACTTGTCGTCCCTTCCACGCGTGATTGCTGTCCTTGGGTGTCTCTCATGCACAAGGCTCGAGCGCCCACCTTTGGTATAGGTACATATATATGTAGGTATATGCGGGAAATAAAATTCCGCTCATGTTAGAACGCCGCGGTGACGGTGTTCCATTATATTTTCCCCAATTTTTTACGCGGGGTTTCCGCTGTGTTGTATAACGCCATCAGGTTGATGACAAGCTGTCTCGAAAACGGTCAAGGTCGCCATCGAATTTTTACGACCTCGCACTTGGGGGTGCTGCAAACACCTTCACCACCGCCCGTCATGCGATTTTTCACATCTGTACACTCACGCATGTTAAAATTTGGTATAAACTTCGCATTTTTGCATAAGGAAGTGTGTTTACACAACATGATCGAACTAAATTGGCCATCGCAGGTATGTTGAAAAGCAGGATAAGTTTTAGGTAATCTCTCTCACTCTTTTTCGAATGCATTTTTCAACTGATTTTATTCATTAAAATCGTAATGTTTTTCCTTGAATAACTTCTGTTTTTCCAATAGATGGTATGTTATATTTATAGAAAATAATGGATGGGATCATGCGGTACGATTATATATGGGAATAGCAAGGCCTTTATGTTCATTTGTCCAGATTAAATGGATCAGCTGGTCAGTCAATACGCCAAAAACATTGGTATAGGAGTAGAAATGTCGCGGCACCATAAGGAATTCTCCAGACAAATGCAAAATGGAAATGCATTTGTCGTCAAATTCATGGACATATTGCGCCCAATAAGCATGTTAGATGGATAGTTATTTGCAAAAATAAAAGACTTCACTTTCATTCGTCAAGACGCCATCTACTCTCTTCTTTAAGCTATGCGTTGTGCCTCTAAAAAACCTACTATGCAAGACATATAATCCATCTTACATAGCCATTGAAAGTGCGTTGAATGGTATGCACAATGGTTCGTGAGGTATTTTTGTTTCAACCTTTGACTTTGATGATCAATATGTCCGTTGGCGAATTTTTGATGAATTCATTTCTCTGGTTATCTATACAGTAGTATCTAATAAAAGAGGCTGCAGGAAATTCTGATAATTTGCGCCATTGTAGACAGGTGTGTGGGTAGTATGGCTAAGGTTATACTGTGATGAACGGTACCAGAGTGGAGAGAAACCAAGATTGGGCATTCTCTCAAAGAAAGATTATCAACAGGTCCACAGTTTGAATGTCCAGTCAGACCTATGGAGACCTATTCTGCTTTTGGTCAGGTTTTATGATGTCTGGTAAACGTTTACCGCGGGAAGAGGTAGCTGTTTCGTTTACTAGATGTTAACTGAGAGTTTGGGTATTGTACAATAGTTGTTAACTGAGAGTTTAGGTATTGTATATTACCGCTGAATGTTGGTTTGTTGACGTGATTATTATCGATTTGTGAAGGCATTCACTTCGGTTTTCACACTTAAAAAAATATTTTACCTGAGATTATAAAACGGCGCTCTGCATGGCACCCATTGATGTTTCAAGGTTCCGCTACATAAAACACCTTATCTACTGCCAGTATTTGAACCTCATATTTCGTGATAGAGATCTGGTGCAATTATCTCCTTTACATCTCATGATCCCCCGACCAAATTAATCATGCCAGGTGAGAAATGATGGAACTGCGTTTTGAAACGTTGAAATAAACCATTGGGTCTATTTAACTAGTGGATTTATTGTTTTATATTTTTATAAAATTACATTTATTTATAATTCGAAGCGTTTCACCGTAAATGTACGATTATAAGATGCATTTTTTACCGTTGCAGTTACTTAATTGTACACGATGATGTCGTAAGCGTCGTTAAGCATTCGCTTATCGGTTAAAATCACCATTTTTGTGTCAATGGGTATCGATTCGTTGTGTGATTTCACGCACTTGATGGATTAAAACTCTTGATGGTTACACAATGACTACCTACGTAAAACAACGCAAAACAAAGCAAGCAATTTGAGATACTTGACTTGAAAATGGCTTCGGCCGTTTTTAATGCATCAACTCAAACTCGGGTGGCACAATTATGCACCCATTCAATATGGACATAAGGGGTAAGGGTGAAAAGCTGATTAATGAAGGAATCTCTCTGAGCATGTTTCAATATTGCAAGAGATTCAAATGATCGGGGTGGTATCTAGGTAAACGGACCATCAAGGGATACGCAAGTGGAAATAGTTTGAATAACGGCTGCTTGTAGAATATGCATGGTTCAATTTTTTCCCTTGTGTAAACTAGGGTCGCTGTTTCCCTCATAATTTGGGGTTATCTCAGTGAAATGTGGAGGGCCTGGCCAGGATGGAGACCTCAACCCTTTCGATGGGCAGGTCGAAGGACTTAATAGTCATTGATGGATCTTACGTGACACGCACAGAATTTGAAGGGCAACACGCGTCTTCATCGCGTGATTCATTCCCGTCTTACGCCTCAATCCCCATTTGTTCCCCGTTGCCCACCGAAACCTTAACCCTCCCCCCTCACCTCGTGGAATCCTCCGTAAAATTTTCCCCTGACCCCTTCCCCGCCCACATCCTTTCCTTCCGCGTTCCCTTGCCCTCTCCACCACCACCACCATCAAACACCCTGAAACCCCTCTCCGCTACTGAAATCCTCCCCCACCAAATATACCCTTTCGGAACCCCCCCTTACCCCCTTTCTCTATACCTACCCCAGTTCCCATACCCTCGCCCACGTGCGAAACGGAACACCCCTCCACGTCCTCCCCCTTCCTCCCCCGCCTCCCTAGGAAAACCTACCCCTCCGTGCACCCTCCCTCTCGTGGAGCAAACGTTGTATACCTTCCCCTTCTCATATACCCCTTTTCGCCACAACGCCGCTGCTAAC
The DNA here is from genome assembly GCA_963573305.1 of Pyrrhosoma nymphula. Classification (NCBI taxonomy): domain Eukaryota; kingdom Metazoa; phylum Arthropoda; class Insecta; order Odonata; family Coenagrionidae; genus Pyrrhosoma; species Pyrrhosoma nymphula. Next base: position 69,679,220 of record OY754331.1, read on the forward strand.
CCTTCCCCCCACTCTGCCACGTTCCCTCCTGTCTTCTCCCCCTCCTCCGCCGAGGCCCCCCCCCGCCCCTCCCACCCTCCAATCCCCCCCTTTTACCTCTTTCCTTCCTACTCTCATACACTCTATCCTTCTCCCTCGGATGCCGCAGTGTTCCAACACGAGGGGGCGGCAGGTCGGCGGGTGGAGGGGTAATGGGGGCTCCGTCCCCTGCATTGGTCTTCCCCGCACGCTCCTCACATCCCCTTTGAACCCTCTCACTCCTTCCCGTTCCTTCCTCTTCTTACTCTGCTCCTTTCTTTTAATCTCCTCGTCCGCGTTCCTTCCATCTTCCCAACTTTCTTCTTGCTTTTTTCTTTCCCTTTCCTCCGCCTTCCACGTTCGTTCGAACGTCAGAGGAATAGGCCGTGTTCAATAGCTGTTTTATCAATTCATCTGTTGACTTTTTTTGGACCACATATGCGTCCAAAGCGTTAGTTGCCCGTTCCACTCCGCAAATATGGCCCAAACTTATTCTAACGGTAGTACATGATTGTATACCTAATGATGTATTACGAGTATTTGAACGGAAAGTTGTGCGTAGGATTCAACTGTCTGGTGAGATGGGGTAAAACGGCATTACGAACTTGTTGCAGATTTCCGTCCTGTGGAGGTTTTACTGTGCAACGTATTTCAGTGCCTAAGCGTCAATCAGGTAAATTTTTCTTTTATTATTGTACATGCCTTATACTAACTCCTATTCCTTCCTCTTTCTTAGATCCTTTCTTTTATTCCTCTCGTTCGTGTTCCTTCGTAATCCCACATTTCTTCTTGCTCATTCTTAATGTTCTACCTTCCACGTTTGTTCTTACTTCAGAGGAATAGGCCGGGGTCAATTCCTTCTTTTAGGTGTACCTTTTTGCCATCCAGACGGACTTAATTTTCCATAAATTCAGGAAGCGAAGTGATGTCGCAATCTCAGCTCTTTTCGTCAAACTTTACGACCGCGAGATGGCTGGAACGGGCTAGTATATGAGGCAAGGCTTACTAATCGGTAGTATCAGTCATAATAATTCGCGCTGGCGTCTGATGTTGCGGGGGTCATGGACACATAGTGCGTGATCTTGCGGATAAATTTGAGTACGTACATTAATTATTCTGCAATTTTGGTTAAACAATGTTATAATGTTCCTTTGCGGCTCTTTACCTGTTAAAATTTCTTTCTATCGTATAAACACTTGTGCGACGGCTGCCGTCACTCATTTTTTTAAATTTTTCAAACCACGTTTACGTCCCAAGGGTTATTAGCCTTCGCTAATATTGCCCAGACTTACAATAATTGTAGTAATAAATGTATACTGATGTGGTGCATCTTATGATGCATTACGAATATTTGAACGGAAAGTCGTTCTCAGGATTTAACTGTCTGGTGAAATAATAATTATAATAATCTCTATGTACTTAACAGCCAAAGCCAATTACTAAGTATTTATTATAGGGACATACACACACAACCATGCCCTGGGAGGTGTAAATTTCCTACCCAGGCGGGATTCGTACCTGCGACCATCGTTTTGGCAGACGATGACTTTACCCCGCCGCCACCGAGGACGAGAAAATGAAGTGTAACAGCATTACAAACTTTAAATAAAATCACGGCAATGTAATTCTGTCCACTAAAGGCTTTACTGTACAACGTGTTTCAAAGCCTATTCGTAATCATTAGGTACAATTTCAATATGTACGTTGTATATACACTATGTTCCCTACCACTCCTTCCCATTCCTTACTCCTTCTCCGTTCCTTTCTTTTATCCTCCTCGTCCGCGTTCCTCATTTTCTTATTTCTCTTTCTTCACCTCTCCTCCGCCTTCCACGGTCGTTTGTTCGCACTCCAGGGTAAATTGGCTGTGTCTGAATTCCTCTTTTAGTGGTACCCCATTAGCCGTCCCTACTTAATTTTCCTGTAATTCAGGAAGCGACATCGTAATCTCAGCGTTTTCACTCAACTTCACGAACGCGAGTGTGGAACGGACTAGTATATGAGGCAAGGTTTACTGCTCGGCCGTAATAGTGGTGCTCACTGCTAATTCATCATGGCGTCTGATATGGCGGAGTTCGTGGACACATTATGGGCCATCTTGCACGTAAATTTTAGAGCGCTTGTTAGTTATTCTGCCATATTTATGTTAAAACAACATAATGTTTTTCAGTTGTGTCTAAATTGTCTGCATTAAATTACATTTGTCTGTTTTCATTATTTCTAAGGGAATTCAGTCATTTCTCCAGAAGTTAGGATTGAGGACATGACTCAAGAAGAGAGTAATTGACAAGTGACTTTAAATTAAAGGTTTGTCAAAATTGTCAATCAAAGCAAAGAAATTCAGACTCCCATGCCTGACATTCGGTCATCCAGGGGACTATCGACAGGGACAGGGTCATGGGACAGCGACAGGGACATCGACAGTTTACGAGATTAGAATTCTTCCTATCGATGGTCGCCTATATGACGAAAATGATTGCATTGGAGTCTAAATTACTTTCCTTTAATGGACAATTTGTATTAATATTTAATTTAGATTATGAGATGTTTGTAATCTGCTCCTTTATTTTCTTCCTCGTATATCGTAGTTGTGTCTGAATTCACTAAAAAATCCTAAGGGTACCTGAATTCACTAAAAAATCCGTTAAATCCTGTGGGTACCTGCGGCGGAAGCTCAAACGATCAGCGTTAGTAGCTGCATCCATATGTGGAAACCGTATTTTACCAACGTTGCCATGTTTCCTGCTTGTGTGTCCCATTTTCACCTATCTTCCATCGTACTTTCTCGATGAAATCCTTTTTTGGCGTTTTCGTTTTCCTTCCCATTCCGTCTTTGTTGACCTTCGTTTCTTCATGTTATAATAATATAGCTTCCATACATTCCCACGTCCTACTTTTCCTTCCCTATCTGTTTCATCCGATTTCTCCTACGTATAAATCCTGTCTCACATCCAATTCGATTTTGCTCATCTCACTTTCACGCCAACGTTATCACCTCTGGCTCACTCCTTAATTTCTGCATTTCTCTCTTCCTCTGAAAAGTCTGACAAGGCTTTATGTTATATGATTGTGGATAGTGGGAATAAATGAAACAAGTGTATCTGCTTATTTTAGTTTTGTCTTATCTATGACATTTTCTCTGCCACCTCTCTCACGCCCCTGTATCCTTGATACCGGCATATTGTCCTCCTAACTTGTCCACGTCTCGGAGTCTTATTTCTTTTGTTTCCCTTGCGTCTCTCGCTGTCTCGGAGATGTTATATGTCACTCTCCAGTATTGTACCAGCTTGATCTCACAGTCTTCCCAAGTTTTCTCATTTCTTTTCTTTTCATCCTCCTGAATCTGCAAATTTGTTCTCCCGAGGAAATTTCCTTTTCTGTCACATTCCCATAAGAATTTCGTCGTTTCTAGAGGTTCTTTTGTACTTTTCGCATAAATATTTTATGCGTATCACACCGCATGCGTCACCTTTCATTCAAATTCCAAAGCGTGCTTTACATGCCTAGTCATTTCGCGCCTGTTTTGCGTAGTTAGAAAATAGGATACTGTTTTTTAAAGTGAGATTTTAATGTGATCGAAAATGTTCAAACACAATGGTTTACTTATATCAAGCTTTGAGATATGACCCCTACGGCTTCTTGTATTCATACCTTAAATTGGCTAGGTCTATTAAAGTATCTCCGGCTCTTCGATATAATTAGAAATCATTGTGTCTTTTTAACGCTGACGGTCGTTAGACAAGATAGCTTTATTCATTAGAAAATTGAATGTTTTTCAAACTGGTTTATAGTTTTAATTTTAAAGTAAAAGTGATGATAAAATCTATTTTAATTTTTCTTTAATTCTAAACTAGACCAGAACTGAATGATTCCTTCAAAAACTAGGGATCACTTTTAATTTTAGGAATACGTGCACCAAAGGAAATGAAATTCGTCATGAAAAAATATTTTAGGTTATAATTATTGTTAACACATTAATATGATAGAAGTAATTCATAAATACATTATATAAATGCATACATTCAATACATATAATGAAATAATTGCATTTCGCTGCGAAATATTAATCCCTTTGGCTGTGTGTATTCATTAATTTGCTAAACTAGGTCTGAAATGGTTCAATCCCTAGCGCGTGACTGCTCTCCATATCATTTGTGCTTTCGCAGTGATTTGGAAATTATATAAAACAAACTCTTCTCGGGATATCCGTTGGTTTAAACTGTTCATAATTGCTGACGTTTCAAGAGACGACTCGTCACTCATTCTTAAGGCAAGAATGTCGCAAATCATATATTTCAGCCAAATTAAGTACTAAAGCTAGGTCTTTTTTGATTGGTCGGAAGCCGATTGTTGACTCCGGAGACTGTTAATCAGCGAAGGCTTAGTTCTTGCGTTCTTAATTCTTTTGAAAATCGAATTCCAAGCATTGCTGATGTTATAACCGGAATCGCGATTGAAATTTTTATCTTCCATCCGAATCTCAATGACTTCTTTAGTTTGTCAACCCCAAAATTTTTCTGAACGCCAAATAACTTTTGTGTCGTCCCACTTAATAACATGGTCCAAATTAATGATGTGTTCAACTACCGCCAATTTCTCTGGTTGACCAAGCCTGAAATATCTGCGGTGTTCCTTCAGTCTCGTGGAAATTGTTCTACCCATCTCACCCACGTAGACTTGCCCACGTTCACATGGGATTTGATAGACTCCAGGAGTCATGACGGGTCGTTCGCTCTCAGCAGATGGTCTCTAAGTTTAGCCATATATGTTTGTGGACAGCATCTATGATGTATCTCTTCAGAATCCTTGATATTTTCCCGAAGTTGTGGAGAAATAGGGTAAAAAGGCCCTGGCGTCTGGTTTATGGGGTTCTTCGTCTTCATTCACATTCCGAGTTTTGAGGGACTTTGAAAGACAGCGAGATTTGTCGTTCTCTGTATCCGTTTTGGCGAAAGATCCTTCTGTGGTGTTCTAACTCTTTATGCAAATTATTGGAATAGGAAATGGCCTTCGCACGGTGATTAATTGTCGAAAGGTCAGCTTCTCGTTGTGAGGGGTGATGATGGATGTGGCCGTTCAGATATGTGTATGTAGGCTTGCGGTTGTAGGTGTGTAGGCTAATCGCTGTGCTCGAGCCATCCATTACCTTTCCGCTGGACAAGGATGTCGAGAAATACGATCCTGTTGTTTTTCTCCGTCTCCATTTTGCATTGGATTTTCGAATGTTGGTTGTTTATGTGGTCTAAAATAATGAAAGGGCATCCGGTCCATGAGGCCAAATAATAAATGTGTAATCCACGTATCTATAATAACATTTAGGGCGTAGTGGAGCTGATGAAAATGCTTTCTCCTCGAGGTCTTGCATATAAAAGTAAGCTATGGCTGGTGAGAAGCATTGCTACTCCATCCGTCTGTTCGTAGAAACAACCATCATATTTGAAATATGTCGATGTAAGGCATGGTGGAAAAGTTCGACCGTTTTGCTATCAAACTTGGTGTGCAGTAGCTTGAAGGTTTCGGTAAGAGGAACGTGGGTGAAGAGAGAAATATCATCGAAGCTAGCCATAATGACTATTTCATCCACGTGAATGTTAGCAAGGGTCTTCACAAACTCGACTGAGTTTTTTATGTGGTGTTCACCAATATCAACATACGGAGCTAACATTCCCGTGAGGTATTTAGCCAAGTTCTAAGTAGGAGAGTCGATGGCGCTTGCAATAGGTCTTAAAGGAACCCCTTCCTTGTGGATTTTTGGGAATCCATATAGACGAGGCTGGTGCTTGGGGGTAAATGTTCTTGGCAGTTTCATCTGAGAGACCCGATCTTTTAATCAGCGAAATTGTCCTCCTCGTGACGGAATCTGTTGAATCGCCATTCAACTTCCGGTGAGGTCGACCTTGCAAGATTTTTTGTATTTACCCTGATAATCTTGAGTATTCATCAGAACAGAAGCATTTTCTTTATCCCCCGGTAAAGTGGTAACCGCCTTGTAAGCCCGAGAAGAGTTTACTCATATCATTTGCCGGGAAAGTGTTAGATCATTTACTATATAAAATATGCTATTTCAGACTTTAGATAAATAACCTATGGCAGACTGTTTTAAAATTTAAAGGCATGGTGATTCCAAACTCCAAATTCATTTCACTTTGGAGTCCCCACTTTGACAGGGAATGAATGAGAATTCTTTAGTGGGGATTTAACTTAAAATGTATGAATGAGGCTATTGGACTTGGCTCTTCGTCTACAACCTTCATTCCTCCGATCCGAGTCGCCCCAACCCCATCTCTAAAGGCATCCGCATCCACACAAAGAGTTTTATCTCACTCAATCTCTTTTCTCTTAAGAGAGCTGTCGCTTCTTCTCATCTTCATCCCCGTCATTTTCTCATGATGGACTCCCATCTCCTAAGCGAGTGAGCGGGACCCCCATCTGGCCGACGGTGTAGCCGGGGGAAGAAAAAAGCTTGCGAGGAGAGCACTCATCGCCTATCTCAAATATGGCGAGTCCCAATTCTGCCTCTTGACTTTTTCATAACTCGCTGATATTATTCTGGAGTACGAGGCATCACGATTCCTTTGGAGCGCATTCTCTAGGAATGCTTTCTTACCTCTAAATCCTTATTATATGATTCCGTGCTCAGGGCTTCTCTGATAAGTGTACAATGGTTTTACTTGAGTCATAAATGTAGTAGAGATGATTTGACATAAATATAGTAGAAATGTCACGGCTTTCTGGTTGTTCTAAATTATGAAAAATAATGGCAGAGAGAGTGATAAGAATGTATCTACGACCTCTTAAGTATTGAAAAAACAGAATCCCTCAGGCGGTAATCTTAATAGGGCACGGAAAGTAAGTAAAGCAGGTTAAAATATAAGGTGTAAAAAATAGGAAAGATAATTATACCTTCATGGGCAAAAAACGGACAGCAGTATTACTTAAAATACAAGCAAGAAGAAAAAATACATTAAACATTCATCAAAAAATCACACGAAAACCAAGTAAAAAAGTTGAACAGTAAAATAAAAACTCCCAATCACTCGGTTGTCGTGAAACAGTGACCCTCATGAATCTCAATCCCGCGCTCACTCAGGGTTTCCAGGATTTTTTCTCTGCCATTTGTGATGAAAAGGCCTTTGCTACTATTTTCTAAATATCAATTTATCAAATTCCGTTTCCAACTAACTCCTGTGGCACACTGCTGTTGTAAAGGCCAGGACTACGTTGCAATGCAGGGCACCGACTTGTGAGAAGAAATTAGCCAATGATATTATTATGGCCATATTGTCGTTTCCTCCTCTACTCTTCTGTATTTTTCTTCATTTCTTATTTTATCCGTTCAATTAATATTCAGCATCCTCATCCAATCTCAAATTTGGAAATATAAATCGAGAATTAAACTCCAAACTCGTGGTACGACCAAGTCCACGACCACGTGGTACGTGGTGCCTATTGACGCCTTTCAAGAGGAGTAGGGCTATACCAATCTCTTTTAGAGAACCCTTCCTATTTGCTGTCCTAATAATCTACGTATTCAAAACCTCTCGCAATTTATTAGCGGTGCATGTCGACTACCTCACCATTGTTAAGATGTATTACATTAGACTGCCATTACCTGGAATTTTTGTTATGTAATTGAGGATTAATTTACGTCAAATTTCTGGCTATTTGAGTTCCAAGGGATACATACCATCAATTCTGTGTAAAGATCTTCCCAATGTTGTGGAGGATATTGCAATCTTTCCGTTCGTGATCATTCATCAGTGAACCAAGAATAGGAGATTCAACTGAGGGCAGCTGCGGTAAATAGCTATGGCCTGGTAACCAAGAGGTGATGGGTTCAAATCCCGCTTTGTGGATGTTTTGTTTTTTAATAGGATCAAGGTTTTACACTGAATGACGAAACATAACCTTATGAGTTTGAGTGCCCAAAACCCTAGCCAGCATAACAATTTTAAAACCCAAATGATAATATGGAGAAAAAAGAGCTGTTCATTGTAGTATTGGTTTTGTACACTGTTTTTCAACGCAGGTAAAGCCAAAATGCAGTCGTTTTTAGCGCATGTGTATTACTTAATGAAAAAAAAGGAAAAAAGAAGGGAATTTTGTAGCAATTGATGTGAATGGTCTTGGTTTGAACTTAATATTGATAATAAATGCGACTATTAAGCCATCCTTTTAAAAATTCATTTGCAAATAGTTGTAGGTGCTGGGATAGAAATTTTCAAAGTAGGCAACTACTCTGTCATAGCTGTCGCTTGTGTACGGAAATAGTCTAACTCTGTGCCTCTTTAAAAAAAAGGCCCATTTGGTAAATAGTGAGGCCATTCCGGGTTACTGTCGTTTCCTAACTTGCGTCCAGGCCTGAGTTATCACCAAGTGATACTTCAAAATGCTAATAAGAAATAAAGAAACGGATAGGATACTTGATATCTTGTAAACGGCGACCTAAATAGTTCGCCTACTCCCAAACTACTCCTCAAGAACACGGAAGACTGACGCGCGTCAAGCCCCGAGGAACTTTGCTACTCTTACGGCCGACCCGATTTCAGTCGTCCTTTTATTTTTACTGCGACACTAACCGAACTTTCGCGGAAATGCCACCAAAATGTCAAAAAAAAATGATTCCAAGAGGCCGCTCAATAAGATAAAGCTCATGATTTCTTTCTCGTTACCCCTTAGCTAAAATAATTTTTATTTAACAGGAAGGAAAAGGTCAAACTTTTCGTCTTTATAACTTCTGCGTTGTGAAACTTACCTTGCCTTGTTATTTGCGATAATTTTTTGTTTTCTGCGGCATTTTATAGCCTTATTTATCTACGAAATTACTCGTAAATAGCTCATTAAAATTGGAAAAAGATTAGTTTATCTTTTATAAAACGGTGATTCCTCGAAAAAGATAAATGTTTCCAAGAATATTTGTTGAATTTTCAACTAATCGGCATCCGAATCGCGGCATTCAATAATGAAATGTTACGTTAATGAACCATTTTCTTGGAATCCACTCAAAGTACCAATTAATATTTCTTTTTGATATGGATTCTTGTAAACATTAATGACCTAATTAAGTTCATCAAAAAATGGCAACCCTTGAACTTCGTATTGTAATTTTTGTTGATCTTCTCGAAAATAATAATTATAGAATCACGACCTTCCTAGAAATATTCTCTGAAGCAATAATTAAGTCTTCGCAGCTATTAGCTATAATAGAATTTCCCGGTATGGAGAAACAGCAATGTACACGTTTCTTGTGAGTAAAAAAATGAAACGAGTTCTTCGGACGCATTTTTTGAAATCACAATCTTCCTGGAGTTACCTCCCGCTATTCAGTTGATAGGTGATCTTGCGTAAGCAGCTATCCTTAAACGCGATATAAATCGAAGAACCTTTTAGTATTAAATTACAAGATGCACACGGCAGCGTTTGTAGTGTGATTGGAAACAATGTTTATTTACTCTTTACTAGAAAATTGAGGTTTAAAAATGTTTCCAAGTTCTGTCATCAATTGATGGAGTGTACATGTGAAATGAATCATCTTTGCTCTCAAAAGATGTGCTATTATCTCGGTGAATATGAGTTAGTACTTTTCTTGTCCAAAATGCGAAAAAAATAAAAATAATTTATTTCCTCTTCGCATCTTCGGGATGCATAATTTCTCTGTCAAGGCCGTCGTCTTTTGTTGGATTCTACTCTCCTTGCTTGTTCATCGGAGAAGTTCACAGTTGTACAGTACTGTTTCCTACTAAGTAAGGAGACAACTTAATTAAGACAGATTTAGAATAATCCGTTGTTTTAGGCGTGACTTCGTGGAATTTGCTTCGCATTGTAAATTATGTGCATGACTTAGTTTTTCCACATAGATTTATCACAACAACAAGACCTAGGTTTCGACAAAGCTCGTCATCATCAGGTACATTAGCAGAAGAAGACATAGAATATATAGTCACTCAAAATTGGGGGAGGTAGAGATGGGGAGAGAGGAGTTGGAAAATGGGAGTTTAGACGTTGGGGAGGGGTAATGGTTTCTAACGTGGAGTTTTGGGAGGGAGAGAGGAGGTCTTGGAGATTACGAAGAGGTTAAGATGGCAGGGGGGGGGAGAGCTAGGTAATGGCAAACGATTGCATTGCAATCCAGAAGATGGCATGAGATTCGGCTGAAGTTGATGGTAGTTGATTTAACTTTGTGGAAGTTTATCAGTTTAATAGTGATTAAAAACACTGTCATTTTCCACACTTTTTATTGCAATACTTCCACACCTTTCTACACTAATTATATATACGCTTGGACTACTTGAAAGCCACTCCCAATGCCAGCTATGGCACAATATATGTCGCCGTGGTTACAAGACTTTTGTAGTTAGCATTTTATGTGTGCTTGTGTGTGTATACCGGGGGTGGCGGGTGGAAAACGAGAATGGGGAGATGCCTTACTATTACACGCCACTTACTCCGCCGACCCCACTCGTCACCGTAATGGGCGTGGCTTCTTTCTCCGCATGGAGTATCGAATTCAAATCCGGATTGCGCCATTCCTCTTCCCGCCCTGAGGTTCCTGTAGATTTCTCTGACCGCAGCGGGGGTTATATTTCGACCCACGTCGACGTGGCCGTAGCGGTAATCGTGGGTCTTTGAGTGCACATTTTAATAATTTTTTAAGAGGGTAAAAACATTCTTGGACCAAATTTCACTAAAGTGCATCATTACATGCATATAAATTCACCATACAAGCGGTAATGAAAATGATTCAAGAATTAAACTTTTTTGTCCATAGTTAAAAATGCTATGACTAGTTTTCGGCGCGGTATCCGAAATTTAGGGTAACTATATTGAAACGTTTTTTTTCGAATAATGGACTCGGTGTGACAACTGGGTGTCAGCAACAATTTTAATAGTAGAAAATGTATTATTTCACGGTTAGAGAAAAATCTAAAAACTGATCTAAAAAAAAAACTAGTGTTTGTTAAGCGGCTAGTAGGAAGATCCTCATAAGAAAAAGTGAAATAAAGATGCTACTTTGCTGTGGTTAGGTCATATCTCTAACACGTTGGCTCCCTTCACAGAAAATTTCAATGCAAGAAGTAAGTAAAATGCAAAGGAAAGCCACACGCCTCGTTGAAAACTGCTACGAGTGAGTAGAGAATGTAATAAAGCTGGTGATTGAACGAGGCTGGAAGCAACTAAAGACTCTGAGGCTACACGATAGACTGAAATTACTTTAAAATTTCAGATCAGGCAGACTTTATTATGACACAGAGGATACTATTTTAACCCCGAAATAATATATCTAGAACTGATAAAAGCGACTATATGAGAGATATACACAGCTGAACTGATTGGTACAAAACTTATTATTTCCACGCGCCGTTAGAGACTGTAACAAAACTGAGTGCGACACCGAGGCACTCCGTTAACTTGAATTTTTACATTTTTCCTCTCCCTTTATCTTTTCCTTTTCCCTATTCCCTCCTATTTACATGGCTCTGTTCCAAACTCCGCTATAAGACGCCCCAGTGGCGGATCGCAGGGAAGTACGTGGACGGGTGGTAATGATACTCGAAGAGCGAACGTGAATTTTTACACTTCCTTGGGAAGGGTTTTGCGGATCCTTCGTCGGAAGGTCAAAAGATCGTCCCACACGTGACAGGAGAGGAATCACGTGTTTTGGCTTTCCCCCGGGTCATCTTTGACTTACGCAGAATCGGCTTGCCAGGAGTCCCTTTGACCTTTATCCAATTAATTAACATTAAAAGCTCTCCCCTCTCTCTATCCTTCTCCACCTTTGCCAATTTGTTTTCACTTTTTTCACGCCACTCTCGATCCTCCTCAATTACTCATTTCCCCTTTCTTTATTCTTCTTCTCCTCATCTCCATTCACCCCCCTAGAATCCATCTCAAGCGTTGTGGACTCTCCTGTCTTATTCTTTATCGAGCTATGAAATAAATCTCGCCATATTTTACATTCCCCATGCTTCCCAAGTATCTTTTCCGTAGTTCTTCCCTCCCCCAAATCTATTCTGTTTCCTCTCTCGTAGTCTCCAATAAATCCTCGATAACAGTCATTATCTTCCTGATTTCTTTTTATTAACCTTAGAAAGTTTCCCCCCACCACTCGTTCCATGAATTTCGCCACGATATTAGTTGGCTACTTTAATGCAGAAGGAGGTATTACATTTGTGCACGCGGTGGCTTAAGTTTTTCGTGCATGACTAATAAGAAAGAGGCTCTCTCGATGCGTTTTTTCTTAATTTATCCTTCACAAGGTTGTAGCGTTGTCTATCGCTAGCAGCCCTAGAAACATGTCCTGTTGAATGCATGTAGTCTTATTGAACGCCATTTAAGTGTAGTCATTGTTAGAGAATACCAGACATAGAGAGAGAGAATGCAGAAAATAGAGATGAAAATACTTCTTTCCTCATTCATGTTAAAATATCTTCGACGGCAATTATTGGTTTTCGTGAAAAAATAATTTTAGCGGTTCAGCTTACTATTAAAACTGAAATTAAGTAAAATATTGATGGAAAATCTTCTTCTTTCCAAAGAACTCTAATAATGATTCTAAGATTGAACATCTGCGCATATTTTTATTTTTACTCCCATGGATCTTATTATATCTAAATGATGTACTTCTTCGTTAAAATAATAAATGGAAGTCTGACTTGGTGTTGGAATTTATTTTCATTGAATAATACCCTGTGTTCCATCCATGTTTTTGGTCTTTCACGTTTCCATGGACTTGGATAAGTTATTGATTTGTCCTGATAAGCTTCCGTTGATCTCTTAGATATTGATTACTATTTGTTGAATCTCTCGTGGAAAATATATTCCAATATTAATTTTTATTACGTGTATCCTTGATTTCTGAATATTTCTTTTATCTCCGTAACCACAATGGACTTTATCGAGTCCTCCAAACGGTTTCGGCGTATTTTGAATGTAGTAGCGAATATTTTGTGTTATTTTATGCTAGAAGGACTCTCGAGGAACGCTGTGAATAATTGTTTTTGGCTGTGGAAACAATATTTTTCTCCTAGAATATAATTACAGTCTCCTCACTGAGCTTGCTATTTTTAAATACTGCTTCCATCGTCTAGTATTTTTAAATCATGTTTTCGCTGTGATCTAATAAAATGGGCTACAGAATAGTTATGTAAATGGAGCACTTGGCTATCGCCCCGGGTCAGTGGCTCGTATCCGCATTATACCTTCGCATGCTCCAGCAGAACCTATCTCTTTCCCGAATTTCTATTTTTATCTGTGAAAATGTTGGCACCGCTAGGGACAAAATAGTTCCAAAGCCATAATTTTCTTCGCCATTGACGTTAATACAGAGTAAGTTTTGACCCCTTCACCAAAACCAAGGTTGGTGATTTGTGATTCTATATTTTAACCTTGTTTTACATATTATATGCCCTCATCTTGAGGACTACTTGTAATGTCGTTATCGGGTTGATACTCGTTTCAAAATTGGGCTAGAAGAGGAATGGAAGAATAAAAAAAATATTCCTAAAGTAAGTATCAGAGATAGAGGAAATGATAATTTATCGTACTGGATCACGAGTTTATGATGTACTCCAAGCTGCTTAAGATCAAACTCCGTTATTTTTCCTTATCCTGAGATTATTTAAAAACCTGCCATCTGTAGATATTTAACGTTTATCACGAAGAATCAATTATTTTGCAGATTTGGATTTCAGTTGCCGAGATAAAATCATTCTGTCGAACTACAAATCATTAATATGCACAGTTTGAACAGACAAGGCTGGATTCAAGCCCGGAAGTCACGTCTAATTTGCATTACCAAAAATAGACAAAACTTCCTGATTTGATATGGATGCCAGATATTCAAAATCGTCCAGTGTTGGCCTTCATATTAACATTTATAGGGAATCAACACGAAATAAAATGTATTCAATAAAAAAAACACAAAGGTTTTAACAATACTTTCGAAGAACCGCAAGACGGAAAAGGGTGGTTAATATGAAACTATTATACTGCGGTGGTGGGAGATGTAATTGTGAAAGAAGGATATGGATAGAACTATGGAAAGGTGAGTTGACGAGTAAGCGTTGAATAATCCAGAGAGATGTTAAAAGAAGTAGATTGCTGGGAAAGAAAGGAATTAAGGTGGCTGGAGTCATCGGGAGTCATTAATTGTATAATGAAATTATTTTTATGTAAATCGAAAAACTTTAGGACCACACTTCACGTATCTGTATCTGTTTTTGCGTCGGAATTCACAATACAGGCAGTAGGTAATGAAAATGATACAAGTGCTAAATTTCAATTTTTCCCTTCTTAATTAACGTATGGTATGAATACCTAGAGTTTTTGGCGCGGATTTAGAAATTTTGAGAAAAATTATATTGAAATATGTTGTTATCGAATATTAGACTCGGGGTTACACCTTAATAATGGCCATCAAAATTTATAATAATAAGAAATGTATTATTTCGCGTCTAGAAGAAAATTTGTACTTATGTAATAGAATTAATACGACATATAATCATGCTCCATAAGGCTACGTGTTAAAATAGCATTGAATTGCCAAAAGAAACAAATAGGTATGATTAAATTATTTTATCTTTTATTTATACATACCATTTATGCGAGTATGACGGCAAAGTTTCGCATAAATCTGTATATAAACAAATATCTATCCAATCACTTTAATAGATAGGGAATCGAATTCTGCAATAGGTAGAAAGATACAGAGGAAGTGACTGATGACCAAGGTACAGGTGGGGATATAGAGAAATAAGGGAGACAAATAAGGGATAATGGCAGTCGATCAAAATTTACGGGTAATGGTAGAATGAATACACGAAATTTGATTGCATGGAATGCAAATATGTACCAAATAGTTCATTGAGAACCATTTTAAATTGTAAATATTTGTGTCAATCATTTTCTGGGAAACAAATAGAAAAATCATCCCACCCAAAATAAAGCCACGAAATCAACTTAAATTACTCTAGAGATAGTATATCACCTCACCGTGTTTCCTTGAGTATAGCGTGTAAATTTGTGCGAGATTTTGCGGAGATTTTTCAACCATTGAAAGAAAACGATTTTGATATATATGCGTGAAGTGTGTGAATCCCTCTCTACTTGTTTGGGTGAACGACCTTGGCTCCGTACTGCCTGCATACGTATGGTACCAATCGTTAGTCCGTCCAGGGGCAGGAATTGAATATAGATGTAGGTTCACACATATTTGCAGTTATCTTACATAGGGTTTGTTTTGTTAGTTGAGGGTGGAACTCAAGCCCTTCCCTTACAATTGAAACTATTTTGTTGCGAAAGACAAAATTAAAGTAATAAAAAAACTACGTCTTAATGAATTTTGAATGTCGATCAGAAATTTAATCGTCGTTTAACTGCAAACTGCGTTATCCCTGAGAAAAATGTAGTTGAACTTGAGAAAATATTTTTTTAATGAATATTTTACTGTCCTATGATTGACTATTCCGATAAATATAAAATCTTTAGAAAATTTATTCTCAGAATTTTAATTGACTATGTTCTCTCAGTGTTTCAGAGTTTATATTGTATTAATTTAATTATAAATGTACAGAGTCATATTCAGGCCGCAACAACATTTATTAAGTATCAGGTTGGGTGGTAAGGGACTCGAATTAATTTTCGCTCACCTCGCAAAGAGGAGTAGACTTAAAACTTAGCTTTAGGCAAATTAGATTAAATGAGAATTAAATTTTTCAATATTCTCTGTGTATCATAGCTTATGCTGAATTACTTCAGCTAGAAGTTTAACATTTTGCAAAAATATTTTATTTTCTCAACTTCAATTTCGTTTATCTTGAAAATAACTCAATGTATGCAGACAAACAAAGGTCAGAATCTTGAACAGCATACAGAAGTTATTAAGGTTTGGTATTTTTTCTCTCAATTTGTTCTTCTCAACAACATAGTGCTCATTGTTAGTCCCACAGCATGTGAAATTTTAAATTGAAATTCGTGGTGGAGGTAACGACTCTAACACCTGCGATCTCCCACTAGGTTATGGTTTTCCGAAAAATCTATCCGCCTGTATCGTAGGCGGGGATATCACAGAACATCACCTGGACTTGACTCCGAATCTCACGGGCTCATCTGCGAACTCCGTTCCCACTATGCTGCCACGCCTTTTTTTTAATTATCCAAGCAAATTAGCGACCTTCCGCGATCGTATTGTTTTCCTAAAATTGTGCTCTTGTAAAATACAAATTGTACGTACCTACGATTTATGGCTTTTCTTCATTGCGTTCATCCAATAATTATAAGAAAAGTAATTCAGAATTCTTAGGTTCCTCATGGATTATATAATTATTTTCGTTTGCTTGTTAAGAAAAGAAGCGCAATGGAGACGAAGGGTAATGGGTGAATCTTAGTGATTTATTTGTTTACTGCATTACTTAGTTATAAAAACGTTTCAGTGTTGTAAAACTTGAAAAATAAATAAACGTTTCAGTGTTGTAAAACTTGGTAAATAAAAAAAACGTTGCAGCGTTGTAAAACTTGGTAAATAAAAAAAACTTTCAATTCTGTCGATGTACACTTTCTGACAAACCTACTTCTGTTGTTGTGCAACTAAAGGGTTGCTAAGTATCAAATTATTCATAGCTTTGTGTTAACTCCAATTTGATCAACCGCGATGATAACTTAGTGGTGTTTTTTTAACATTCAACTTCAATTTTCTCGTTGTATCTCTTGGCCATGAATCCACAAATTGAAAAAAAATAATGATTCATGGAAACCCTACGTTGGTATAAGTCTGCTCTAAACAATGTACACCAAGGGTTTCACAGTCGTTGGTTCGTTATTTAGGAAGGCGAGGGAGGGATTATTGGGAAACAGAGGTAAGGTGGATAGAAATGTGGCATCTGCGTTAGCCTGATCTTAACAAAAGGCGCCAAGGGGACCACAGTTTAACATCCTATCCGACGGACGGAGTATTGTGCCTAAATATTATAGTTCTCTCCAAATAGAACCCAAGTACGGATCGGAATACCACGTAAAATTTTCCACCAAGTCCGAGATTCGATCCCCGCCCCTCGAGATGCAAATCGAGTGCTCTAGTTATTGCTCTCGGAAACGTTCTTGGCGCCGCGCAGTGGACGACTTTGGGACATGGACTATGGAACTTACAAAATTCTTCGAAACAGGGGAGGAGGGTTATTTAGTGTGGAGATTTCAGAAAGCCTTTCTACTTGCTGCCAACACGAGCGCTTCGAGAAGTTAGATGACTCACCATTACCTGCCGTCCCATTTATCGTCTCGCAATGAGACTTCAAGATAGGGTCCTTGGTAAAGTCATAGCGATGGGTGATTCTTAACCACTTGCCTTGTGTGTGTGTGTGTTCCTCGTGCCTTTTCCGCGAAGTAGTTTGGTTCCCCTGACTGCCTCTCTCACTCGCTACCTCCCTCTTGTTGCCTCCCTCTCTTCCCCTCCGTCCTTTTCCTTCACCCCCTCCACTTATATCTCCCACCCTTGCCTCGCAGGTCTCCATCGGTCGGAACTTTTGCGAGAGCTAAACTACAACAACCCAATGAAATCAATGAATGATGGGTATATTCTGATTCCGGGTTTCTCTCTACCTACATGATATTAAAATAAACCTTTCCCTGAAGAGTTACCCACGAATCCTCCGTGGTGCAAGTGAACTCAGTATCCGTCTAAAAATCCATCATTACCTGGATTTAAACGCGGGCCCTCAGGTTGGGAAGCGAGTACTCCACAAGCCACCACTGTGGCTACTAACGGTGGCAGAAATATACTGATTGCAAGTTTTGATTCATCATCATCATCATCATTGGTTGCTCAATCCTAAGATTAGCTGACTTCAGCCCTCTATCCTGCCCCATATATTGCTACTTCCCTTATTGCCTGGTAGTTCTTATTATGTACTTTCCTCTTTATCTGGCCTATTTATTTATCCCTTGGCCTTTTTCTTGGGACTTTTTCCTCTATTTTTCCTTCAATTATATCCTTCACAAACCAATTGTGCCTCAGCGTGTGTCCAATCCATCTGGTTCTTCTTTTCTGTTAAGTCTTCCATATTGCCCTTTCCTCTTATACTCTTTTATAACATTCTTCATTTCTCCTTTTATCCGTCCATTTTTTCTTTATCATTCTCCTCCAACACCAGATTTTGAATACCTCCGATTAATTCTGCTCAGCTTTTCCAATGATCCACGCTTCCGATCCATTGAATTCCACGCTACACACGAATGTTTTCGCATACTGTTTCCTCATTTGTGGTCCTATCTTCTTCGAACTCAGTAGTTGCCGTTTCATCATGAAACTTTCTTGGCTCGGGCTGTTCTGCGTTTGATGTTGTACTGCTTCCGTCCGACCCGATGGTACTTCCAAGATAGGTGAATAAATTCCTAATATCTATCCTCGAAAATGTGAATTCTGAATTCAGCATCTCTCTTCCACATTCTCGGATTTTGATCTTATTATTTTAATTAATTTTTATTTTATATTCTCGAAGAATTTGGTCCAATGAGTTTCATTAACGATGGCGAAAACGAACGGGAAACATTCATGATCGCGCTTCTCGTCTAGGAACATCTGGGAATACCTCCACCCTTGGGACTCAACACCCTTAGGCTCTTCCATCTCCGGCTATGATGCGTGCACATTTTGGCACATCCACCGCCAAGGCGTCTCTAGTGGCGCCGCCGCCGCGCCATAGTGCTCTTCTTCCTTACTGCACCACTGTAACGGTTATGGCCATCGTCCGAATCCATTGGAGGGAATGGGAGGTGGAGGATTGGGAGAGGACGTTTAATCCTTTTCCTTCGACGTTCGGGTTTATCCGAGTTAGTATTTTCATCCGCTGAATTGCGGAGGTCGACTTCACCCCATAAGTGGAAAAAAAAGATTTACCTCCATAGAATGTGTAGAGTATATCACCCGAGTAACAGTATCCGATACAGTTAATTTACCACAATTTAACAAAGTTGACATGAATTTTGCCTATTGAACAATGCAACAAAGTTTCATTGTTTATTACAAGAAATAGTTTAAACCATTTTTTGGATATTTTACACACATCTAATGAATGTAATCCGAAATTGGTTTACGCAGTGAAAGAGTTAAAAAGGACTGACTGACTGGGCGTGCATCCGCATCGGGGGTTCGCTTCAACGGTCCTGCCCCCTCCTCACTCTTGAACTCACCCTTGCTCCCCTCCCCCCAAATCCCTTCTCCAGTCCGTCCGCGAGGCGCCAACAGCGCTGGCTGTTGAATCAATTTCTCCTCCCACCCTCTCTCTCCCCCATAGCTCTACCCCAACCCCACTACGCGGCCTCGCGGCGATCCGGCATATACATCACTTCCTTTCAGGGCTTAGGTTTCCATTGCATTGACCTCAACTCTTCACCCCTCCCACAGATTTTCTGCAAGTCTCTCTCTCCCTCTTTCGTTTACATCTCCACGTCCACTTTACATCTTGTTCATTGCTCGGATACGCCGGGAAATCCTGTCGGATCATTCCCTGGCTTTCTCCTCGTTATGCTGTTAATGATAGCCATGTTTAAGCTTCGCCGTTCGTTAGTTAATCGTATTCAGTCGTTAAATTTTTCACGAATTATGTACAGTATATATATGCATATCCATGGCGTCACCGCCTTATGAATTGAGAACTTATGTGCTGAGGTTAAATCACACCATCCAACCAAACGCTACAGCCTCAATAACTGCACATGATATACACCTGAGGTGGGATTCGGATCCCGGAGGCTAAGTTCAGACGTGCTTACATTCATAATCATTTTTCCTTTCCTTTTCCAAGTGAGTGCATTGAAAGAACTTACTTAGTGCTATATTATTAGACATAGGAAACTGGTTTACTTTAAATGGCTTCTTCCATAATTCCATCCCTTTCCCGTCTTTTCCTATCTCCACTTAAACTCATGCATAGATTCATGCACGCTCTGCTCTTCTTGATACTCCTAATATTGTGAATGAAGAGCACTTGAGTTTAACACCGGGTCAGGTTCTCCATAATATTCGACGTTTCGACGAGCAACTCACCTATCGTCTTAAGGGACCCCTGAAGACGATGGGCGAGTCGCTCGTCGAAAAGTCGCAAGTTATTGAGAACCTGGCCAGGTGTGAAACGCAAGAGCTATTCATTGCCATCGTTCGCTGGGAAATCCAACAGCCGTACACTTGTAATATTCTTTCCCATAAGAGTATCTTCCACCTCATCCACTCATTTTTCTTGGCCTACCCCTTCCTCGTACACCATCTAACGTCTTGATCACAAATCTGGTTCTCTATTCAACTCTTATCCATTCTCACAACATGACCGAAATAACTATGCACACTCCTTTCATGTGTCTAGATTAATGGAGGATCCAATCAACATTATTACATGTCCCACTCATTTATAACCCAACACCTCCTACTTTTAGCAAAACAATTATCAGGTACCCCATTCCGACTGCATTTAACCTACTCTTATGCTTATCCTGATATACCAAAGTTTCACTGTCATATTACCTATACAGTCGTGAGGAAAATACTTTTGTGTATTGGGAGTTTCGCTTCCTTAGACGCGAATTACCGTACACGAATAATGATCCGGAAAATATTGTATTTAGGAAACCTCACCCGGATGATCTTTTGAGATTCCTAAAAAATGTAATCAGATTTTTTCACTTCAAATCATAAATTAAATTTCTTATTTTTTGAAACGCCGATAACTTGCTAACCCGTATTAAAGAAAAAATACTTTTTCTATGTTAGTAGCAAGATAAAGTAGCCTTTTCATTGACTTCATGCTAACTGAAAGATTGAGGAGATATATATATACTACATCAGACGGTCTGTTAGATGACAACATGTCATCGATTAGGGAATGTATTTACTTGGGTTTCTTCACCGAGTAAATATTTGGGTTTCTTCACCGAGTAAATATTTAGCCAGATATTATACAAATTAATTTTTATATTTGGCGTTGTGAGTAAAACTAAAAGTACATAGCTTTGATCTTGCGATGTAATTCTGTATGAGGCAGAAAAAAACGCTTTCTTATATCTTTTAGTAGTTTCTGGCGTGTTAATTAGTTTTATTTAGCGGATAAAAATATTTTTATAATTACTGCTCCTCATAGAAATGCAATAGTATTCGAAGGAGAAAGGTTTTATCTGAGGTAGTTGCTTGAAATATATTGTACCGTGTAATATTTGGCATACAATCTAAGACAGTCACAATATTGATGCAAGAGGTTGACATCGTACCTGCAAGTTTATCCATGTCAGGCCTTCACTTTTTTTCTCCCTCTTAACGTAACATCTTTCTCACTGTCTTTCTTCCTGTTTGCTTGCCCCTTCCCTGCATAAAAATCGCAGGTCTTAAGAGAGTAAGTCAGTAGTTACTATACTACAGGCACTATATCCAATATCAATCTTGTTCACTTTCTACTCGAACATGCACAAAAATACAAATCCACCATACTTATAAATTCCTTCATTCATATACCTGTTTCTTCAAATCGGTTCTAGCTCTTGAGTTCTCTCCTAAAAATCTGCAATTTTGTTTCGAATTTAAATTTTGGCGTCTTTAACGAAGCCACTCGGCTAGAAGGTGCTAACTGTTTAAACGGGGCCTATGTTTTCGTTTCCGCATCGAAAGAAATCGTTGGTTTGGTTTTACCTTGTTCCCCAACTCATAATTGTAAATTAATATATTTGTAATTGACCATTTTAATCAATAAACTTGACAGAGGCAGGCTTCACTTCGTAGAAGTTTATTATATTAGTACTCATAATTAATGATAATACTTAGTACTAATCTTCAAAACTTTTATTTTACGACGCGTTTCACCGATTTACGGCATCGGCAGGTACAGAAGTTTGTTATTTGTTTTAATTGTTCTTTTAATTTCGGAGGAGGAGGGGGAATAAATCAATATTCGGGCAGGGTTGAGGAAGAAAAAAAATACGTTGATTAAAGGCTGGTGAGGCGGGAAAGGTTAAATTTAACAAATAGAATTTATCAGACAGTCCAATAACCTTTGTAAAGAATTATTATTTCCCGCATCCTTCCCCACTCCTTTCCGATAAATTTAACCTTTCCCGCCTCACAAGCCCTTAATCAACGTGTTTTTTCTCAACCCTGCCCAAATATTTTTGTTTTTCCCCTCCTCCCCCATTTATACAGCAACAATTAACAAACTTCTGTACCTGACGATGTCGTTAATCGGTGAAACGCGTCGTAAAATAAAATTTTTGTAGAAAAGTACTAAGGTAGAAAAGGAATATCAATGATAACACTATAATTTATCAATAATCATGACTATTAACATTTTAATCAACCTTGTTTATTGTATCGTGGTTAATAAGCACTGTGTAGTCGTAAGGCTTGGTGATATGGAATGCATGGGTGGCTAAACTGAATTAATTAATAATTTTGCTTCCATTTCACCGTATTTTTATTTGAAATATTGAAATTGAACTTTATACAACGAAATATCATCCCTGTGGCAAGTATGTGTTTACTGATAATTATAAACTTGGCGATTTCATTACCATGTACATGAGGCCCCTGAAATTGTAATTTAATTTTTAATGTCATTTTGGACATTCAGGAGAAAAGAGAAGTATTTCTCAAAAATACACTATTTAAACAGTTTTTTCCTACAGTGCTTTAAATGTTTTTGAAACCGTTGATTGAATATATTAAGCAACAGGAATTCAGCAGAAAAAATTCTTCCATGATGTGATGTCCGTTGGCAAAACAAAAGTTGGTTGGGTGAGCAAAATAGCGAAATGATCGTCATTAAACAGGTAGACAACGTGACAGAGCGGATTCAATTACTTAGGTTCGAATTCTTTTTTTGACGGTGGGATTCCTAGAACAAAAATTGTGCAGAAGATAGATACAATATCGATTTAAGACATTTCTGTTCATAAAATCTTAAAGAACAATCTAAGCTTTACTATTAGCGTAAATACTTAATAACATTATTTTTAATGTTCAAACGAGCAACGTCTTCTCTGCCTTTATTAGGTGCTTCTGGGTATTCATATTGAATGTGGTCTATATAGGGTAATTGCTGTCTACATTGGCACATAATGACTTGATGATAGAAGAATAATATCTAAATTGAATAAATACTTTATATTAAAACTATTTTAATACTCATGTATCATAAACAAAAAGAACCTGATGACCTGAATACAAGAAAAATATTTAATCGAATACAAATTAGCGTATATATAAACTGGTTTCATATCTCGCGTAGCTTCTAAAGAGATACATTACATATTATTAACGATTTTTTGAACATTTTTTTATTTTTACTATTATAACCGAGCTTTTAAGCTCTTGATTAGTTGTTTACTTGAAGTTTTGCCGTTATTAACAAACTACAGTGAATTACAGCCTTGCGCATGTAGCCAATTTTTTCGACCGTTCTGTATGTAGACCACCCATCAAGTATATCTGTTCCTTATATCCAATACAGATTTATTAGTGATGTGGTGCAGCTATTCCATAGTGACAGAAGCAAAACAGTTACTTTTCCCCTAATCAAATATTTAATACGAATGGTTTTGATGTTACTACATTATCTTAAATAATTAAAGATGATGTAGCAACATAGAAACTAGCCAGGTTGAACCTTTTATCAGTAGAAAACTGTAAATGGTTTGCTTCTGTCATTATATCCGTTCCATTTAACATGAATTCTTTGATGATGGCAGGTAGTGTTTGCTTACATCTTGATCAATGGTGTGAAAGAAAAATACCTTTTTTATATACAAGAAAAAAATATTTTAAGTAGACTGCATCTTGATTTCGGTTTTAGACCGCATACGTCAAGAATACCGCCTATAGAGTGTTCATTGGTTGCTTGCTTCCCACAGCTTACTCGGACTGATGACGTCATCCTGTCCGCTTATTAGGCATTGATTGTTGCTCTTGAAACCAGTTTGATCTGGGTACGGAGATATCCGTTGGGCCAGCATCCACGTGTTCGATACCAACATCCTCCCCTCTCCACCCGATTGGTCTTCATCCATTTCACGTCTGCTTTCCCCTGTCAGCGACCTCATTTGACGGTACAATCCACCCCACCCCTCGCTTCCATTTCTCTCGCATTCCGTTGAATCGTTGTCAAATGGCGCCGGCTAATCGTCTCCACACAAGCGTTTGTCTGTACGGTCCTTCTCCTCTTACACATTCGCTTACTTCCCATTTCCCATCTCGCATTTGACTTCATTCACGTCTCCCCTCTCCGCGAGAATTCAGGTCACTGCTCTCTCCCCTGACCAATCCGCTCTTTTCCCTGCCCAGGACAATATACTGCTCCGTCGTCCGTCGGATTTGTACCCTTAACTCCCCCATTTACGAAACGGGATAGACCACTAAATCCTTACCCCATCCCCATATCGGTCTGTTCTACTGTGCCTTCTGCCCCGCGGGATCAGTGTAAGAATGTATCATTTCGCATCGGCGATCCGTGATAAGTATTCGGATTCGGATACTTCCTCCCCCGGTCATCCCCCCTCCACTTGCTCCTTGTCAATCCCTTTATGTTTCATTGTTTACATCTGCATACTACATTGCAAGCCACTGCCCCGCAGAGGCGTTCAATAGGGAAATTTAGGACACCAGCTATGTAGAGATGATGGGATAGAGATAAAGAAAAAGAAGGGGGGATAAAGATGAGAATTGTATGTTAACGATAGGTATAAGGATGAGTTTACACTGGCATGTCACTTCCTCATGTTTATTTTGAAAGAATTTGCGGGGTATGTTGCTCTGGCGAAAACCTTTTCAAAAGTTAGTGCAGAGACAGTGTAAGTGCTGCTTACATTCGCAACAATACACTTCTGCAAGCTACTTTCCGAAACTTTTAAAATTTCTTCAAGAAAACTTGCTGAGCCGTTTGCACGTGCAAATTATGCCACAAGCTAATTGCAGCAAACGACATTTGATTAAACTTGTAGGTGTAAATGTCTATACAAATCTATTTGCAGAAATATTAAAAGTTTCGGCAAGTCGCCTTCGGAAAGAATTGTTGCTAGTGTAAACGGAAACAAATTTGGCTCTGCACTAACAGGTGAAAACGTTTTCGTCATAGAAAAAAATTCTTCGCAAGCTCATGTGAAAGACACTCGCGGAAGTTACTTATCAGTGTAAATAAACCCTTATGTTTGTGTCAAGTTCTGTTTTTGTTATTTTCACTATCGGTTCGTCAAAAGTAGGAATTATTGTGCAAAGCAGTTCGGCAGTGTTTCAAAAGTATTGTGCAGCGTTTCATTGTCATTCTGAAACATTATGTTTCAAGTAATATATGTAGAACGTGTGATCTCTGAGTCACTATACCCTCCCAATCTAGTCCTTACATCATCTGTTCCGTAAAACACTAACCTT
Organism: Pyrrhosoma nymphula; assembly: GCA_963573305.1. NCBI lineage: Eukaryota > Metazoa > Arthropoda > Insecta > Odonata > Coenagrionidae > Pyrrhosoma > Pyrrhosoma nymphula. The sequence continues at coordinate 69,704,628 of OY754331.1, forward strand.
ATGAATGTATTAACAGCAATCATTGCCACGGCTGCTTCGACCCGCTATGGTGAAACGGAATGGCCATTGATGCGTTGCCGAATCGAATTTTACCTCAAACCCGATATCTTTTCAGTCAATGGCTTTATTCCTTTAGATGTTTATTACTCATTTTCACTGCTAAAATACATTCATTTACGTATTTCAGTTTAAGTCTTCATTTGTAATTATTTCCATTCATTTTCCTTCCATTGATGTTTTCAAAAGGCTGTTATGTAACTGAATGAATAGATTCATTACTTCCGCAAATACAGCGATGAAATACTTAGAAATTGCGGAAAGAAAATGTTTTTTCTCGTGGTAATTTCTACATATGTACCTACGTGTTTACATTAAGACCGAAAATTCTACTTCGCAGACTTTTCCGTAAACATTTCTTCTCGTTACTTCGTAAAGCTTCATCATTTATGATTTTCTCTATCCATTGAATCATCATCATTCTTCTATAGCCTTAAATTGCTATTGTATATAAACTTCTTTTTATCTGTTTATCGTTCCTCCCAAAGGAATGGGGAGCACACATCTAACATTTAGTTTTCTTGTTTGAGTAATTTTCACGACAGCATATTTTTTTACAAACCAAGTTGTATAATCTATATTAGGCTGCGTTAACCATTGGCATAAGAATTTACCTTTAACAAGTGATAGACTTAAAAACGTCACGTAGTGCAAAACGGCATGTCATTGTTTTGATGCCATCGCACGGTATTGTTTCTGTTCTATTAACGTATTTCAACATAAAGGATCAAATTAAAAAGGCCATTGTCTTTCATCGAGTATAATAAAGCAATAATTATCTTCGTCAAGCTAGAATAAATTAGCCACAGTTCACGTTTAAGTACATCGGTGTTATTGGTAACAATGTCTTTTCGTGACGTTATCCACCGTATTCCCAATGACTAAGTTTTTAATCCTCCAAGCATGCGTAATTTAAAAAAAACACATTTCCATAAAACATCGTTGCTTTTTGATCAAATTCATGTCACTCATATTGAAGAATTTGACATGCAAATGCAAAAAGTTGAAAAAATTATCCTCATTACTTAAAAAGTTCCCCATTAGTCAAAAAACGGCATATCTGAACATTTCACTACATCTATTCTCCTCTACATATTTCCCCCTTTCTATTTGTCTTTCATAATATATTCTCTTTTGGCTAGAATAGTGTAATGCAAAGATAGTATTACGAAGTGCATTGTCATAGTCATATTCGTCTTAATGTAACATTTTGTAATATTTTTATTTTCTCCTACCCTGGTGTAATGCAAAAAAGTGTTGATGATCTCGATCTACTTAGGAATATTGTTGCATTTCTATTTATCCATCCTCCGTTTTCCCTCGCCCTCATAGTAGATACTCAATTTTTTCACCCTGCTCGATGCCCCGATCTTTCCTCTTCAGCTAAAACAAAATATACCCTCTCTCCTTATCGTCCGTACATCTGCATATATGAGTCGCCGCAAACAATTTTTCAATACTTGGATACGCCAGAGCCGAGAGTCAATATTTCATCCCCCCCCCCCCTTCACCCCCTCCACCGGCGCGGCGCCCGTCTTCCAACCTCCACTCTTCTCGGAAGCGTCTGTTCCTCTCTCTCTCTCTCTCCCACACAATTTCGTCTCCTATTTACTTATTTCTAACGTCTCATTTCACCTACGCTTTCACCGCCACATCCTCTCATGTTACCCTCTCCAAAAACAAATCTCCTCCTATCGTCGTTATATCTACATTTACTTGATACTCTGTTAGCAACTTCAAGAGTGTTTGGCAGGGGGGTTATATCTTTACCTGGCATGAACTAGGCGTTAGCAATTCTATCATAATATTATTCGCTGGTCTTACTGAATATTCACACAGTTAAGTAACATACATTTTAGGAGATTTCACTCGTAATACGGGGTCTGTCATTTCACGCACGGGCAATGGACATTGTGAATGCGTCTCTGGAACCATTAGTTGAGAGTTTAGCCATGCGAACACGCAGGATATATACAACATTAATATGCTATGAATTACAGTCATGCTAATCTGAAAATATTATTACAAAGTTACAGGTACATACCAATGAAACTAATGAACACAATGCAGCAAACGAAACTTTCATGAAATTCGTTTTTCCCCCGAACAACAAGGGACTTTAATAAATGCTAGGCGTAATTTCATTAGAGAATTTCCTTTTTATATGTAAACGGCTGGTGTCCTAACACCCCCCGCCACACGCCTATTGAGGCGGCTTGCGGGGTAGTATGTAGATGTAGATCTTCTTCCTTTAGATTGAAACACTAGGCTCATAGGAGTGATCATAAATGTCTTCAGAACTCTTAAAAAAAGTAAATCCCCCAGAACTGGGACGTATTTCAGTTATCGTGAGATTTTCATTCAATATTTTGAAGTTAGCACTGTCGGAACACATCAGCGCACGTTAGTGCACATGAAAGACGATAAATAGAATGATTTGCTCCGGGAAAACATTTGGTAATCAGCTGACAGGTAGCATTCTTTGGATTCACTTTAATTACGGCGGAATGTTTTGTGCATAATTAGAAAATTCGTTCGATAAAGTTATTTAAGTTAGTTTGAGCGAGATATATAATTTCACATAAAATTCAACTGATTTGGTCTTTTCATAAAGTACAATATAACATATTTCCAATGATAAAAAATAAAAGCTACTTAAGACTATACTTATCAAGTAATAGCCAAAAATACCATACCATTTTGCATGGGAAATGGTACGGTTATGCACTCCAGAAATACAATATTAAAAAATGAGGAATTTATAGCCCACAGATCCTGTCATAAATTTAAATGTGTAGTTTTAATTAATTCTCAAACATTTTAAAAATCTATTACTCACCACAGTGAATTTTATCAAATCGAAAAAGTATCATCTGTGTGAAGTCGTTTTCATTTATACGGCGTGAAAGAGATGAGTCAAGTTAATGACTTATGTGTGTATATTTAGTTAATTTCTGTGAATTTCACTCATATAGCTCCATGTTCTGCATACTGTGCTACGTATGGCTTAACCAACTTAATATGTTTATCGTTAAATTCTTTTACAGTTAGTTAAAAATCTAAATCTCAAAAACAAAAATATGTATTTTTATTGCAGGATTAAAAAAAGTATTTTTCCTGGGATAAGTAAAACAGAAATAATGTACTCAAGAGGGCTAGGGAAGTATTTGATGTGATCGATGGAATCATATTCCAAATTCCGCCCTAATATTTCCGATTATTGTATCTATAAAATATATGAAAAAAGTGCAAGAAATAGTCAATACAATTCATTGAAAACCATGTAAATTTCCTGCTATTCGATGCCAATTGAAAGACAGAATCAATGATTTCTGCCAAATATTTCTCACTTAAGAACCAGAAGGTAGATGAGAAAAGATATTAAGATAATTAATGAATTAAATGGGAAGAGGAAAATGTAATTTTTGTCAATAAAGACAATAACGTGTAGAAAACGTTAGTCATGATGACTAACAGCACGCCAAATTTAGAATAAAACTGCTCAATTTCCTCGATAATGAGATATTTTTAAAATTATCTTTCTGGAGCGTTTCAAGTACAACGAATGCCTCACACTATTAATCAGTTAATACTGAAATGATACCCAGTGGCATCGTAATTCTATGGTGATCGCTCTGCAGCTGACAAACTTAAAGCATATTCTAGGAATGCCAAAACAAGGGAGGCACACTGTCATGTATGAAATGGTGGTGGTACAAGTCAATGTATTAGCACATGAGATTACAAGTGCGATGAATCCATTATAGCATGCAACCGTAATGGCTTAAATGCGGTGAGGGTAACGATCGCCAACCATAGGTGCTTATATTAGCCTTATATATGCTTCTGTTCATTACACCGAGAATTTTGTTTTTCTTTTTCGTATTAGAGTGCCATTTTGAGCACTCTGGCAGAAAACAACTCGGCAATTCCATTTTAACACAAATTCTCCTCGAATTACTTCACGAGGTCACTCCAAAACCTTCCAAACTATGCCTTAGAGAGCATCCCTAGAGCATAAGTGGTGCCTATCGCCAAGTTCGAGAGCCCTATTAATGTGCGACCTTTATTTTAGTAAAGCGACTTTTGAAAGCGCATCAAGACCCGCGTACTTATGCAGCGTTCTTGCACACTACTATTGTAAGTCAGTGCTGCCCTCACCAGAAATTGCGACGAACAAGTACAGAGGAAACGAAAAAAAACAAGGATTCCCACATCCCTGGGGCGTATAGAACTTGTTGAAAACATGGCGGTATGCGCAAAAAACAATGTTGCAGCCATTGTCGCTTTTGGCCTCTCTGCCATGTACTCCGTGGCTTTACACAGAAAATCTTCAATTTCAACGTAATTGCTCTTCTGTGTGCGCGGGTACGAGTGGTGTAATGGGTACTGCATTATTGAGCTTCGACATAACCGTGGTTGCCTGAGACGAGGCTGGTCTCGTGATGATGAAAACATAGCGTGAAAAATATTTAGTTCCCTTATTGATCGTGGACACGCAACACGTTATCACATGATGTCGGAAACAGCGGAAGACGTGAGGAGGAGGTAAGCCGTCGACTTAGCAACAAGGGAGTTTACAATCCAAGTTGAGAACTTAAGATTAGGAAGGAGTGTCGATCGATCTTTGATGTCGACCTATTAATTTTTCCAGTTAGGCCACCTTTTTAACTACTTCTTTGCTTTTTCTTTTTAATCGGAACCTGTTCTCATTGAATAAATCTTGGAATACACTGTACGAAAGCTTTATCCTTAGTCAAGTAAAAAGGCTGTTGAAAATATCTTTTATTGTATTGGTTAGTTTATGTTTGGGTTGTACGTGTCGGATAGAGGACTTATCTGATAGGTAATACAATGCCTTATTTCTTCCAATTGTGTTTTGCTAAATCTGACATAAAAACTTTTCGGTTAATGCATGCCTGGTGCGTAATCTACCAATGACACACACTCTTTAGGTGGCTTGCAGGGTAGGTATAGGTGTCGCAAAACTTGGTGGCACTCGCCCGTAAAGAAAATGACGTCAGGGAGAGGAGATCGTACAAGAGATGAGGGATAAAGATGCTTAGGTTCTATCTATAAGTCCCCAACTGATCCCTTCGCTAACTTTGCCCGCTCATCAACGCTTAATTCGTCTTCAGTGACCTCAACCGCTCCCTTGGCGAGTGCCACCAAGTTTCGCTATACCTATACTGCGTTTACTCAGGCTTATTATTTTATTCTTGTTTTTTTTGCTGCTATTAAAGCTTTGAAGTTACTACGCGTTGATAAAAAAACAATTATGCTGGATTGTATCGCCGAGCTCGTTTATATAGACGAGCCAAATATTAACTTAAATTAAAATTTGGAAATCACTTCTGCTTCTCAACTCTATCCTTAATTATATTCACATAAAAATTCTGTTGTAGGTATAGGTGTCGCAAAACTTGGTGGCACTCGCCCGTAAAGAAAATGACGTCAGGGAGAGGAGATCGTACAAGAGATGAGGGATAAAGATGCTTAGGTTCTATCTATAAGTCCCCAACTGATCCCTTCGCTAACTTTGCCCGCTCATCAACGCTTAATTCGTCTTCAGTGACCTCAACCGCTCCCTTGGCGAGTGCCACCAAGTTTCGCTATACCTATACTGCGTTTACTCAGGCTTATTATTGTATTCTTGTTTTTTTTTTGCTGCTATTAAAGCTTTGAAGTTACTACGCGTTGATAAAAAAACAATTATGCTGGATTGTATCGCCGAGCTCGTTTATATAGACGAGCCAAATATTAACTTAAATTAAAATTTGGAAATCACTTCTGCTTCTCAACTCTATCCTTAATTATATTCACATAAAAATTCTGTTGTGCCTAGTACATGTAAATATTTTATCGATAAGTACCGTACATAACTTCGCCCAAGGGCCAAGGATCACGTTCGGATTTCAACGAAGTAGTCTTGCGTTCTTGGTAAGAAAGAAGAGTCTTCATAATAAACAATTAACTTCCACCTCAAGTACATCACATACCTTTCATTAAACTATATAACAAGGGAAGCTTTAGGTGGACCGCAAGGGCCATTAACTGAATTCAGCCACCATTAATGTATGCCATTTAAATATGTTTTGCATTAGAACAGCAGAATTTTAAATTTAATAAATACAAGCTTAGAAAAACCTTCAATATTTTCATAATAAAGGAACCAATCTTGAAATTATTTTTTTTAATTAAATACCACGATTGCATTTTTTAATTATTTTAGGTAATACATTTAGTATTTTTGGCCACATACATTGAAATGATCTTTTATGGAAGGTTATTTTTGGTTTGAAGTAATGATTCAGCTCAATTCCAATATTATTCTGAAATTTTCCTTCATCATCTACAATATTTCCACTTCTGGTATAAAAAATTCGCAAAACCTTAAAAACATGCAGAAGTGACACATACTTCGACACACAGATAATGGATATGACGGCACATAGTAGCCTTTTGACGCAGTTGCTCTTATTTTTTTTCTTCAACGTCATTGCACATATTGTTGCTCACATGAGTACCGCTCCAACAAATAGTGCATTTAGTAAGTTTTGAATTAGCAAAAGCAGTGTGTAGCGTTCTTTTTAGTTGTTGTAGACGTTTATTGCAAATGTAATAAAATTTGGATATTGATGATGGAAAAAATTTGAGAAAAATAGAATGGAGATATCGTAAAATCTTAGAAATTTATTACCTTGATAATACCACAGTAATACCATGACTCTTGTGCTCATTTTCTCACTCGGTAAACTATTTGAAGGTTTGTTTGACAAATGTATATTCATGGGTGTACTCAAAAGCGTCACGCAAGGGCTGAGTGTTATTGCAATAAAACTGAATCAAGCATTGAGAGGATAGCCTGGGCATAGCATTTCATGGTGGTGGTAGTTAGTGCATAACGATCAAATGTGAATTAATGGAGGTCTTTACCTTACGTTTCAACCTGTTTTGGTGTGTGGGAGATCTCGTTAGATATTGAACTTTTCCTTTAAACCAAAGCAATCTGAGTGTGGATAATTTTATTGTTCAGCAAACTCCGCAAATATTGCGGGTTTGGCAAAGTTCTTTCATTTAAATGACGAGGTAATTTAAGTTGATCAACGTAATTTCAGATCTAAAGTCTGACTTTCAACAATATTCGCAAATTTTTCTTTTCGGTCAAAAAGTAAAAAGTATATGTAGTTGCCACCGTTTTAGCTTCTTGGACCTCTTGCGTGAAGCACAAATAATTTTTTGACTCTTATTAAATAAGTACCCATTCAAATCTTCAGCACATATTTTTATTGCAAGCTAATTCTTATAAAAACTGCTCGTTGTAATTCTGAGCACTTGCCAATGCATGTATTCACTCATGCATGACCTTTTTAGTGGTGCAAGTTCATTCCTTAAGTAAAAAGGCCATCAGAATCCCAAATAAAATGTAGGATATAAAAGAAAAGTTCAGGGATTTTTCTTAACTTTCTCAAAACACAATTGAGGGTAGTGATGCGCTTTTGGACATATTCTAAGAATTCTGCCGGTTTTATGCGGTTATTCATATTAATTTGAGCTTTAAATATTTTCATATATGTAAATTTAAATGTAAAATGGAATTTTCATTAATCCTTGTCATTTTCGTAGGTACCGAGGAGAAAATAAAATGTACTGGATTGCCTGCGCGCATGCGTGAAAATACGAGTAATTGAGTGGCAGTCATAAAAAATTGTGATCAATTCATACCGTTAGCTCAGGTTTTATATAAAACAAATTCTTTTCATATCCTTTCCATGGAGCGAGAGAAGGTTATGATGCGTTTTCCAAACCACTTTCCAACTTTTATGGACAAAACGGTCGTTATACTCCGCAAGTTAATATTGAGGATTCTCCGAAACCCCGCGTGGGCGAACAATTCTACCAAAATACGATATACACCAGTGGGGTTTTAAAATTATGCAAGTCACCATAATTTCCTGGTCTGTTACCATTTTGGGCAACTCAGAAAGCTCATGAGCTCGAGAGACAAGAGGATTATATGAATAAAATTGCCTTATAGAATATTTTTACATTCAGCCTAATGCAGGCTACTTAAAACATGAGAACTTTAGTTGAAGATGACTTTTGTTACCAGAAGGAGAAGGCAAACCGATTAGAGTAGGATTAGTTGGGGATGGATCTACTTCCATCAATATTTTACCATTTCAGAAAACCTCATTCCTTAGATGATTTCAACCCTCAGCCCGGCATAAGCCGTACCGCTCTTCATGCCATCCATGAAGCCAGTTCTCATTCACCACCTTCATCGCTATTCCAACATCTACACCTACATTACGATCTTATGCACCTGCTCGCCCTCTTCTACCAGAAAAATCCTTCTACTCCGCCTCCTAGTTCCGCCCTCCAGCTGCCTTCTCTCCTCCACCTCAACCACCATTTCTAGCACTTTAATCGATTTCCTCTTTTCTGTCCATAGCTCTTCCTACCATTTTCCTCCTAATCTACCTCTCAAACACCTGTTATCTACTCTTGACATAGTGTTCAGGTTTCTGCACCATGGAAATCTATGCTCCATAATTGACTCCTATCCAACCTTTTTTTACCACCCATACGCTAGTTTACTGTCATCATATCTCTTTCATCGTCCATTTTTCTTCAAGTTAGTACCCAATAACAGCTTTTACTTGTAAAGAATGTATAACTCTCAGCACTGTGAACTGAATCTAAGATAAGACGGATAATCGATTCAGTTGTTATACGTGATAATTGAGAGAGAGTCAGAAACTAATCAAAGATAAGCATTCCGTTTTTTCCCCGTGATCCTATTACGAAAGTCTTGCGTGCCCCGTGTCTCGAAATGAAACCACGAAGTAGAATACGTGCCTTCCGGTCTCGTGACCCTAATCTCTAAAGAAAAACTCATTCGATTGGTTGTGGGCCATTTTAGCTCTCTCAAAATTTCCCATCGCTGACCAGCGCGGCAAGGAGGGACGGTGGAACTGGAGGGAGTGAAGGGAAAGGACGGAGAGGATGAGAGGGAGGCAACGAGAGAAAGACTAAGTTCACGAAACCTATTCGCGAAAATAACACGAAGCACGCTCATGCAAGGCAAATAGACAAATGGTTGAAATCACTCATCATTATGACTTAACCCGGAACCCTATCACGAGGTCTCATTGTGAAATGAGTCGAAACGGGACAGAAAGTAGTGGTGAGACATCTCACTTTCCAAAGCAATTATGTTGGCAGTAATAAAAAGGTTTACTGACTGACCCTCCACACTAAATAACACTCCTCCTCCGTCTCGCAGGATTTTTAAAGTTGCTTAGCACATGTCCCAAAATCGTCCACTGCACAGAGCCAGGCACTAATGCGAGAGCTATACACAGACTGGAGACTCACATTTATACTTCCATTTCTCTTCTTGGTAGGCAAATGTTTGAAGGATGTTCTAAACCATTTCGCCTTTTTCTTGACCTTCCTTAATTCCGCTTGTGCTCTTCTGCTCGGGAACCCATTCATTCAACTCGCTTTTCCCGCTGGAATGCGTCGAAAACATCCAGGCTTCCAGTTCGATAAATTCTTACTTGCTCTCCCTCAGCCAGCCATGATCCCCAGCGTGCATGTTGAAGTCGACTCGAATTGGAGACGCCTTTTCCCTCAGCCGTCAACAAGTAAGGCATATAGAGGGAAGGGAAAGATGTGCAGATAGCGAAAAAAATATGAAACGAGGAGAGGAGCAAAAAATGAGATGAAACAAAAGCTGTCCCTATTTCCCCATTTTTTTCTTCTCCCTTTGTTCCTTGCTCGTCGTCTTCCCCCATTCTCCATCGCCGTTACTGTTACTGTAGCTCATCGATCACTTCCACATGCCTCCAATGCATACCCAGTAATGCGGAAAAAGGGACGCTACCCCGGATTTAATTCGGATCCAAATGAGTTCTCTTGCCGGAGAATTATCCATCGGAAGCACGCCGATTGTGTTTCGCCGTACGCGTTAATTGTCCACAAGTAAAGGAATTCTCTCAGCCGAATAAAACACTATTCATTTGCTGTAAATTGATTGCTGGGGTATGATGGTTTATCTTCGCAGTCGTTTTGTGGCTGTTCATGAATCACGTACTGTGTTTTTGACTGAGTGTGACTTGAACCGTGATACTTTGCGATAAGAACCCTAATTTTGCTTGCAGAATGAGATTAATATTAATGAAATAAGTAAAATAAATTCTTCAAGTGCAAGGATTAAAATTGTCTGAAGACCATTTGGTTCTATTTTTTAAATTAAGGATTGGAAAATATCTGGTTAAATTTCAAGATTTTAATATGGTAAGATTTGTGACATGATTTTATGAGGATAAGAGATCTTTAACTCTTTGTGAACGCATATAACGTTAAAAGCCGACAAAATGCAACACTGACAGCCTTTCTCCGACGATGGTGTTGAGTTCCTTCTGTTATTGTTACTCCTGCAAAAATATATAAATAGTAATACAGTGGGATCTATATTTAAATGTACTTCCGATGTCTATTTCATGCTACTATTGATATAGTGACTTTATCTGCGTTCAACCTTGTGATACGACCCAAGGTTCTGTGTTACGATCATGAAAGGGGTTGTTAAAATACCATCACAAAGACAGATGAGGATAGGAAAACGACTTTGGATGGGAAGTAAGAAAAAAGTGAGATATTCCTTGAAAAGTAATACATTTATAGAAATAATCTTCCTCCAATTGAATTCAAAACATTTTTTCCGCTTTAAATCATGACCTTAACTCACTGCTGATCACATTGATTCCGCATTATAGTAATTGTGGACATGGATTCCCCGTGGGTAACACGCACATACATGAAATAATTATTTAATATTTTTTAGGTTTACTTCTCCTGGTTTTGCAATATCCTACAGATCGTTCCATATTTATTTGACGGAGTGGGCCTTATAGAGAACATTGTTGCTACACTTACACTTCGAGTACCTACCTACGATTATAAGCCGGACCGGCGGATACCACGTAAGGCGTGCTTCCGATATTGTCAACTATTTACAACACCATACATAAAGTAAATGAGTTACTTTAAGGAAAATTATTTCCATATTGGGATACTCCTTAAAGCGTAGATAGTATAGCACTATGTTAATATTCCTACTGCTAATGACAATATTGCACAACAATTCTTAAGAAGATTTACCCAGGGAATGAATCTTCTTGAGAGCCCATTCTGCCAAATAAATCTGGAGCACCCTTTCGGATTTTTGGCGACTTAAAGTAAATACGCGAAATAATCCTTTTCAAATGTTTTCTTTTTGAGAAGACGATATCATTCATCTTACTCTGCTCCTTTGATCGTAATTGAGAAAAGTTTTTTGATGATGCCTACATTCTTGGAATGAAATTTCCCGGTCTGTTTTTAAAACTTTCCAAATTTACGGAAACCTTTACAGTGGGCGATGATCCTTCGCTAAGTAGAAAAAGAGGGGGATTAATCTTCGTTAAACGGACCGAACATCTTCTGACTGGATCCCTAAAGAGCTCCAACGTATTTCTCTCTCTCCCTCTCAGATATCTCTTTCTTCCCATTCTCATCGACTCGTTCCTTTTCTGCTATTTTCTCTCCCCATTTATTTCATTTTCCTTTCTTCCTTGCTATCATCCTCCTCTTCCTCTCCCAATGTGGATTCTCCCCCATCCTTTTTTCGGGAACTCTTCTGGTTCCAATCCTGTCGCTCAAGGCCGGTGCCCGCATGCCCACGCTACTTAGAAGTCCTCTTCTTCTTTCGCCTGAAAAATATAGTATATACAGCTAACTGAAGCGTATGGCTATCCCAAAAGAGAGATGCGGCTTACGCCCCACTTGTTCCGTTGTTTTGTCGGTTGCTTGTGTAGGGAAGTGGAAACGGAGGTCATGTTCACCCGCGAAACGAACGGAACTCAGACTTCATGCGCTAGAGAAAAGTTTCCATCGAATATGTTAAATAAAATACTTGGCTCTATTCCACACTTATGATTTCTAAAGACACAACCATGGTTTCGCTCATGCTATTTCGCACATGCTATTTCATAACAAAGGTATTTACGATGGCATATATGTGACGAAACCATGTCCTGTTTTTAGAAATTAAAAGATCGGAATAGAAACAGGTTTTCAATTTAACACGTTTGAAGGAAAAGTATTCCACAAAGTTACACCCTAGGCTGTCTCTAATATTTGGTATCCCTAGCGCTGCTTGGACATAGAGTGTAAAGTGTTTAAGGACGTTTGAGAAGGGTGATGAGCTAATGGTTACATACTGGGAATGCAGAGATCATGACGAGAAACCCGGGGTCGGAGAATGCTTGCTCTTAAAGAAAGGTACCAATAGGGCCACAATTCAAGATCCCATCCGTCGTTTGGAGTACTAAGTTTGAAGATTGATAAATATATATCGTTCTATGCGAAAAATGGCGGCATTTGCGCAAAAGATACTTTTCACTAAAAGAGTATAATACCTACGAACATGCTCCGCACGAGGGAGGACGGTAGTCTCGACGTTTGAGTCAGTACATGGATTCCCAAGGTCCCAAATCTTGCAGTCATCTTCAAAATGATCAACCTTGGTTTTGCATTAACATTCTAGGTTTCTATGGCTCTTAATCTAATTGTTTAGATGGACCTTCTCCAATGGGTTGCAAATACTATAAGGGTATTTTCACTCAACCTTGCCGTAGTTATCACACTTCGTGAAGACTACTGCCACCAAGTTTCGCTTCCGTGGTACACAGTGATCTCATTATTAGCAACAATCCACGGATAGATAGCATACTCATCGCAACGGTCCTTGAAAGCTTAAATTTGCTTCCCCTTGCCACCTCCTGGATTCAATAACGGCGGTATTTGGACGCCATATCGTGGACAGACCATATTATTGCATTGAAAAATTAGAATTTGTCGAAGATTTGAGCTCGAGATTGTCAATAATCGTTTACATCATGCCACTCCCGAATCATCCCCATGTATTGTTTATCATGATCAAGCATATAAGTTTTCGTGAACATTCATGACAGTCTTGCACCTGCGCGAAAATCCTGAACTGATACGGGATTGCGTCTGCGGAGACACCTATAGTTAGCACCCAATACATTTCATCCTTCCTCCCATATCAGGCCCCTCTGTGTCTATCTTAGCTAATGGAACTCAACGATCGTTAGGTATCGATAGCGTTAAGGCGGCTCTGACCGCAGGGTTACTTATTTCAGAAATTCTGAAAACTTAACTGTAGCATCTTTGAAGTGGGTTTTATTAAATGAGATGGAAATATGGTTTCCTCGCTAGTTTTACTGTAATTCAGTCTTTAAATTGGAGATTTAAACATGGGCTCTCATGGATATTTCACAGATTAAAGCAGAAAAACATCAATTTGAACGAGACAGTATATGTGATATTTTTATTTAAACTTCTTATAAGAATCAAAAATCCTGGGAAATGGAATAAAAATTAATATAGGAATCTTACCACCTATTTATTAAAGTTATTAGCGAATTACTGTCGTAATTAAAGTCAAAATGCAGTAGTAAAAAACGGTGTTGCAGCCGGCTTCTATGGCTGGACAAATGTGGACATAAAAAATATATTCGTGAATTAATCTGCATATTTTGTACCAAAATTTTGGTTTTCAATAGATAACCCATTTATCAGCGGAAGCTGGATTTTTGAATCCAAATAAATAAAAACTTGTAATTTATATTCAGTTTTGTCTCACATAGTCAGTGTTGAGCTACCTTAAAACCCCACGATGTTACACAATTTCGCCACTTGCCTACTTTAACTCGAGGAACTGGTCATTGTCACTGGAACAAATGTGCCCCAATTTGGACACCAAATCAATCAATGTGAGAACTGATTCTTTCTCCGTGGATCTGAAACGTAAGTTCTTCACGGGTTACCCACCGGGTCAGGTCCTCCATTTCCACCGACACGAAGTTTCGATGTGCTGGTCGCTTATCGTCTTCAGGGCTTCTCGTATCGTCTTCAGAGCCTCACGCTTCTCCAGGGCTTTAAGTCATAAACCCTGAAGATGATAATCGTCGGCGGAAATGAAGTACCGGACCTTGTGTGATACCCGAGAAGAATTTAACGCATTTCAATCAATGTGTACTAATCGAATCATTACGTATTTACCGCCCTAGGTGGGATCACAGTTCCTACTTTCACGTTGTCGTTATCGTTACCCAAAACGCAAACCGTTCTAGAAGATCAGCGCTTACAATTAATGTCCGAAGAACGCACTCCATCAATTTTAAAACAAGAAGTTTTAAGCACGTGACCAAATCTGAAGAGTTGTGATCACGTTTTCACTTTAATGAGCGCGATTGAAAAAATAACGATGACGCGAGCGCAATCTTTATGAAGATCCGTGATGAGCCGCCCCTGGATTGTTTATCAGTATACTGCTGTGTTACCGTCGCGAGCACAAATCAGGGTTTTGCGCATGTGCAATACTCCCGAACTGATGTTGGATTGCGTCTGCGAACGCACCTTTAGTCAGCGCCCCCACGCCTCGCGCTATTCATCACGTCTCCACCTTCTTGTCCGCTCACCCCTTCACGCTTGTGCCCATCTGTTACATTTTCGCTGAAGTCTCGTCTCCCCCCTCAACCCCCTTCCCGAACCCTTCTCTTGTCCCCTCCCTCCCCTTTATGTTCCCTCCATCCTCCCTGCCGTCTCCTCCCACGATATACTTATCTCTCCTTTCAAAGGAACGCCATCACTTCCAAGGAAATCTCCTGACCTCCTTGCTCTCTCTCTCTCCCTTTTCTCAACCCTTCTCCTCTCTCCTCCGCCTTCCATTCTCACATACACGCCCGCCGCAATTTCCCACTCCTTTTCCTCCCGCTCACAAAGATTCACCTCTCAGTGTAGGGAGCACATAGGTGTGCCTTCTTTCTCTCTTTCAAAAGTGGGCATTCCAATAACCTTCGCCCCACATCCCGACTGCTCCATTTACCACCATTACCTTTACTCCCCTGTTCCCTTATCTAATGGCAGGTAACCACGTATCCCTTTGTCCCACGCTGTCTTCCGAACCGCATCCTTTTACCGCCTATCCTGGTTTCCCACTTATAGCAATACGTCAGAGGAAACGTATGTATTAATCCTGGAAAATTCGACAGTTTTGGGGAACACTATTAAAAGTTCATATCAAACTGTAAATGAATATATGATACCCAGACAATTTTGATTCCTATGGCTGTGATATGTAACGTATTTCCGTATATTCTATAGCGTATCTACTTTGATACTTTTTATCTTGACGGGTCATGCATTTGTACTTACAATCGCTGGACTAAATAAGTATTATATTGGACTTTTGTAGGCCCAATATTAAGTCATATATATTTTCTCCCAACGATTTGTAAGCACGATTGTAGGCTAGATTAGCATAAGAGTAGGCGAAATGCAGTGAATAAGGGTTTTATGAAAACTGTTTACCGTAAAAAAAGATGGATAGGGGTAGTTATGAGTGGATGCTGAATGAGTTAGGAATGGATACTCCGGTGATGGACATGCATGAACATGTTCATCGTTAGTTTCGTCAGATCAAGAGAAAGGAGTGAGAAAATCGAATGTCAAAATATGATAGAGGAGTGAACGGTGTGATAGGAGAGGATAGATCGAGAGAATCGCAAATGAATGTGGTGGAAGATACTCTTATGAGGATGAGTATTAGGAGTCTTAAGAACTAGAGGGTGCTTATAAAGCAATGAATGAGGGTAACTGGAGCTAAATAGGTAAGAAAGGATGTATGGGAAAGATAGTATGGAGAACTTTATTAAGGCAGAGTTCGCTTTACAGGACCTCAGTCCCTATACAAGACCTCAGTCCTTACATTAGGACAAAATGAACGCCGATGATGTAATTCGAGCCGTTCATCTTTGGTTTGCATAGCCCGTGCTTAACGAATCTGGCTACCGCGGTCCGCATAGAGGACCATCCTGTTAGTGATAATCTACCCATGCATCAAAATCTTTTATTGAGCCCTATATACATTTGGGATTTCACTGGGACAGTTAATTCATTTTACCTCCACTTCTATGCCGATAACCGTCATAAATTCGGTTCTTAGTCATTTACTTGTTGAAATTCAAATTTTGATGCGATCAAGTTTTGGTATTTCAATGCAAGGAGTAGTTAAATCAAGAAACGATCGAGGATACAGGGTTTATTTTTGGTTGTAAAACCTCTCCTTAAGAATGGTTATGGTTCGTACTTAGAGGTTTTAATCAAAGTTTGGACTTTCTCTCTAGAGATAAGGCTATCGTCATTAAAATAGGAATCAGATCGCTCGTTGATTCTTTAAAACCCCTTTTCTTCTCGGTAAAATAAATGCTTACTACCTACCCAAGTAGAAGCTCCTCCGCATTTTTATACGTGAAATTAATGTCATTAGCTGTCCCATTGACTTTTTAAGACACCTATCCTTCATCTCGTTAAAGTGATGGCCAACGTTCCTCATCACTTTAACGCGAAGAAAGGTAGGTGACTTAAAAACCTTTGTCGGAATACTTACTCAGTTGCTCACAGAATTTATTGCCCGTCTGCATCATTCCACAAGTATAGCGGTTGAATTTGGTTATATCCCGCTACGAAGATGTGTCGTAGATTCAGATTATGAACAAGCAGTTTGGTATAATTAATCCAGAACACTTTCGGATACTTATTTATTGTAACTAATGTTTTATTATTTTTTTATTACTGCTCATTATGTTTGTTGCTTTATTGTGGAAAATTAATGAGTGGTGATTTTGGTTTTCTTGCTTGTATTATATAAATGTTTGTGTGTTTTCGGGAGGCGTAGAAAACCACATAGAAATGCCATTCAGTTGGTTATTTGAGAGTAGTTTTGGAGATCAGTGATTGTAGCTGTTGTTCGTAAATCGGTTTGAGGAATAAAACATTAATTTTTTCTCGCATTCGGTGAAAAATTAAAGACGTTTTGGCTGTGATAGCGTATTTAATTGTCCCTTATCGCCGGGAAACGTAAGGTGCAGTTTGAAGTAGATTTATTCTTGAAAAGTTTGCCTATATAACGTAGTGGTAATATCAGTGATGATCATGTTATGCTAGCATGCAAATTCAGTTGTAGGTCCTGTCGATCACTTCATTTAGCTAAGATTATTTGAACTCACTGAGATGCTCTTCGGAAATAATGGATTTCTTCCTTGTTGAGAGGAAAGTTGGAAAATCATAAAAAAATCATAAATCCGTGGCTGTGGCAGCCCTTTTGAATCCCCCTTTCTCTCGAATCTCGGCTCGACTGGGAAAGTAGGTCCTCTCCCCAGGCGCCTCCCTTCCTCAAACCCTCCCTCCTACCCTCAGCTCGGACAATTTTATTTTTTTTTCCCCGGCGGTGGCCGCAATCACGAGATTGGTACAAGGCATACTCCTTTAGCCTCAAGGGGTCGCGGGTTCACGCCACGGCGGTGAACATGCGAACGAGTCCTTGTCCTCCTCACATTATTGTTATCTTTCGACGATGCGGGTCGTGTTGGTATGACGGACTGTGTCACTCACTCTGTGTTTCAACCAGAAGGTTGGTTTTGATAGGTGAGAGTAGCGCTCGCCCTGTACTAAGCCATTCGCGTGTGAAATTCACACATTCAGGTTACGGGGGCCAGTTCCTTTCCCTGGGCCACCTGCGATTTTCCACGAAGTTCTGGCAATCAGACAGTCGAACTGCGAGGGTTTTCTGAGGGGGTGTCCAGAGAGGCTTCACCCGGATTTGGACCCGGAACCCTCCGGTTGGTACCCCAGCGAAGCGGCCAGTGTATTTCATTTAAATCCCGAGGCCTCAGCTTCGAATGCCGAGGGCTCAGCTTTGAATCCCAGCAGTGACGTACACATCTGAGTTCATTCCAAGCTTGTACAGTAAATTGGCATTTAATTGACTCTCAAGTCAACCAGGTGACATGCTCTTTCGGACAGTCAGTCATAAATATGGGCGAGACTTGCTGGTCCTTGAATACTCGCTTGAAAGAACACCATAACACACTCGCGTTATGATAGCATCAAGGTAGACATCCGGGTTCAATCCAAGCATGATCATCCAATAGCATTGATAGACTAAGTCTATGAGGTAGGTACCCCGCTTATGCGGAAAGTCAGTCGTACATATGTAGGCGATACTTGCATATCCTTGAAAATTCACCTGACAGAACGCTCTAGGGTAATCACGTTATGACAGCGCCATGCCTGATCTTAACCACTTTTCCTCTCGTCTCCTGATAGACAATAGGTGCTCTCAGCTCCCTGTAGTTTTGAGAATGACGTAATAAATTATGATATTAACTTGAAAGATTTTCCACCTCCTTATTCAGCTGGAATATGCTTTACGTACTAGTTTTCAAATGCCATGAGAAAACGAAATATGTGATCAAAGAGCAATGGAAATTCATAGAAAGAGTTCATCATGGAATCAGAAAGAACTTGTAGTGAACAGCGGGATGGCATAATGGCATGGATGATAACACTGTAGGCAATACTTCACATGAGTTTATATCTTATTTTCTTTTCCTGTTACATCTTTGGAATTCTGAATGGTATAAGGTATAAGAGAATGATGATCGATGGAACATATAACGGAAAAATGCGATGTCAAATTCCTTTTCATATTTCTTTGTTAGTGAATCAAAATTCTGCAAAGCCACTTTATTTCATTAAACTTCCTTTCCGACTATTCCTAGGATTTTAGCACTTTGACTGAGTTATAGAGAACAAAAGAGAAGGAATTTGACAACCAAGGGAGAAAATAATGTTTGAAATTTATTTACACTGTTAGTCTTTTTGTCTTACACCTTCAAACTCACTCCACTACCCGTGTGTCAAGTTCGTGGAAGAGCTGACGTTCGTCACTCCAACTGTCTTTATTGATCGTCATTCCTAACCTTCAACTTTCAAACCTGCTTTTTTATTGGTGTTTCTCATATTTCTGTTCTCCGAATCACTCCCCAATTGTCGCATTCCTACTAATTTATTTCCATTCTATCCCAAATAAACTCGTAAATTTTAAGAATTTTCACAAACAACTTCATTGATTGTCCTTTCTACGATTGCGAGCAATCTCATTGAGCAACGTTATGCCCATCTGCTTCAAAATAGGACAATTGACCAAATAAGCGAAACATTTCCCCACTGACATTGTGAAATTCAATTTTGGTATCTTAAACTAAAGTATTCAAGTTCGGTAGCCAGCATAGAGGATGCTTTCCATGAAAATTTATAATGCCTTATTGACATGGATTGTTTCTGCTCAACTCATTTTGGCAACTGAAAAACGAATTCCTATACATCCCTAGAATATATTTATACCTCCATACTACCCTGCGATCTGCGGTAGACCTGTAGAGCCGGGATGTTTGGACATCAGGCATGAAAGGGAAGGCAATAGGATAAAGGAGAGAAGGGAGGAGAGAGGTGAATTGCATACTAACGGTGTTTCTTATGTTAGTTTCACGCTGACTTTGGTATAATCACTGACGGTGTGTGGAAGGAAGGAAGTTTTGCACCTATCATTTCGACAGCTTATCTCTTATTTTCTCGCTTCACTCAGTTCTAGAGTCGAAAAAATATCCTCCATGTCGTACTGAAACTCGCCTGAATTTTTTCGCTCGGAATGTTTAAGCAGTCTAATCCTAGTTTGTAGCCTTCGAGTCTCTGATGGCTCCCAACCTAATGCTTCCATTAGCTGTGTAACAATTTTTGTTTGCTCGGAGAAGTTTTCAATGAAGCGTACGGTAGTTCATCTGTATGTCATTCAATCTTTCTGTGCAGGGTCACAAATGCGTGATGCATTTGATATGTGGTCAATCCAGAGCAAAGTGGCATCTCTCTCTCTTTCACGTTTTCATCGAAGAACCTTCCTACTATTCGAGTGATATAATAAAGTATAACTTTTGGTGATTATTCGTAATCCGTTGCCATTTGGTTATTTGACGTAAGCTTCATGATTAAATAATTAGAGAAAGATGAAATCTGAGTGGTCATATGGCAAGTCCTCACTTGCGTGGGAAGACGCCGTACAGCTAATTGCCATGTGTGACCGAGTACTTGTTGCATTTTTAATTTAATCCTCATTGAACACCCCTTTTGGTTTCAGAGCGCCGCAAAAGCTCCAGAAATGAGGATTATTTGAGGTCGAGTCTGTTGTACTCATTGCCTATTTAATCACTTCTTCTACCCTGGGATGTGCTAATCCGTAAAGCCGCTATACATCTTCGCTCTATCACGTCTCAGCTTTTCATTCAATTTTCATGAAGCTAGTCAAAACTTGGGCTCTATTATTTGTCGGAATTCAGTTTCCCTGTTGCAATAGCTTGAATGCTAAATTTGACGGTGAAATTGAATATTTTCATAACGTACAGCTCGCAACTTCTATTGCAAAATTTTATTCTGATATCGTGTTGTACCATTTTTTTACTGTCTGCTTGTGACTCTCTCGATGGTGGTAATGATTGAACAGTAGTCAATTTTCTGTGAAATATTTGACCTAACTAAATAAGTAGGTACCTACTTAGAGTGAACACTTGGGATGATTTGACTTGGAGATGCGCATATTTGTATATTTTTAGTTTTTCTGAAAAAAATTGTTCAGGGCAAAATGCACGATATTCGTCGCTGACAAATATTTTTAAAATCGTAGTGGTTTATTTTACTGCAGAGATTCAACATGAGCCTCTGGTGCCGTCCTGCTCCTTTAAAATATTCAAACTGCACCCAAGTGTGACGACGGGATTAGATTCCTATAAAGGAATACATTATGTCCAGAAAATGATGTTTATAATTATTTGTGACCTAACCTACCTGTATTTAGATCAGGATTGAGAAAATACCGAATATTGTCTTTGAGAATTGGGCTGATCGGATAAAATCTTGTGTGAATGTAGATTTCCGTTGAAAAGCTTTTGCTTCTCAACTAAACGTCAACTGTGAAGCTAAATATTTATAAGCAGTGAAGATTGAAAACAGCAGCTGGGTGTGCGGTTCTTCACTCACAAAGAAATGGACACAGGAGAAGGCACTAGGCCATTGTAGCTACATATTTTCACTTAGGCCTGGGTTTATTACGTCGGGTTAACTTTAGCGGGAAGATGACGGAATGAGTTACAGTTAGGTTAACTAAATTCTAACTGAGAACTCGGGTTATATAAACCACATCAGATCAGGGTTAGTTAGCGCGAGAGTTATGTACGGGAGAAATTATTAAAATTTGTTTCCATGCCGGAGAAATACTTAAACTGAAATTATAAAGAAATAGGTAGAGGCTAAAATGGCTTTAATTGGTGCCCCCTCCGTCCTCTTGGCGAAGTAATGGCGTAAATGGAAGGTAGGAATGTGTGGAGATGAAGAAAAGTGGTGGCTAGGGATAGGAAATGCTTAAGGGAAGTGTTCCCAGTGGACACTGCTGAGCCTGGAGGTCTCGAACCCCATTAAAACCGGAATGAGCGGCATCTCACGAGTTCTCACCACGTTTTTGGTGTGGTATTCTGGATGTAGCGTCCAAGGATGGTCCCAGAAAAACAACCGGCGACAGGTATCATGTGATGCGGAAGGTGTGCATAGGGTAACGGCTAAAAAAAATAAAATTACAGATTAAAAAAAAACAATTACTGATAATAATAACTGTTACAGCCAATAATTTTAGTCTCCATTATCTGAGTTCCTGTGAACCGAGGATCCTTATTATTTGCGGTACATTTTCAGTTTGATGACTTCATTATTAAGCCAGTTATGTACATCCTGTACTTTAATTTTTGGTTTTTTATGAGAATTTCTAATGCTTAATTTATTTGATTCGACAGTTTGTTGGAGAAACGTGCAGAAATGTTTCTACTGTTGTGCCTAGAGACCGTATATATATATATATATATATATATATATATATATATATATATATATATATATATATATATATATATATATATATATATATATATAGATGATTGAAGTATATGTTACGGGTAAGAAAAGAAATATTTTGTTCAAAGAAGTTGTTCGTCAACATGATTTAAAAAATATAATAATTTACCCTGCACCTTTACTTTTTAAATTGTACTGTAAAAATGATTCACCGGGTAGAAAATGTAGTGCTAGCGTCACTTATCAATTGAAAAAATTAAGTCGATGCACAGAAATGCCTTCCTCCACGGAACCTCGTAAAGTTTAACGAATTCGATACGCAGGCAGCCCGCACAACAAATAGGTGCTCCAAACTAGGCTGTGTGTAGTTTGATTCAAATTAATATTTATCCATTGTTTTTAGTTGATAATTTTACAGATTCTTCATGCATTCCTGTTAATTAAAGTCCTTATATCATCCAAAAAAGGTATTCAGGATTCCAATGGAAAATTTCCGCTACCGACGGGATTAGAACCCGGTCACTCAGGATCCAAGTCAATATATATATATATATATATATATATATATATATATATATATACACACACACACACAGGGAAAGTTTCGCCAATAGGCCACAACAATAAAAAATACACTGGACAGGGGGTGGGGAAAGAAAAGTAAAAAGAGACGACTTACAGGCTCGAAACGTTCCCAGTAAGTCGTCTCTTTTTACTTTTCTTTCCCCACCCCCTGTCCAGTGTATTTTTTATTATATATGTATATTCTTTTGAAGTTTTCGCCAATTGGCCACAAATATATAAATTAAAACTTACAGGAAGTAGGAGAAAGTAGCACTTCTAAAGCTGACGAAGGACCAACCGGTCCGAAACGTTCCCGTAAGAACGAATTCTTTATCTTTATCTCTTTCTCCTGCCTCCTGTAAGTTTTAATATATATATATATATTTTTTTAATTTACCTCCGTTCAATCATGCTTCCGACCTAGGTTCGCGTGTGTGTTTTTGTCCCCCCCTCCATCACACAGCGTTTTGAACGCGGACGGAGAAGTATTCCCATTAATAAACTGCTGCTTCCGTGGTTTCTTCTCGTTCTTCTCTCTGAAATTTATTACTTCACCTTTCTATATTTTTTTACAATTATCTCGGATTTCTAATCGATTGTTTCTTGAACTGTTGAGAGCGAAATCTGCCAGAGCAAGCTTCACAATATCGGCTGTCGCGGCCGATATACAGGCCGGTATACAGGTAACGCTTGACCACCGACAGTTCGTTGCGGTTTATTTATAATTTATCACTTTGGAACAAATCGCCCAATATATCGGTTGTCAGACTTGTGCGCTTGCTGGAATACTCTCGGACCATTACGTATCGGTCGGATAAGCCCTAGTTACTCTAGGTGGGGAATGTTTTATTTATTTCTTAACAGAATGGACCAATGAACACAAAAGCAAGAAAGCCCTTGGACAGAAACTATAAGAGGGGATTTTTTTCTCACTTCTCATCAGACGTCACGCCACCAATGCCTTCTCCTCTCCTCCCTCCTTCTCAACACCAATCGCTACCCGTTGGAATGTATCGTCCGATAACTGATACACGATATGCCGGAGTCAACCCGCTACGAGCCCAATACCCAGTATTTTGAGCCTTCGGTGTAAGTCAGTCCTTTTACATATTTTGGTTGGATGCGCAGAAGAATTTCTCTACATTTATTCGGTTTTGTACATTGGTGGTGTGTGAGTCAAGCTTCAGTGTTTTTCACGAAAAGCAGCATTTGGGGATTCATTTTTTAAGTATTTCATTTCAAGTGTCATTTTCCAAAACGTAACATTTTTTACCAGAGTCATTTTTGCTGTCGAAGTCCCACCAATTACTTCGGTGAACAACACGGTAGGCGATTCCAGCGAGAAAAATATTGACCCCATTGCTCTACCTTGCGCGTTATGTGGATAGAAATGTTGATGGTGATGGTGATTCTTTACCATGATGTCTAAAAGCAGACGCAGCCAGCGAACCGTAGCAGCCAGGTGGGTAATACTGTTTTCATTTAAGGATTGGAGTCTTGGGTTAAAGAGTGAGATATAGTCTCAACATTTGAGGTCTGAAATACCCGTCTGCTACTATCTTGTCATTCAGTGAGCTAGAAACCGGAGTATGGGGCGTGTAGTACGATAAATATAAAATAATCTGCAACAATCCTGTCGATAGGCGTCAGTTCACTAACCTCTAATGTTTTCCAGTGACTTTACTTCATAAATTAAGTCATCCCTTTAACGGATAATTATGTGTAATTGTAGAAGGATAATGATTAATCTATTTTATTTTTTGAAGTAACTTTTTTCCGGATTGCAATGGAATTACCTTGAAACAAATTGAGAAGCATCTTCAATTTAGTCCTAGATTAGAACTTCTAGGGTATCGCATTATTGACCGGTATGAAGTTGGTTACATAATTATAGATTTCAGTTTGACGAGGAAGTTGGATATTTTGGGTAAGAGGGAACCATCAAGGGCCCATCAATCTCTCTTCTCTATTACTCCTTGACTCCACCCATCGACCACCTCAACGTCAGTATTTAATAGCTTTATCCTTTAAACCAATGTGACAGGATACTCAAATGGGATGGCTGTCAATCTTGTCTCCGTGAAGAGACCTTTAACTAACCAGCTACTATCAATATATAGAGCGATATTTAATCTTCCTTTCTCATTTCATGGTTTCAGGCTCAACTATGTGGAAGTTGATTTTCAAAAATGAAAAAGTAACTCTGTTTTCTTCCACAGATATATTCTCTTGGTACAACATTTTTCAACACAACGGTGCCATCATACCTTATGATGACACCGTTGTGTCGAAACATGCTGTACAAAGAGAATAAATCTGTGGCAGAAAAAAAAATTACTTTTTCATTCGTATGTTTCTTTCTCCTTTTTCTCCGGCCAGCCCCCTTCCCTCTTTTAAATTCAGGTGGCTCTTCCCTCGACCTATTCATTCTTATAGTCCTTTAAATCCTTCCTTAACCCTTACAATGAACTCTTTCTTGTTTTTGCTCACTTTCCCTTACTAAACATCCTATTTTTTCGTTCTTCCACCATGCGTACCCTATCTTGCTTTCCGATTTTTATTTGGTCTTCCCTGTCCTCTTTAACCCTACGATGCAGTCTGGCGTCCCACAAAAAGAGACTACCCCAGCCAGCCCGCACGAAAATCCATCACCATATTCTCCCGTCCCGTTCTCCTGTTACCACCTCATGCACGTTGTGCCCAAGGCGATTATCCTACCCTCCCGTTAACGTCCTCCTCCCCCAACAGACACCCCCGTGTGCATGCAGACATGCTCCTTGTTCACGATGCCGCCACACTTTTCGAGCCCTAGCTCGTGGAATTGTGAGCACAAAGGGCTTGCGCGCTCGGGAATGCATGCACGATGTACTTTGGGTTCGGATCTTTGGGTCAAATATGGGAGAGTTGGGAGCTGGTGTAAGTCTTCCTTTCTCCCTCTATTAGACTGGTTGTGTCAGGCGAAACTTGATGGAACTTGCTTAACATAGTGAAATGAAACCTTTAACTTAGTAATTCCACATGAACTTTATTTACGACCTAGGTTTCGATTTATGAAGTCATCATCAAGTCCTATGATGACTTTATAAGTCGAAACCTAGGTCTTAAATAAAGTTCAATTGGAAATTCTAAGTTGAAGCTTTCATTTCACTACTTTCTCCCTGTTTCTTTCTCTTCGTCCTCATCCTATTCTTTCTCACCATCTTTTACCCCTCCAGCAACTTAGCCCGTGATTAACGCAATTTGGTGGTTTGTCTGTTTTCTGCGCCTCCCGCGATTACCACGGTCTAGTAAATTTCGACATGCTTCTATCAGCGTCGGCCACGTATTTACAGTCCGCGACTATGATGCTATTTGCTCATAAGAAGTACCTTCACCACAAGATGGTAGTGATTGACAATAAACACGGTGTAAATAGTATTAGTAAAGAATTTTACACTTATTTGCTATGAAAAAGAAAAAAATAGGACCTTAATTTCCATAATAAAAAATATTTTTTTCTTGATAAGTTGCCTAAAAACATACCTCATTACAAAGCTGATGTTGATAGCTACTATGAGTAGACCTCGCCTTGCAAGACAAATGCCTAATCAAACGTTTAAACTGTTACACTGGCGTATTCAAATTAATCGGCTACATTCAGAATTACTGGTCAACCATGTTATCAGGTTTCGGTGAAACCGTTATCCGAAGCCATCGATTAATGCCACGTATGATGAGCTGTTGACCTGTATAAAAATCTAAGTCAACATCTTTGTTAGTATAATAGTATTCAGTCTAATCGTGTCAAAAAGCCTTCATGAATATTTTGCTTCATCTGGAAAAAATTCTTTCTTTATACAACTTACCGCATTTCC
Source organism: Pyrrhosoma nymphula (assembly GCA_963573305.1). NCBI lineage: Eukaryota > Metazoa > Arthropoda > Insecta > Odonata > Coenagrionidae > Pyrrhosoma > Pyrrhosoma nymphula. The sequence continues at coordinate 69,730,976 of OY754331.1, forward strand.
AACTCTCAATTTTCCTTTCTCCTTTAGTATCAGCGACATTTTACCAATCTGCACTTCTCAGTTTTTGATTTCAAGCAACCTTTAAAGAAAAAACAGGTAGCTGCTAGCTGGAGTTCCGGCAGAAGCTGAAGTAAATTTCCGGGGGTACCTCTAAGCTTTGTGTAAATTATTGTAATCTGAAACAGTAAATGTATCATTGGATTCATTCTCGTTATGGAGATATTGAGTTTAAGAAGAAACCTTTGTGGTAATTTCGATTTGTTTGTTATAAACGAATAAGTTTGCAGGTTGATCGTAGTTCTCACCGCATGACTGGTTGCTCGTATTGAAACGGTTGTTTGGTTGACCAGATTTTCCACGCCCTAGCTGAGAGCTTCGTGTCCGACCCAATCTCTTCATATCCTTTTTCGTCGTTTGCTTGAGACGACGACGCGACGCGACGGTGCCCTAGGGGAGCCAGTGGGTTGCTGCTCCCACTAGGGCTTACTTGGCATTTTCTGATGCTTCACTTCATTGTAGAGAAAGGAGGGAAGTGTTCGATCGATCGCGAGATCTTGTTTCCAGTTATCGCGCCATCAGGGCGAACTTAAACGTTGATAGGACAACGACGGAGTACCTGACACGAATTCGCGGCCCTATAAGATTTTTAGGTCTTCATTGTGAAAAATCACGCCTTTTTTAACGGCGCGCTTGAATTTGAGAGCGGAATCTTTGTAAATGGTGGTTTAATTTTAATATCTCAGTTTTGCCGTGCTAACGTCATATTAGGTTTCGTGGAATATCGGCATGCGTGAAAATAGTATCACTTGGTAATATTCTGCCGAATTGGTTTTATTGGTTCTAATGTTTAAAAAATCAACTACAGAGTTGAAATACTTTTAAAGATAGACAATGCGTCTAATTTAAAGGAGATTATGTGGAGGAGTTGAATGGGAAACTTTAGGGGAGAGAAAGGGTTGGTTAGTTCTCCTCGGGAATAGCATACCCTGAGGAAGCCATGAAAACAACGTCAGTGACGATAGGAAGATAAGGGTATTACAATAGTACCTGTATAAGGGGAACCAGTTTTCGGGGGAAAAGTCCTTCAAAATGCCGTTGCTAAACATTTTTAATCCTTCAACAATTTCGAAGTTTTCTAAAAAAATCCAGTCATCAAAAGTACTTCTACTCTAATGATTATGTGTTGAACGGGATTATTTTATTTCTGATGGTGACGAGTTCAGCAATGACATTGGTCAGTGCATTGAAAAATGTTGAGTAACAATTCCAAGGGTTATTTTTTTTCATCCGCGAAGTTAGTTCGCCTACCATCAATTTAATTCCTCGTGTGTGTGCAACGAAGCAAACGCGGCGCTCTGCATGAACATAAAAAATAAGACGCAAATGCCTCTTCAGATCGTTATTTTAGTATACTGCCTATAACAAGACATCGCCAAATACTTGGAAAAGTCATCTCGCTGCTCGCGGTGCCTTTAAAATTTTGCAAAACGATAGTACTTGCCACCGGTTCCCGACTATACTGCCTCCCTCTCACCGCTCACCAGCTATCCGCTCAGCATTGATTGCTGTTGTGATACATTATTTTTACGACTTTTGAGTTAACAGACATGTTCACAGTACTTTTCATATCTAAAATATAGCTCTGTAAGTAATTCGTCGTGGCGTTTGCATATATTTTCTTAAACCTTGAAGATTTATCACTCTTTCATATTTTAAACCGTGATTTAAGTGTTCTTAAAGATCATGTTGAAATGCATGGAAGTAGAATGATCGAATAGATGAGTGTGGGTTGATAGACAAATGAATTAATGGAAACATCATACGGAATGATGAGATCTAAGACAGAGATATCGGAGGGACTTAGGATCAATGTACCTTTTAAGATGCAACGCATGAGTCGGCGCGAAAGACGTGTGAGAGGACGGAACAATATGATAGAAGTATGATAGTATTTTTACGGGGATAGGGTTAGCGTGGATGTATATCTTATAATATATCCGCCGGATGTTACACTGAAAATGTGAGTCCATGGGCACAATTCTTCAATCATATACTTGTGACGACACCAGGCTTCTCCCTACGTTTTCTCAATTTACCATATAATCATTCTCTTACCACCCTACCTGCCTAAAAACCTCAGATTCCCATTGCCTCCCCAAAATAAACAACCAAACTGAAAATTTCCGCGTCCAACATTATTCATAAAGTTTGTTGACTGCAATTACCCAGAAAAGGAAATTCATGAATTTTACTTGTTTGCGTCTTTTAAGGTGAGCATAAATTCATTAGGGATGGGATTTGGTGTGCTGTGGAACCAAGGATAATATGTTTTAGGTCGTTGGGTGTGCCGCACACCTGCCGTGGTTATAGATCGCCCGGCCCGGCCTGATCCCTAGGCCGCTGGCCGTACCGCTCTCACCTTGTTTGTCCTCCGGCGTGAGGTCTGTTGTCGTCGACCATAGCGAATGAGAAAACGTTTGGTGAAGGAGGATATTACGCGTTCACAAGAGGGGAAGACAAGACGTGTTGTTTGCCTTAGGAGTAAGGTTGAGTTTCGGGGACGCGAAGCGGAATTAGTTCGGTTGGTTAGCGATTGCAATTGTAAGTGGGAGGGAAGGTGTGCCTTTTTTAGAATAGAATGCCTTTCCATGGTGCCGCCCCTGGGCACGGACATGCCCGTATTCACCCCTGAACGGCCCCTGAGTTCTCCACGTCCATCCGCGCCTACCTCCTCGCCGGAGGTAAAGGCCGCGAAGCAAGCACGCATAAGCGTCTGCGACTAAACTCAAGGAAGATAGTGCGCCCCTGATTGGTTGGTTGAGGATGAAGGCGAATGGGGGATGCGGGATGGAATGCTGGGACTATGCAAGGCACTCCCAAGATTGCGTTCCTTTCTTCTCCTTCGTGTTAAGCTACATTTTCACGCATCGGTTTTAGCGTCGTTTAGCCGCTGCGATGTGCGTCACACATCTACCCTGTTTCCATGGCAACGGAAGCATCGGATGATAGCAGAAGCCGGCGAAAACCGTGACGCGTTGTCTTCCTAATTATTCCTGTTAATTTTGGATATATAATATATGTTGAAGAATTTTTAGGATACCGAGAGTAGCCATGGTATTACCTTTACGGAGTCACCCGCATGTGAACGTAGATGTGAAATTCCACAGAAGAAAAATCACTCGCCTTGACCGGGACTCGAACTCGGATCTCTCGATTTAGTACCGAGTGCTTTAGCCAGTTAAGCTACCGAGGCGTCCCTCTCTCTAATTATATATTTTGTGGAGTCTCCGAAGAGAAATATATGTTCTTGAAGAGCAATGGTGTGGCCTGCCTGGTCTGCACCACCTATGTCAACAATCTAGTTCCTCGGGGAACAATCAATTGACCAACAAATGACAGACAGAAAGAGTCGACCCTAACTTCCTTCCGCAGAACTGGCGATACAGGTTGCGTCAAAAGTTGAAAGATGGGCAAGTCCGACGGCAACGCAAACCTGTGTGACTCCGATCCATTCCTCCAATGAGGTTAGGACTCAAAAACATTTTAAAGTAACTTTGGATGTCTAATAGGCAATGTTAGAGAGATATTCCGGAAGTTTTTCAGTTGAGTAAAAATATTTGGAGTAGCGTCACTCTCACCTTAGCGCGAAATGGTATGTTACTGAGCGCGTTGTCGCATTTTGCCCGTGTTGCTAAATTCCATGCGCTTTATTCTTCTCTTCATACTTTTTTTGCGCGTCCTCGATATCGAAGATTCGCAAAAAATGTACACAGTGGCTCCTCATCATCTACTTTATGAAAGGAAAAACGACTCATCATAATAAGGTACATAGTTCCACTCAAAATAGTGGACTGAATGATTATATAAGCTTTCGCTGACATTCGGTAAATCTTTACACTATGTATTTTTAAGGCAAAGCAACCGCTGGATTACAACTTCCTTGTTTCCTATCGTAGGCTGATGAGCCATTCGTTTTATCAAATGTTTGCTAATAAAAAAATCACATAATGGAATTTATGGAGCAGTAAAAGTGTGAAGTAAAGGTTTTACCGGTCATTTGTATTGAAACCTTGTAAATTTTTATTTTATGTGCACTATCGTACATTATGTTTGCGATTCAAATACGTTAATAAAAATTGATATCAGTCGCTGTGCTATGATTTCATAGAAATCCTCAGAAGAACGTAAATTGTCAATGCAAAAGAATTCCTGGCAGATACATACGGTAAATGTAGTAAAAGAGTAGGCATTAAAGCCTTTTAAAGTACAAATATAACCAAAGTTAAAGTAAAGTATAAGTTAAAGAGTACATCGACGTAACGAATATTTTAGAATCCTTTCATTCTATTTTCAATCGCTTCACCGCAGATTCCGTGTTCTAATTAAGTGTGAATCCAAAATAGGTACCTCTCTAAATGTTCCGTAATCCAGCTCCCGTTGATACTGGCACATGCGGCACATGACGTTAAAAGTCAATTCGTTCTCGGAGCCACTGCTAAGGCGTGCACCGCGTCCAATCTCCATCGAGAATCGACCTTGTCCCCTCGACTTCCATTGTCTCTCGGACCCTGCTCATTATGTTCATTCGAAGGTAGTCACCACTCGTGGGACGCTGACATCTTTGGGCAGGCCGACTGCAGTTACTGGGTTGGGAACGTGCTTATCGCTCAACCCATGGTTCGCTGGTTCGAGTCCCGCTGCGCTTGTGGTGGCTGTGCTACTCACGCAGCACGTTTTGTATCATATACATTTAGTGAAAGGATCACATTAACTATCCATTGTATAGTATGTAAAGATTGGATGCTACTATACTTCCTGTTTCTAATACGGGTGAAATGCTCAACATCTAAATCTGCATGATACTCTGCAAACCATAAATGCTTGTAAGGAGGCGAAGCCTCACAAGCATGCACTACACTATACGTGTGCTACCAATGTAAGAGGGACCATTAGTATAAATGTATTTTTTAACTACATAAATGTACAGAGGTACAAGAGTTGCCCTGCGTCCTGGGATGCCTCTAGAGGATGTATTCAATACGCACTGTGACATTTAGGGACTACAGGGTATGCCACGTGGTGAAAAAGTATTTGGAACACCCAGCTGAATACGTATTTAATCGAAAGTTAATAATATATTTTCCATATATATGCTTTGATACTAATACAAAATGAATTTATTCATATATCACTTTTATGTACTGAATATGTATGGAATATAAAGTTTGCTGTGTTGGTTTTCTTATGACTATTTTGGTGCGAAGAGTCATTTGAAAGAAAAGGTACTTTATATAAATAAATCCGATATGCTTATAACTATTATGACCGTTATTTATCAGAAAATTGCGTTAATTCCGTGATAAATGAAATCGAGTTTGGAAAAATCCATTTTTTGATGTTTTGAGTGTAATATTAGATTAGATAAATTTAGAATCTAACCAATACAAAATAAGTTATACATAACTGCGAGAATATTGGCGAAGAGCTTTCTGAAAATAGTTTTTCTAAATTTCTTACTGTTATCGGAACATAAAATCATAGACTGAAATATCTATAAAATTGACTTTCTCAAATTCAACCATGTTAATCTCAGAAAAAAACGCATTTTGCAGATGAAGGGCGGTCAGTTTCGCCTAAGGTGCCTTAAGTTAAAATTTATCTTCCTAGTTGGAGCAAATAAAAAAACGAATCTAGAACTAGAACCGATTCTAGAAATCTAGAAGTGAGGTTCATTCCCAGGTTGCCGATCATGCCGACAGATTCGATGTTGACTTCTTTATTCTCAATTACGTAAATGTGAGAAAATATTTCGGGTTTCCCACCGGATAGCATTGTTACTCAGCACCAAAATTTCGAGAGCTAAGCCTTCTATCACCTTCAGAGTGAACACGGATTACCCTGCTTAACCCTGAAGACGATAGCAGACTTTGCCATCGAAACGTCGGTACTACCCTGTTAAAACCCGAGATCACTTCCTACAGAGGCTATTTGCCTAGAAAAATCGAGTTCATTCGGAAAGAATTATGTTTCATCGGAATTTTTGATAAACTTGTATTGAAAATTTAACGGGCATATCCAACTCCTAGCCTTTGAATTTATTAGGGTTGACGAGATAACTTCACAATCTAGCTCCAAATATTGACCGTTTCCTTGCAAGTGAGTACTTTTTTCATTAAACGCATCAATAACGAGCTTGCCAGAGCACAATTGACTTCTGGCGTTCAAACGCAAAGTCCCCTATATCCGTCCGCGGCACTACCCGCGGACCTGGGTGGGTTACGAAGCGGGACCCCGCAATTATGTAATCGATGGCTCGCTTCGTTTCGACCTGATGCGGGGTTTCCATTGGAGGAGGAAAGAGCGTGACGGAGGGGAGACAGGAGAGGGGGATGTGACGACAACCCCTCTTCTCTTCTTTTCCCCGATGCCGATGTGGACTGATGCAACAGATCCGCAAGGTGGGGAGGGATAGGAAATCACACATTCCTTCCCTCTTTCATTTTCCCCTGATCGTTCTCCTTCTTGGCTGGTTGGTCATTTGTAGAGGTGAAAGACAGCTGAGGTCAATTTGCTCAGGGATTAAGGATTTGAGGCTAGGACAGAAAAATCTGGATTGTTTAAGGAAAGAGAAGGAGGGGTGGAGCACAACCCCGCGTTGGCATAAATCTACATCTACATAATACACTGTAAGCCATTTCAAGGGTTAGTTTTCACCCTTCACTTCACCAAGGGTGAGCTTCACGGGTGAGTGAGGTGGCAGGGTGTGAGTTTTCACCAACATGCACAACACCATACCCAAAAGAGATTGATAAAACTACGACTTTCAATGCATTGTTAATAACCTGCTACAATTGCAAACAATTTATATTAATGCATTCAGCAAGTACATACATGCACAAAAATACAAGAACTATGCAGGGAAAATACGAGAGGTTTTGTCAAATATACTATATATTGCCAACTATCAATGGGTGTAGTCAAGTTGGATTTCCTTTCACTTGACGACGTGTTCATATCGTTAGCTTCTCGACAGAGTGCATTGGCTTTCTCTTAAGTTTTTTTCGGTAGAACTGCCAATTGGTCAAGATTACTTCCCCCAGCGGGGCTTCTCGCTCTGATGAAGAAACGATTCACGCCTTCCGATATTGCTTCAATTATATCAAACATAATCTTATGAAAAGGGTTTGAGTTGAAAGAAAAATAATTATTCCAGGTGATAGAGGTTTTTGGCTTGTTTAGTCCATATCATGGCTGAGTACTGCACCAGTGAAAATGATTGATTGAGGATTAATATACGCATTTATGTCCTCAACATGGTAGGCAACACGTATATTTGCAATAAAATTCAACATAGCTGTATTTTTACTACATTCAATCGTGAAAACCGTAGTTTCAGTATCTGCCTGCAATAAATCGTAACAGTGTAAATACTGATAGTCAGCAAACACATTTTAGCTAGATATCCTGTCCCCATAAATCGTAACCTTTTCAGCTTCTTTTTCTTGTCTTCAAATTGAGTTAGAATAAAGTATGTTTGGTTAGTTGTTAATACGAGACCGGAGCCTCTTATCCGCACCGTTAATGGCCTTGCCATAACGGTGCCCTCCTCACAATAAAGGCGATCACCTCTATTGTGAGGAGTCAAGTGTTTAATGTATTTCCGACGGACCGTGTAATGCAGTCAAAGCTCTCTGCGCTGAGTACCCAAATAGTGATCGGAACTCTACTTTAACTCCTCCGGCTCTACCGAGATTCTAATCCAGACCATCGTGATGTAAAGTTAGTACTCCGGCCGCCTCACCGATAGCCATCTCAAATTCATTAAATGAGCCGTCGGGAGCAAAAGTGGTGTAAGTCAGATTGTTTGCCATTCTTTAGTTGGGAGTCCTGAAGCATTCCTCTAACTGTTTTCTGTTTTTGCACGAGTGGCGTTAGTGTACCTTCAGTGTTATTTAACTAGAGAGCTACTTTCAGGGTTAGGTTTTTATTTATTCCACGTTGGGTCCCATTTTAGCTAACGTGTTCATTGGACTTACACAATTTTTGCTATCAACGGCTCAAATACAAGTGTTTAGAGAGATCTGGGAAAGTGTATTTCAGAATGGAGAAAGATGGAGGGAAATCTGGTGTCGGAATTAGCTTACTCATAGAGAAATGCTTCAAGAGATCTACAGTTTAACGTCAATGATGACGGACGGAGCACTCTATACTTACAGTATCGATTATCAGAGTCCCGATTTACTTAAGTCTTGTATTATCCGAGGTCAAGATATTTGTGTTGTGGCTGTACCAAGGCAGTTTAGCCCGTACAAATGAATGCCAGGTTTGGGCAATATGTTGATCTCCAAATAACTTATGCGATTCACATAAATATTTTATTCCATTCAGGCCAAAAAATGAAGAACGGATAAGGATAGACACACTTAATTCTTGTCGCAATTCTTTCCCATACATCACGTATAATCTAGACACCATTTCACCTGCTCTAACGATATAACTCCCTTGCAAGGATTGAGGTTCTTCTGGTATGTTCCAATCCATTATAGAATTGAAACCCGTGCCCTCGGGATCAAAAGCCAGTACTTCAGCCACAACACCAGCCCAATCCACCCATGACACTCTCGGGAAACCACCATTTGGGCACCCGAAGCACCAGCCGCGGTCTTAAATTATTCACCCGCGCGGACGTTTTCGAGTCGATCAATTGTTTAGAAAACTCCACCGGCGTCGCCACTGGCGATTGTCCACAGGGCGGGTTTATTAGTTGCTCTGATCGAGGGGGTGTGTGCGCTATGGGGATGGAACGTGGTGTCAGTTGGGTCGGTGTTGGTTGGATGCGGGTCCAACGGCCACTGTCTACTTTATCCAATGTAATATATCTTTTAGTTTTTCCCCTCTCTTCCCCTCCGAAATGTAAAGTACTGACAAAAGAACCAAAACCCCTTTTATACTCTGCTCCCCAACCCCTACAATCCGTCCCGCACCCCCTTACATGCCCCGCGCGAAGGCGGAAGAGCTAGATGGGAGGAAACGTTTCATTTCGGAGTGAGGAGAGAGAAAGCGAAGACGGCTAATGAAGCCGTTTGTGTTCGAGCCGCTGCCGCGGTCCGCTGCTTCTCTGTTTGTTTTTGTTTTACGTCCTTCGTCGGTGTATACTCTCACGCTTTATTGTGTGCGTCTTTTTCTTTTCCATGTATTCTAACACCACCACCCCAATTTCCCCCGACGGTTTCACCCACTGACAGCGTTGCTCGTTTCACCTCGATTGCTTTTCAGTCCCATTTAAAAAAAGTTATTTCTTATTTTTCTTTTTGTTTTTTTTTTTAATTCCCGCGTGCCGATCTAGTCTGTTCGAGGTTTTGCATGCGAATCCCCTTTGAATTGATTACCAGTTTATGCGCGACGAAGTTTCACTCTGGAGGGCTTCGACTGATCTCTTTCGGTTACATTTCATTCGGTAAACGGATATTCTCTTCTCTCGGATAGGTTGAGTGTCGAATGGATTTTACGTGAAAGTTCTCTTCCGCGAAAGTGTGTGATTGAATTAAATGTTATCCCTCTACTCTTTTCCGGATGATATATTTTAAAACTCATCACGAGGTGAGCTATGAGTCTGGGGTTTGGCGTAAACTTATATTGGAATTTCTCGATTACGCGAAATGGGTTTCAGTCATGATGGGATTTTTATATGGATTCAAACTGAAGAATGTTATTTAAATATGTTTTCCTACCGTCTAGATAAATGAAAAGTCGTAAAAATACAGTGTTTCAGTGGTATGAAAATTTTCTCAATTACTTGCGGAAATGTAAAATAGCGAATGCTTGCATTATAATGGACGGAGTTTTCTACATTTTCTTCCCTGGAGTTTTTTCTTTCCCAAAAATTCTTTGAAAGTTGTTTTATTTCTCTTTATCAATGTACAATTCTTAAGTCTTATGTTCAGCAGGTTACACATCAGTAAAATCTGTGTTGAAACTCAAATTATGCTCGTGTAATGTGAAAATACAATTATCAACTTTCGAAACGAAAAGAATTATGGCAGTCAGGTATATAATTCGCAATTCTTGTCACGATGTGTAATCAGTTTTATCTGCAATACTCTCTCTAATTACTCTATAGATTTCAGTCCTTCTTCTCATTTAAGGCCTGTTTCTCAAAACTGCGTGCCTGTAAGCATGAATGAAAACATTGGGTTATAGTACTTACTTAATCAGATTTTCACGGAAAGTGATTTAAAATGTTTGATATTGACTGTTATTTTCAACTGCTTGAATTGTTTCTGGACTTTAAAATAAGTTCGCGACTCGGAAAATTGCTCTTCAGCGTAGTGACTGGCGCTTGCAGAAAATTACCGTCTATTTACGTGCATCCTTATGCGGGATCACGCTAAAGTGCTTGCCTATTTTCGATAAACATTATTTCCTGTCGATCTATGTAAAATTCCAAACTCACATATGCTCCGACACAAAAAAACGTCTCCCGTCTTTTACTTCCATTGGTGAATTGGATGAGATTTAACCCTCAAATCACAATTATTTCTCATCACCGGCGTTCAAGGTTACTATACCCCGGTAGAAGGACCTTGCCTGCGTTCTTCTACAAATAACATAACTGGTGGGAGAAATAAGAATTATAAGTTAATATTATGAGATTTTTCAGTTGCCGAACTTTTTCATTGAAATCACTCACAAAGATACGCAGAAATAAATTAACCTAAAAAGAGTCAAAACACGCTTTTTTATAAAATGTTACCTTATACTCATAAAGGATTATAAAGTGTCAAATGTATCATAATGATTATATACTTGCGTACAAGCTAGCATCATATAAATATCGCTTTTCGCGGCGTATATACCACCCGGTTCTCTGATATCGCTTGAGAACTGCAATCAACTATGCGTTGCGGTTTAATTTACCGTTTAAAGCGTATCGCTGTAACCGATGTATCAACCAATATAAGCCGTAAGAACGATGTATCGAGCCGCCACGTATCGGTCAGATCAGCCCGAGTTATTGTAGCAGAGGATATTTTTCTTAATTTCTTGTCGCTAATGGAAAATCGAGCACAATAGTAGGACAGTCCTAGGACTGAAATAATAAGAGGGGATTTCTTCCCACTTCTTATCCTACGCGACGCCAACAATACCATATCCTATTCTACATACCCATAGCCGCCTGTTCGAATGTATCACCCGATATACGGTACCTGATATTCCATAGCTAAACCGGTACGAAGTTTATATCCGCTATTTATAACCTTCGCTAGATTATCGGTTATATTTATTGTAATGTCGGACCAGTTTTAATGAATACTGCAATTCTCTATGCAGTGATTTCTTTTTTTATTACAAAGCAACTTTCTTACGGTATTCCGCAGAACATCCCATCTCAGTCTCAACCATTCCCACAATCCCCTATCCCCTCCACCGTAAACAACTTTCTTACGGTATTCCGCAGACCATCCCATCTCAGTCTCAACCATTCCCACAATCCCCTATCCCCTCCACCGTAAACAAACCCCTAACAACCAACTAGCAAAAAAAACATGGCAACAATTAAGAATACAAAAATTATTTTAAAGTAGTAAAAATGCAATAAAAATTATAAGAACAAGTCCAAAAACATAATCCTGAAGCACCAAACGTTACAGCCTCTATGGTACACGCGTTATAGATTGGTTTTTGAAGGATTTTAGTCACATAGTGCGTGGGTGGCTGGTGCCGTGCGTGAGTACTAACGCCTTCCGCGTGCGTGCTTATGCTGGAAGGAGCCGAAGGAGAGGAAAGACCTTCTTATAAGGGAAGGAAAGAAGAAAAAGAGAGAGGAAGAATGGGAGAGAGAGAAAGAGAGAGAGAAGAGGTACAATATTTGTGTTAGTGTGTGTGTGCAGGGAAGGAAGCAGGGCCGGCCTTCCCAGAAGGTCTTTGCAGAAGAGGAGGAGGAGAGGTGGGAGTGGTTTTTCGGGGGTGCGGGGAGAAAGGGATATCGATCAACCTCCACACTTCCCTTCTCTCTCCCAGCAGGGCCACACAGAGAAACCTCCCCGTAGCTATCAAGGAAAGGGTGCGAGAGGAAGGAATAAGGAATAGGTTGAGAGAGGAGAGAAAGAGAGGTAGGGAGTGATAAGAGGATGGATGGAAATGCAGAAGAAGAAGGATAAAAGGAGGAGAAAATGGCGTAAAGGAGAGTGGGGAGGTAGAATGAGAATGTGGGGTAAGGTAGAGAGAGGGTAAGCCCAGGGACGCGGAAAGATTGGAACTCAGCCGTGCTATCCAGGGAAGAAGGTGAGTGAGAGAGGAAGGGATAGAAACTAAGTTTGTAGAGGAATGTGTGGATGGATAGGAGAAATAAGAAGAGGAGACGATGTAGTAAAAGACCGGGGAAAACAGAATTGAGATGGGGAAAAGAGAATTGAGATGGAGAAAAGAGAATTGAGATGGGGAAGAGATAGAGAAAGCCCCAAAATGCGTAAGCGTGGAACTCCGCTGTGTTATTAAGGAGAGGATTTGAGATGTGAAGGGATAGGAATATGCTTAGAGAAAAATAAATAGTGGGAAATGGAAGAGGAGGAGAAGGAAATGAGTACTGGAGAGGAGGAAGGAGAGAAAGGGGGAAAACTCCGGGGTACGGAATCCCTCGAACTCCACTATGCCGTCAAGGAGAGGGTTTAACAGAGGAGCGATTGGGAATAGGTCGGAATAGAACGGAATTGGGAGAAGGGGAAAGCCCTTGGAATACGAAACCGTCTAATGCGTGAATACTCTGCTGTGCTCTCTGAGGAAAAGACATGAGAAAGAGAGAGGAAGGAAAGGAATGAACAGTGTTTAGAAGGAGGGATAGAGGGAGATAGGAGAATGTAGAAGAAGAGAAGGAGGAATGAAAGAGGAGAGAGATAGAGAGAATGGGAGTGGGGGAAAGCCCCGGGATACGGAAGCATGGAACTCGGGGAGTGAGTGAGGGGAGGTGGTGGAGGGGAAGGGTTTGGGAATGTAGGGGTGGGAGAGTGGTGGGAAAGGGGGTAGGGGAGGGCGGGAAAGGGGTGGGAAGGCTCTGGAGGGGGGAGTCAGGGGATCCCGCCGGAGGGGTGGAAAGAGGGGCTGGGGAGGGGGGAAGGATTGAGGCAAAAGGGGGGCGTGAGCCCCCTCCTACGTCCTCCACTCCTTCTCTCTCAGTGTGTGAATGGGCGTGCTTTGGGGTTGAAGACTGGCTCCCTCTCTCTCTCTCTCTCTATCCATCTCTCTCCCGTCCCCCTCTGTCCTTTGGCTTCCCCCCTTGTTTCATTCCTCCTCCGTTCCCCTCTCATTCCCCTCTCCTCCCTCAATTCCCTTCCTCTCCTCATTCCTCCCCGGGTGCAAGAGTGCGACAAAAGGCCGGCACAGAGGGAGAGCGGAGGACGGCGTTTGAGGAGAGAGACGCGATAGGGTCGTGTGTTTTTGGGGAGGGAGGGAGGTAGAGCTATGGGAAAGGTTGGAGGAGAAGAAGGAGGGTATCGTCCCTGGTGGGGCGAGATTTCGCGTGTGCTTTTTGGAGGGAGGGTGTGGTGATGGACGTAGGCGAGAGGGGTTTGCAGGAGGGAAAAAGTATTAAGGGAAAAAGTATCAGTTCAGTGGGTTCCAGGGGGTGGGTAAGGTTACATTGGGAGAGAGGAGCAACATAGATGCGAGAGGATGACGACTACGAAAGGGTCATGGTTGAGGCGGCATCGCACGTCGGCGGGGTGGGGATTTTCACGCGCACGCCGCCACCGTGTGGCTAGAGAGGGATTATCCACAACAATGCCAGGCCAGTTGTCTTTCATCCGTGGGGGTAGCAGTTCGGAGATCGTATGCTAAGAGAGAGGGGGTAGTATTGTTGTGACACCGTTGAAGGAAGGAAGAGAGGTTATTGTTGTTGTTCCGTGTGAAGTGTCTGTCCTAGGAAGTTCGCCACCCCCCTTTACTCCACACAACTGTCCCGGTAGGAAAGTGTGCGCCGTTGGAGAAATATTTCGACGAAGTCCTCTCCCCGAAAATTTTGCAACGATTCCACCCCCTCACTCAATATACCGTCCCGTTCCCGGTTTTAAGGGTTCTGCTCGCCCCGCAAAACCCTTCTGCCTCAGCCGCCCGCTCCCAAACATAATTCCTCGGGCAAGTTTTGTGCATATCCTTTTTGTTTAAAGAATCCCACGTCTCCGAACCTCACTGTATCGAGTAAGAAAAGAGGAAATAACAACAGCGTCCCCCCTACCGATTGTGTTTGTGCGTGTGAGTGTTGTGTTTTCTTCTTGTGCGTCTGTGTGCAGCGCTCTGCGAGGCGGATTGTTCCAATAGCTTACCCACTTGCATATACGTATATTAATTTTTCTGTTGGATTTTTATTTTTGCAATTTGGAAAATTCCTGCAGTTCACTTCGACGTTACCCTCTTTCAAGGATTTTTTTCCCGTTCGGAAAACCCTGTGTTTGTGCATATAAACCATATCCATGCCATCGCCCTTAAGCCCCGTATCCCTTCTCTGACTTCTCTCTCTGCCACGCCCCCGTGTTTCTCATCACGAAAATTCCTTTGCCGAGTGTGTCCTAACCCCTTCTCTTTTTACATCTCGAGTTTCTCGGTTTTTCCCTCTTCTTTCCTTTTGACGGTCCTTTTTCATCCCCTATGCAAATTATTTTCCGAGCTGTTTACTACCCCCCACGTTGGATCGAAACAAGAGAGCCACGGTACGTATGATGGGAGTAGTGGTTGAGGAAGTTGGAGGAGGACTTTTCTCTGTCAATCTATCTGCCTTTCTTTTTCTGTCTCTCTCTTTCTCTCTCTCCCTCTAAGCGTTTTATAAATCCTTTTTTTCTCGCTTTTTTTCTCTTTTGTGATTCACAATCGCTTTCATAAAAGAGTTGAAGAAAAAAATATAATTCCATTGATGGATTCATGTCATGGCTGCACGATATCTTTTCTGTTTCAAGCGTTGCGTATTTTTTTCGTTCTGTTACTTACCGCATTCTTGTAATGTTCTTAAGGATTCTGGTTTTTATCTAGAAACCTGCATATTATTTCTTCCACTCGCCGTAGCTATTTTGCTGCTTTTGAGAACGATGCAGAGATTTCACGAACGAAAGTTCTCCCATTGCTTATACGCATTTCTTAAGCACTGAGGTTTCGAGACGTTTCCCGAAAGCTTCTAAATTTTCTCTCTCTCCTCGCGTGCATTCCGAAAAGTTTTGAACGAAAACGTTGTAGAGACGAAAGGAGAAACGGGAATCATTTTCTCCGAGCTACTCGCGTGAATGAAAATTCATTCACGAATATTTGCAAAAATCGCGCGTTCGAGAATGTAGTTTTTGCTTTAGTGATTCTCAAATGTTTCGATTAATTAATGCTAAATCTTTGAGAATTAGAAGTGTCATGGTTGAATTAATGCCAATCGCTTTTGAAATGACGTTTTTAATCACTAATGAGCTGCAGTGATCAGAACTTTCTACTACTTTTTAATGTTTCTGTGCGAGAGATTTGTTTGCATGATACAACAGCTGCATTTTTTAAATTTGGGGCTAAATATTAAGATAAAATTGGTAAAAATTAAAACTATAGGTGCTTTAAATTTTTTAAATAATTATTTTTTCTTGGCTTGATTATATAGCATACTGTTCGCGTAACTAGTTCACCGAATTTTATAACGGTACCACAAGCAATTTCCTCCTTGCATTCAACCTTACTCTTCTAAATTGGCACTACTAAAAGATTGTTGCATGCTTGAAGTCAGTCTTGGTACTTCCTATATAATTAATTTGCTTTATTTATGTTTCTCAATAATAGCCAATGGAATAGATATGCTTCATTTTGCTTACAATCATTACGTTTCTTTATTTTTTTGCAAAGGCAATACAGCAATCTCTTTGTCTTGCACAAGGTAAATGAATATGCTTCGAATGCAATTAAAAGAAATGAACGCCGAAATTCACAAAAGAAATAGCGAGTTAGTAAAGAAGCAAAACACTTGACTGCTTTTGGTGAAGTGGGCACTTGATACTTGAAATTTCGTCGTTGGGTGGCGCGACTAATTAGCGAGGGTCCCGCAGAAACTCTTTAAGTTATTTCAAACGAACGAACTCACCCTTATACTCGTCGACGTTCATGTATTCAGTTGCATAAATCAGATGAGCGGCACGCCCACAGTGAATTAACTACGGACCCGATGAGGGAGTGGTGCAACGTCCTTCCAACCAAATGGCACTACCAGTATCTTCCAGAGCTTGCGATCTGGGACGAAGCAATGGAGTAATCCAGTGTTAGCCCTAGATTTGAAACGTTTTGAGATAAATTTGTAGTCTGCGTCAAAGGGAAGCTTTTTATGTTATAGGTCTTATAAAAACCATAGCGTACCATTTAAGAGGCATATCATATTTATTTAAATTTTGTTGGCCTGCTATCCGTCATTTTATTCCACTTTTTAACTAACCATCCGGGAAAATTTAGTAGAGAAAAATATATCTAGCATAATTCTAGTATTTGACCTAGGTTTCGAAAAAATTTAAGATGAAGTTGACCAGTATACATCAAAGGGAAGCTTTTTACTTCAAAAACTATATGAACATCAGTTTATCAACGAATATTGTGTTCATAAAATCTTTTTTTAATTTCCTGACCATGCTAGAAGTTTTGTATAGGATTATTTAGCTATTAGTTCCTCCTATCGTTTTCGTTAGTGCTTACTGCCAACAGGACTTTGACGTAGGTTATTGGAAATTAGGTTAGAATTGAAAGTAATCCGAATTTCAGACCGTCCTGTCTCTTTAAGCTATCAGTGTGGCATTGCACCTGCGATTAACTGACGTCTCTCATTTTTCTATTTTAAATGGAAAACATTAAGATGCTATAGTTTAAAAGGCGCTATTAAGAGCTGGAAAATTTCCCTTGACAACGTCGTTAGAGTTTTGGAAAATTTCTAGTTTTTCATTTATTAAAAGTTCTAATCATGTGTAACTATGTTTTGCCAAAATTGGACAGCAGGAAGGATAATGACAGGTTAAGTATTTTCTTCATAAGAGCTGTCCTCGAATCACGTGGAATAATCGTCACTTCCAAAAAAACGTGTGAGCAATCTTGTGCGAGTGATATCTCCTATTATCTGACTTTTGATTTTGCTTTGAACTCTTAAATTTTCTTAGAGGATAATCAGTAAGAATAATTGTGGCAATTTAGACTTGATACCTTAAGAAACGTGGCTAATCTCGTGTAGGAACCTTAACATTGATCTCAATTTTAATGTCAATTTCCTTATATCTTCTTCTTTGTGGTTAGATATCGTATTTTTTTCTCCTCCTTACTTGCAAGGAAGCATGCAAGAACGCTTCGATGCAAAACTTCCACCCGACCATGCAGAAATCCTGAGGGTATAGATTGACGGTTACGATTAAAAGCTTGTTGCTACGAGTTTGGAGCATGCGCAAATCGGAGGGTGCGAGTAAGGTATTCTAGCGTGTGGCTGAAAGGTTTTCGTTGCCTCCTTTACCCAACAGGGATGTCTTTCCCATCTTATGGGCTAAACCCTCATTCGTGGTAATAAAGAAAAAATCCTTAGAAACGGCCAGACCCTCTTTTCCGAACTATTTCCGCGTGGTAGGAACCGCTACTTTAATCGTTTTCAAGTTTGATGCCCTCATACCCCCTCCCCGCAAGAAATGGCGCAAAAGGCTATTGGCCGATCGATAGTTATTCCCGGCCTTGCCTTGTGGCACCAAGAGGGCATTTTAGTCTGTCCCGCTCCCATTGGCTCATTCAAAAATGACGCGGTAACGTCCTGACTCTCTGTGTGTCTGTTTGGGCCCTTCACTTCCTCTTCGCTGATGGGCCTCAGGAAATTTCATCCGGTTCCCTTGCTTCTATCTCCCTTTTCAGTCTAGCATCTTCCCTGCCTCTATCCCTTTCACATGTCTCGCTCTGTTCCTCTCCATGGGCATTCCTTTCTCGGTCGCTCTGATCTTTAACCTCGTGCCTGGGCCCTTCCTGCCCTTACACCTTCCCAGTGTTTGAAACCAAACGCATTCAACCTCCTCAGAATATGAATATACTTAATTTGAATGGTGCCTCATACAGCATTCCTAGGTGTTAGACCAGTTTTTTCAATGTTTGAACATATAGTATATGGTTATAATCCATTGATATGATCATTCAAGTTTTACTCGCAGATCTAAGCTACCTAGACTAATTTAAATGTGATAGTTTTAAGTTGTACTGATCCGATAGATAGTTTCGTATACAGGTTTAGTTTTCTTAGTGGTTTAGGATGAATTAGGATGGTTGGAGTCCATGGACATGATCATTCGCCAATCCAGGCCATCTAGACTAATTTAGATACGATGGTTTAAGATGTACAGCTCTGATAGATGGTATCATGTACAGATAAAATTATCTCAAAGGTGGAAAATTAAATCGAAGTTTGGGGTGTATTGCCATGATCATTTTAGTTTGCTTCGCTAATCCAAGCTATCTACTCTTATTTAAATATGATGGTTTAAGTTAAATTTATCTGTTAGTTAGTAACACCTTAAGATTTAGTATTCTCAATGGCAGAAGATAAACTAGATAGTTGGAATGGATTTGGATTATCATTCCAGTTTAATTCGCAAATACAAGCTATCTAGACTAATTTGAATGTTTTGGTTGAAGTCCTGATTCGATAGATTGTATCATCTACTGATTTAGTTCTCTTAAGGATAGAAGATAAACTAGGGGATTGAAACGCATTGAAACGTTTATTCCAGTTTTATTTGCATATCCAAGCTATATAGACTAATTTGAATATGATGGATTAAGTTGCACTGATCCGAGAGGTAGTAAAAATATGAACAGGAAAGGAAAAACTCCATAACTAAGACTAAGAACAAAGGTATGTCACTGGCCTTTCCCATTACATTTTGAGTGACAAGTGTTTTTAATCGATGAGTTCTGAAACTAGGGTGATGTCAGGCTAAACATAATTTTCCAGTTGCTTTTTGTTCGTTGTTATATTGTTTTGCCTTTCAAAAATTATCTAATTTATTCTACAAACACTGTAACAATACAGCCAGAAAATGCATTTTTTATCAAATTTTATTGCTCGATTCTCTTTCTTAGAAGTTTAATTTGACGTTTCTAATTTACTGTGATAAAAGATTTCTTAGCCGTCTGTGTAAAGAGAGACCGGAAAGTCGCTTATCGATAGAGGTTTTGTGAATATTTTCGCGGAAATGTGTTCAGCATACGAATTTTAATATATTATTTGACTTAAATTCGTGTTTGTTTACTTATTACACGTGTACACGTTGGTGCGCTGTGCCTTATTTTTCTCAATCGCACTCGGAAGCCTAAGCTCTGTGAGAAACGTAAGCTCTGTTTTCGCTGGAGTTGCATCAGCTCATTTCTTTAGGATAGAACTAATTTCAAGGAATTCCATTTCTGAGGTGATAAGTTGCGAAATGGGCATAGCGGTCTGGCAGGGAACTCTGTTTGGGAGTAAAAAAACACCGTTCAGGTAAGGGGAAAATAGCTACATCGCCATTGGATGCGGGTGATTGGATGTAAAAATGAACAACAGGGCCAGTTGTATACTCCGGGTTTTGAAAATAATGAGGGCAAGCTTTGAAGTGGGTTAAGGAGAAATGCCAAGAATATAATGTCCAATGCAGATAACTAGCAGCAGAACACGATAAATGTTATGTTAATTCAAACTCACCCATGCAATCCTTTGAATGAAATGTGCATACAGCGTTTGGACGCTTACCAAAGAAATCGCCGTACGATTTCAGAGGTCTAAAAAAGACGTTGCTACTTTTCCTTTTTTTAATCCCCACTTTGGAGTCTTCCACTTCATCAACGGACCCGACAATGATGTCCCGTGGCTTGGGCGTTTTCCCACGAAGCTGAGCAGCCCCTTATTCTGGAAGGGAAAGTGCTAAATGGCGAAATTAATGAGAATGTGTCTCCATTTTCTTTAGCCTCAGCAGTGTGACCCAGAAATGTGTGATGTCTCGTCCTGGTGCACTACTTAATGAACCGTAAAATAAACTCCCGCCGGTGAACAGCTTTCTTCTAAAATTTTTACCTACCCGTATTATATTTTCACTGTGACTGTTCCTGGTGGATCGTGCAAAAAATTTTCCGCAGTGCTGTGTCAGCCGCAAACTTGGAACTGTGTCGCGGGGTTTTGCTCCCTCGTTTCGGGAACGTTCTTGCGGTTTTAGTTTTTTTTTCATCTTTTAACACACGGTGACGTATTCCACTAAATTGGCAGGTTTATAACGACTTTAATTTCATGAACTTATGTTTTCGCATGTTTGCGCAATCACTCTGCATTTACTTCCGTGACAATATGTATTCTGGCATGCGATGTAAACATCTCTTGATCTAATAAATGGCCACATTCTCCGAGACCTTTTGTCGAACGTTTCTTGAGTACGAATAAACTGTTTTCATTTCACGAAATTTCGTTTATTTCTGTCGCAAAGAAATATTTAAAAAGGTTTTTCATTTGTGTTGGATTCTGATCAATAGTATGTGCTGGGACAAATACGTTTGTCCTGTAGGAAGCTTGATCTGCAGGCGGTGCGTTATAGCGCTACCTCTCCAAAATATTTGAGTCATGCGGAAGGATCCAGATCCAGTTCCTCAACGCTCCGCAGAGATGGCGGTGCCTGGCTTTCTATGGTCCGGGATGCTCTCATTCTGCAGAACATACTCAGTTGTATCATAAATATCCTTCATTGTTGGCTATGTTCTGGTGAACACTGTAGAATAAGCTGTGATGTTATTATTAAAAAAAAACAGTGTGTTTATACCGGAACTAACATACTTGCGTGTCATAAAATTTGTAGCTGGATCAATAAACCACTGCTCGACCTTCGTATCAGATTGCTGATTGACAGGTTTCCGGGGAAAAGGATCGTAATAACCATTTATCATCACAGTAGTTCCTGTTGAGCTTATCTTACCCATGTTAGCACGTATTCCTCAAATTCGATGGGGCCGCTGTTTTTTAGGCAGGTCTGTTAAAGTTAGATTTACATGGAATAAAATGGGTCAAAATAGCTTAATAACCATCTAATTTACTTTTTGCGAAAAGAAATATTTTAAAATCGTACTTATAGAAGTGTAAAATTAAAACTTTTCATATCTACATCCCTATGTTTTGCTCTTCTCTTTTAATCTTTATGAGACTAATGGAAAATTACAACATTTTTCATGTTACTCCTTAAAAAAATACATTTGCTTTTCCACAAGCTTAAGCATAATCCTTCCACGAGAGGAGTACGAAAACAGAGGCCGCCGTTGCTGGATGGCATTGGATGAAGAACAATCTATCCTCAGCAGTCTTATTTATTTTCCGCCGCAGTATAACTGATATTTTTCAATATTTGAGAAGGTTTCGTTATTTATGCGTTCTAGTATTTTTGAACTTGATCCAATTTCAGGGAAAATTTTCCTCTAGTACCGTATGTATGCTTATATGCGTGTAATCCTTCTGTTTAAGTTTTAACTATGAAGTTGAAGTTATTTTTACAATACGCTTACTTAGTGATTACGAACGTAATTACGAATTCCTTAGTGTAAAGTGTTCTCTCAGATTTTTGAATCCTCCTTAATTTACATGGACATACCGGAGATACCAGCAGTTTATGAGTGTAATATCCACATACAACCGCTCATAATTAGTGTTCCCAATCTTAGTATACCTATTACGGTAGTTTTTATGCATTTGAGTGATATTTCAGTTTTAAATCAACCATTTTTTATGCAAAAACATTGCACCAGGAAAGCAATTTAAGCCGTGATTTTAATTGCCTGAACTCACTTCCGATGCACTCTTAATCAGTTTTGCTTGTCTTTAGATAGATAAATAATTCATGAGGATAATGTATTGCCTTAATGGTTACATTAAAAATTGTCTGTTGTCATGAACGCTTTTACATTAATTCGTTTTTAATAGCTTGTGAACTAATAACAAGACATCATGTAACCTATGGTAGTTTCTGTTATTCTCCCCGTCTCTTTTAGCTCATTTAAAGCTGAATTTTCGGAAATTGAAGCGATTAAATCAGCAAAATATATTTTTCTCCGTGGTGTAGAATTTCCTTAGCGTTCCTCCACCCTTAGTGTTTCAGTCAAACTAGAATCATTATATTCAGGGAAGCCTACCTTTTTCGGTATTTTGGTATTGCGTTGCATCATTTGCTGGAGAAAGAGCATATTGTTCCCCATTAAAAACATTATTTAAGTCCTGATCGTATATTAGCCCAATTTCCGTGCTAAAAGTGATGTCAGTGCCTCAGTTGCTACCTTAGATAGTATAAGATATATAAAATATATATCAGAATAAAGTTTTAATAAATTAAATTGAATAAAAATTCAAGCGTTCATGTTCGCGAAGTGTTTAAAAAGATGAACATACCAGTCGATATCAGTGTGATTGTTAAATAATTTTTCCTGGGGAACTTATATAAATCTTGAGAAAAAGTATAGAGAGCTTTATGTTAAGTGACGCTCGAGTACATTCTGATAATTAGAAACCAGTATTTTGCGTTTGATATCCATCGCGACATTTCTTTAAAAGGTTCTCTTAACACTAGAAATTTTAATTATAAGCGCCTCACGTTGAGTACAAGAGACATTTTTGAAAATGCGTAGGTATTGTAATGTTGCTGCGGAGACGATCGCGGAACGACACGTTGTTTGAAGTCGCTCAATCATTTTCTTGAGCAACATTAATTGCACAGATGCAACTCGTGGAGTATCTCACGCCTCAGCACGCTCCGCTGAAACATGTCGCTCGCCCGGACCTTTGAAGAGAAATCTCTCGTTTCGCCGTCCGACTAAAATAGGCTGAATTATATCCTTCTCTCTCTCACAGTGTAGAAGTGAGTGGCTGATAGTAAGACTTGGTGACGCGGTGCCCCTATCGAAGGATACCAATGGTTGATTGGTTACGTGGGGAGGCTAGCGACTACTGAGGTTATTTGAGATATCAGTTGGTTAGATCAAGGAGAGAAGGGTAAAAATCTGGTGCATTCCCGGGAAAGTAGTCTCATAAATTCTACTCACATGCCCTGAATACGATTCCCGAGTCAGATGTCAAAACTTTGACCAGCATGAGGTCTTTGAACCGGTGAGAAACCCTAGAAGAGTTCCTGCAAGGGAGGGGGTTATTGAGAAGTAGAGGAAGGTTAGGGAGAAACCTAGCGTTGGCACTCAGTTTTTCTCTTTGAAAGTTGCAAGTGGTACACTGGAATTGCTCTTTGCATGGGGTAAACATGGAGTACCAAAACTGCGTTTAGATACAAATTTGATATACTTGATTTTTTTCGACGTATGTGCCATCGCGTACGTTGATCTAACGAACGTGTGGTCATGACTGCGTAGCAATATCTATTATGAATTTTAATATGTGGATAAAAAGTGGTTATTTTGTATTTATAGTGTTTGAAACCAAGACCAATGGCTATAGTCACTTGTGTCATTAAGATGCATGTGATGTCTGTGATTCATAGGATCATCATATAGGGGGAGACAAATGGAGTGAACTCCGGCGTCGGCAAGGGTCAATTACTTACGACATTTGGCTAGAAAATCAATATTTTTACGCCAGACGGTGGAATTAATGCTCTCCACGTGGCAACCAAATGGGCTCTAGGAAGCTTTCCATTCAATTTGTTGAAGTTTGCGTAGATCGAAACACATCAGCGCTCACTATAAATGGAAGGATATACGCAGGCAAAACGTTCGGTAATCCGTCGGTAGTTATAGTATTCAGTGGGTTTACATTAGTGGCGGCCGAATTACTTATTTTTCTAAGATTACCTGAAGTACAAAGTAACCTATTCGTTCAAAATATTTATTTAAAACCTTAAATGTTTTAACACAGAGTAATTGAAAAATCTACATTATGCATGTTTGACGCCTTTGCTGAAATTCAACCCAAAAACAGCAATCGTGGTTGCAGTCATCGAAATTATTTTCGTGCTTAGCGCCCATCAACCTTGCTCCCCATCTGTTTCGAAGTGCGTTGCCTAGAACGTAGGGTCTGAAACGAATGGAAAGCAAGTGCGGGTTTGTGTGTTCGAAATGAGCGGCGCACTACAGCGAATGGAAAACACTCATAGAATTCCACTGAAAGATCTCCTCCAGTCGTCGGGATTCGAACCGTAGCACTTTCTGAGAGGCAACATGTGCTCTGGTCACCACATCCGCAAAGTTTTACCCTCCCTCCCCCTCCGGAGATTGCGGATTTAAATTCGCCCACGCTCATAAACTGTGTCCGTCCTCTCCCTCACGTTTTTTTCACTCCCGCGTTTTCAGCCAACGCCCGCCGCATGAAACTCCGCACACGTCATAGCAGCAGGCTCCGTGTGCCGACCCCAAATGAGCATCAATTCTTCATGTGTCTTGCAGTTTTGACGGAGAATTAATCATTAGGCGGGAGAGGCACTCCCTGGCTCGCCGACTTTTTAACTACTGGTCCCCAGCAAGTGCCTTCTTTCTCCCAATCTCACTCCCTTCCTAAGGAGTTCCCCACCACGAACCGTCTTATGATTAGTGAATGGGAAAGATGAAAGCCTGAGAGACTTGCGTTCGTCTCCTCACTGGGTTGCCTCCTTCGATTTCTGTTCTTTTTTTTCAGCTCGTCTTATTTTATGTCCTTTCCTTTTTCCGAATGCAACTGCATCCACGAAACAGTGCCATAACGATCACGAGTGAGTCTTGAGTAAGTTGAGAATTCGCATAACTTAGTCTCGAATTTTTCCCCTCCTATTGGTTTGTTTCTGTGTTTTATGTTTCGGTCGTTCATTCGAGGCGTTAGGTGGCATGGTACTGACAAATATGGTTGAGAAGCCGACCTATGGACAAAAGAGGGAAGAAGTTGAACGTTATTAGGGTGATTATCGGTTTACATAACGTATTTTTGTCATGCTTTCCGTGGTAGAATTTGCCTTTTAGAGTGATATCGTGAATTCAATACCAATGTTTCCTTCTATTACTGTTATTGACACCTTGCCTTTCCTACTTTTAATCACTTTTAATTTTAGCCTTATCCTGCCGCAAGCTTCGTTCAAGTATTGAAAGCACGAACTTTAGCTTTGAGGCATTAATTATTTCAGACGAATCATGATGCCGTGATTACTATAAGTTGCTACAAAATCAGTCAGAGTAGGTCTTTAGAATCATTGCTACTCAGTCACCTGGTCAACTCTAAGCTTAAGCATACCTATGCTTTTTTGTTGTTTGTTTGTTGGGGTTGTGTTTGTTTGTTTGTTTTTAAAGTAATTTAGAGCTAAATTTGCGCTAAAACGTAAGATTTCTAAGCACTAAGACTTCCTGAGCCACCTGTACTTCTCTACTAAGTTCTAAGTTTTAAATTTCAGTTTTCATTATGATAATATAGTTGATTTCCATCTTCTTATAATTAAGATCGGCTCTCTTACTCTTGCTTATATATTTTGGGCGCACATAATGGAAAAACTTAATATATTGCGTGATATTTTATCTACCATTTTTAATTTCGACATCCGAAAAAAATAGTGTGGGAAGGTTGTAACCGCTGATTTAAATTACAGTCATCCATGTCTTTATGAATATTTTACTGTGTAATACATATTATCAGTCGTCCTTTCGCTGAATGAAATGAGCTAATGAATAACAAATTATATTTATTTAAG
Source organism: Pyrrhosoma nymphula (assembly GCA_963573305.1). Classification (NCBI taxonomy): domain Eukaryota; kingdom Metazoa; phylum Arthropoda; class Insecta; order Odonata; family Coenagrionidae; genus Pyrrhosoma; species Pyrrhosoma nymphula. Next base: position 69,756,643 of record OY754331.1, read on the forward strand.
AGACTCGAGTGTATTTGTCGTAAACATCCTCAAACAGTTTGAACTGCGGAATTAAAAGTGGGAAACGCCTTTCGCCAACTGAGGAAAAATCGGGTTGACGTGACTCAATAGCACAAAGCCGGCGCCCTCTTCTTTTGAGCCCACGTTTGCAGACTTTGGGTTCCCTTTCTCCGACCCCACGGCTTACTTCTTGCCGCCTCAAACCCTCCCTGTCCTTCTCCTACCGCTTCCTTCTTTGAATCCTATCCCCCGAGTTCTTCCCCTTTTTTCCTTTTTCCTCTCCGATTCACCTTCTTCTCGTTTCCGTCGTTTCCGATTCTCCATTTCCTCCCTCTCTTGCTTTTCCCGTTCCCCCATCCCCTCACAACCCAGATCCCCTCCTCTTTCTCTCATCCAGAGCAATCTCCTTCACAGAACTCGAATTTCTCGCGACTGAACGGTCCACCTCCTCCTTTTCGCCGTATTCTGCCCCTCCTCCAGCGGAGCTCCACCCAAAAAGCCGTCCATGGTTAAAATATACGGAGGCAAATAGCGGCGTGCATGAATAAACATTTTGAGGTGGATAAGTAGGCCCGGAGGCCCAGGGAGAAACGGCATTCGTAATAAGGGCTGCAAAAAGGGATGGAGGACTTAATATGTACGTGGAAGACGAACGGGAAAAAAGAAAATATTTTGAGCAGGCCGATGCTAAAAAGACTACCCAGCCATAAGCATAAATGTCCATGTTCGTATTCTTAAATTAAAAACCATATAAAATAATGGGTTACCGTTCTGAAGTCTAATGCGAGTGTATCAACCTCGTCCTCCCCATTCCCTTAATCAGATACAATTATTTCCAAGTGGGGCCAAATCTTCCTCGTTGGTATAGTTAAGTGATATTTTGTGGAGGCAACAGGCAGGTGTGGTAGTTTGTGGACAGGTTGGTAATGGAACGTTGACCTAAGTCTACCTTTAAGGAAAGGCGACGATGGGCGTACGTGGCGTTGCGTCGCTACTGCCGGACGGAATACTGTGGCTGCCCCGTAGGACTTACTACCTGGAGAGCATTGCAACGAAATTCTAAGTTTTACAAAAATAGTTGAGTGCCTTATAATAAACATATCTGGATTAATTTTCCTGCTACATAATTCTACTTTCAAATTTGTATTTACAATGTATGCACCTTATCTTCATTAAAATATCATGCATGTGTAGGTAATCATCTCGGGTTCCCTACTGGATCAGGCCCTCCAAACAACCGAGGTTTCAATGCACCATTCGGGCATCGAAACGGCTGCCAGTATGGAGAGCCTGACACGGTGGATAACCCGGGAAGACTTCCTGCATCAAGTACGCCGGGAAAGTACCTGATCTTATCATTCATGTATTTTCGTGGTTTTTAAATGATTAACGTTCAAAGTGGAGTTACCATTTTGTAGACGGGTGGGTTCCCGTGAGAGCAGGAACTTTTTCAACCAATACCCAATAAAAATGCTGACATACGATTTAAAATCGTTAACACCCATCAAAGAACAAAAATACGAATAATCATTCAATTCGAGCGTTCGATGAATTGTAATGGGCGATCGAGATATGGGGTCTTAAACTAGGGTATCTAGATTGTTTGCATGGACAGTAATTAGGGATCTAGGTTTCCCCAAAACGTTTATACCCCTGCCGGGTTTGGGTAGGGGTCGGGATGGACAGGTGTCTGTCCCTCCGAGTGTCCAAGTTTGAATCGAGGTAATGGCGGAGATTTGTAGTGGAATCTTCATATGAATTTGGCTATCATGAGAAGCGCATTTAAAATGTAATACACTGTTCGTCGAGTGGGACGTTAAACTGCAGATCAGGTATTTTTTTCTTCAATGAAATCAGATTTTTTGTGAGGGCAAGGCGATGTCTACGCCGGGTTTCTCTCCATTCTTGAGCGATTTTCCTAAAAGAACACTTCCCTTACCATCCAAACTTTCTATCGATTTTTGCCCAAATGCCCTTTATTTATCAAAAGTTTGCCTCAAATAATCAACCACCCTAACATACCATATTTCACCTCTTGCCTTCGGGAGGAGCAGATGTTGCTCAAAGCCCCGCACCAATCCCATTCACCTGTAGTCCAAAATAATTTCACCATCATCATCATCATATATATAATTTCTCAAGGGCTTTTTTTTGTCGGTACACCATAACTTCCTTAATACTTCATCAATATTAATAAATGAGACATCATTTTAAAGCTTTTCGTAACCTCTACACCGGAAAAATATACAAATTACTCACATTTCAGTTGTTTTTCGAAAAAGTACAATTGACAAAAACGGTTTTTTGAAATCCCGCCCTCGACCTATCGATCCTCTATCGAGAATATTGAGATATATCGAAATGAAACCGATTTCAATTTCATGCATCTATTATAAAATCCCCATTTAATTTCGACTTAAATATTGATTTAAGGTATTCGATCTGCTGATCTAGGTATTTATAAAATGAACTAAATTAATCAAAACTTGAATTTATATTTACTTCTCCAAACCACTCGCAGTCATTTGTTTTTACTTAGTCCATGTCGACCAAATTAATTCGTCTCTGCTCTCTACGATAAAAAAACCCGGCGATCAAATCAGATTATTCATTTTAAAGAAATCTACACAAGCTCAACTCAAAAGTAAGTCCCGTATGGATTCTGACGCACTAAATATACGCTGTGCACTGTGGGATTCGAGTAGGATACAGTGCGAATGCTTTGCACGGGTCAACTAGTATCTCCTTAAAGTGGGCCCACCGCGACTTTGTGAATCAAAATATTACTGAGTTCCACATTTTTGTTACCATTGTTTAAGAAATATTGATTGCTGTTACTCAATGCCTTAGGTATTACAAAATGAAATTAAAACACAAAATTAGGACATAAAAGTTGCAGATTTGTTGACGAATGCATTTTAAATTAACACTTTTTCCAGTCTTAAAATAAATCAACTACTCGCCGTAGCAATTTTTTACAGAATTGCAAAAATATTTTCGGTCGCGAAGGCGTTTTCAGCGTATGGCGTGTAAATTATGAGTGAAGTTGAAAGCTTTTCGATGTATATTTAGTTATTTGCTGATTATTTCAGCGTTTAAAACAAAGTTTTTTCGTCAATAATGTTACAATATTTACTTCATGCTTCTTACTGCTGCTTCAATTTAAATATAAAATTTGTAAATGGCTCTTATTATGACTAGGTAAAACTCTCACTCTACCTACATTAATTTTTGCCAAAAACATAGCGTTGGGAGGGAAGATATAGTTGTTCATATCGGACAGAGCAAAAGTTTTTCTATAAGTAACCAGAGTATGAATAAAATGTTATTTAAGTAATTTTGCGGTTGAAATACCTTAACCTCGAGAGACATTTATATCCGCATTCACTGCAAGTGTCACTCCCTGCTTTGCCCTCTTCCCCTCTTTCCTTGTCTCCCTCGTAAGGGAATTAGGACCATCCGAACACCCACTATCTCTCGGTAAAGGTCCACGCCTTCTTGCATTATGCCCCACCCCCCATCCTGAATAAGAGAGTGTGTTTTGTTGATTGCGTTGGAGTCCCACTCTCGGGGTAATGCGTTCGAACCGTGCCGCTTCCAAAATTTTGACTGGGACTGGACTTGCTTTTTATTTACTGAGTGTTTTATTTAGCAAGTTTTTGAATTAATTCTTGGCTTTGGATGGGTAGTGCATCTGGAATTAAACTGATCGTGATCCAGTTACATCTCGGACGGAAGCGCTTGGCGTTAATTTGTGATTTCAGGACTCTGGAAATGCCTAGCCTTGGAAAGAAGGCTGCCCAACGTTGGTTGTTTACATCCCAATGCATTAATATCGGAATAACGTAAATATTATAGAGAAAGCTTTGGGTTAAGCAAATATTTCTGACAAAAACTGTTTTCACCGAGATCAGTAATCTAGAAATAAATGAGGAGTGCTGGTCGTCGCTTGCATGAATTCCCTCTCCTAATTTTAAAAACTTATTTGAAATAGATAAGATTGAATCTGGCGTAACTTGTTTGATTCAAGTTATGAAAGCCATTAGGAGAAATAATCAACTTTGCACTGCTCCACACAAATTTATTTCACTGATCGATTTCGACAACTAAAGCGTTATAATCAAGATCTTGAAAATTACGTTTTAACCGTTGAGATTGATTGGTGAAATAAATTGGTGTGAAACAGTTCAAAGATTATTTTTTCTCCACAACGTTATATTATTTAAAATAGTTCTCACCATTTGTTTATTCAGAATAAAAGGCCAAGGGAAACAAAATTTGAGAGTAACTATATGAATTTAAATTTTTCATACTGACAAAATTTTTATATTACCATTGGATATTTGATCAATAAAACGTTGATATTAGGCTTACAAATATTTTTCATCCATGAATTTCATTTTTTAAGGAAACCTAGAAATTAGTGGCACAGGCTTACTTATATTATATCTCGTGTACATCTCTCTTACTTTAGAATCTGCTTTCATATGGAAAATGTTCGACTTTACCGTTCATTCGTCGAAATTATTTCGAATAATTTGACGTGATATTAGTCATGACTTTGGATACCTGGCCATGATATGTCTTGCACCCTATAAAGACGATAGTGTACAAAAATTTTATTTACGAATATTATATATTTCTATCTCATCCTTTCATTCAGTGGTGTTGTTTCCTTGAACTATTTAAGAAGGAAGACTTTTCCGAGTTGCATATCAATTCATTTAATGGCTCAAAAATGATAAATAAAAAGACTAGGTTATTTTCCATGCTTTTAATTTCTGCTAACTAACCATGATTTCGGCACAGTGTACAAATTTCAAGGTGAATGACGCTGAAATCATGGTTGATTATTAGAAATGACAAGTATGGGAAATAATTTAATCGTCTTATTTATCATGTTAAACTCAAAAAGGATTTAACTAAGTGAAGCCTGATATATTCTCCAATGTCAGTGTATACATAGATTTAAGTTCTCGAGTAACTTATGGATATTGTAGAAGGGACAGTAGTTAATCTGTTTATTGCAAAGAATGGGTGGCTTTAATTCTATATTTTTGGGGAGTGCAGAATAATCCAGTTTAACCCGCACTGATTGAGCTTGCGTGCGAAAAACCTTAAAATCGTCCACTTGTGGGACACAATTCAAGGTGAAAATCACGGAGATATATCCGCCATGTCCACCTATCGACACCTTACCCATGTCGACATCTCAACCGAATGTTTGAAGAATCCATTTCTTTCCTTGAGTCGTTGATGTCATGAAGTATATTTCCATCCAGGTTCATCGCCCTCTCACGCTATCGGAGAAAAAAAATCAGACCCCACCCCATAAATGCCGTCTAAGGATTCCAGGTTTTCGATCAGATTATCCCATCTATTGCTGTTCTATTCCAGCTCCCAATCTCACTAATTCTCCCAAGTTTCACGGCCTGGCACGCAACATTTCCTCGCGTTCTTCGCGATACCGCATTTCTTCCGATTTACTGATTTCCTGTTTTAACGGTTCCCGCTATCATGTCCCATCTAATCAAAAATCAAACGACCAAATTGCCATTTCAATCGTGTTATTTTCATTGATTGGCTCTCATTCTTTCAGCAGTTTCATAGTTTAGCACTACATTTATGTGATTCAAAACTTCGTGTTTAGTGGTAAATATATGTTTGATCATCATAACGCACTAGGAATATTACTAATTCTTCTCCCGGTATGATCTCAAGAGAGCCAAAAAAATTCAATTCCATTTTTATATTGTGTAATTTGATACTTTGGAATAATGTTTACCTGTTATTATTCTAGCATGTGGTGAACTAATTACAATGTATCCGTTTAAAATTGGATTTCACAGGGATCGTTTTATGTTGTGTTTGATTACTTTTAATTCGTTCAACAAAACATACTTCAATAATTTATCTATTATAATTTATCTTTTGTTTTCCTTACCAACCCTTCCTATGTAAACTGATTTGTAGCTGGGAGAGTACTTGCAAGCTACAAGCAAAATACATTTCTCATTTTTTTATAAGTTACAGATTGTAAACCATCGTGTTCCCTAGAATCCGGGAACTGAAACACTTTCTGTATATACTTCAGGTTTTGCTAATGATTATGGGATTTGCCAAATCTCTTTAGGTTGTTTGAAAAAGGACGAGGTTTTCAAAGCAAACTCCATGTAATATTAATTTTTAGACGTATCTACTGTCGTCTCTCCCATTAGGTTTCAGATCCCATGAAAAATATACAGTCACATGCAAATGAAAGTTGGAAAACCCATTGGCATGAATGAGTGAAGTACGTTACTGCCCGCATATATTTTATAAATTGATTCAAGTGTATATTTATTCTGCGTAGGATATATTATCACTATAGGAGGTTAATATATAAGTGATAAAATTAGAAAACTACGTAAAAATATAAGGTAAGGATCTCTTACTGATCCTTCAAATGGCAATCAACTGTTGATCGCTAAATTCTCAAGATTTTCTGACGCTGTATAGACAAAACATTTTGAGTGACAACCTTGTCTTGGTGAGCTGATGGCCGCAAGCAGCGAATCATTCAATGATGAACAATTGAAATAAGTATTATTCATGAATTCCTAAGTTTTTTTATTTTATTTTCATCAAGGAGAAAAGTCTAGCCTCTTGGATTTAAGTTAAATTAAATGCAGCACTTTTTGTGACAGTCAACAGTCCTTTTAATGGCGTAAGTATGTAGTAACAGACAAAATTACTTCAGTTTTCTACACTTCTTTTTTAGAATTTGTGTTCATTTAAGATATTTTATTTTTTTGGAAGAATAAGTTTTTATTATAATTACAATCGGTTTTGCGATAATGAAAAAGGACCTTGTGTAAAACTCGGATAAAATATTACAGTTTTCTGAAAAACAAAACTTTTTCGGCGAATTAATTACAATGTTTACGCAATAACAAAGTGTTTGCATTTCTGACTCCCTTCATTAAGTTTCTTGCATTCATTTATCTATGCTTGAGGCAAAATTACCCAAGGTTTGCGAAAAATATCAAATACTAGATTTAAAATATATTATTAAAAGTTTGTGCTTTAACCGTTGCCATATGGTTACACCAGTCCATAATAGTTTAAGCTACCCAAGCGTCTTTTTAAGTGCTTTGTCCTACTGTGCACCGGGCAGAACGAAGTCGTTACGCGGGTCTCTCCTCCACGGCAAATTTCCTCCTCGGCAAAAAAATCTTGCCTCTCAGTTAAATTTTTGTTGGAAATGTCGCCTAACGAGGTTTGGCTGAGTCGTAAAATTTTCCGTCACACCATAAAGAATGCCTCGACATGAATTTTTTGAAGTCTCAGAATATGGATTTCTCAAAGTATAGGTAATGAGACTGATATCCGGGGCAACCTTGCCCGTTTAATGTTCTTCGTGGGCTGTTAATCCTTCGCTACCGCGAGATTTTGTTTCAAGGCCTCACTCTCCCACTGCAGATTCAGCGCGAGAAGGATCGAGGCAGGATTAAAAGCCGTTTAATTGTTAATGAGTACTTAGAGAGGCCTCATTTATCATTTCTCATGTACACTCTACCTTCAAAGGTTTCCTTAATATAGCCATCCCTCTAAAAAGACAAGAAAGTTGTAGTTCTAGCAGAAAGAAGGACTTAAGTTTTCATCATTGCAACCGCAATACAGTTGCAGTATTTGTCTTTCAATATTTGTACTAATCTTCAATGAAATTTCTACACTCGTAATTTATCTTTATCGCTGGAAATTTTTTTCACCATTCCAACAAAATGAAATATCTTCCATTTTACAAAATATATTGTAGAATATTGATTTTGAAGCATACCAGCTACTGTTTACCGAAAAACGAAAATATCTCTTGTAACTTTCCAGAATATTGGTCTTAATAACGACAGTTTTTGTATATTTCTCTCTTGCTTCTTGCCGGTTAACTAAAGTAATGGCAATGTTGAAGTAAATGTTTGCCACTTAGGAAAGAGTGATGAGGAAAGCACCAGACTTCCACTAGGCAATGGTTTCTCCATCCTTCACCTTAAGGCATGCCAAATTTCGCAGGGCATGCCATTATCAGTCCCTCCAGCCTTTTACATGGCCACAGGCTACGCAAAAATTCGTAATGCTGTTGCTTAAGAATGAGGATATCATTTTATCATTTTTAAATGCATAGAAGAGTTTAGAACAAACGTAGCTTCTGTTTGCGTTACGCTCCATGTGATACTAGCCAGATGAGAATAGACGGAATGGGTTTAGCTTGGCATTATCACTCTGGTTTGTGTCGTCCATTAACTTTTAGACCAATTTCAGAGGAAAGTTTAAAAATGTATGACTATATTTTTCAAACCAACTCCGTTAATTTTATTTTTTTATCACAGCGTTTTAATAAATACTGCGGCATAAGTATGAACCTTAGGAGGATCGTGGTAGTTCATTTAAGTCATGTGAAGACTTTGTATTTGTTCAAAAGGATAAGATTACGTATTTGGAGATGCGTAAATGGTTACTTTAAATATTCTATAAAAATATGAAAAACTTCATGAACTTGGAATGCCATATTTTTTTCTATTGCTTGTGAGTCCTTAGCAGCAGGAAATTAATTATCTTCGTGTCTGTTTACAAACCAATATAGAAACTATGGCGGTGGTTATTCGATTAATTAGATATCGACCGTCTAGCTTTTATCTTAAGGTTTTATCGGTCTCAAAACGAACTGGAGACATTTTTACCGCTAGTAATTTAAATATGGGAGTCTCTTAGAAGACCAGTAGCCATGCAGGCTTAGGTATAGCATAAAATTTACCAATCCTTGAACGAATGACCTGATGTTGGCCTTACCATTACTGTTAGTAATACATGAAAATTTTTACTCAGTACCAATTCAATAGGGAATAAGTTTTTGCCTCCATTATCCTCCACAAAGGTAGATACTTCTTGCATCTCCTTTAAAACACAATGAGTACATTGAAATAGCACTCATAAGGATGTTCAACTTTAATGTTTTTTCGTTCGTCACTTGCCCCTGAACTACGTCTTGAAGGATTACCCTACTAATGCTCACTGGTATCATTATCCTCATTCTGTCAACCAACTTACCAATTAAGTTGAACTGAGCATAGAATATGTATTACATATGCATTCATTCGTATCCTTGACAAATTGGCTGGATCATCAAGACCTTCATGTTGATATTAGCCGTTTGTGAAGTGGAGAAGGGAATGCCTATTTAATGTCCTCAGGAACCCGTAGGCATTCTACGGAATCACCTCGGCTTGTTGCATGAATCGTTATAATTATTCATGAGCACGACCTTGCCAAGTCCCCGTTCATTTTCCTTGTAATAGTGTGTCGGTTCTTTGAAAGCGCAGGTGGGGGATACCCCCCTTAACCACCACCCACCCATTGTCGGTGATTCCCCATTGTCTGGACACCCAGCCCTGCTTCCTCCGTGGAAACCGCGAAAAATATTCTTTCCCCGCCCGCCCTTTCCTCTTTTTACCCCCTCCCCCTCTCTTGTGACTGTGACCCTCATCGTCCCTCGTCCTCTCGCACCACCCCCTCGCTGAAGTAAACAGGAAGTGGAAGAGACGTGCGTCCCGTATTCCGTCACCGTACTGAAATGATGCGGAGGGGTAAGGTCGCCGCTCGCCGCCACTCAAAGGCAATTCAACCAATCGACTCTCATTCCGGGAACCGTATTTTATTTTTCGCCCTCCCTCCTCCCCCTCCTCCTCAGCCCTTCGTTCCCCTCCCCCCTCTCTCAGGAGGAGGGGGAGGAGGCGGCGCCACCCTTATCCCTGCCGTATCGACTCGGCTTCTTTCCCCGTTACGACGTGCGGTCTGACCTCTCTCTCTCCTTTTCACCCTCTTTCTCTCTTCCCTTTCATCCTCACCGCCATTCCGGTTGCTCGTCCTTTTTAAATTCCTTCCTGCCCTCTTTTCCCTTTCTCTCGGGAAGGGCTCTTGAAACTTCGTAATAATAGACTTTTAGGTTTTATAAGTGCTCCAATAGCTGAAGTTATATCGAACCATCTAACCTAAGACCTTACCACCACAGAATATATACATAATGGCCAAAATCAACAATGGCTGTGTAATAAGTTTTTATCATAAAGCCGCCATGTTCTTAGCAAGTTCCATCACGGAAAATCGTCAGTTAAGAGGATTTATAATGGTTTTTTAAAAGAGATAAATGATTTCTCAGTTATTTAAATGACTACACGCCGCGGAAACCTACGGAACATGATTACTCAGAAGTAATATTCAACGTGAGCATAATTTTTCCAAATTAATATTTTTTCTAGTCTAATCCAAAATTATGGATTATAACACAAGTTCGGCTGTTTGAATAAGTGCTTTTGGTGTGAACTGATGAACTAGTCCCGGAAGATTTCCTTCATATTTTCCTTATGTGAGGGAGGCATAACCAATGAAATTATGAGTTGCGTTTAAAAATTATCAGGTTTACAGATTTGCTTGTATTCTCTTAAAATCGGAATTACTTGCACTTTATATATGGCTGTTTCAACGACTTTACAAGTTTTGTCAAAATTGCTGATTCATTTTATGTCGTTTATATCGATTAAAATTATTATAATTATGAGCTGCTGAATTGTGCTTATGACAATTCGTTTTCAAGCTACATGTATAAGCTCTTACACCCCTCTTCCTCCCTCAGGTGCGTACCTATATGGAAACTTATCGAGGAGAAGACCACGTTCACGAATGAATTATTCCTAGCGGTGCAGGGTTATTTAATAATAATGAAAATTAGCTGTCAAAACGTTTTTGCAATCTTTAGTTGATCATCATTGCTAAATTTTATACATAAAATTTAATTTGCTTCGGGTCAAGCACTACCTATGTTTGGGGTTCCTCATGGCTTTTAAACGAAGTATACTTGCACACCTATGAGAGCTTTTTATGGTCTATCATTTCGTAGATAAAGTTTAAAAATTGAAACATGTTTCATACAACTTGTTAATATCTCATTTGTATTACGATAATCATTATATTCGGTACTATCCCCATTTATTTTACGAGGAGTTTCAATACTGGGCATATTTCTTAAGTGCCAGAAGTAATATCTATTTGGACTGTACTCAGGAGATTTCTTATAGTACTAAAAAGCTATTCCACCAATCTCGTCGCAAATAGTCGATCACGTTCCTCCTATTTTCGATCTTAAATCGTTGAGGGTCCAGATTGGGAGGCGGTCACTGGAGCGATCCTCCTCCACCTTCCAATCCACTCCTCTCTTCCCTTTTCATCTCCATCGCTCTCTTCCGGCTCTTCCTGCCTACGCTTACCTGCCTCTTCCCTCCTCCTGCTTCAAACTACCACGCTCTCAACTCTTATTTTCTCCGTGACCGCCACCCGCGCCCTTTTCGCCGTCTCAAATAATTTAAAAAAAGTAAAAGAGGAATTCGTGTACCTACCTGAAGTGCGGTTCTACAAAAAATATTCGCGAAAAATGTCTAAAAGAAAAAAATGTAATTCCTCTTCACTCCACCTCGTGAACTCTCGGCCCCACTCACTCTGGTATTTAATGGAACTGTGCGCCCACCAATGATTCCTTCAACCCCTACTCCTTCCCCTTGTATCCTTCAGCCTTCACCCCACTGTTACCCTTTCCCCCTTCTCCAACTCCCGCCCCTTTTTTGGTCCCCCACTTAACCCCGCCCTCACCTTTTCTCTCTCTCGATCACTGAAAAGCACTCCACCTTCCTCTTTCCGGGGAGCGTCCCCACCCACCCCCGCCTCTGGTGCCGCCTACACCGCCACCTCCCTTGAACCGGGCCGGACGAAGTTGTTTCGTTGGCCTCTCACGTACGGCGTAACACAATGGGACCAAAAAGCCAAGAAGGTGGCCAAGATACGAAATGGCATTGAACTCGCTCTTAAATAAAATTGGTGATTCTTATGTTTTTGGAGTCTCTTAAACCAAATTTGATAGTAAATATGCAATCTTACTTTTAAGTTCGGCTACCCTAAGACACCCTACGATGTACATTTTTTATTAATTGTATCGGTTTACTTATTACAATCTTAAACGTCTTTTGCAAATTTCAAAATAACTATGGAAATCTTGAACGAATTTGCGTAGAAAATATTTAAAATAAATTTTCTTTGATTAGCAGTAATAACTCTTTGGATAGTTATTTAAAATTTACCTACTTCACACTTAGGCTCTATTTCTCGAAATTGAAAATACTTCATTGTGCTTCTTGCAAATCGGTTTTAAGCTGATCTTTCACTAGTCGTCTGCTTTTGCGGCAAAGTGAGCCGCATACCTTCCACTGAATTAGGAGCGTAATATAACGCTTTCTCAATTGCTAAATGAATTTTGCTGCAGCACCAACATTACTCTAGCCAACAAATCATAGTAGAAATCTGGATTTATTGCGCATTTTGGCCGTCTATCAGGTAAATTAAATGAGCTGAGGAACTGGCCGCAAAGTAGCTGTAACGGAGTTATTTGCTAGTGATCACAAATATGGGTGAAATTCGCGGTAGAAAAATCAATCAATTGCATAGGGATTCGAACTGGGATACGGACACAGAGAGCCTACGTTGCATTCAGTCAGTTGCATTCAGTCCAGGCAAGTATTATTCTTATTCCGCATTTCATAAATTCACTGAGGATTGATTCAATCTCTTTATTTTTTGGCTACGTAATTCACGATGCATTCTAGTTTTATAAGGTTATAGCTCTTTAGTCACCAACCTTTATGATAAAATGCGTTGCATAAACACAAAATCATAGTATTTTATTGGAGGGGTGATACTCCTATTCGTCTGAGTGCAGTATCCCCTGTCTGTAAAGAGCAGACAGTATGTAGAATATGACCATAGCCACTATAGCACGTGAAACCAAACTACAATATGACGATTTTCTAATCTTTACATTGAAAAACATATGTGGTACGATATCACGCGCACGGGTGCACAAAGGGGAAGAAATTTTCCGTGAAAAATCATTTGACATGACTGGGATTCGAATCCGGATCTCCCAATATTGGAATTCAAATCCCGGTCAACTCAAATGAGTTTTTCGTGGTAAATTTTTTCCCGTTTCTGTACAAAAATAATAGTACTACCATACTATTTAGTATCATGCCCATAAGTTGTAATGGGCATTGAACCTGATTTATGTAAAAATTTAGCTTATTTCTCCTTCACCTCTCCATTGCCTGAACTTAGATTCAAACCCAGATCCTTAGATATCTTGCCCAGTGCTCTAACCAGTTAACAAATGAGGGACTGAATTAGTTTAGTCAAAGTATCTTTATTAGTTCCGATTCAGAATAGAACTATAATGCAATATAATGTGTTGATGAGGAAAAAATGCTTTTTAACATTTTTAATTTAGTAAAAATTTCCTTTTGATGACGTAACTATGTGGTAACAGACAAAATTACTACGGCTTTCCACACTTTATTCTTAGATTTTTGTTCATTAATGAAATTTTGTTTTTTTGAAAGAATACGTTTTTTATAATTACAATAGGTTTTGCGATAATGTAAAAGACCTCATGTAAAAAGCGGATAAAATTTTACATTATTCTGGAAAACAAAATATTTGCGGCGCCTTAGTTACAATTATTAAGCATCACAACGTATTTGAATTTATGACTCCGTTCATTAAGTTGCTTGCATTCATTTATCTATGACTGAGGCGAAATTACCCAAGGTTTGATATAAATATCAATTATTAGATATTTAAAATAAACTGTTTAAAGTTCGTCTTTTAACTGTTACCATATGGTTACACTATTCCATAATAGGTTAAGCTACCCAGGCGTCCTTTTAAGTGCTTTGTCCTACGGTGCACCGGGCAGAACGAAGTCGTTACGCTGGCTTCTCCTGTAGTTCGGTGGCAGGAGGAAGGGGGTGGGGCATTTTCCTCCAACCTGAGGGCATGGGGTGGGGAAGGCCTATCTCTCGTCGCGTGTGAGGGTGAGAAATAAAACAACCTCGAAGGTAGGAACGCATAAAGGGTTCGGAGTAGTGGTGGAGTAGGGTGTGGGATGGACGGGTCGAAAATGCTTAGCGGTGGAACCTCCACAGGTATAAAAATTTCCCGCTTGCGAGTGTCGATTGTATATTTTTTTATTCTTAAACATCTTTTTTAATTTTTTTTCTTCATTCCTCGAAAAGAAGGAATGATAAAAAAATATAACTTCGTCCTTTTAGCCAGTTGATCGTCTTGTCACACCGTGCACGAAATATATCAAGTTTGTCTCTCGTAATAAAAATAAAAATTCGGTACTCATTAGATTCGTGTTACCCGAAGTAAACTCCACTGAGCTGAGAAACAGGATGCCGAAGACCTTTAACCGAGTGCACTAGGTCGTGCCGGGAGGGGATGGAAGTAATGGAATTTTTCACAGCTGAATGTTTCTGGGGAAAAAAATAGGTGTGCAAGTGTCGACCGCGTTGTTCGACGAATAATTTTATGCGAACTGTTTGGCTTGATTCGTGGCAAACTCGTCAAACTCGATGTCTTAAATACGTTTATTGAACATAGCTAGTACGCAACATCGGGCCTCTTATGGTAGAAATTCTTAATATTTTTCATCCGATTTAAGATACATTTATTAATACGGATACGGAAATTTGGTCGATTCAAGTGCCCACTCTGTAGTTAGGTCGTTTTTGTTCACATTGCACTGTGTGCCTTCAATCTTTCGAAGACTTTGCTCGCTATATCTCTTCGGAATTGTGGCGTGGTTTGATAACCTACTCGATTATTTGTTGTGGATTGCGTTACTCTCTATTCTGGGTAAAACATAATGTTCATCCCTCCAATTTTGCTGAAGGAAAAACTTATTTCATTTAAATGCCAACTAGGTATATAACGTCTGCAATTTAGTATTAACATTCCACATAGTAAACTTTGAATTTCGAAAGACCTGATATTATATCACCCTTTTCTATTTTTTTGGGGTTTACGTGTAAAGCAGCTATCTATATGATAATTAAAGTCTTTCTAATATCCACACCCGCAAAACGACTTCTTCGCTCAATTAAGGAATGAATTTGAAAGTTAAACCACAATGAGTTGATTAAAAAATGGTTTTTCACTCCACATTAATTTCCGTTTGCACAACGATCAAATTTGAACGCTAGGTCATTCTGTATTATTTCTATGGCAAATTAATTATTGATTACCATTAAATTTCTTACTGTCTTTCGCAATTTGCTGAAATTGGTTAATTCTTAGTTTGCACAGCTTTAGCAGTGATCGTTTATCCATAGTGGTAGTTGTTCAGCGACTTTTTCATGAGCTATCCATCTGAATCTTCTTGCTGTATCCTTGTGAATAATGTATTGTCACACCACTATCCCTAAATCTCAAATTCTGATTTTATTTTCTGCCTCGCTTGACCGCAAAATTTATTCTTTTCAAGGTGATAACTGGCGGGAGACTATGCGTGAACTGTTTGAGCTGGAAATAATGACTTTGTCAATTCTCGTCGTGGCGAGAATCCTGAAAAACATTTAAAAACTTTACTTCCGTGAAGATAAAAATGTAAACTCCCTGCCATGGAAATCGGACTTAAAATTGAACTTGATCCTTGTCGAGACTTTTAAGATTGAGAGCTGGGAGACATTTTTCCTCTAAACTAGTCCAAACTTGAGCAATAAAAAACAAGTCCAGGGTATATTTATGTCACTAATGCGTCCAAGCTATACAGGAATGGCTTCACGTCCACTAATTTTTCTATTGGAATCGACTATTACAGTCACTATTTCACCGTTTGCAGTGAATATCCTATCAAACCCAATTTCAGTCGTCCACTGGTTTATAGACAAGAAGTGCTTGGCTTTCCACACTGTGAGGTAGCAGTGAGCGTTCTCGAACGAAAAAAAACTTATCAGAATTTTTGTTTTTAATTCCTCGACGCCGCGGTGGAGGAATTGAGAAAACGAAACAGGTGACTGACTCAAGTGCCACCCTCCACGAGGAGGGGGAAGAAGACAAGGCATCCTCCACCGTATTGAACCCACCCGCTTCCGGGGAGGGAGTGAAAAAAAAGAAAGACGAAAAACAACAACAGCAGCAGCGCCCGAAAACCCACGTGGCCCGCCTCAAGAATCACGCCATCTTGTTCGAGGACGCCATCTCGCGACGCAGACTTGAACTCGGACAGCTCTCGTGTTTGAATTTCTACCTACCCTTCCCCTCTCACTCTCCCGAGTTTTTTTATAATCCCGTCAATCGGGTCTACGCAGGCGCAGCACGTATTGCGGTGCCTCCAACCCTCCCCTCAGTACTGTACTGTGTGTGTGGGTGAGCCGCGAGGGGGTTTTACGGAGCGTGGGTGGGGGAGAGAGGGAGAAAAAAGCCAGCAGCCACCGCGGAAGATGCTGCGGTGAGTCTCCCCCTGACCTCCATTCCCCGCCATGACCCGGGACCTCCGCGTCCCTGCCCCCGGCTGTCCCACCACCACCAACAGCAACGATAAAGCCACCGCCTCCTCCGACACCATATGCCCGCTTCGGGGCCCACCCTGAGCTGCAGCAGCCGGGCCCCGTCGTCCGCCGCCACGGCCCCGCATTCCCAGCGAGGTGGGGGCGCCGGCTCCCCCGGGGCCCTCGTGGGGGTCTTGGGGGGCAGGGCGGCCGGTGGTCGCGCGGGGGCCCTCGCCACCGTCGTGCCCCCGCTGCCGCCCCCGCCCGAGAACTCCACCGTCCTTTTCGGCTTGGGGGCGGACGATGACGAGGACGAGGATGACGTGGTGGTGTACGGTGGCGGGGGCGGTGTTGTAGGAGGGCCGGACAACCACCACGGGCGCCGTCGCTCCAACCACCAGCGCCCTCGGGGGGCATCTCTGGGTGGAGAAGAGCGCGGCCTCCGCTCCAAAGACATTCGCGTGCTCAACGATCTCATAGACGACCTGAGTCGCTTGGAGGAAGAGGAGGGGGACGGGGGGGCGGTGCTGGGGGGCGGGGGCAAGGGGGATGGCAAGGGGGGTGGGAGCGAGGATGGGGGGAGCGGCAGGAGGAGGGGCCGCTCAGGGAAGGGCTCGTCCGGGGGCGGCGGGGACGGAAACGGACGGGGGAGGAGCGGTAGGGTGTCCAGGAGCAGCGGGGCCTCTTCGCCCACATCCCGCAGGAAGACCTCGGGGACGTCGCAGGAAGATGCCGCTGGGCTGGACGAGCAGCGGGGGGACAAGGCGGAGCAGCAGGTAAAAAAAAGAAAACGAAATATGACAGGAGAGATTGGCGAGGAGTTTGCGCCTCTTGCTTGACCGCCTTACACCACGCTGACGATCCATCTTGCTTGAATCCCAACGCAGCTTGCGTTTAAAGATTGATGTAAAATATTTAACATGCTAAAACTTACCCAAAATCCCCATATTACCATACCACCCCACTCATAAGGCTTGTTGCATGATGAAAGATGACAAGCTTCTAGATGACCAAAAACTATAAATGTATGCCGGAGGTACATCCCCACGATTATGTTTTGCAGCTAATTAATGATGTATTTCACGCGTTGCTGAAATGTAAAAGTAATGAAGAAAAATCAGATGCTTTCCTCGCACTTTCTGATAGTTTAATAAATTAGGGATTTCCATCGGGTTCATCATCTCCAGGGCTGAATGTCGAAAAAGTTTTCAACGTTCAGCCCAAAAGACAATGGACGAATCTGCCATGGAAACGTTTAATAGAGTTTTTACCCGCTAGAGAAACCGAAGTGCATTCACCTAAGAACAAATTAGTAAAGCACACATTTCAAAGACAGTGTTTCTTTTGGATTTTCGCACCAGACATGAAAACATTTTATTAAAACTTCATAAGTTTAATGTTTCATACCAATATACTCATTGAGCACTTGACAGTCGCTCGTAATAACAGGAAATTATGTCATAGATAAAGAATAATGTCTAAGTTTCCTTTGCGTATATGCAACAGGCAGTGATTTTATATTTAATGGGTTGCATATATGTACAGGATGTGGAAAGCTTTCATTTATCTTAATGACCTGCCAGTAGTTCTTTTTTACATGTGGAATTTCACGCGCGACTGAATACACTGCCACAATATGTCCCACATTTCAGACTGAAAATATGGTGGAGCATTAGACTTTCTTTCGAGTATCTTGGTGGAAAAATTGTGACAAAACTTAACAATATATAAATTTACTTCATTAAAATATTTTACGCGCACGTCCAAGTTCTTGGAAACGAAAATAATTCATAAGGCACTTTTTTGTCCTTCTTCGTAAGCGAGTTATTTCATCATTACGATCTTTATCCGTAGAATTGCAAAATATATTCAATTTCATATTTTTTATTAAAATATTGTAGAAAGCAAATGACATTATTGAAATGACGCTCTAGAATTCGATTGCCTGTACTTAGATTGCGACGATATGACTATTATCAGTATAATAAATAGCTATCGGGTTTGATTCTCATGTAAATGACCGGAAAGGAATGTGTCACCATTCCAAATCCAAACTCAGAAAGTAATGTGTGGCGTAGTACTTTACGTGATTGTTGCTGGAATGCTTCCTGCTCCATTCAAGTAAAACTACATTTTCCGGAATCCGATTTTGGAATGCCGCGGAATGAGTGGCCAATTAGAAGTGAGATCGCAGCTGCGCACGCTGCATTACCGTCATAATGTTTAATATCTCAATTTTCTCTGCAGGCTGAGTTGTGGAAGCGAAGGATGCTTATTGTCACTTTTTTGCGCTACGCGATCTAAAATTTGAGGCTAAGCATTGATCAAAGGATATTTGAAGGCGGCTTTATCCAGGTTGACTGTCTATGAAAATAGCGATCGTAGCGATGCATCCATGCGTTGCTACTCGCAGGGCATCGTTTGCTTACTCAGTACATACGTATTTTTTCCAAAAATAAAATAAAACAAAAATTGAGCAGGGAATCCCGAGAATCGCCTAATTTAGATATTCCGGTGTTTTTACATCGCATTATTCGGGTTTCCCCGGCATTCCGATTTTATAAATGTTTAAAAATTACATTAAATATATCTGAGTAAATTTGTAAAGCATATTATGGACAAGAGTTATTATATCTGTAAATATATAATGCAAGAACAGTCTTATCTTTAGGTAACATCTAAAATAAAGTGCATTTAAAGATTAAAATTGATATTTACATTTATAACAACAAATCCCCCACTGAAAATTTGATTCGTTGTTTAAATTTTTTATCCTTTTTTTAGTCATGTTATCAGGATATCACTGGATGTGATGCGGTTTTGACGCAGAATCGAAATCCTAGTTGCAGGCATCATGGAAGTTAGTCTAATTTACGTGTGTGTGAACCGTGTTCGATCGTGTCTCGATTGCTACCCCTATCAACCCCTACTGCCATTGAAGTCCATGCTCACACATCAAAGTGCCACTTGTACTAATCGACTTGTTTACAGGAGTAACTTCCATTTGTCAAGTTGCCTTAACTCTCTCGCCAGCCTTGTTCATGGACTTTGTCTATCGCAACGCAGAGTCAGATGCATGCCATTACAGTTTCAAGCTTTTTACTTTAACTCAAATTAATTTATGTACATGACATCTATTTTGTGCAATTTCGGCCAATCCTATCAATCTTTATTTCGAGGTATATCATGGAACGGTATTGGTCGAGTCGCGATTGCAGTGTGCAAGGAAATATTTAGTTGAGATTAGAAAAAAAACGTATTTTTTCGTAGCAAATCAATTATTGTGCAGGACGTATTAGACTTTTTTCAAAACAATTTTTACCAGGATTATGCCAAAACTAAGTTGAAAATCAGAAAAATGTTGCAAAAATGAAGTGATTTTTGGCGGAGTCACTAAAACAATTTAATAAACCCAAATCTACTTATTCACTTGGCGTGAATATTTTTTCTTCGTATTGAGTGCACGAATAATTTGCTTAATCAACAGGGGAACAGTTGCTGTGGAGGATACGTGCTCTATCACAGCATAAAGGTTGCAGCAGGTCATAGCGGTTGAATATATTTATGATATTATTTATTTGACGTGGTATCCACCGTATTTGGATGTGGCATATAGCTAAAATGGCTCTAAACCAAATAAATTGGATTGTTTTCCAGTGCCTTTTTAGATTGAGAACTTTATTCCATGCTTGGGTTTCATCAACCAATTATATTTATTCATTGTAACAATTAAGATACATAAGAAAGGGGTTCAGCTTGTAATTGCGTATCCTCTTATTTATTTCTTATCTATCTCATCGTATTCGAGTGATTATGCGTTGAACTTGAATGAAGTTATTAATTTATTATAAATATAAAGAGAAGGGATTCACGTATTATTTTATACATTGAAAGTTTTGAGTGCCAAAATTAACATGCCTTTAAGTCTTTTCTGAGAGGTTTGTCTTACGAGAGAGGACTTTCGAGAAAGTTTCCATCCCACCCCGAGGCAGCGTCGAGACGGTGCCTTGATACCGCAGACACGTACTTCAGCGGTTGCATGGAGAAGTTGCTTGAAGAAAGACTAAGCCTAGTGATACGGATTGATTAAAACTTAGATGAGAAAACGTAGAAGATTTACAGCAAATATCGACCAGTAATCTTTTTTCGCAATCAACGGTTCATTTTTTCTTCTCCGGCATAGCTTCATAATTATAATTTTATATAATTCTGTAGTAAAATAAGGGATTAAATACAAGAAATTTGACATGATGGTGATCAAATGATGATTTTGTAAAGGCCTTGAAGGCTTAATTGACAATTTTAAAATGGTATTCCGTTATTTTTATTCCGTTAGACTTTATTATTTTGAGATTAAATTGTAGATGATAAGATGACTCCTCTTAACTGTGATTAAAAGTCAGTGAAATTTATAAACAAAAAAAGAAATTTTCCTCTAAATATTTAACTATAATTTTTTCTTGATAACTGATACACGCTAACTTCATAAAAAATGTAAGACAAACATCATTTAGTAAGATCACATTCTTTAAACTTTGTGAAAATGTTGATTCTACGATGCAAATAGTGAAATGGGAAGTGTTCACTTAGAATTATGCTAAGTTCAAGATTAATTCTTTTCGGGTTGCACTCCATATCAGTACCTCCGTCTCTGCCAACGTTTCAATGCGCGACTCCTTCATCGCCGTCAGAGCAAACTTAAAAGGTTAGGAAGCATGCTTGTGGAATTTCGTAGAAACTTTTAAATAATTAAACTTTGTATTTTCTACACCTATGTCAAGCTATAATTCCCCTTGAGAAAAAAGCGAGGCTATTATAAAACTGGTGGGGGTTGCTAATAAAAAGTGTGAAAATACAAATTTGGTTTCTATGAATATGTCTACAAAATTCCACAATCTAATCCGACAAGCCATTCAAGTTTTCTCTGACATGCATAAGCATGGGATGAAATTCGAAATATGGGTAGGGATGGTTGACCTAACCAATTGTGCAACCTACGAAATATTTATCTTCGCCGGGAAAGAATCAGTTTTCAAACTAAGCCAAGCTTATCATTTATTTACACAATGATTCTTTTAGTATTTGGGGATATTATTTTACAATATAAACATTAGATGATCAAAATGGACCACAACCTTTTTTTAACCCGTGGTGAAAATGTGTTTGAAAGTATTCATTAAGACGGGAAGCAAGGAAAAACTTTCATGTCTCCTTGCTCTATTCATCAGTTCGTTAGTGGAGTCACTAACAGTCGATCATTCGTTAACTCTCTGTGCGGGGCTGGTGATAGTGGAGGTAATCAGAGTGAGAGCTAAAATTGGGGAAAGGTTAAGTGGATCCATTCAATCTTCTGGAGCCAGAAGAAACAGCCATAATAATAATTGAGCATATAATACCACCGTCTCGTGGAGGATTAAGGCAGTTTATTACAGCAGTAACATTCCAACCATTTTGGCAGTCATCCATATGAGAGAGACACATTATATAATATGTAATATGTGATCGGTTTTGTTATGTACGCTAACTCCAAGAGGTTGGTAATTTTTAGCTTTATATTCGACGTATAATTGTGTTATCATGTCTTCATCTGAACAAGCTAATTCATATTTAGAGCAAACAATTCGGTGTAATTATCAAGCCTGTTAGAGTTAGTATAAATAGGGAAAGTGACAATGTTGAGGAAAGTATGTGGTAACGCTGCAATTGGTGTCTATATCCAATTAATATACACAACCTTCTCTCTGTATCTCGTTTAATTGATCGAAATATTTAATTAAACTAATGTATCATAGAACCCATTTGCTCTATTTTGTGATTATGAGTGTTAACTCTGGAAGGGTTAATGTAAGGGAAAATCAAAATTAACCTGTAAAACAATAATGAGGACTTTTTGAGTATATGCCTTTTAAGTAAGACTGGTTTGGGATTATCTTAATATTTTTCTCTGTTAATTAAAGGAAATAGATCTCGGGTCTACTTTGGGTTTATTCAAAATGTTTCAGGAAAAACTCATGATAGTCATATCATTCATGAAATATTGGCTTCTCTACTCTATTATATCTATCTATATGAATCTATTGATATATATCTATATTAAAATCACGTTTCAAAAGTTAGTCATCTTAGTCATCTGCTGCACTCCCAATTTTTAGCGTTATGTGATGTTAAAGTAATTATTTGAGATTTTTTAAAGTTGAAACTATTATCCTGGTAACCATTAACCTAACCTAAAATAGAAACGCGTCATTTTTCTAATTGAAAACTGTTTGGAAACATTATCTTCATATCATAAATGGTTAAAAACACCCAAAATAGCATGTGAGACAATCTCGAATTATGTTGAGAACACTAAGAACTTCTTTCGGCGATTTCTGAGAGTGCAAGTATACAAAAATGAATAATTTTAATAAATACATGTTTTATGGTACAGCTGGTTTTAGCGCAAGGTGACGCAGCGGTGTCATCTTTAGGTACCTTAAAACTGGTTATACCAAATAAAATGTCAGTGAAAATTATAAATTGTTATACATTATCATTCCAATTAATATTTTACTCAGTGGAACCCGATTTCACCAACTTTAATTGTAGAGAATACCAAATGTAAAATTTTAAAGGAATGGCTAAAAATTAGAATACTCATTCCGCATTATATGGCACTTCTTGCTGAGATAGAAATTGGACAAAGACCATACCATTTTTTTCTATTTATTGCTATCACCGCGTTGTATAACAGTCACTGTCAAAATAATTATTTTTTAACGTAGATTTATAAGCGGGAAACACATGCGAAAAGGTAGTGAATTTTAAAGTATTTTTCGGTTTAATTAATTTTTGAATTTACCGTTGACCACATTAATAAATGGAGCGAAAGCGCTGACAACCAAGGCATTGCATTATCAAAACGATTTAGCTACGAATTTTATCGCTCTAACAATCCAAAATGTACCATTTGTTAGCAGTAAAGCGATAGCAATAAATAATGAACATTTAGCCGATGCAAATATAAATGGAAAATAAATCGATGAAGCAGATTAATCAAGCGTCGAAAATAATCAGACAAAACAATCTTAATTTACTGGAAACCCGGATCAATAATCTCTCAGTGTATATTCTGGGAAAAGTAAAATATTTATTACAATTCCGCAAATAATTGAGTAGGATAAATGTTCTCTAATGGAGGAAATTTTAACTTCAATTGATATAAAACTATCATTCTCAGATTTATGTTATTCTATTAGGTTTTTTTTCAGAAGAATATATGGTAACTCAGAAAGCGTTTGGAACTGGTTTTAGAATGAAATCTTGTGTTATGGATTCATTTATTGGCCTCACAAAAAGGCGTGATTTTGGAGGAAAATTTTCCTTTTTCAGATCTAAATATTGTTTTGATTTACTAATCTGCGGATATGAAAATGTTTGTTTGCGGGCAAACATATGCATGAGAAGGTTCCCTGACTAATATTTCGGATTTTTCGTTCTACTGAATACAAAACCATTTTAATGAAGGCTTAGCCAATATTTAAATTGATTGTCTTATCTTTCAGAAAAAACCTTCTACCAATAAATTTGCAAGTGCATAATTTTAACAATAAATAATTTTTCTTCCAATTTGTCAAAAGTATGCTTTAAATAAAGGCCAGTATTTATTTCAAAAGTTGTTTAATATGAATCGACATGTTTATCCTTGTGCTAGCGGAAGATCTTAATAGATTGTTGAAAAGTCATCCGCTTAATTAACTTGCTATAATTAACGTCGGAACAATTATTATAATGGATATGATTCTGTAGAACTTCATTCGAAAACGTGATTATTGATTGCATGCTAAGCTACCTTTGAACAGCCCTTTACAGTCCGCTCACCTTCCTCATCCGCTCAAAATTCCTTCTTTGCAGTGTATAATTCATAACAGTATTCTCTTCTGCTCTTATGCGTCCTCTGCTGTGGTTATTCATCAGCGTGCTCTACTCGCTGCCATCCTGTTAATCAAATATGGCCTCGCCTTGCGTGAATAGGCAAAATAAGACAAACTCCTGGGTTGAACAAACCTTCTTAGTCATGGTTATCCTTTTAAAACTTCAGCTAAAGGATATTGCTGCCTGCGGAATTCTCTTCTCGCCTGTCAGTGATGGTATGATCCTATTGTTGTCAAAATATCACGTGCATTTCTTTATGAGTGTTACGCTAAGGGTTATGTATAGGCATTTATTATGTCCGTACATAGTCTCATCACTCCATTCCCTTACGGGGTAGGCAAATTCAAAGAACTTAGTTTTTCCCGTTTAACCTAGGAAACTGTTGTCATTTAATAACTTCCTCCATTGTGCCTTACACTTGCATATATCTTTTGCGTTAATCACATTCATATACGTTCTCCTATTCTTGACTCGTAAAATTCATACTCTTAAGTCTCTTCCACCTCATTCACCCCCTGACTTTCTTCGTCAGTCCCTTCTTCTCACTCTCCTATAGTACAGCTGCTAAGTTATTGGACTCATATCCATTTTCTCAACATGGTCAAACCAACATAGCACGCTTCATTCATTAATGTTCATAACTGGAGAGTCCAACCCGCTTTTTTTCAAGAACCATACATCATAACCCTATTCATCTAACTTTTATGGTTAAATAAAGCCTTGATTTTTAACTTAAATTTTTCTTAGAAGAAAGAAATTCTTCATCTCCCCAATGTGGTAAACTTTGGGATAGATTTTAATTCATCGTATCCTTTACGAATTTTCTTTTATGATGAAACTTCAAAAAATTGGATTCTGCTGGTATCTACTCTTTTTTCCTCGTAATTGGAACCAACTTTTTTGTTGGCTGACTCCATTTTTATGCAATTAGGAATGGTTTTAGAACAACTTCTTTTCACTTCAGAAGTCGAATAATCGAATCCTTAATTATCTTGCCCATGGCGTTTCATCGCCATTCTCCTGGGCTTGTAAAACTTTCCTGCCCAAGGTTTTATGAGAAACAATGCCTTTATTAAAACCTCGACTATTTTTCCATCATTTGACCGCTGAATAGGTTCCCTGGAAACCATTTATTATCCCTATATCCTCATTAAATCAACTGGACTTGTGTTTAAATACCATTTTATTATTCGGTACTTCGTGGTAGGTACACTTAACGTAATATTTGAAAGAAAAATTAACTTTAGAGTTTATAGTTGCTTTGGTGCGCTCAAGTCTTCACTGCATATATATAATTACTTTTAACAAAAGAGTAAATTACTTACTTGTGTTTTTCTACCATAACTGTAGTTTTTCTGTCTGAAAATACATTACTCGTGCCATTATTCCCAATCATTCTCCAATGAAAGATTCTCAATTATTTTTTTCCTAATGTTGATTATTTTCAGTAACTATATTAATCATTCCGTATTCTCAAGAATGAGAGACGTTAGTATTCTTTATCCCAGGAATGAAGAGGGGGAAATCCATCTTTTCATCTAATATTTGGAAGTGCAGGCTTTTTCTGACAAGAATTGCGGGGCCCTTGTCTGGCTACATATTACGTGAAATAATGCTAGAAATAGATGTTTTCTTTCGTTTTTTCAGTTCCTAGCCTCACAAAAAATGGAAAACGTAATGTGAATAGTGATTGTGCCCATTAAATATACTGTGTGGTTGGGCTTATTCTTCTTCGAGACGTTAAGACTCACCACGTATTACCTGATAGCAAGATGGGAAGAAATTCTCTCTTATCACGTAGGAAATTATTTTCGGTCCTTAGCCTCATTCAAATGGCTACCTTAAATTTAATGAAAGAATCTTTCATCTTGAAAACCTTTTATAATTGGGATTTTTTTCTCTTTGCAAATATATTTAGCGAATTTATTTGGGATATTTGCCAAGCCTCTTCATTCACTCCTTATCTTTTTCCTGGAGAAATAAATCACCGTCCTCCTCGGCCATAATTCTTTCCCACTCATCATTCTTATCTCCCCCAATACTCACATTTCTGCCCATTCCCTTCGCTGCTTCTACCCGCCTCACCTCGCCCTATTCTAGGGCAAACTCCCGATAACTCACACGAGCTTCTCATTCAATTTTAAATCCCCACCCTCACAGTTCGTTTCGGCCATCTGGCGACTATTTCCTGTCTCATCGAATCCGTTTACGGACACGCCTATCTACTTACTCCCTTATCAATGCTTGAAGTCTTTACGAATAAAGTCGTGAATTCGCGTGTTCTTGTGGGATCTTTTTTCTTACGCCCTGCCTATGTTCTCTCCGCAATGGTGTCCTTTACTATTTAATTCAAAGAGAGCAATTGACAAGTAAATTTTGGTTAAAGATTCTTCTAAATTGTAAAAAAAAGAAAATTAATTTTTACTCCTATGCATGCATTTTGGCCATTCAGGTGTCCATCGACAGGGAGTGTTAACGAGTTTTTAAGCACTTCCTGTCGATGGTCACCTGGATGACCAAAATGCATGAATAGAGGTCTAAACTCCTCTGCATTTGTTGCCATTTGGATTAATCTTTAATTTAAAGTCCTTTGCCATTCCTCTCAACACGAGAGCCAGCCTCGCACCTGCTAAGGTGTGTCCGGGATGGGATCCCTCCTCAATAACCAGAAAAAGTCCGTGAGATTGCTATAGAGCGTTTCAGATATATTAGGCAGTATGGGCATTATAGTGAGCGTTGTTGCCAAATTTATGCACCATGTGTTCACATGTATACCACGTGGACAACCATTTCCAACACCAAGTAAATTTCGGTTTGTATCTTTAGAGAATAATAGTTGCATGTTGGAATACTCCAAGATTTGCAGTTTTTTACTGCGAAGAACTATGCTGATTTTCCAGTTTCTATTGGCAACAACGCAGATACGGCATTATGGAGATTTTCACAGGAAGCGAAGCCATGGCCTTTAAATTATTTCCACTCCATATTCATTTGAATTTGAGCGTAACAATATTGCCTACGGTTAAAGAAATAATCAATTGGTAATATTCCCCACCGTTTTTTATATTACTGACCGGTTTCGGTGAAAAAACATCACTATCAGTGTTCAAAAATTAAAATAAAGCATCATCATCAGATTTGAATGCTGATGATAATGTTTTAACATCGAAACCGGTCAGTTGCATTCGGGTTAGGCTTTCCATAGCCGACGTTTTGACGAGCAACTCGCTCATCTTCCTCGGAGCCAGACTGACTTTTTTCCCTGATGAGCATGATCAAGTTGCTATGGAAAGCGTAAGGTTGGCTATGGAAAGCATCACCCGAGTGATACCCGAGAAGACTTCATATCACCCACCGGGAAAGACTACGCTATTTCGTGTGATTTATTCTTTAATATGTCACAATTTCACAACATAACCATGTCTATCATCACATTGATTGCCTACAGTGGTTCAGTAAGGCTGTCAAACAAGAAAATAATGTAGATATGCCAAAAACCAGCCCACCAATGCATTATATACTCTTTGAAAAAAGTGATATTCCTCAACTGCAAAACCTGAAATTCTCCAAAACCTGCAAAAACTGGAATGATCCATGAGTCTAAAAATGACAATCTAGTGGGCAACCTGCGTAAGTCTCTTGTCCCACGCTGAATTATCTTCTCCTCCCTTCCAATCTTGGTGAAAGAATGGCATGAGAGAAGTGTGATTGAGGAAGGAAAAAGAATTTCCCGGTTGTGGAAATTATTATCCGGTGGGAGTGGCCGAGTTCAAACGAGCTTGAACGCGGTCCTGTTTGCGGCGCTGAGTTAATGCAGTCGGTGGAATTTAAATTCGGACCGCGCCGTCCGTTAATTTTTCAGGTGCAGGAAAAACGAGCGAGAGTTGGATATCCGTTGCTTAAACTCTCTGCGCAGAAGTGTTAGGGGATCTAGGTCACTGCCTTATCCAGTTGCGGCAAGCATGTGTTATGGGAGACCATTACCTCCTATTCGGAGTGATGTGCAATTCTGGTAATGGAATGAAAGCTGGTGACATCTGTCTGTTCGATGTTTTCGAATCTAAGGGGTTTCAGGGATGCACTCTTGTGTGCTACTCAGTGGCGACTGATATTCATTCTGATAGCATCCCAATTCTTTAGGCAATGTATGCATGTGGATTTGTTCCTGCGTATTGTTTAGGGAAGCTCCATGATGGGCATATTTAAGGATGCTTGTGAACGATTGAGGTGTACCAGCTGACATTTATCAACCTAACCTGCCTAGTTTCATTGAGTTTTTCAAAGAAACCCAAATCTACGAATCAATCGGTTTGAAATTCGCGAATGCTAATTCCTTCTCTATTTTATTTCGATGGTGAAGTGCAAATATCATAGTAATATCTGAGTGCTCCACTCTGGAAATACAGGCATTAAATATTTTTGCCGTAGCAATATGTAAAAACCTTGTTCTGCTTTGCTGCCTCCCTCCAAGGATTATGATCAGTTCTAGCTAATAAAAAATAGCCTAGTTGAAATTATTCCAAAATACGTTGTCTTACTTATTCCTCCTCGTATTTTAAAATTGTTGACATTATTATATTTTTGCTGCAGATTCTCAATCATTTGATGTCATTTGATGATAGCGTAGATATTTAATGCAATATGTTTTCGGTATGAGACATACATTGCATTGAGGTGTTCCTGGGACATCTTTTGTTCTGGTATTCTGGTTGGTTCATGTAAGATAAAATGAGAAATATCCAATTCTGTTACTCAACAAGCAGACCTTCCGAGATACCCGTCTATTTTTACATGGATTGCAGGACTGAGCTGGGTGATGGAAGTGGTTTATTTTATCCTCACTGTGGATAAGGAAAGCTGTCACAAGCAGTATCAGCCTCGAGAATACTCCTCAAAATGTATATTTGCTTTGAGAGTTGGTCGTTGAACTGGTGATGAAGCACGGATGGGGAAGTTATATTTTCAATTTGAACACGCAAAGGCGAATAGATTGACGCACGGTGACCACTTTACTTCTTTTACACTTGCTATTCGTCCTGCGAGGGACATGAAGTTTTAGGAGAAATTTTCGTTTCTATCAGATGTTTTGAAGACAGCTTTTACATATATAATATATTGTCTGATGAATAGATTTCTTCATGCACATCGTTTAAGTGGTACCGCTAGACAGATGTTTTGTACTGTGTCTTTTTGAATGCCGACTTTCATAATTCCTTTGCATTTAAATTAAGGGTCTCAACACCTAAATAAATAAATCGTCATAAATTAAGGGTAAATTAATGGTATCCATTCAGATCGGAATAGGTTTCAAGCAAATATTTTTAAAGCGAGGATGTGTCATTTCTCCCTTGTGGTCTCAAGTCATTTTTTTATTTAAAACAAACTTTAATTTTACTTTATTATGAATAAGAAAATCTTTCACATTATTTGAAGATGATAAGAATTTCATGAAGTAGGTATATTTTTTATCGAGTGTGCATGAATTTATCTTGATTTCAGGCATTTTATTGGTCACCATATACTTGAAATACTGTTTTGTGAGAGAATATTACCCTAAATCATACCAACACTAAATTTTTCATTTATTACCGTTGATCAACTTTTTTGAATTGCCTGTTTGGTGATGAATAAACTGAGAACAAAGCGTCGTCAGTATCTAGCATTCGGGTAGTTGCTTGGTATTTCTATTGCTTTGGAGATCTTAGGTTACCTTTTTAATAAAGCGGATTACTCTTTATGCTACTAACCGTTGCAGACAATTTTTCGTCGCTTTTTACCTGTCTGATGAGTAAAATCCGAGTGAAATTTGAATTTCCCCAGTTATCCGAGTCATTCTTAGAATCTCAGAAACAGGTACTTGAACAAATTAATTTATTTTTAAAATGCATTAAATAATTTCAACGTTCTATGTTTCCTTGATGAGATGTACATAACGTTCCTCTATAATCCGAATCCACTTTTTCCCCACTTCCATCGTGCTATCCGGCAGTTGGGATACATTTCATCATTAAACCTCATCTAAATAGATTCAGTTGGTTCATGTCGAATACGGTCTACATGTTTTATTCGGTCTATGGTAGTATGTAAGAATTTGATGAAAGAAGAATAATTAATTATATTTTAACTGCATAGGTACTTTTTATTCACACAATATTTTAGATATGTTCTAATATTTTAACGAAAACTTTACAATCTCAATATTTATTAAATGATAAATTGAATTAAAATTAGCTTAAATAACTGTTTGATTAATTACTTCGTTCTAATTTATAAATATTTGGGCTGCTCCCACAAATGAATGACAGAGTGAAAGTTTCCGGTTTTATTCAGTTTACGTTTTTTTAAGAACACAACAGCCGTTGGTTTGAAATTATTTCGTATAATTTCTTCTCAAGCATGTCAATCAGTTTAGGTAGGGTCAATTATTTTTTTTATTTATGAAAAATAAAGCCGTACAAACAGTTATTCCATTCTGTAAACGGAACAACAATATTATCGCGTATTTATATCAACAGCTTGGAAATACAGTATGTTCTTTAAAATAAACAAGAACTTCCCTTAGATCGCATAACACATCTTGATTTCGGCTACAGACTACGTACGACGTGAATGCCAGTTGGGTGAGAATATGCGTAAAAATATTAGTGCCAAAAACCATGCGTGTGCGATTCAAAGTTTGATTACGATTAAGCATATTGAAAATTTTACCTATTTCATCATTACTCAAATCTCACATGTGATGATGAAGTGTATGTTGGTGAGAATGTGATTGATGCCTCACCGAACGTCATTTTTCGATGATTATAGCCAATGGGTGTTGAGAGCGATCGAGCGTCGGGGAATCATTTAGGCGGAACCTTTTCGATCGTACCTTTTCCTGTGGCGTTTCCTTTCTGTCCGCATGGAGTCGTTTATCATAAACCGTGCTTTTTAAAAAAAATTGGAAGGCCACTCATAAATTCGGGAATTATCAAGCGTCCGTTATCTCAGGGTCCAAACGTTGACACTTAAAATATTTTTTCGTGGATGGGAACTCGAGCGTTATTTATTCATTGCGATGCTGGAAAACCGTACCTCAATTGGGTGTAGGAGCGCTTAAATATTTTCAGCTAATCTGATATGGAAGTGGCTAATATCTTATTCATTCAATTGAGACTTAATTTTCTCTTACCGCCACTGCTAGAGTTAAAATCGCAGCATAAGTTGCGGGCATTGCTGCGTTAGCAATTGCATTTTTTATCATGTCTGAATCCAGACTTTCACTATCGCGTAACTGCCGAAAGCAAGCGTGGAACTTCGTGGTAATTGGAACCAAGGTGACCTAAAACCTATTGATTATTTATAATATTTTTTATTTTTGTCGTTACATCTTAATCTGAATAAAGCAATCAAAGAATGAATTTATGAAAGCGCATTTATCAGAGTGGTCATTTAAATTGCTGTGAAATGATTGGAAAGAAATTAGACCGGATAGCATAAATAAGAATGTAGAAAAATCTGTTTTTTTGGATAAGTGACCTATGGAATCTGAAAAGCCCGAGGGAATACTCTTTTTTCGATGAAAAAAAATCTTTCTAAAATCTTCACCCCATGTCTCATTCCATCATGTTGAAATCCTCGAAGCCAGTAGACTTAGATGGTTATCCGACATACTTAAGTAGATACGAGTACTTCTATATGTGAAGTAATGGAGCAAATAAAAAAATACTACATTCCATACGTGAAGACTTTAATCAATTAAGTCACAAAAACAATAGTTTGGGTTGGAAATTCCCGTAGAGCCTCATTTAAATTGACCGGGGTTTAGACTTATAATATCATCAGTATCTAATAATTAAGTGCTGTAAATTTAAACCCAGGCCATTTAAATAAATATTCTGATGGAATCACCTATTGTTTATATATCCATTGTGAAATGTTTGCAGTAATTAACGCCCACGACCGTACAGTTTTTAAAATCAATTCCTCTTTAATCAACTGCATTGGATTACATTAATTAATTTTGTTCAATCCATTAATGCGGAGTCGAAAAGACTCCATTAGGCTACCAATTATTTGCAAAGTGTGAAAGTAATTCAATTTAAGTTGTATGTACTTAAATTCTTCTTTTACGGTTGGGACAACCTACCCATAGTTGTTCATTTACAAGATCAGGATGTTAGTACTTTCCTAATTTGAGCCTTGATCTCTTATTATTGGCCAGAATTTGGTAGATATAGAATTTGAATTTGATATGAAAAAATATTACTTTACTGTATGATTTACATGTCGTGAATAAAATAAATACGAAACATTAGCAGTGATGCATATAAGGGAAAGGTATTTGTCGAGTGAGCACCGGGAAGGTCGTCTGACCAAAAGGTATGGTAGAGATGTTGCTTCGATCTTCTTAGAAATCATATCGGGTACTCCACTGGATGAACTGTGGCCAAGCACGGTAATATTTAATCCGTGTAGATTTTAAAATCCTAAGGACAATGTATGTGTTACGTTATAACTACTACCATGAAACTGAAAGTTTGACAAAGCAATCGGTGGCACTGGGGTTGGAGCTACTGCAGAATATTGCTACACGCAAGACTATGGTCATTGGATAACTTGTATTACCACATATTTCCAGTTGGCACAGAGGATATTAATCTATCCCAACTTTTATCTAAAAAATACAAAATGACAAGTATAATTTAAAACCGGATGGAATAGGTAATAATTGGAATTTTTATCTTAATTTTTCTGTTTATTGAACTTCATCGATTTCTTGACTCGTTGTATCAATTATCTACTTTATTAGGTTTAGAACCACAAGTTACGTCCTCAGAAAATCCTAAACACATTGCCGTCGGTTACCAAGAAAATCAAATGAATTGAGACTCATGAATGTAATCACGGGTAATGTTTTAAGCGTTACTTTGCAAATATGTTTTAAGCGCTATCCAAATATCCATTTTCTATTTAAAAGGACTTGAATAGCCTTTTTTTCTATTTTATGTCATCCAGACCTTTTTTCCGAGTCATGTCAGGTTCATATCCTCGGTTAAAGTCATTGTTTCCATGTGAAATTCGCGTATACGTGGTCGTAATCAGTCCTGGTCTGTATTAGCACATAAACTTTATATTTTCTTCGAGTTTCAACTTATATTGAGCAACACATTCCAATGGATTAAATTTCTCTTTTGTCACAGTTGTAGGGACTAAAGCCATTCAGTGCTCAAATGGCATTATGATTACTAGTTTAAAGCAACAGCTCTGAGCCTACCTTAGACTCGATAAATTGTAGGAATTATGGCTCTCAATGTTGTTAGCTGAGTAGCTCGATTGATATCTCTACTTCAATGACAGTTAAGCATTGACTCATCACGTTTATTAGTGGCCCAAAACCTGGGATCGGGTTGGGAAACCCCGGGGATGGCGAATAGTTTTCACTGGATACTCGATCTCTACATGCATGACTCGTGGAGAGCATTAGAAGTACAGTACTCCGTTCGTCGGATGGGACTTTAACCCATGGTATCCTTTAGTGCCATTCGTTTAGAGCTGAATAATGTCGACGCCGGGTATTCCCCCATCCTGAGCGATAAAAATGGTTTATTTAATCCTTACCGTGGCTACGGAAAGCTGTTAGAAGCAGTTTCAGCCCTGAAAAAAATACTCTTCGAAATATTTATTTGAGAGTTAGTCGTTGAACTGGCGGTGAAATTGAATCACAGAAGTAATATTTTCAATTTGAACGTGCAAAGGTGTCGAAATTGACACGCGACGACAACTCCATCTTTTATATTTTGCTGTACGTTCTGCAAGGGACATAAGGCTCTCGGGAAGATTTTTTTCTGTCAGGAACTTTGGAAGGCAGCTGTTTTATGTATATTTTTATAATGTATATCGCTATGCCTACTTTCTGAGAGTGAATTTAGTTTCAACCGCAAATTGTAATTCAATTTTATCCACAATTTAACTCAATGGGCCGGTGACAAGAATGCTAACAAAGGAAATTGTCAGTCCGTAGGTTTAATTGTGTTTTTTATTGAAGTGTGAATAATGAGTGGCAGTCACTTTTACGATATGCTAAAGAAGATCATTTCGCATTCAAATACGTGCAGGAAGTTTTTACCATTTCCCGATATTCATACTCTATAAACCCTTTACACATTAATTAATAATGCGCTGACTGGCCGCCCCTACGGTTGGCCACCCCCGGGACTCGAATCCGGATCCGCTGATATCGCGCCGAGTGCTTTAGCCAGTTAAGCGACTGAGGTGTCCCTGTGGATTTGTTGAGGGCTCTGAAGGAACAAGTTGTCTAGGGCTGCTGGACAGATGATGTAACGAAGCAGTTCAAAGCGAGGGCCTAACTCCACCGTCCGCGAGGTTAAATCCATACATGGAACACAATAAGTTTATAAGAATATTTGGGTAATATCGTGGCTATTCCCGATATTATCAAAGACCGGATGCATTGTTTAGGACGGGGTGAACATGCTGCCCCCGCTAAATAAAAAAAAATCCGCAAGTAATTGGTGAAATTCCCATCTCACCGTCGCCATCTTCCTTACCACCCTTTACCTTCCCTTCTTTGGAGTGCACACACCGTCTTCGGAGACTCAAATGGCCCTCCATGGCCCTGTACTCTACGTCCATTCTACCCATACCTCTTCTTTCCCTTAACGCTACCGCGCCTCCTTACCTCCTCCAAACATTAATAAAACATTTCCCAATCATCGGATTGATGAGGGGGGTGAGGGCGAGGACGGTGGGAGCAAGGAGGTGAGAGGTCTCGTAAGAGAAAAGTAGGAGGATTTGGGAGGTTTTTGAAATAAAGGGTGGAAGATTGGAACGAAAAGGAGGCGTGGCCAATGTGTTACTTTCTTTTTTCTTTCTTATTTCACGGCAGGGTCCAAAAAGTTCGGTGGGCGTTGGAGAGAGTTTGGGAATCGGGGAGGGTTTTTTTAAAGGGTTTGTTTCGGCTGAGGGTGCGATCAAGGCCCTCGTACGACCGAAGTGGGTGGTCTCAGACCCTTGATTCCTCTCCTGGCGATGTCTTCCTTTGAATCTTGTCCTCGCATCGATTGGCCGTTAATAAGTTATTGATCCTTTGCGCCTGCGTTAGTAATTCTTTCTTCATGTTTGCCGCTTCATTTTTTAGCACGCTCCAACGAGCCAATTTCATCATGATCCATAAATTAATTGCGTTCTGAAGTGAATACGAGTGCAATAATGAATAGAAGGTTTAATATTTTATACTGTGGTGAACATCTTTAATAACGTAAAGGCATATCAAGCAGCCATGGCTGGTAATTGGTAAAAATTTGTAGTTCAAATTGATTATTAGCCACTTTAACGTGGTGTTGCGTACTTATGGTAGAAGAATAGTGATTAAAACTGCTAGCGTTACCATGAAGATACTATATGCTCATCGAGGGATCAATATAAATTGCAAGGTGGTCGTCGTAGCTTTTTACCCAGTGGAACGTTTTATAGTAAGACGTGCACATACAATGGAATACTCCACATGATATATGAATTAAAGAAAACGTAATCCATATCAACACAATCATTTCAAGTAAATATTAAGTAGACTCGTAGGATGAATTCATAATCCTAACAAGGTCACAGTTCATGGTTGTCCACAATTTAATGGGAAAGGGATATTTTACCCATCAGGATTTCTTGAACCTATCACCTCTGGAATGAGTACATTTCACCTGTTGGTTAGTTTTTTATTGTAGCAGAAGGAATGCCTTTTTGTTCAGTGAAATATGTACATGTAAATTCATAAGCACCCTGTGGTGTTGAATAGCTATTTTTTCATGGAGTGTCACTCTGAAAACCGTCTAGACATTTTATGAGGCTAAGCCAATTACAACTTATGGGAGGATTTAATTTTCCCCTCGTAGAAGGGAAACTCAACGTTGTTACTGATTTCGTCGAATGGCCAAATGCAATATGAAATCGGGCAAGTTCTGTCTTTATGTTCCCGTATATTGAAAATTATTCTCTAACACTCTTCTCTTTCTGTGAGATTTTCATATGAGCATGTCAAAACTAGATCTTTTTTTTACAAATTTTCATCCTGCATTATATCCCACATATCATTAAATATTAGTGATTAATTTTTATCATATCTTTTTGCAATGTTTTGAGGTGTAAATGTGTCACATGTTGGAAGTACTTCATGATGAATCGTACATTCATATATCCCCAAAACGCCATTTCCCTTTAGGTAGGCTAAGTCAAGGAATGTAGTTATTGCCGTTTGTTCTACAAAACTGGCTCCCTTTTAATGCTTCTTCCCTAATGCCCTATCCTGACAAAACACTTTTGCTTCTCTTACACTCATGCATTGCTTCATTGAAGCTCTCCTACTCTAAAGCCTCCCGATGTACTCCTCCTCTTTAGAGATCTTTCTCCACGTTCACCCATGACTTTTGAGGTCTACCTCCTCCTCTCACACCATTCCTTCTACTATCTTATACCTGTTTCGTTATTCGACTCTCTCCCATTATCTTTATCTTGCCAAACCAACGGACCCCACTTTTTTCATGTATGTCCAATACTGGAATATCCAACCCATCTTCTTCCATCACTCATTCATTTCTGACCCTATCCATCCTAATTTGCCGCAAACACTTCTCGGGTATAGGTATAGCGAAACTTGGTGGCACTCAACAGCGGAGGATTAGAGGACACTAACCGTAAACCAAGCGTTGATGAGTGGGCAAAGTTATCTAAAGACTCCCGCACTGTCCTCTGAAAAAGGCTCGGCCGATTCATCCTACATTTCATGTATGCTTTCCTCACCTTTGCGTCATGATCTTCACAAGCGAGTGTCACAAAGTTTCGCTACACCTGTACTAAAATTCCACTACATTTAACCTATTCTTGTGCTTATACTGACAAACCCAGGTTTCGCTACCAATAAATAACTTCGGGAGGAAACACACTTTTGTACACTGCTTTGCTATTTCCAGAATTATGCTTACTGCCTTATAACGGTTCCGTGACAAAGTATTGCCACCTGGCGTCTGGGTATCAAGGATAGGATATGGTAACTTGAATCTAAATCAGTCGCAAGTAATAACTACATTTTAGGAACGAGAAAAGGTTATCCTTATTTTGATTCATATCTCTTCGCACAAATCGTACATTTTCTGGGGTGACTATTTGAAATTTCTTCATGATCGAATGGAAAAAACTCTGCGAATTTCTCTTCAAGTTTTTTTATTCACAACCCGGGTTTCAACAGTTTCGCCTGAAGATGACATAAAAAACACGGCGAAATTCGCGAAGTTTGTTCCTTTCCACCTCATCTCTTTGCGTCCAGTAACCGTTTAAATTCGTTGTATAAAGACGGATTGTGGATTGATGCAATTTATCCCGTCATTGGCTTATACCATTGAGAACAAACGGTAGGACATGTAGCTCATACCATTGAGAACAAAAGGTAGGACGTAGTTTCACTTCTGGAAATGCAATCGTTTTATGCACAATTGGCGGAATACACTTTACACAGAAAGGTATTCCTGTGAATAAATTGATGCAACTGCGACTTTAATTAAGGGAATTAATTAATTAATGGTCATTATGGAAATAGTATACTCTTCTACATTTACCGAAACTAGTACACTCATCTGATAATGACCAAAAGCAAATTTCCCGCTTTTTTAATTTCTCGCTTAATCAGTGAGTTCTATGGCGTCTTCATGCTAAAAAAAATCTCCCGGGATCCAGTTATTTTTGCAACAGAAGCCTTATATTTGTAAAAATGCAATGGATATAGAGTTATAATTACTTTTCAATCGCATCCTTGGGAAATAAGAGTAATATATTTTATTTGACTGAGAAAAGTTTCCAATTTAGCTGGGATGATATGAATATGAAATGTATGGAATAGGCCCCTGAGGAAATCCTGTTTGGAGGCTAAAATCAGGATTAAATTTACCAAGGCATCGGCTGGTGCAATAAAATACTTTTAAATTACATATCTTAATAAAATGATGAATTGAAAAATATTTTTTTTTGTATTCGTGTCCTAAATATATATATATATATATATATCACCTTAAGAAAATTTGGCAGCGACAAAATATAACGAATTGACCTTAAAATAATAAGTAACTTTTTCTCATACATATAAATAGCTCGCCCTGGATTTACCAAAGATCGTAAGCACATATATTTAAATTTATATTAAATAACTTCTTTTAAGAGTATTTTTACATTTTCGAATAAACATTCTACTTCCCAAAATCACATAATCAATATTATAACTTCTTTTACAAATTTTATTTATGTTTCTGCCTGTAATTTCCTCCTAATAATTTTCTTGGAAGCAAGCAGTCTTGCAAAAAATTATAACTTAAGTTAGCTAAAAATAGCATTGTTGGAAATGAGTAAGTTATTTTGGGCGCAGAAGTTTCATCTCCCTTAAATGTTTCTGGGTTCTACTGGTGGAATCGTGGTCATTGATTTTGTCACCATTGCGTGGTCGAGCGATTCATTTCCACGAACAACCTGTTGTGACCGCATTTATCTTTCGGGAAAATATATGACCATTTTAATCACTCGAGGAATAAAATTTATATACTTGCATTTTATTAATGGGTTTCGTTTGCCCCCTCATTTGGTGGAGTTCCAAAATAATTATGCCTTTCGACGGTTTAATACGAATGAATATTTATTTATTTGGTCACAAAAGTGTTATCTTAAGTCATGAAAATTGGTTTGACCCCTAGAATGGGAAGTTCGAGATCGAAACCTGCCATCTCTTGCACGAAAGCGTAAAATCTATGCTCGTCGTTTACAGATTTCATGTGTCAGAACTTCTTGATAAGTAGTAGTAATGGTTTGGGGAAACCTTTGATATTGTCTAGCTGTTGCAATTGAAAAGGAGGACTGACTTAATATCAAGACTTCTCTGTTGCGTAAATAAAGAGGAGTTATAGCTCAATAAGAAATTGGTTTCCAGAGGGTTGTGGGGTGAAACCTTTTCATTCGAAAAAGGAGGAATTCTCCTCGAATTCTGGTCTTCAATTGTTTGTTGGCAATAAAAATGGTCTGCTAGAGTCTAGATGCAGTTGGGATCGTTAAGATTCCAATCAAAATGGAGAGCATTAAGTTTATTCTGCAGCAAACAAACACTTTGGTCTGTAATTAATTGGGGATTAGAAATTCGGTCCTTTCTGAATCAATAATTATTTTCTTTGCAATTTTCATAACTTAAGTGAGTTTCGGTCCCACTCTGTTGGTTTCTCTCGGTAATAAAGTAATGATTAGACACAAAATTGGGATTATTTATTTGAATTGTCGTCAGGAAGTATATGGATCATTCTAATAAAAACATTTCACCCGTGAGAGCAACGTTTGTTAATTTCGTTTAGTGATGAATGCCCGCGGTAGGGTTTTTGTTATTTAACCCGAGCCAAAACAATCCACCCAATTGTTAAAAACTCACTCTAAACCTCAATAAAACCCGGAACAAATGGGTTATATTTGGATATTTTGAGTTTAATTATGGTTTTAGGAGGGTTTTGTAATTTTAAATGTCTTATTAATTTCATTTTTGGCTCTTGGTGCTTTCACTTACAACTTTTAGGATTCAAATTTCTTATATTTGTATTTATATATTTATGAGTATACACTTTTGGGAGTCATCATATGCCTTCTGATTTCTTACTCACTATTTTGGTTTAATTTTTTTGATTTCCTGGAATTTATAGGGTTAGAGGTTTTATATTACACTTAATAGTGTTATTTGAGGGAAATATAGTTGCATTTCATATTTTCAACCCTTATTCTGTCCAATCATTATTCATTAAAAATATACTCCTAATCATCATGCTGGCTTATGAAAGTTTTGATCTAAGTTAACCTACAATACCATGAAATTCTATACTGGTGTTAATGAAAGGGGAAGTCACAGCACTATTGACTGTCATAGTTGAGAGTAGGAGATTATAATTGATTAGCCTTACGGAAATCCCATCGCGAATTTTCCAAAGGGATAAGAAGTAAACAAAATCAATAAACGCAAAAAATGAGTGTCCGCTTAAACATTAGGATTATGAAGACTGCCGACAAAAATGTGTGAATTTTTCTAGCTGACAATATTTGGCTTATTCCCAGGATCAAAACATTTGTACATATTTTATTCTCACCATATTCTGAGAGCAAAATTGACTAAAAAGAGCATTAATGATTGAATATTAGGGGTGTGAGGATGGTGTATCATTTTTTGAGAGTAATCAGAGGTGAAGGAGTGGAGTTGGTAAAAAAATCCATGAGCGTGATTGAAGCATAATAGTGGGGGGAACATTCAGGCTGGTATAGAACTTGAAGCATTTTTAATGACCAGCTATTGCCTTCTGAGAGGAATTATGTCAATACATTTATCTGTTTGTTATCGAAGAAACGTATTATTTACTCAATTAGGATAGTTTTCATCTTCATCAACATCTCAACTTCATGAATTAGGCTGCTCCTGCAACCATCTTAGTCGACCAACATTACGATGACCACTTGTCTTAAATTCTGAGGCATTTCAAGAGAGACGGATCTGTTGATCTCTTCCTAATGAGTTACACACTTTTGCTTTACAATCTGCTATATTTTTCTCTTAATTTAAAAAGTTTAAATTTGTTTTATGATTTCATTTCTTATCCTATTTTGTAATATGCAAACTCACTCTGTTCTTAGGAATTCCATGTCATGTATGTGATTTTTTCCGTCTTTCTTCGAGAAAATCATTTTCAAAGAGTTGAAATTTAGAAACTATTGGAATTCCTAAAATCCTCGACAGACAAACATGCGGAATTTTCTCACTGACTAAATTTTGTTTAGTCCCGTAAGACAGTGGTTCTCAACCAGTGGTGAATTCCCCTCCTTGATGGAAAATTTGGGCAGATTTAGGAGGAAATTGGGATCACTATTCTGCAAAATGGGATTTCCTATAGATTAAGTTTAATACTTAAAATTATAGTTTGATTTAATTCAGTCTTTGGATT
This sequence comes from Pyrrhosoma nymphula, assembly GCA_963573305.1. Taxonomy (NCBI): domain Eukaryota; kingdom Metazoa; phylum Arthropoda; class Insecta; order Odonata; family Coenagrionidae; genus Pyrrhosoma; species Pyrrhosoma nymphula. The sequence continues at coordinate 69,797,960 of OY754331.1, forward strand.
TATGCAAATTTAACTTAATTCCATAGTTAAAAACCAACTTTAAACGCGCATATTATTTTTGTGGTAAGATGGCTTAATATGATACGACAGTTTTTTTTTCAAAATTGAGTTATGCATACCATTGGATTCGCAGAGATAATACCGTTGGATTTGGAAAGTCAAAAATATTATAACAACCTTTTTGTACATCTATTACAAAAAGGTAATACCTAAACTTTGAGATTCTGAATTTTCAGAGCCTACTAAAATTTAAAATTGCTCTCCTATAAAATTTTCAAAATATGGCATATCATATTTAGCCATCTTACCACAGATTTGAAATGCATCTTTTGAGATAGACTATCTGGGGTAGGAGGAATGTTATTCTGAACTATGGCGAAAGAGGTGAATCGAGCAAAAAAGGTCGAGGACCACTGCCGTAATAGAAACTTTTCTAGATTCCATTTGCAGACAAAAATGTCTGTGTTAGCGGGCGAGACATATAGACGCGTAGATGATTGAAAACTAGGGTTCGGGGGATGGTGAGGCTTTCTTTCAAGGGTGCAATGAGGTGGGGCTGACGACCCAACAGTCGCCTGAAGAAAAAAATAAGCGAACCCTTCTCTCCGACGCAGGAAGGTAGGAGGAGAAAGGAGAACGCTAAAAATAAAAAAAAAGTTTGCGCGTCTACCGTCGTCTGACGGGGCCGCGATTTCGAGTTGAATGGCTCTCGCCGTTCCCCTCCCTTTTCTTTTTCCCTTACCTATTCCTTCCCACCTCCCCTTCTCATTCCCGTCCCTTCCACTGCCAGCGCTTCGATCGGCTTCCGCGACGCCAGGCGGCGTCATCGGCGTTACTCCCGCAATGAAATCCACCCGTTGGCGCCGCATTACCCTTGAGAGGGGGAGGCGTAGGGAATTTATATAAGGGGGGCAGAGGCAACAATTCCATGGCGTTTAGAGGGGAGATATTTGTTGGGTAGTGAGTAGCGGGGACTGAACGGGAGTAGCGTAAGAAATGAAAGATGGGTGGTAGCTGTTTTCAAGCGGTACGCAACGATACTATGACGTAGAATACCGGCGATAACGATCTGTTAACGTTCTTCAATGTCGTTTGAGGGAGATATTTCTCTGTTCATGATAGAGACCATATTCAAACTTTATTTATAAATTAAGGCAACAGTAAGAAGCATGAAGTAAATATTGTAATACATTGAAGTGAAGTCATTAATATGTAATATTAATGACGCAAAAACTTGGTTTTATATGAGTGAAATTCTAAGAAATAAACCACACTTTACCTTTTAAGTTCCAACTGAATTCATTGTTTTCACACTGTACAATTAAAATGCCTTAAAAACCGAATATATTTCGTGATTATGTACAAATTATTGCGGTAAGTGATTTATTTTTTCAATTTCCGAAAGAATCAGGTCATAAATGGCGAGTAGAGTGGAGATTTTAGTTTTCCCAAGGTCCTCTTCCCATTTATCTTCACAAGTGAATACGTCTCCAGCCGTCTGTTCTCTGCCGAGAATCCAACACAGTCCCCTCTTTCCAAAATGTCCAATTCTAGAATCCCATTAATCGTCTGTGCCGTCTCTATAGCGAGTCTTGATTACTCCCCGTTCGTAGAGAGTTAAGAAACTATGACGTGCGTAAATTTTGAGCGAGGCTACAGACTTTCTTATCTGTGGGAAAAAAGTTCGAAAATTTCGCGCTCGAAATTGAGTGTATATGCGGATATGACAAGTTGGGTGGCGTGTTTCATGGATCTTTTTATAACTAGTTTTCTCGCGTACTCGTCATTTTTTGTATCTTCAATAAATTGAGGATGAATTGAAAATGAGATAGCTTAATTCGAATTTTGTTTGTTTATGTCTTCCAAAAACGAAAACAGTAATTCACTTTTTACACGATTTTACCTTTATCGCTCAATTAAAGTTGATGGCAGCTAATTTAATAAACGGAGAAATGATGTTTGCATGGGTCTATCTCGGGGATTTCCTTCACCACTGTTAGAGATGTTTGCAGCAAGCGAGGATTATGATTTTTAGCAGACTTTGGCAAATCTGTGAAGCCTAAATAACCTTTATGAAGAATCTATAAATATGAACCGGAAAATCCACAAAAGCCTTCTTTGAAATCAATTTCTTTTCCAATTGTATGTCAAAAAATACATCATCTATTATCTACCATAAGTCCACCGTTGAGTATAAATGAGCCAAATGCGGCGTTTTCAAAGAAAATATCTAGCGTCATTGTCTTCGTTTTAACATATGAGAACGGAAAGCAAGTAGAGTAACACGGCACGACCAATTGAAATTGGATTCATTAATATACCGACGATGCACACTAATGAAGTGGATGTCACTCACGTGCTAAAAATCTCTCACTTAATTATATATAATAAAAATCCAAGATACGAGCTCGCTTCTTTCTTTTTCCTCATGGATGTGCATGGTGCAAACTTCCCGTAATTCGTTGCTTGAAGTTCACAGTTCTTGCGATTTGCTCCGCAGAGCAAGAACAGCGATTCGGAGTAGCCGGCGAGAATCAAACAACGATTTCGTCGTTGCTCTTCGAGTTATAAAAACATTATCACGCGCGGGATTTGACGATTCTTGAACGAAGCCCAGGATACCATTTTATTTGCTACTTTATCATGAGATCAAGGAGCTTTCAAGTAGTGTATTTTGTTGTTCTGTCTTTCTGCGTATCTTAGTGACGCCAGAATCGTAAACTCCGGTTCACGTTACAACATAGGGAATCTGAAACGGTAAAAGAGCGGGATGTGAGCTCTGCGCTTTACGATGATCCTAAAATTTGGGTTTTTTCCTGATAGCTTAATTATGTAGGAGAGGTGCACTTTAGGCAACACCCCGTGCCCTCCGTCGTTTTATCTCAGGAGTATGGATCTAGTGTGGCAGGCAATACTTTTTATACAGCTCTCATCGCGAAGGTATTAGTCGTATAGGGCCAAGATGTTTTTTTCCTCCACTTTTATGTTCAAATTTGCAATGTAACTCTAGAGAGTCGGTTCGAGAGTAATAAAAAATAGTGTGCACCTCTTATAGCTCAGTAAGTTGCCTTCAATTCACGTCTCTTGGTTCTTCTGGACTTAAATGTGCTCTTGATTTTTTCTTCAACAAAGACATTATATGGCAAGTTCGAGGTAGCTCTTGGTAGCTCTTGAAGTTTCCGCACATTCTCCAGTCTGAGAAATCTTGATTCAACAATATCCTGAAAAATTAAAGAAAGGTGTCCCTGCCATTTCCTTTGTCGGTGAATCTGATTTATTGATGTATCTAAGTAACTCATTCATATTTTTTTCTTTAATTTCAACTCGGAGTAATGCAAGAAATTTCTTATCAGAGAATACAATTGAATTGAACTTGCATTCCGGATAGAAATGGCGGTGTCTCTTCTCTATCTATTGATTTAGTAATTAGTATTCGGTTACAGGTACCTACACGAACGGCTCAGATTACGTGTCTTCAATTTAACATAGGTATTACCACGATTATTTGTCATTTTATCAATTGATCTCTTAGCTCCTTCAGTTTAGGCTCGCATTTTACCTTTCCTGAGAAGAAATATTTTCCCACCACGTAATCTCTCTTTAATTTTTTCGTGGCTTCTAGCTCTCCATATGTCGTCCATAATTCAAAATATCTTCCTTCCTCGTCAGTCTCAATGCAGTCTCTTTCTATATCCCTTGTCTCTTTCGATTATTCACCATATATTTTATTACACTCACTTGTTTGTCTTTCTCGCCACCTTGCCTTCCCACCTCCATTCTTCTCCTCACTAACGTCACATTAGTTCTTCGGTCTACACTCATCCTTTCTCTTTAAACACCAAGTATCAGACTCATGATAACTCTACTCCATATGTTACTTTTTTACTTATCTCTTTATTTGCCTTTTATCTTAGCTCGCTTCAACAAATGCCTTCTTGATTGCCTCCTTATTCGCTGTCACAGATCTTACGACTCGCTCCACAAATGCGTGAACAGTGATTTTTAAAGAACAGGCGTAGTTTTAAGAACGATTATCACATTTGTCATAATTGTTATCACTTTCCTACTTACGATAACGCGAACACACATGCTATGAATATCCGTAATCACGCCAGCGATCTGCCATAGAGATGAAATGATATGCGAATGGCACGCAGGGTGGTCAGCATTACTCAGTGGTACAAAGCTACTACAAATTTTACCCACAGTAACTCGTTTTCAGAAAACACACCCATTCCCAAAATTATTCTTTCACGTAATTGACACTAGCTCTTGCCATAGCTTTGCGATTCTCGAATAATTCGCAGTTCCAAAATGGAGTTTTCGCCAAAAATCATTTTTCAATTTTGAGGATACCGGGACTAGCCACGGTATTTTCATTTACGGAGTCACCCGAAAATGAACATAAGTGCAATATTCCACAGAAAAAATCATTCGCCTTGACCGAGATATGAACCCAGATCCCTCGATTTCGCGCCAAGTGCTTTACTCAGTTAAGCTACCGAGGCGTCCTTCTCCTCTGTGCATTTTCATTCATTTCAGTCATTTTCCGCGTTCTATTTCTCAGGAAAATAGGAAGTAGGTGGTCAATTATTTAAAAGTTGAAATAATTACCGTATGCGAAAATGACAGATTATCGCTCGGTTCCATTGAAGTTTCGCATGCTGCACCACCACTAGATATTTTTCATGCAATAATGATGACATGCGGAAAGGATTTGCGGATGCGATAAAACAAGTATTTTTGCATTCGTTAACTATCACGACCTTTCGAGAATACACAGTCGAGGTAGTGCAAATGGCGAGCCCTTGTCTTTTTTGAACTCGGGAAACTTTTTTTAACATTTTTTTTAAACCCGGGATACTTCATCTTGGTGCCTAAAACCCCTGACCTGAATGTGCACCAGTCGTGTTGTCAGATGAATGCCGATGTAAACACCGTGAAAGTAGTTGGTGCATATCTCGTGTTCAGCGTCCGTAACCGTCGCGTCGCCTGAACTGTAGGAATACCGGCGATGCTGCTTCACCGGTAGTGCATGACGTTAAAGGAAGAACGTTTTGGATTTTAATGGGAAAATTATGCGATTCGTGCTCGGTATTGACGGCATGAAAGAGACTTATGCTAGACTTTATCGCCGTTGCATTTTCGATGTGAGTAGCGCGAAGTCTTGTGCCGCTTGAAAACTGCAGGCTTATTGATTTCTGTGCCCAATCGTTCATTTAGAATTGGATTTTTTTACCACTGTTTGTCTTTCCACGTTGCGTCATTTCTTTTTAAACTCTTCTCCTTCGCTATTCGATAAAGTTTCGCTATTTAGAGTATCCTTCAATCGCATCAGCATTTAAATGTAAAAGCCATTTATTATTAACCATTAATCATTAGATGGTACTTACAACCGTGCTAAAACCTCATGCTGAATTCAGTGTTCCTAAAATCTTGCCTAGTAAATCGTTTCCAATGAAATGATCTTGTGTGATAATCAGATCAGAAAACAGAAATAGGTAAGATACTTATTTTCCATTCGATTCTTCCATTCAGCGACCAATCACAGGTGAGCAGGTGAGTTGAGTGTTTCGAGACATTACCGGTGGTGGAGCAGGAATCTGACAAAATAATTTTCGGAGGAGTTTTGGTAACTGTAAACAAAATGTGATCTTAAAACTAGCCTTACTGGTTTAACTGAGCTTGTTTATCAAGATTTTTTAAACAATGGAGTAGGTAAGCCGAAATATTAAGGCGTAGCTTATTTAAGTTGCGTAGTTCAGCACATGCCCAGACAGCGCCACACGCACTGAAATTAGCATTGTGTAAATACAAGCTCTGAGGCATCGAATTCGATCTAGGTTTCCACTTAGGTCGAGAGTTTTCGGCACTGATTTCAGTGCTAATCTAAGTGGCGTGTACAACACTTTAGTCTTTACCCATTTGCCCTTATTAGGCCAATTGGCATTATTGAAAGGGAGCCGTATTTTAAAACTATCCCCTCCAAACGTTTTCCCCTTTTTAAGCAACTCTTATGATGAAACTTCGTAGTCCACCTATATATACATCCTTAGGCGTGTTCTGTAGCCCATTTTAGCCTTTTAATGAAACTTTTGCTTACTTATGTACATATTTTATAATTTAAATTTTTTTACAGCGCTTAGTGACCTACATGCACTGCCTACCAATAATAGTTATAATAATGCATTTTATTCGATTCATAAACGTTTACAATTTTAACCGGCATAGTAAAAATATAGATTGATTGGTGGACTATTGGTACCCGAGAGGAAATCCTGTTTTGGGGTTCCATCAGGATTAAATTTACAAAGCCAAAAGCTGGTGTGCATATGTACACGCTTTTCAATCACATTCTTAATGAAGTGATAAAGTCATTAATTATTTTTGTGCATTCATATCCTGGAGAAATAAATTAAGTTCTGAAATTTCTAAAGTTACCAATTTATGCCCCTTGTTTATAAAAGCAACATTTTTAGGCGTGCACGCATAGAAACAGATAACTCATGATAAATTAAAATAACCTGTTAGTTTATATAAACACATTTACAAAGAAACCTGTTTGTTTAAAGAGGATTTTTACAGAATCTTTTAAGCTAAAATTCAACTTAGTTGTGATACACAAACCATTTTTAAACTTTTAAATTAATGCTTTTTTTAATGCAGTTAATAAATAATACACCAATGTTTTCTGTACTACATCATTTTCTGTCAATTTTGTTTCTTGACCTAGTCCTTTTTTTGTTCGTGTCAAAGCTGGCGTATTACTCAGTTTTAAGAGGAATCCTCTCTCGAGATTCCCCGCTGAATTTCTCCGCGTCATTAAAGCAGTTAAACAGAGGAACTTTTATCCTCTCCATCCGTTGTTTCGCAGCCTGGGTAAACACGGATGCGTTGGCTTTAATTTTTTATGCCTTTATTTGAACTGGACTTAGCAGGAAGTTCACGAGTCAGCATTTCGATGAAAGCCGAGCCGTTGAGTTTCCTTGCCGCTTGCCTGTAGTCCATCGACTCATTCAATAGAAGACTGGAATGCATTAATGGTTCCCACGTGTTCCGCATGGACGCAACATTACTTTGAAATATTGGTTGATATCTTTGAGATAAATGGACATACATTTAAAATGGAAAAAATTTAATTTCTTTTCTTTGCATGGGCTGGCATTGTCATTATTTTTGTGGTTGATTGATATGGATCTGCGCGAGCTATGTAGGTAAATGGAGATTTTTGTGATTTTTTAAAGTATTCATTGGGCACAAAACTAACTTTGCCTATATGATTCAATGATATGACGATACTAAAGGCTTGCTTTAAGAAGGTAATACATTAACTTATACCTAAGGAATCTATTTAGGGAAAAAACTTTTTAATGTATTTATTTCAGACACTAATTTTCATTCAGTCTTTTTCCTTGCATCGCTAATGTTGTTTCGACCACCCTTCGCAAAAATGACCATCGACTGGCGATAGGTACTTGCTCTGGATGATTTTTGGCTTTTTTCAGATCCCTGACCAATAATTCTATAGCTCGTTTTCAATTATAAATATCAACATTTAGACACAATTCAGCACTGTATAAACATTTTTATTCGAATGGCTTGCTAATCTCACTGTTTAAATAAGATGTTGATCAAACATTTAAAAGCATTATGTTTAAATAAGACTGCGCTAATGTGTATTCAAATACGAGTATTGTATTTCAGATAATCAAGCTAAGTCAGTTAATTCTTCGGTTCTCCGGTTGAAATTAGGCTACATTGAATTTGACTACGTAATTAAACCGGCCAGAATCATTGAATCAGGCCAATACACAAATATTTAACCAATTGAATCCGAGTAATATATGGGATGCCGGAATTGAACAGTTTACATTTCGGTAAATTTCCATTTCCGGTGAACTTACCAATCACCTTCATCCAGTTAACAGAAAATAGTTACTATATCATTGTATTTCGCAGCTCCGTGGAATAGTGTTTCAATTTACATCCGGAATTCTGGCTCCTGCAATATATTCAAAAATACCATGTGGCACTGGTTAATACATTTTTCAACAGAAGTAAACAATTTAATGTCATGCATTACAGCAAACCCTTTGATTATTGGACTCTACGTGCATTTAAAACTGTTCAAATTAATTTTCTCTCTTTACGTATTTATAAATGAAAATACGATTGCATTACTGTAGCAAGTGATGTTTGCACTTAGTCACTGCGAGTCATCCCAAGTTAAAGTAACCCTGCAAAAAGGATTAAAGTGGCAAATTTCAAAACATTAAATAACCCGACAGCAAACCCTAGCGACTTATTCTTGCAATTCATGATGAAATAGAGACTAGAAAATCAAGGAATTCAGGTTAATAATCCACTGAAGCGATATTTTAACGTACTATCCTAAATTTAGCTGAAAAAAAATTTACCTTGACTTCACCGAAGTCAGTAAATTTCTCGTATATATTATTGACAATTTTTTAATTAATTAATAACTTTTATGGTTATGTAATAGCCAAAATAATATGTCTACCTGTAATAACCCTTATAATCATATGGAAAGAGTTGCTATACATGCATAGCTTTCGTCTACATGTCATTATTTTCCCACTGGATTTTTTCTTGAAAAAAGTTTGATTTAGGTTCAATCAGTCGTAGTCAATGATTACTAGAAAAACCTCGGATTAAAATGTTTCTTTTATCCCTTATCTAAGAGTGGATTTGAGTGGGACTGTAAGTTGATATTCGCTTTCGCCAAGTTCTAACTCTCCGCGGAACTCAATACTCAACTCTCGCCTGACTAAAGTTTTCCGCTCAAAATCCCGTAGTTCCTACACCGACGCTATGAATACTGGCTCCTAGAAATTTGCGCAGCGCGCCCGACGTGCATCTGCCTGACCTTCCGTAGACTTGGTTTAAGAAAACGATGGATGCAGCCAGGCCCGGGCGACACGGGCGACTGCCCGGGGCGCCGCAAAGGAAGGGACGCCGTGATTGTGAGAACATTTTTTACTACAACGTTTAACTGGTGAATGTAGGTAGATACATGTTAAATAGATGATTTTTCGCTAAAAAACAGGATTCACTTTCTTGCACTCGGACGCTATCTACTCTCGTCTTTAATATATGGTTCACCACCTTTCAAACCCGTCAACAACGGCATTCCACTCTTTCAAAAGGACACTTTTTTTTTCGAAGCATTGATAACTTGAGAAAGGTATCCCACTTGCATTAAAATGGGACAAGGTTACTCTCTCACACGCTCACACACACTTACTAATCTTTGAAGAAGACCATATGTAGTATGAGTCCCGTTACGTAATATCATTTTTTTAAATACATGAAGCTTCTACACTCTCGGTCACAAAAAAAGCGTAGGATATCGATTTTATTAACCTTTTAACAGTAGCTTGGGAGTACGTACTCTCAGGTATAGCACGGGGTGAATTCTCTATACGGTAGCCACTCCCATCATTATGTCCCAAATAACTCTCTCTCGGCGAAGAAAAAAAAATTGGCTCTCGAAACCTTTCGATGGCAGGTTGGCACCGTGGAAGTGGTTGTACCGGGGGAGAAGGAGGAAGACTCGCCGAACAATAGACAAGGCGGGTTTCGGATCCGGTAAAGGTCAGACAACAAGAAAAGCAATGAACTGTGATGAGGCAGCGATAAAGCAGGAGGTCGCCCGGGGCTACAAGGTGAAAAAGCGCTGACGATGAAACAGCGTCGTCGACACAACCGGCGATGGATGCTTGGCGTCCCAGAAGTATTTCCCGATCTCGCCTCACTTTATTTCCATCTCTCTCTCTCTCTCGCAGGCGATTTTAATCAATGGAAGTTGTCTTCCAAGTGTGAACTAATGTGTCGCCGTGTATTGCTTCTTGCAAGGCATCGTTCAGTTAAAGCCCTGTTCCCACGAGAGTTGAATTCCATCACTAGTTCGAGGATGCTCGCTTCCATGGTGATATCACAGTATCGGGCGACACTGAACCTAGTATGCTGAATAGCAAGCATAATTGCAACAATATTCGCTAAGGTACTTGATTTCATAATTGATGCAGAACTAGTTGGCCTCTCGCTCCAGAAATTATTAGAATTACAGAAATATCCATTTCTGTAACTCCTTTCTGAGTCATTTTTCAGTTATCATTAATTTTTAATAAAACACTTTCAATGGCGACTTGGTGGTATTCCATGAATTTCATTTTAACATCATACAAGTTTTCCAAATTGTTAAGAAATTTAAGATTCGTTAATTCGCTACAAGAGAATTTTTGCGTTTTGGTACATCACCTTTCTTTGTTTTGAACTCTATATCAGCCTACTTAATTTATATGATACATGAGTGGTGTTGGATAGCACGCCGTTATAAAAACCACCGTCCTCCCGGCCTTGGATTCCGCGATACGTCGACGTAACATGTGAACATGACGACACTTACAATTTATTTTCTTCCTTAAAAGGTAAATTACCATTGCAAAAATTGATCGAAGGTAGGTAGCTACGTACCAAATATACGAAAAGGAGCAAAGTCGAAGGGGCGCGTGTTCTAATAAAAACTCGTTTGAAATTATCAAAATAAAAAATCAATGCACTATTTAGATTGCAATTTTTTATTGATGACTTCATAATAATATACGTCATCACTTTTCTTTCAAACGAGCATATGAGGTCTAAGATAAGTTTTATATACACCAAAGACGGTGGAATTGGCCACGAAAAAATCATTTGAATTGACTGGGATGATGATTTTGTTCAAATGATTTTTTCATGGCGAATTTGACCGTCTTCGGTGTATAACTTCGCACCCATGCGCGTGACAGCGTACCACATCATTTGTAAACGCAATGATTGGAAATTAGTTTTATAAGTCCAGTGTCTAGAAGACAAATCAAACACAAATTTACGAGAAGCTCAATTTTCCATACTCAAGGTAAAGAGGCAACGAATGCATATTTTGTCAAACAATTGGGCATGGCCAAAATTTTATTAAATATTTCCGGCAAATTTGGTCAAAATCAGAGAGGTCAAGGACATTTTAGGCCCCCTTTTAGTTTTTTGACGTGAAATTACTCAACAGTTTCCAGAAAATTGATTGACCAGAAATTTGCTAGGACGCTTCAATTCATACTGGTAACAGTTCTCAGTCCCGAGCATTGGCTATCATACTAGGTCTAGTGATGTGTCAAATATCGTTTGTTACGGACTAATAGTCTTCTTTACGCATGCAAGCCGTGTAACTAGTCAGCAAGGACTTAGGTCACAGCAGGGGTAGTTTCGGATTGTTATCGATGCACTATCCCATTTACGGCTACGCTTCAACGCAAGCGCCCTTCCACATATTACTTGGTAGCTGCATTGCGATTCCGCGTTAAGATCGCATAGCATCCGGTGAAATCGTCATCACATCGCTTCGAACAGGGATGATAAATCTATAAAGCAAGTTAATTTGACTGAGGAAGTGTTAATAATATTCAATAAATTAAATTTATTCCCATGTGTGCCGTGGAACTAGCCCCTTTTACGAACGCATTCAAAGTAAATATTTGGCAACTTTTGTAACTCCCTTTTCATTGTTCACTTCATTTTATTTCTTCCTTCTTTTTTAGCCCATAAGGCGGAAGTAAAGTGCAAGCAAAACGGTATCCTGCAAGTAGGGACATACTTCAAGATAATGCTTCACTCAAGTCTTCCATGAAAGTGAACTTCAATGCGGCAGAGAGTTATAAAACGTTACCTAAAAGTTTTCTCAAAATAAGGAAAATCAAGGTGAAAATAGTAGACGATTTATCGCGAACTCTTATGTAGAACACTTAGGTGGTAACATCTATGTGGAAAAGATTTCCTCGTTTCGGCGATTATTGCATTTTTATTCCCATAGTAATTTTTATATGACTCTTTTAAGTGTGTTAACTCCTTCTCCAATGAAGTAATTCCGTGAGTAGATTTGTGACCCCCTTTCAGAGCCATGAGATTAGGATTTCACCGGATCCAATGAGATGCTAACGCGGATTCGAAATGCCGCAATATACCGAGCAATAGAGAATACTTAATTTTCATTGAAGATCGTGCCGTAGTCTTTGATGCGATATTGCATCGATTACAATCCCTACTGAGCCCTATTCCCGTTGATCACACATCGAAGTCCCACCTGCAAGTGACAAACAAGCATACTGCTAGATGGCAGTCTACTTCCACGTGCGATAAAGATCCCTTTTGCATCGCCACCTCTCTCAATAGCGGGTCAAAATCAGTCATCAATTATATCCATGACGATGGAGCAAGATATGCCATCTCATATGCACGTATTTTTTTCTCTCCATCCTATTCTCCCATTCAAAAGGGTCTTCAAATCCGTCAATTATTATCCCGACGACCGAGCCGAGACGTTCTCGCATGAGGAATGAGTTATGAGTGAGGCCCGGAGAAATAGGACAGACGAGGAAATATTCTTTTCCAAGAGCAAGAGATGGAGGCAATGCTCAGAATGGCGAGCGACACTGACTGCGTGGATATTCGTATTGAGATGTATATATTCGATTCATGAAATCACGGTGAAAGATGGTGGTGCTATATGGAGATTTCAATACAAAGTGTTGAAGTTAGCGCAGATCGGAAAACATCAGCGCCCAAGAACCACGATGAATGCAGCGATATGCGCTGGCAAAGCGTTCTGTAACCTAATGATAGGACATTCTGAGATTAACAATAGGTTTGTTTAAAATGTTTTGTCTTTCAAAATAAGTATTTAAAAACGTAAGCATTGTACCATATAGCAATTAAAAAATCTTAAGTTATCCATGCTTGAAATCTTTTCTGAAAGTCAACACAAAATCAACGATCACGGATGCGATTATTGAAGTTATTTTAATTTTTTAGCTCACATTGGTGGAACAAGGTGATGTGGGGACATGTAGATGACTCTGAAAATATCCATAATCCTCTACAAACCCAATACTCAATTGCCAAGAGTTAAAAGGACACTGCGTAGAGGACTTAAGATATCGGATCATACCCAAGGTCGCATGTCGCACCCTTAGGTGTAAAAAAAATCAATATTCCATTGGTGAGAATTTGTATTTCTCCACTCTGAATGATGTTCCCCATCCAGGGGGGTTTTGTAATCTCACCTTTTTAATGACTCATTGCGGGAAGGCGGGAGACCCGTTTCGCTCTCTTAATGATCAACTCATGATCGGCCAAGGTCCGATTGTGGCTCCATTTCACGTTCCTTACGACAGGTGAGGTGGAACTAATGAAATGCGGAGCCAAATGAAACGTATCAAGAGTTGAAAGAGCGGATGAATCAAATAAATAGACCGGAAGTTCACCGCTTGAGAGCCGAAGATGGTCACGCCGCCTGGGTGGCGGAGTGGAACTACGAAAAATGACGTAATTTTCCACATTTTATGACGTATTCTCACTTAAGTGAGATTACAAAATAACCCCCTAGTAGTCTTTATCTGAATATCCGATTGAGGGACAATTTTACCTGTGTAACATTTAACCGGGAGAAATTCTATCGTGTCATTTATCAGTGAATGATAGGCTGCATCATCTAGGGTTGTGACTGGGTAATACTAAGGTATCTCGGAATCTAGATTAATATGGTGGTATCCCGTTGCATTCCACATCGCAGTACTCCGGCCGATTCCGTGAACTCTCTTCCAAATATGTGGCAGTTGTACCGGACAGATCTTCTGGATATGAGTCATGAGTACCTTCTGCTGAGGCTGCTGCCTGTAAACAGTGAATCCGGGTTGTTTTAATTGCATGTATGTGTTAGTGTCTCGTTCTCGAAAAATTGGATATTTACCACTTACATATTCTTGCCAAATCAGAAATAAATTGGCCTTCAATTGGTTTTAACCTGCAACCCTCAGATTGAGAGTCCAACACACTACCCCTGGGCCATCCCGACCCAACTAATTGAGCATTTATTGATGAGTATCCACCATAATCATGGAAAACCTAATCAACGTGGACGATAGCCGTTTAGCTATGACGTAAGAACGTTTTAGTGATTCTCTTCAAAACATTAATGTCTAAATTTATTTTAATTATCCACATCTACCACTCAAATATTTATTTTATATATTTATGAAGAGTAATGTGGAGCTAGTATCATCTTAAGTTGTTGTAATAACGTACATGAACTTACCTCCCACAAGCGTTGTCCTGCAGTAGGTTTTCGCTTGTCCCTTTGACAGTTCACTAACCACACCAATCTACCAAGCCAATCTAAATATTGAAGCAGCTCTCGGGCGTTCCTCCGCGTGATGTCTATTGTTGACAACAGTTTCTCCAGCCATTCTGCTGGCGTCTTCAGGTCTGAAGCAGGATGTCTGGAGAAACTGTTGCTGGAGACATCACGCGGAGGAACGCCCGAAAGCTGCTCCAATAATCAAACCCCGCGGAAAACTTCGTACCAATTCCAATCTAAATATTTTCGATGAATTCTCGTGAAACGGAGCACTAGAACTAACTGTTTTTGTGCATATTGGCTTCCTCACTGGAGACCAACAGTGCATTGAATGTGAACAAACCAATGTGGTGAAATCAAGGTGCATCGTTGGATTGTCTAACGACCTGGGTAGAGGGACCTTGAATATACACGCCTCGTAGTGAGGGTCTCTCTTGCATCCATCACTGTAAGCATTTTTACCAGCATGCATTTCTCATTCGATAGATAGAAGAATAGTTAAAAGAGCATGATGAATTATACTTGTACGTCTTTAAGATGTGCCACATCGTCCAATAGCTTGAAAAACTGGGTGCTTGCCCTAATTTTGTTGCCTGCGCAGAACCGTTACTTCACGACAGAGAGTGAACGATGGCATCCGACGATCTCCGAAACACATGATAATGACAACTAAAATGAAACGATCCCGGAATATCTTTATTCCCGTCAAACCGACCGAGTAGGAATAATTATGGCATTTCGTCCGCATCGCAGCACGGTTGCTGAATCTTCTGCACTGTGAAATGCTTTGGAGTGAGTCCAAGTGAACGCCGAAGCGTGAGGAAAAAGCGGAATATCTTTTCTAAGAAATGAGCCAGGAAGGTATTTCATTGTTATCACTATTAGGATCTTCTGCTTGGCCATGCCGAAAATTCTCTCAAAGGGAAAATTTCATATTTTAGTAAAACAACGCCGTTAAACCCGGGAGTGCCTTGACTGAAATGTCCTCTTCTGCATTTCTAGCTGTGGTGAACTCTCTTAAACATTTTATATGTGATATCGTCGTTACCTCTCCTTCATGGTAGAATTCATTATTTCATATGCGGGAATAACTCCGGGAGCATTCATAGATGTAGATGAAGGTATTGGAATCGCTGAAACGGTCTCAACAACGAGAGAGGCATTAAGCGCTCCTTGATTTCATGTAACTGTATCTCTTTGTTTGCTCTCTGCGGGTTATAATTGGAAGTTTATGACTAATTAGACTGGAAAGACATTTTTAATGCTCACTATACAAAATGTCTACAGTAAATAACGCTAACCTTTTTAAGTTGAAGATTTAGGTACGTAGGTCATATCTGTTTGACGTTACCATTGTAGTGTGAGTTCATCAAATACATGACTAACTATATCAAAAATTCAAATTGAACCACTACAGAAAAAATTCAAATTGAACCATAAATATATAGATAGCAATACGCACGTGCATAATAAAATTCTATTTAATAAATAATTTTAAGGAATAGATAATTACAATGATAAGCCAAAACAAGGTTAATTTTTTACCTTTTAATACATTTAAAAAATCTGTTTGGAAAAAGCCTTAGTAGGTATATTCATTTTGTTTCAACTTTTGCATCGGTTGATAACTGGTTACATTGTTGTGGTTCAAAGAAAAAAAAATATTTTCAATGACATTTAGACTTTAATAATTGAGTATATACTATACTGTGTTCTATAATTTATATGAAACTGTAAAAAAAACTTTATCCGTTATCAATTAAAAATATTCATATTTTCCACAAATTTTAGCAACATTTTCGAAATATTTGGGACAATTGAAGTTAATGCGTGCGAAACATTCAACGAAGAATATCAAATTTAGCTTGAGACCTGCGAATTAAGCATCAATTTCACTTTACATTCATTCAATCAATTATTTGCTAATCAATTGCGATATTTTTCACTCGTTTATTTGCCTTTTTGATGGAAAATTATTTAATAATCTGGTAGTAATGGACCAGTGTTAGCCAGTATGTGGGCAGTCTAATTCTTCTTTCTTTCCTACTATCGATGGTTAAAATGTTTTTCAAAGGATTTTTCCTCGTATTATTATTTGCCGTATCCTTTCCATTTTTCGACAGCTGAAAGAGATATAATAACCATAAGTTGCCTGGCCTGGACTATTTATGAAGCTGGCAATCTGTTGAAACGTGAACGAAAATATTCAAAACTACGAAAACAAATTTGAAGTTTCATTTACCAATTTTCTGTCACCATTGATAAGTATAAAGTTTGCTCCTTTAGTATGCAACTGATTCATTAGTTTTTTCCTCTTGACTTGCATCGCTTTTGAGCATGTTTTCATTTTCTGCTATTGTCAATTGTACGTTATATATCTCTTAAGAAATTCTTTTTTCGTTGATCTCATGGGAGAATAATTGGGCTTTGATTGAAGTAATAACTATTTTCAATAAATCATCTGCAATTTCAATGTTGAGAATGTGGTGTTTAAATCAGTCGATGATTTAAGCATAAGCACAGCGTCTGTGTGATGCACAGCGCTTGCTCATCCTCCATTACTCTCAATGCATACTAATTTAAATTCCATGACCGATTTAGCCTTGTTAGGTACTGCATGTTGAGGAAATAAAATTAACAGTCTGTTCTGGTTAGTGCTAAGGTATAAAGAGCCCGTGATACGTTTATTTCAATTACTTGTTTTATTTTACACTTTTGAGCCAACGATGCAGACAGAGAGCACCAATTAAATAGTAGGATAAGCAGTGGCTGCAGGTTGTGATTTTGAGTTAGAATTCAGTTTCCAAGACCTGTATACTTTTTCCAATTCCATCTTTAGCAGGCTTGTTTTTAAATGCTTCTTTACGTTTGCTAACGAATTCATATTTTGATTACTTTTCTATTAACATTTCTTTTAAAGATTTTCCAATTATACATTTTGATTATAATCTTGATATTGGCCAATATATTTTGGCTCTCTACCCTTTAAATGAAGCCTAGATTATTTCAACCCCTGCCTACAATTTTACACCATTGTAAGTTTCCAGTTACGTTTCTCGCAATTTTCTCCACGATTGAGATATTTTTTACTCATCATTAATCTGCAAGGCTAGTTTCTACTCTTCGGCATCTTTTAAGGATTAATTAGTCAAAGAGCGAACACCTCAACGTGTTCTATGTACGGCTTTATCCTTGCGGACTGTGGCGCTTTGCGCACGATTTGGACTGCTAATGGCATCGTATGTCTAGCAGTTCTGACCACCACGCTCCCCCTTAAAGCCACCAAATTATCCACAGAGGAGAAGGACGCCTCGGTAGCATAACTGGTTAAAGCACTCGGCGCGAAATCGAGGGATCCGGGTTCGAATCCCGGTCAAGGCGATTGATTTTTCTCCTGTGGAATATCGCACTATTAAGGATTGAAATTGACCACGAATGCGATAATAATATCGCGAAAAAATCACGATTAAAATTATCAAATGAGTGATTCAAATGAATTTTCTTCCAACCGCCTCGGTGAACCGTCCTTTCTTCTAGGGATAGGATTGATATTAGGCTGGAAGAGTTTATAATGTGACCACTAAGCGTCATCGTTGTATTTGTGGGAAAATACTGAAGCGACCTAACTATCTTTCTCCGACTCCGTGAACTTTCTGCGCACCGGCATAATCTGGGGGTTCAACTTCCCCGGCAAGCTTACCCACTTAACCTTTCCAATTACGTTCCTCTCACTTTGTTCCGATAACTGGGAACGGAACTGGACCGTCAGAGCGACGGCGGCGCGCTACACATCGCCCATGATCGATGGATGAAATTGAAATCAATCTGCCAGCCGGATGGAACAGGCGATAAATAGGAGTTGGCGTCCGGGTGGTGGACTGCAGCGTCCCACAACACACAAAACTCTCTCCGTGCCAACTCCCCCGCCGTTTCCCGGTCTGTTGGCTCCACATGCCCACGCAAACACACATTCATCCCCGTGTTTCGATCACCCCCTGCCCTCCTCCCTGACATTCCCCGCTATCTCCCTGCTGTTTCCGCCGCCACCCCCGTCGCTGCTGTGCTCCGGATACCACTCTGAATTTTTTTCACTCTATGTCATTACATCGCACTTAGCACGTATCCACTGCGGACCCGAATGCATTATTGGGAGGGGAAGCCTCGGCTGCCAGCTAGAGCTAACTTGATGGGTGGGTTGGGATGATGCACGTTCCGCAGGTTTGGAGATACAGGTATTGGGAGACGTTTAGGGGGATGCGGGGAGGTTTCGACAGGTGAGCCAGTGCAATTTGATGTTCAGCCGTTCTGTCGAGTACAAATCCAGAGTCCGAACATGCCGTGTCCCTTGCCTTTCGAGGTCGGAATTGCCTATTTTACCCCTCCACGTCATCGCAGAATCATTATCATTCTCCTCAATTTTGAATCCTTCACTTCTCTCCTCTTGCCCAGCCTTGTTTCGAGACGATTCTCGCTATTCTCTCTTCTACTGGTGAGTTTGGAGCGATACAAAACTAAACGATTTCATGACTTAAAATATCGGCGCTACCGATCTATAACCAATCTGAGTTTCCCACATTGATTTTGGAAGTGTAATATTGTCGGTATTATTTCAGGGCTTGTTCAACCCTTTTTCTATTAGTAATCCAGGAGAACTTGTAAGTATTCATAATGAATAATTTTTAAATCACTATGCGTTCATGAGCTGTTACACTTTTTGTTCCGCAAAATATTTTGCGACAACATTATTTTTTGATCTTCCTGATTTTTCTATAACTGCCGCTGCTCCGTAACAAAACTCAGGAACGCAAATAATTAAGATGCATCACTTCTGCCGAAACCGGAAAGGAAAATTCTTAAAATTTGCCTTGGGAAAAAATATACCTAGACCGAGAATCGAACCACCTAGACTATATTTCTAGTTTAGTTTAATTCTTCCGAAATTGCCGTGGGAATTAGATAACCTGATTAGCTTTGTGGTCTGCGCATTAGCCTTTTAAGTCAGAGGTCCGTGGTTCCAAATCCGGTCCAGGTGGATTTTATTCCGTAGGCAATGCCTTCGTTTTTTTAACGCAAACAATATTTTTTGTGTTATATTCTTATTTTCATCCCATTAGTATTTGAAGCATTTAGTTGTCAACAAGAGCTAAGTAGGCCATTCTTAAATTCTCATGATTCGGTATACTGGGTGGCTATCGATGAACTACGAGTAGTAACACTTAAGGAAGTGATACCGGAATCGATTTAAAGTTCTTTTGTCCTCTGGAGATGTGGTCGTTTAGGAAGGGTCGTGAACATCTTGAAAATCGGAGAGCAGAATCTTGCTAGCACGCATGATAATTATAACCAAAGTTTTCAGTGATTTTCTTGCTGGATTTCATGTAAACATAGCGCACATTTGTCTGAGCGTACTCAGCCACCTAATAAAAGAAGTACAATAAAGATATTTCCCTACTCTCGTTATGGTTTATGTCTCGAGTGGAAGGCATCTGAGGCCCTGGATGGGAAGGTGAAAAGACCAAGAGCTCAATTAAATGAAAAAGGGAAGCCGTGAACCTTCTTTTTTACCAGATATTGATCAGAAAATGTGGTAAAATTACACACTAAATGGAATGGATGTGGGGGCTGGAAACGCGAGCCTTCGAACCTAGGGACTCGAAGGTTTTACGCTATACTATGGGTAGCAGAAAAACTCTCTTAAGTTTATGAGTTTCAGAGGGAAATGGCGAATATAATGCTACCCATTCACTATGGGTGTATTTACAGGGGAGGGACGAGGGTGAACGGAAACAAATTTGTAAATAAATGAACTTTGTTAAGGGTAGCAACATTAATGTACAAGAAAATTTAACAAACTGAATATGTTTAAATACTTCAAAAGGTCAAGGAAAATTATTTATATTGTCATAATTTTAAAAAAATTTCCAAACTTCCCCCCCACCCAGGGCCAAATTCTAGATAAGTAACTGCCCTACACTTACAACTGTGGGATGGACAAAGGCGGTAAAGTGAGAGACATTCACTGATGAACGGATAGGTTTGACAGTTCTTTCTCCTTACGCACCTTACCCGACAACAATAAGAACATATTGAGGCATTAATTTTACCAGAACACACCTCCATAACCATACCTTTCCTCTCCGAATTAATTTTTCATATACCCTTCCCTTTTATGACAGATGTCAGAACACCTTTCAGATGGTTCTTGGGAAAGTGCATTGATCAAGATGTATAGTGCTAGCTAAACATGGTGGCAGTTGTTCAGAAGAGTCCTTTTGGTGAAAGGGTTCATTGCCTATCTACTAGCTTCGCACGTGGGAATGAAGGAGTCTCCACGTTTGACTACCACAGTTCTGAAGTTCGCAAACCTTTGTGCCAACTACGATATACTCTTATATGTTATTTACTTAAACTAAAATGTTCCCTGTGGCTCTTGATTCAAATGTTAAGATGGGCTTCTCCGATGGGTTTTGAACATTATCAGCTTATTTTTATGCAGTTTGGTTTGGATCGTAAACATTTCGCGCCGCTGACACATCTACTGCACTCACAGATTCCGTCACGAGGAAAATTTGAGTCAAACGCTGAACTAAATGATTCTTTTCTGATGCCTCGAGGCGGAGGTGTAGGTGGAGAGGGGTTTTTGGCTTATTACTTCCAATCGTCCTACCCCTTTCTTCCTTTGCAGACAAATTCAGTCGTTTACGTGACATCACACAGGAAAGCATACTCTCCTTTTAGAATCGAATGGAGCGTGTTCCTCTCGCCTAGGGCAATCCCTTTCATCAGATGAAACGCGACGTACTCCGATGGAACGAGGGCCATTCGACTAGTGGGACTACTCAAGTCGGATTCGGTTATTGTTATTTCGAGTGGCTCCCGTTTCCTTTTAGTTTGTCCCGAGGGAATATTTTTGTCGTCTTTTCTAGGCGGGAAAAGGGATGTAGTCTCAGATTCAACGGAAATTTCCTTTGCTCTTGATTCAAAGCTAGGATTATTCTTTCTCCATCATTCGAGAGTTTGGTTTGCTTTGTCGAAACAAAATATTTTAATGAGAGCATCTCCATTCTTTACTAAAAGGAGATGCTTTATGTCGTTATCCAGAGTGAATAAGAAATATAAAGAAAGAAAATGGTGGTTCTATCAATACTGAACAGCAGTACGTTTTCTTCGAATAGGATTGCGTTTTTAAGAATTCTCATTACATCGGATACAATAGATTGAGAAATGAATAGCGAGTAAAGATGAACTTGGACCTCGTTCTATGTATACTGGTGCTAAGGTTACATATGTGTTGTTCCGTCATGTTCCACGATTTGGAGGTGTTTACCCTGAGACACTGGAATTTTGCCAAAAATGCCATTCTAGGCAACAAAAATTTGATATCATTACGTTTCTAAACAGCGAGATAGCATTACTTAATATAATCTACTTAAAGTAATGAATTCTTAGAAGTTTTTTCAGTGTAAAATCACGTTCACGTATTTGTACTTCCAATGAAGCCTCTTTCAAGAAACTCGGAGAAGAAATTCCATATAATAATGCACTTGTATTTGCCACTTTCTCACCCCATCATCCTTATAGGAAGAGTTTGTGATCTCTCTAAACTTCTGACGGACGGACGAGGCTCTATTGGATTCAACCGTACTATGAGAGAAATGTGTGCAGAATGGAACTCTTTTTAGTAGAAATATTTTCCAAGTTTTTCGAATAAATCACTAGAATATTCTGGAGTATTTATTTGTTTTTTCGCCTTGTGCTAGTCAATAGGGTTAAACGTAATTAATGCATTAATGCGGAAATTTTTCATGCAATGCAGCATTCTGGAAGTTAAGTTTTGTTCAAGTTCAATACATCAATTCTAATTTTACGATTGCGAGACGGGGATCTTACCTACCAGACTATCCCAATGGAATATATTGTCCTAGACCCAGAGCAAAGTCTGTCAAAAAATGAGCGCCAGTATTGAATTATTTCATTACTGAATCTATAAAACAGTTTGCTTAAAATTACCTCTATTATAATTTACAAGTATAACTAGCCTTTGCTGTCAGAGTTATCATCTTTATGGACCAATATATTCTCTACTGAGAATTTATTTTCTCCATAGCATTAACTAATTAGGGTTACTAAATAAATCACGTTTGAAAATATTTTTGAAAATATTTTTATAATTGTTGTTTCCACCATATTTGGCATATTACGTAGTAAATGTGCTGAGATACTCCAGAGGAGATATGTGCCGAATTCTGAACACTGGGCATTAAATGGCCGAGTCTGTCCATCACATGGAAACTTACTCGGATATAAATATTTACAATGAGTAGGTTTGGCCATTAAAACATTTTTGAACATCTCTAATAATAATTTATCATCTTTAGACTTGTCATTTCGTGCTAAAAATTGTGTGAGTTTAATTTTCGACCGTCAATTACAGCCTGGGAGTTTGCTCATGAAGTAGAAGGCTGCGAGATGAACATGTATTGGGTAATGCGCAGAGGGAATGTAATCATGTTGCCACCACCCCTACTGTGTGCTCTCCAGGGTGTTCTGAGCTGAATCGCTTTTCCACGCGTATATGCCCCAAGTATGGAGATCGTGCGTGGATGCATCCACCCTTCTGACTCTCAATTGTTCTGATGTCACCGCTATTGATGTCTATTCGACTTCTATACCACTCCATTTTCAGTCCCGTAAGGCACCTGACCTCTCAGCATGATTTGAATATCTATGTACGAAATAGGCATGTAGTGGTCAATTTCTCGCGTGAAGGGTGTTGAAGCAATCATTAAGGCAGGATGCCTTAATGATTGCCACGTCGTTGCTCTATAGAACGTGCTTGCTGTTTAATTCGAAGTTCCCGGTTAGTATACAATTAAAAGTGCTGTGTACTAATAGTGATGAGATTTACTGAGGAAGGGCGTGGAAAAAATGCTCGAGAGATGCATTCAAGGAAGCTCATATGATTGCTGGTGTCATAAAATGAATGATGAATCTATTGCTTACCGAGATGGGGTTATTTCATATGTGTATATATATATATATATATATATATATATATATATATATATATATATATATATATATATATATATATATATAATAATTTCGTTCAAACAGAGGGTGAAAGAAAGAGGATAGTGTTTCCTATCCTCTTTTTTTCACCCTCTGTTTGAACGAAATTATTTATTATTTACGCCTGTGAGCGGTTTGAGTGAATGAATGAATGGTTATATATATATATATATATATATACGAGTTCGTGGAAAATCACACACGCGATAATTTAAATAAAAATAAACTTTGCCACAGGTGGGGCGGAAATAAATTTAGAAACACAAAAAGAAGAACACTCACACACTATACGTTCTGATATTTCGACAGCCGAAAAGCTGCCTTTCTCACAGAAGGAAGGATACAGCTGTATCCTTCCTTCTGTGAGAAAGGCAGCTTTTCGGCTGTCGAAATATCAGAACGTATAGTGTGTGAGTGTTCTTCTTTTTGTGTTTCTATATTTATTTCCGCCCCACCTGTGGCAAAGTTTATTTTTATTTATATATATATATATATATAAATATCAACTTATAGTGTGAGTGTTCTTTTTTATGTGTTTATATTTCATTCCGCCCCACCTGTGGCATAGTTTATTTATTTATATTATCGCGTGTGTGATTTTCCACGAACTCGTATATATATATATATATATATATATATATATATATATATATATATATATATATATATATATATATATATATATATATATATATATCGGTTAACATGGAGTAATTCGTTTTGTAAAGCTGCACCTGAAAAGGGTGCATTCCCGTCGTACAACTTAGTAAGTTTACGATAAACGATTGTTGGCTTTCAGCTTTAAATACTCATGGGAATAAGGTCTTTTTAATGTTGTACACCAGTAATGTAAATTGAAATTTAATATCCTCATAACCCAAAGTAATCGCAAGTGAAAATAAAAATGAATTCCTATGACATGTCTGAGCTCAATATCTACAAATATTTGAGTAAAAGCCGCGATTTCCCTTTCTTTAATTTGTATTGATTTCATTAAGAAAGAATAAAGATTGACCAAGATTAAAGACTGGGTTATCTTCTCTAGATCCACTTATATTGGAATTTGGTGTGATTGAAGTTTTCCATTTTTTTCAACACGTGTTCGTACCGCGTGACTGATTAATGGTGTCCAAAGAGTGGTTAATTGGTTGGTTTTTAATGATACTTTCCCATAATAAGCATCATAACGATGCTAAGGTGTGGGATCCATTTACTTAGGCAGAGCTAAGTGCAGGATTTTTACCACAAACCCATCAGTCAGTATGTTTTTACTCATAGTGAATTTACAGGCACAATCCACTAAATGTAGCAACGAGAGGCACCAGACTGATGCCTCTCGTTTTATTTTTTCAAAATTTCCTCTTGTCTTTCTGTTCCGACTCTGTCTCCTTTTTATTTTCCGCTTCTTATAATTCTCATGTGCTTTCTTCAATCTCTTACTTCCTGGCACAGCCTTTGTCATCCTCTTTGCGATTGCAATGCCTCCTCCCTGTCCGTATTGTAAAACATTACTCTAGCCCTTTCGATCCGCGCTCGACTGTACAACGCTTTCCCTCATCTAATTTGCATCGTATTCAGGCCTGAGGAGACCCTCTGCCTCCCCTTCAACCATTCCTCCTCCACTTTGGTCTTTCCACCCCACTCCATCTAATCACTGCCTTAACCTGTCCTTGAATACTCTCCACGCCATAAGCCACTCTTTTTTTCTTGCCCTTGCGATGAACGTCACATTCTCCGAAAACCAGCCCTATTTCGTTCTTCCACACCACTACTTCATTCTTCATAATTCCAATTTTATCAATCTGGGCTTGGTGTGTAATTTTTTTTTCATTTGAATTAATTTCCTGAAACAATAGGCATTCTTAATATGGCTCTTCTGCCCCATACCCTTCTTTTCGGTGACTGCATTCTTTCCCCTCCAATTAGATGCAATTCCAGCCATTGGCGAGAAAGCGTTGACGAATTCAGAGTCTCTTTCAATAGCTGCAGTTTGGGACTGCTGGCTCAGTGAAATGGTTGAAAAAAGCAACCTTCACCATTCTCTGTCACGTGATGTAATGCGCAGGGACAGGTTTCGTTTTTCCATACCACTTTGAGTTTATAATAAAAGTTCTAAGTCTTGAAAAATGATCGTGATAGCAGTTTTGGGGAATGGAGAACATTGACGTCTCAAACGGTGTTTATTTTTCTTCTATTGACCCTTTCACCATCAAATTACTTGCGAGTGTAATACAATGATGACAATATGTTCTCTCCACCACGGATGTAGTTTGAATTGATTGGTAGATCAGTGTCTAAAGTTTATTACTTTTTTAAAGAAATGTGTCCAGAAATGAGGAATATGAATCATCAACGTCCTTTAAAGGCATGGGAAAATGATGAAGTTTCCAAGGAGACCTAAATATTCTCGAAAAGACCGACGGAAAAATAGCGTAAAAACATTCTGTGAAGACGTGAGGCAGATATGATCGTCCTATTAAAGCGCAGAGCTCGCTTGGATGTCCAGTTAAAGGCAAACATCCTCCTTTAAAAGGAGAATGATCACAATGCCTATTCATGGCGGATATTATTCCCTTCCCTCACTCCACGCTGCCGGGCAGTTTTCCAACCATGCTCACGCATATATCTCACACGAGTACGTATCACTCGTTCGTACACTTCAGCCCCCGTCCTCTCCTCTCTGCCTCCACAGTTCCTCACCCCTTTCCACCCCTTCCCTACCGATTCCTCGCACTCGCTACCCCTCCGCATTACACCCCTCCCCTCTGACCGCCCTCCCTCCCAACCACTAACCCCCCACATCCTATCTCACCCTCCCTTACCCTTAAACGATCCCATCCCCTCCCCAATGTATTCTCCCGACCATGAACCCCTCCTCTTCTCACCACTCCCTCCGCTTCGTGTCTCCAAAAAATCTCGCATCCCACACCCTCATCCCCTTGTCCTTTCAGGCCTTGTTTGAATTTTTTCCTCTCGCTCTCTCTCCCTCGCTCTCAGCCGCAACTGCTCCGGCACGCCATCCTGCGGTCTGTGCTCACGTTTCTCCACCTCCCTCCTGCTCCCTTAATTCTCAAGACAAGAGCGCGGATTGCAAACGGGACGAGCAACGGATGCGTGGGTTACGGACGGATAAGAAGGGTAGAAGAGTTTGGTTGGGCCTGAGGGAGGGCTGATATACATTTGCGTGCATGAGAGTGTTTTTGTTTGACAGGTATTCACGATTAGTTGGGCGGAAAGAGGAGTTGAGCAAATGAAGAGATTTTGAGAAAGAGGGTAATAGGAGCTGGTGATATTGTCGTGGAAAAAAGACTGGGAAGGTGGTGGAAGATAGAAGGAAAAGGATTGATGGATAGACAGTTTGATGCGCGCTTCACGTTTTGGCCAAAATGGAGACGAAAGTTATGAAATAAAGGAGGAGAACGAGGGGTTGAATAATAATATTGATAGTGGAAGTTGCTCTATTTTAAGTTCACCTTCCGATTTGAGGATGAAATATTTCTGAATTAATACGCTTAAGAGAGTTAAATAAACATGAAATATTTCACACGTAAAGACATTTCAAAATGATTTTAATAGTGGTGGGATTGTCGTAGAAAGAATACTGGATAGTAGCGAGAAAATTAAGTAAAAGGGGTGGTAGATAGATACATTGATATGCGTTTATGCTTCTGGTTAATCAGGTCCCGTGTATGGAAGTAAGGTGAAGAGTTAAGACGAAGGAAATGTTTTGAGAAGTTTAATTTTTTAAGAATAAACTTAGTGATATTTCACAAAATATATATTATACTCAACCGTTTTCGATCTTTTCAGGTAATTATAAAAAGAAATATTGATAATGACCTGAATAGGTCGGAACCAGTTGAATGTAGTAAATATTGTGTGAAATATAACCAAGTTTATTCTTAAAGCATCATGTCTTTATTCCATTAAGTAAACTCGCCCACCATTGATTTGGCTTTGAAAAGGTTTTAAAGGTGATAGTTTTGTCGTAGATTGGTGACTGGGAAAGAGGTGTAAAATGATGAGTGAGGGGTTGTGAGAATGATAGAACTGCGACTTAGTTCCGGGCATAGAGAAAATGCTTACTCTATGGTTCCGGGTGATATAATGTAACAGGTCCCAAATAATGATGAAGAAGTTGAGTAAATCACATGGATTGGAAGTAGAAGGATTTTCTCAGGATGATACTGTGAATGGTGGAAGAAAAGAGGGGCAGGTGAAAGAAAGTGGAAGAGAGATGCACAGAGAATGGAGAAGATATGAGGAGGTGGTATAAAGAAAACGAAGTTTGTGGCAGAGATAAAAGTGGGGTATGAGGAAACAGAGATGTTTGGAGAGGGCTATGAGGTGGTGCAAATGCCATGAAATGAGACTTGAAAGGTGGAGGTATAAACGGAGATCATGAGGTTTGCAAGAGGTGGAGAAAAGCGGAGAAAGAGCCATTGAAAAGAGAGAGAGGTGAGGAATCAAAAGTTGAAATATTGGGATATGTGAAAAGAAGTTTGGAGAAAGCAGAGAAATAAGAGCACCGGAGGAATGGAATAGACAGAACAAGTGATATGGAAGGGAGGATATGGAGGATAGAAGAAAGAGGAAATATAGGTGGCAAGGAATGAACGAGGAGAAATAACGGACTTCAGTTAATGGAAGAGCTTACTAAAGAAGGTGGAGGAAATGAGTTGAAGGAGTATGATAATGGCTAAACGCAGAGGGCAGTTGGAATGGAAGAAAGTTATTTCAAGGCAGTTGTTTCCTGACGACAGTTGAAGGGTGAGAAAGAGGAGCTGGAATGCATGAAAAGCTAGAGTTAAGTAGAACAACCAATTAACGCGAAGAACGAGGAGAGAGTAATGAGTTGCTAAGTAGCAATACAAAAAAAAGGTGAAAGAGGAACTGAATATGAAGACATAAGATGTAGGGCCTAAGAGAGAGGGAAAGGATGGAAGACAAGAGAAAGAAGATATGAAAAGTTTTAATACATAAGAAAGAGGAAGAAGAAAGCGAAAGAAAAGGATGTTAAGAAGAAGACAAAACAGGACATTTTAAGGACAAGAGAATGGAGAAAGTTTTGGAGGTTGGGAGATAGAAGTGCAAGAAGAGTAGTTCGAGAAGCGCATAAGTCTGAAGAGAATATTGAAAGGAAGCAAAAGGAAGCATTTGGTTGACAAAAATAAAAAGGGATCACCTGTGGGACATAGGATAGGAGAAAGTCGGAAAAAGTAGGAGAATATGGGCAGTGAAAAAAATAATAAGAGAAAGGCAGAGGACGGAGGAAGAAGATAGAGGAAGGGGTAGGAGGAAAAGGGTGGAATCTTGAGGGCAACACTATAAGCTGGGAGGAAAATGTATTCGGAGAATGAAGGGTCGCTCATCTTAAGATCAGAGGACAACAAGAGGAGAAGAGGGATAAGTTATTACGAATACTCAGGGAGAAGACAGAAAACAGAAGAAGCAGGCGGAAGGCTGGATGTTGTAGAAGGTGGAGAAAGGAAGGCAATGGAGGACAGTTTTGAAGGAACTGAAGGGGGATAGTTGGAGGATGGCAAAGATGAGGAGGAGGTAAGGGGGGAGAAGATGAGGTTGTTTCATTGCTTCTCGCCTTTTTTTCGGGCACTGCCCGCTTGTTGTGGGGATGAGTCGTCGGAACAAGGGATGAGGAGTGGGGCGTTCAAAAGAGTTTGGTTCTGGAAGGGAGAGGCGTGGCGGGGAGGGCGTGCGGGGGTTTGCGGGGAAGAGCGTGCGCGGGGGCGTTTTCTGGCGGCGCGGGCGGGGGGATAGGGAGGGGAAGAGGCAGCGGGGTGGAAGGGAGCGGCGCGGGAGGGAGAGAAGAACGGTACGGATGCCCGGGAGGGGGGCGGGGAGGGAAGAGGGGTGGTTTAAGCAGCGGCGGCGCTGTGGAGCCCTCCCTCCCTCCCCGCCAACAGCCCCCCCCCGTCCTCCTCCCGGCACCCCTCCCCCCCAATCCCCCTCTGCCCTCCAACCTCCGCGACGGTTAAGGGAGTCAGGCCATCCGCGAGTGCTGAAGGAGAGAACGTGGCTCGCTTATGCTTACCTCCAGGACCCCGCCCGGAGGCCGAGCGTGGGGCCACCGGACGGCCTGGGTCTTCGTGGGGGCCACACCCATGGCCGTGTAGCGTCCTGCCGTCGGCGACTCGCTCACTGAGTAGCCCACGAGGGAGTGTAAAAAGGACAGATCGGCGTGCATATATTTCGATCTTTTTCCATCCACCCCCATCGCTGCCACTCACTGGGTTTACGAGTCACAGCAGCCCTCTCCCCACAATCCTGCCGATCCTCTCTCGCCAAACCCTCCCTTGTCGCCTCCACCGCTTCTACCTCCCGTGTTGCGAGGCGAACTAATAAACGTATATACGTGTGACCCTTCTTGCTTGCTGTTTCTTGTGGGTGTGGTTGAGATTTTCAGCTCAAGCGGTTAAGGAGAGGCGTGTGCGAGAGGTTTGGTGGTGGGCTGGGAGTGTCTCGTGGCTTACGCATGCCGGAGTCGCTTGGATTTTGTTTCGAAAGGCCGAGCTGTGTGACCTGTGCGATCGTACCCCGGATGTAGCGTTCCCGCGCCTGCCTCTCCAACCTACATAAGGGGGTGGGGAGGAGCTAGGGAGTGCTTCGCGACCACTCTTGTTTTTGTATGTGTTTGTGTGCCTGTGTGTGTGTCTATGCCCATAAATATTTATATTTTGAGCTTCGACGTCGCGGTTTCGCTCGTGTTCGCTAAATCTCCCTCCGCCTGGAGCATTAGACTATCTCTGAAGACCTTTTTTCTCACACACCGCAATTATCTTCACGGCTCACACGACAGTTGACATCTAAACATAAGTTCTTGTCAAGTATTCCACAAACACAAATTTGTGTAACGGTGCACATTTAAAAACCCTTTTGAAGAGCTTGTGTGCATTTGTGTGTTTTGATTTTGCGGAGGGGTTGGTGGACCTGGAATTTTTTGTAACTCATTCGTTGGACTTTGAGGTGAAAGGAGAAGGGACATTTGGGACACGGTAGCATTGTGCATTCAGTACTCGGCGGTTGGTATGACGGGTACCTTGTGAGAGCTTGTGTGTGTATTTTGCTTTGCGGAGGGGTTGGCGGACCTGGAATTTATTTCGCCACTCATGCGTTGGACTTGGAGGTGAAAGGAGAAGGGGCATTTGGGACATGGTAGCATTGTGCGTTCAGTGCTCGTCAGTTGGTACGGTGGGGGAAGTGTGCGGAGGAGAAGGAGCGGGAGGAAACAAGCGACCCCGTTCGGTGTGCTACGTGTGGTTGTGTGTGTGCATGTGAGTGCCGAGTCCTCAGCACTTTCATATCGCTCCACTCCCGCTTCTTCCCGCCACCCCCTCTGTCGGTAGGGGAACAGAACTTTAGGTGAAGGAGAGGGGAGTGAGTGAAGGAAAAGGCGTTTAAAGGTTTTTTTCCCTCTCCTCGCGATATAGTCTCCCGTTCCAGCCCCGTTCGTATCTCTCGTTGTGAGAGACATCCCCAGCAGGGTATGTGTAGTCTCCTCGGAAATCTTCAAATACTCTTTCTCACCGCACCTCAACGGAATAGGGGGGACGCCTTTCCCTCGTCGGGAGGGAAATCAGCGGTAGGGAGGGGAATCGGAAGGGCCCGGACGCTGCGCGTAGTGGGCGGAGATACATACATAAAGTAGGGGTGAGCTGTCATTGCACGGAGTTTTAGTGCGTGAGTCGTTGGGATAGAGACTGCACGGCGTCGTTCACGTTTGTGGCGCATGAGATTGTCGCGATAAGGGAACGCATTGTCGCGGTAATGCCGGTTCGATCCCCGTCTCCTGCCTGACTCGCCGACGGCGCGGAGAAGGTGGTAGTGGTGGAGGTGCGGCCCGCAGTCGTGTTGGTGAGAGAGCGTGGGGGGACACCTGCTGCTCCGGCCGCACACGAAGACGTAGCAGCGTCACAGAGGGTTGAAAACCCTTCCCTTTCTCACGCTCCTTTTGGCTGTCCCTTTTCTCCACCGGGCGGAGACTTGAGGAATAAGAAGAAAGGAGACCACCTTGGGGAGGAGATCATTTGGAAAACAGAGATATAAGAAACAAGAAGCTTCACAATTATATTATCATAAATTTTCCAAGTTCACTTTGACACCATTTCTTCCTTCGAAGGAGACTTGAGGATAAGAACGAGGCCCGCCAGCTGTCTAAAATTTTAGAAAGAAAAGGAGGGGTACAAGGATCAGGAAGTCAGGAGTGTTCTTGGAATAAGAGAGGAAATGATTGCGTGAAGGAAATAGTGTACAGTCTCTGCAAAGGCCCAAGGTGACGCAGTATTCGGAAGGTCTCAAAGTACCTCAATAGAGAGAGAGAGAGATGTGATCCACTCAGTACCATGCCAAGGTAGGTTGTGTGATCGGGTTGGAACTCTACTCCATTAGGATATTTAATCGAAATCCCCACATCAAGCGAGTTGGGGAAAACTTTTTTTTTCGAACGTCAAGATCAGTTTGTTTTCTCAGAGACGTCCGCCGGCTGTCCGATCGCCTTCCCCCTAAACCTAACCCCTTTTCCCCCATCTATATTTTAGACTTTCCCCGTCCCACCCACCCTTTGGTTCGGAAGGAAGGAGTGGCGGGGTTGTGCTCCAGTTACTCTTCGCTCCCCACCCAAAACACACTCATACCTCCACCCCTTCACTCTCTCTATCTCTCCCCTCTCTGTAAACCGTTTCCTGGGGATTTCCACTGCAGTCAAATAACCTACCGTTCGCAGGGACCAAGGAGATATTTACTATACGGGCCCGTCCTGTCCTGTAAGTGAGTGTCCTCGGGTCTGGGGTCAAGAAAAATAATAATGAATTTGAGCTCGGAGAATGAAGCGGGTGAGGGAGATGAGTCCCGGTGTTGACAAAAGGGTCTTGGATCGATATGTTGGCAGTGCAAAATACATTTTCCTAGTGAGAGCTGAGGAGGAGGAAGTAGAGGAGACTGTTGTGGCCAACGTTTGGTGAAGAATAAGCCCGTGCTTTGTTCGAAGGTGTTCCCAAGTTGAGCCCATGCGATTCCCCGAAGTCGTGTAGCTGCAGACCCTGGTCGCCCAGCGGCCACCCCACGAGGACTTTCTCTCTCCACTTCCCGCTAAACCTCGTGTAAAAACCAACCCTTGAGCTGTACGAACACCGACCAGCCACCTACAACCATATTTCCCTCCAAATCCTGAGCGAGTGGCCGCACTTTTCTTTCTCCGCACAACGAGCAAAAGGGCTATTCGTCCCACACAGCAGCTACCATCGTTGAAATACACCACCGAACGCCCCTGGAGCTATAGTCTCCCGGAACTTTCTTTCCCTCCGCATCCTGATCGGGTACTCTTAATTATTGTCTCTCACACGGAGGACAGTAGACCTGGTGGTACCGCACTGCGGTTTATATCGCCAAATCAGTGATAAAAGCTGCAAGTGAAAAAGTGATGTAGTAATCAAGAGTTGCCTTTTTGGTAGTAGTAGGCCGAGGAAAAATGAGGTGACCGGGCTTCATTATGGTCTAAATTACACCACTCTTAAGTCCTCTCTAGCGAAAGAAAAGGGTAAATCAAAGTGGGGCGGGATGTGTTGTCGTCTTGTCGATGGTGAAGCCACGCCGTGCTGTCAGGAGACGTGTGGACTGATCCGGAAAAGGGTTGTGTGGTCGTCTTGTCCTTTTCCGTTGGTCGCAGAGGAGGTGGAAGAATTCCTGTCACTGGTCTCGACGGGAGGATAGGGAGGAGTATTATTTTTTATCTATTGAAAAAAATAATAACAAGAAGAGTGATCGAATCGTGCCTCCACAGTCCCTCCACTGATCTCATTATTTCCAGTTTTTTTATTATCAATTCAGTTCGCCCCCTCAACCTCGTCCCCATTCTTCGGAAAGCTGTTAACTGCAAGGATGCCTTCCACTCTGGGGTCGATAAGTTAGTTCCTCGTAACTAGCGGGATTTTTAAAATTTTTTTTCAAAACCTTCCACCACTATTCCCACGCCTTCAAGAGAACACATACTCGCGAAGCAAACCTTTTTTATGAAGTTGTAGTAGAAATAGTGAGTAGCCAAAAAAACTGGGCACGTCAACCCTTTATATATATTTCTCTCTCTTCAAAAAATCCTACCCGTAACGTTTCCGTCGCATTTTTTCATTTAGGACCGAATCACCTGATACTATTTTTCGTGTTGCGGAGGAGAAAGAAGCAACAAAGCGACGCTTCTTCATTGTTTTTAATATTTTCTCCTTCTTCGCGCAACCTGCTTTTTACCCGTCCTCTCTTTCAACCGAAGAAGGAAGCAAAAAAAACTAAATTAAGAATTAAGTGGTCCGTTGATAATTACTGAGCTACTTTCTCGATCATCTCCGTCCTTTGTCTCCGCTCCATGCTGTTTTTGGTAACGCAACAAAAAAGGGGTATTCAATTTTGATCAGCATATTTTTCTTAATTGTATCCTTTTTTCGGTTCTTGCCAGGGTTCGAATCACGGTGAGAGAGCTCTTTCGCTTTCGAGAGACAGCAAATAATGTAAACGAAGGGGATATCCATTCTCGGAATATTCCTCGCCCCCCCGGTGCGGAAAGTCGACTCCCCTTCCAAAATTCTGCCTGATTGCTGCGCTCCAAGTTCGGTCGTTTTGAATTCGTTGTGCACAAAACCAAAATGTTATAAAACTGCTGGGTTTTTCTGGTGGGATATCCAGCGTTAGAGCGAGCACCAACAATCTCCGTCAGTCATTGCTATCTTTGTTACGGAAAAACGGCATAATTATACACACGTATACCTATCTATATTTAAAAATAAATCCTCTATTACCTTACCGTTATATCAAAACAATCTTTCGCTTCATCGTTATCTTCATCATAATTTGTAGTATCCATTCACCCTGATCGAAACGAGGAATTCTTTGCAATAAGTTGGCTTTTAAATATTTCAATCGCTTGCGTCACAAAGGCGCATTTCTGAAAAAGAAAATTCGAGAGGCCATCCCGACGAAAATTCCTCTCGAATATCTTCATTCTAGCCGCGCATTCCATTAAAAATCAATCCAATCAATGCGTGACGTCAAAGACGGCCGAAATTCTATCCTATTTTTATCGAGCTCTCATCCCTTTCTTCAAGAATCTATCGCCTTATTCCTAGTCCAATCAACTTACCGTGATCTCATAGTTCTGAGCTCTCTTCCTTATTCCCAGCATCTATCTACTCTATTACATTCTCCAGTAATATTTAGTATCATACATCTCTTCAGTTTCCTTTTCCAGTCTCATACGGCTACGTATTTTTTCTCCACCCTGTAGCATATCGCGCAAAATCAACGTGCACATAGACGAACCTAAGAGTGTACTTTATAGCCTGTAGTCATCTTCAAATCAACCCGTTCCGCTTAGATTAGAAATAGTTTTGAGTACGTTCGAAAAAAAAACATTAAGGATCGTAAATCAGTTAGACTAAGAGTAAGAACTTTGATATACTGACTTAAATTAAGCACCAACTTTTAATTGCATATATTTCAATAGTTTCCCAGCAGAGATCCATAAAAGTATACTAGTCAGTCGAGGTCCAACAGCCTTCATTTTTTACTGAGCTAGTACACCCTCAACTATACTTTTGAAAGCTAACAAACATTCTCGAAACCGCACCTATTTTAGTCGTTAGGATTTCACTGTAAAATAGCGTAAATATCCTTGAAAAATATCTTAGTGATTAGGGTGTTGAGTAATTCATGTGGGCGCATTTAACCATTAGAGTCCTCTTGTGGTAATAGACTGATTTCCATAGGTCGCATTAATCTATCACTAACAGTGAAGCACATGGTATTTTTATAAATTATTTCGCACACTTGTTATAGAGAAGCTTTTATATCCTCTAATGCTTTAGAAGCCTCAAGTGGATGTTAAACTAGTTCAAACACTTTTAAGCATATGCATAATAACTCTCTGGGTGGTAAAACTGGATTGTTTTTCAATTTGAACTAATAGATCTCTGATTTCCCACGGCTTGGTTTAGCACTTGTTGGGCGTATTCATCAATCACTAGTATAAGCGTTGCCTTTTTATTGTCAAGCGGTGGATTCGAGTGCACAACTCATATTCTAACGTTGATGCGTCTGTGACCAAGCGCTCATTTCTATATATATTTTTTACACAGTACGTTTACATTATTTTATCGCAACGTATTGCTCATAATTGTTCTTAAATTTAAAAAAAATTGGTGGTGTAAAACTGTACTGAGAGAAGAGTTGCTTATCTTCTCCACTGTCTAAACATACGCTTGATTAGTTCAACAAACTACCAATATTTCTCTGGGAAAAGGCTGAAGTTGAATTAATCCCTTTGCATTTCATTAATTGCCTTATATGCTAAATATTTATAACAGAGAAGACTAGGAATAATATCCACATTTTTTCTGATTATTCAAAGTCATAGTCCAAAATCAATTCAAGAGTACGCAGATAGTAAAAATAGAAAGTCATTCTCTGCCAAGAAAATAAGAACATTGCCATTGCTTACAGGCGTAAGAAAATGTGCTGATCCTAAATTGATGCCCCGATTTATTTATTATTAATGTGTACATTTCTGTGGGTTTTACACGAATAGTAATAATATCAATAATTGTGATTGAATTAATTGTGAAACATTTTAAGGTACAAATATACTTCGGGTTGAATACAGCAATAATTTTGTGTCAAAAAGCAGGCAAATCTTATTTTTTCAGACCTGTGCTACGCTTTAACACACGGATTATTTTAGAGTTCAGTTTAAATTTTTTTGTCTTCGTAAATCAAGTGAAAGTGTATTGAAAAGTGAAATAATCAAACGTGTGCATTACTGTACCTAAGCGTCGTAGTTTGGCGAGAGAAGTCGTATGTTGAGGTCAGCAGCTACCTCAAGTCGTCCGAATCGCTGCATTGTGAATGATATTGTCTGGGACAATCTTAAACTTCAACTGGACCATTTTTTATCACACTAACAATAATAAATCCTCCAATAATAAGAGTAAAATCTTGAGCGAAAGCCGACCGGTTTTTGTTTGAGAGATATATGTTACGTGCCCAGTTATTCCTTCATCGTACGAAGGTTTAAAGTCTTTTGTTGAGCTTTTTTTAGCGTGATTGAAGAACTAAGGTGTCTTTGAGAGTACTTTCGTGTCTGACTTAGCATTCAGCAAATGCAGATTTTCCAACTGCTGTTTCGTCTCGGCGTTTCTTTTTTGTAACGAATAATATATCACTGTTGTGAAGCTAAACAATACGTTGTATTAGTAATCGGGAAGAAGAAAAAAGACCATTTTCGTGTTATTCCACACTCCCAAAAATGAATGATATGTGAAATGTGTCGCTTCGCACAGCTGGAGACGTTCATCGTGGACTGAAGGAAGAAGGTCTTTTAGTTCTAAGCAAGATCTCTTTCACTCCTGCGAAGATATAACACGTGTGAGAAACATAGCTTCATGACAAGGTGAAAATCGAAACGGAATTCTGCGTGAATGAACTGACGAAAGATAAAAACTTTCCACCGTCACCATGCACAAAGTCTTAGCTCACCTGAAGGAGTGGCAACACCGCCGCGTCATACGCGAGGGTGGCGCCGCCACAGTGGTAGTCACCAGCGCCTCCCGCGGCCTAGCAGCTAACCACCAGTCTGAGTTGCGGTTCTCTGAGAAAGTGGTGGACACGACAACGGTAGGTGAAAACAAAGGAGTGGGGCTCATCACTTTATTTTGTGCCATCACGATAAAGCTACTCCATTCCATCCAACAGGAGCATTAACTCCTTCGGTGCCCAATAAAGTTGTTATTAAAATATTCTTCTTCCCTTAAAGTGGTCTGCCATATTCATCGCCTTTAGTTCTCTCCAAATTTTATCACTGAAGTGAGTTCAGACCCATTTTCTGAACTTAATCTCCGAAATATTTATCGCAATATTGTAATTTAAGCTTCCGCATAGTGTCGTGTTTGCCAGCAGTAACTGATGAATTGAATTGAAACAAGAACTGAGTGTTATCTTTCGTAATTGTTTTACAAATAACAATTTCAGTGCGCCCAATCACCTCTTGGGGCGAGCCTTAAGGTGTCAAATACATTATTTATGCGAGCAATTATATTATTTCCCCAGCTTGAATTACATAGGTATATTTCGTCCTAGCAATGAAAAGTCATACAAATCCTCATTGAATGGACGAACAAAAGATTTAGGTGAAATCTGTCGAAGAATTTTATTCTTTGTGGAGTGAAAAATGCAATCCGTTATGAAAATTAAATGCCATTTCACAGAATAATCAACCTGCAAATAGCAATTGGGTATGTTTTATCACGCATACAAAATTGCCTTGATGAAAGAAATTTACGATACAGAAGCTAAAACCATGCCAAATTTTTATGTACAAAGCTTGCTGTGGATCTAGTGTCTATCGGCATAGACTTTTCAGTCCACAATTAGTATTTTTTAGAAATATCCAAGGAAATGTATAAAGGTTTGCCTGAGCAATATAAACAGGGTTATCGTAATGTGCTCTTCTTTCGTAATGTGATTACGTATGATAGTGTCTTGCGTCTTTAGAGTAGCCTTGCATAATTTAAAGTCTATTGTGAATTCCAAACCAACCTAGTGGCTACGTCTGGAATGAGAGAAATTACCTATGAGTTATGTTGCATCTAGTATGTACATCCTCTGCAGCCGTTACCCTGTTGTATCCATGCAGTGCATAGCTAAATGATTAAAATGAGACAAGAGCCTTGTAGATGTAAATGGTTTTAATCTGGCATATTATTCTCGATTAAACGATTAAAACTCGATTATTTTAGAGCAAAAGCACCAGTTTCACACGAAAGTGAAGTTTATATAAATTCGAATGCAGTAATAAAATGTTTAATGTTTTTAGCCAACCGACACTAGATATTTTAACATTATGTCTCGAGTGCAAGTAATTTAATAAAGGCAGAAATAGAAATCCCTGCACCAAGTTCAATGTTTTTCTTTTAGGGCTAAAAGGTAACTAATTTGGGGTAAAAACAACCCCTTTAAATATGTATTCGGGGTTATTACTATTTTTCCGGCTGGTTTTAAGTCACGCCCAGTATTCCTGCCAAATTTCGACTTCCTAGGTTATCTGGAAGTCCTTGATTTTAGCGGTATCACATATTACCAAAGTAGTTTTCTTTCGCTTCATTTATTCATAGATCGTGACATTCACACCACCTACAAGGAAGACTCATTTATAAACCTAAGAATGGATAATTGATATCACTAAGAGGAAATGCAGATTTAGCTCACCCAGCTAGAAACTTGGCGTGACATCATGCGTTATGAGTTATTGATTGGATGGATTTTTCTCCAAAGCTCGAGAATACCATTTGAGAGCACACTATGAGTTAGTGTTTCGTCCGTATATCGTTGAGTGTGATTTACCAGTTGTTCTCATAATGATGCAGAAATGTTTGAATTGTTTAAAGGTAAAGCAAAAGCTAATTCAGTTTCAAAGAAATTATTCCGACGCTTGAGCTCTAAACTTTTTAGCTTTTATGTCCCCTTCTTCTTTGGGTATTTAAAATACTTCATCCCATCCCCGCTCAAGGGGCTTAGTTAAGTCACCTTCGCATTAAATACTTTGCAAAACAAAGTTGTAATTCCTTCTGGAAAGATTCTGCACTATTTTCACAATTATACTTGTAATTGCCGAAAAAAATTATTATAATTCATCAAATAATTTGCATTATATCCCAATCACTGTTAATGCTGACCTAATGGCATAATTGAGCTTTTTTTATATCCATGTTCAAGCTTCAAATGTTTTGTTTAAACCAGTTTTTTATCAGAAGTTGGAAGGACTCTTTGTTGTGAGCTCTTTTTATTAGACCGTGATTGAGTGGCATGTAAATATTTTTCTTACATTAAGTGCTAAGAATGTTAAGTTAGTATTGATTTATTAAAATTCTGGAGTGTCTTTGAAATATCCGTTTTCATGTACAAACTGGGATGGACGTTGTCAGAACGCCCGTGTACCCATCTTGCTAAAGCAAGCGGGAAAATGACACTTATCTTACAGAAATAAGCTCTCTATAAAAGGATATGGAATGTTGGAGAATTTAAAGATACCACACTTATCGACTGGGTATTACTTTCAAAAATCCAGAAATTTTAACCTACTGAATGTGTTGAAGAAATGGTAGTACTCCTATTTTTCGAAATTCCAAAATGCTATTTCAATGTATTATTAGAAGTCATAACATATTTTTTAGGCCTATTGTGTTTCATCAACTTAACAAAAGGTCTTCAGTTGATTGGCACAATTCTTCAAGAATGCAAGCAGTAGTATTATAACTAAGGGACGTTAGTTATTATATGTGCAAATATATGTGTTCTCTTGTCGTGGTATATGCTTGACAAGCGAGATAAATTACATTAAGGTAGGAGAAAGCAAGCGGGCTGATGGTAATCGGTCGAGTGAACTGGCCCTATTTTGTTAACTCCCTCAATTGACAATCTTTTTATTCCATCTCCTCCATATAAATATATAAAATATCGGGTAGGAAAAGGTGTCGCTTAAAAATAATTTTAAACGGCAAACGTATTTTGTTCTCCAGTTAACTCTTGATACTCGTGCAGCACCAATGGCTTGTGATCTGGAAGCGTTGGAACGGTTGAAACTTAATTCTTTCAAATCGAATGCTTTCATCGAATGTGCTTGAGTGTATAACCTGATTGTTTTCTCCTAATTAGCATAATGGTATTTAAAATTGTCGTCCCTCCCATTTTTAGATGCGCATTTGCATAACTTATCCGTGTATTCATTTTTTTGATACTACGAGTATTTCTTTTGGCTATTTCCGGCCTAGTATCATCTAGTTTGCTTATTGTTGCTGATATTATGGCTCAATATTATATAAGTGATACAAAATCAATATTTATACATATTACGACCCCAAGCCACTTCTAAGGAGGGGAAAAACTACAAAATAGCAAAAAAATTGACATATTTTTGAACACCTCTTTCATCAGTGATAAACATTATATAAAAACACATAAGTGGCCATACCAATTTACGTACGAACAGTAACAATGACAACGGCAAGTGACAACGTTTTCATTCATTTTTTTATACAAATAAATGTCGCTGTACAATAAATGTTCCACAATATCAACCTGTTTGAGCCATTTTTGCACGCCTTTTACTACGACAATAAATATTCATAATTCTCATTGAGAATTACCTCGTGTGCAGCAATTTGTCCAAATATCTCTTTTTAGACCTATTCTCAGAACACTATGAGCCCGAGTGGATCTTACTCCACTAAATTGTCAGCTAGGGCAGTTATATATTTGCGGAAAAATTGATTCCAGGGTACTTACAAATTTCTCGGAATATGAGGATCTTCGTATTGTCAGCTGCTTTTGAGAGTATTTTGTGAGGTTTAATGCCTTCCAAGAACGTCCGTAGTCGTCATATTTATACATTTATACAACATATAACATTTTTACAAAGTGACCAAAATCGAAAATAAATTAAACCTTCCACCCTCATGTAGGTTTTTTTATCAATGCCTCCCTCAATCGGTTGTTTTTCATGCACATCACTATTGGCAATAGTCCGTTTAATATTCGTTATACAGAGTGGGACCTTAGGTGTTTTGAAGATTGCTTAAGGCATATTTTTGCAAGCATTTATTCCATGCAATTTCAAGTAGAAGTACTAGAAAGCTAAAGTGAGGACCATGTACTGGGACAACCAGCTTTTGTATCATTTCCTTGTTGTTACGTAAACGTTTATTGCATCATCAATATTCTTAGACATTTCCCCTTCAGTCGGTCGTCCGACACATCCTATTTTCTTTCTGCCCATCTCTCCAGCCCTGTTCTTCCTTTACCAGCTTCCAGTTCCATGCCTTATTCTCTAAATCCTTTTGCTTTTGAGTTCTCCACCTTGTTCTGGGGCTCCCGGTTTGTTTTTCCTCCTTTATCCCTCATCAAAGCTATTTTAGACATTCTACCTCCCTACCTTTTCATGCTCATTACTTATCCAAACCATTGGAAGCGTTTCCTTTTGATCATTTCTCTAGTAGCTCCACTCCTAGTCTTTCTCTTATGTTTTCATTAAATATTCTATCCTTCTCGTTACATGGTCTAATCCCCTCAGAAATCTTATTTCGCTGCTGCATTAAGCCTGCTTAAGTCTCTCCTTGTCAACGTATCTACGCGATGGAATAACATCAGTTGGGTTAATAATATGTTTACTGACTCATAGTTTTGGTTTCTTCCCGAAATTCCGTCGCTATTCCCTTTGCAATGCTGTAAAATATCCCACCCTAATAAGCATATTGTCCTTTATGTGTCCTTTCACAAGACGTAACTTAACATCCCATGTAGTTAAACTCTTCTAAAATTTCCAGTTCCTTTCCATCTTATTTAACTTTATTTTTAGCCCTATTTAAACCTCCACCATCAGAACTTCATCTAAATTCAATGGGATATTCTAATGTTCTGGAAAAAATTACGATCGTTTCATGCACCATATTGAGAACTGTATTATATTTCTTTCCGTGCTTACAAATTTCCGTGACCTGACACACAAAGCATGTAACTGCGAGTAACATCATGATATTGTGGGTTGGGTATTTTAATCGATTACCTGAATATCGTTTCAATCATCTTCATCGTTCCTCATATTTCCTCAGAACTCGCAATCGTGATTTTTCGGGAAACTTTAAGAGCATTTCATAAACTATTGGCGGACTGACCAGCTTGTGAGAGTGACAAGACCATAGCCCAACTTCTCTGGAAAAATGAGTCAGGAGTATTTTGAAAAAAAAAGTGGATCGCCTACATGCCTCGTATAATATACTAGCGTTTTTGTTTTTTATTTGTTTGAACACTAGGTTTATGGCAGTGAACTACCAAATGTAGTCGCTTATTTTTCTCGGTAGAAAGGGATTACAATTTGAATGTTAATTCGGAATAATAATGTTAAAGCGGCTTGATTCTCAATCGATAAGTCCACGGGAAACGCTCTCCAATGGCTAATTCTGTAGTTAGTGGTCGTAATGGGTAGATAATTTTAGGGCTACACCCGACAACTGAGGGGCAAATTTACAACCCTGGATATCCATTAATAGAAGAGATTTGGTGATAACGAACAATCCTCCGCGTAGTTTATGCTCTTCTTGTGGAGCGCCACTCCTCCAAGTGAAGCGGAAATTCATCGTATATCCTTTTAGCCTGAATCTAGCAAATGTAAGATTAAGTCGAGGGCTTCTATTTATGAGTACGAGTTAATATTCAATTAAACTATTCGTATGCATGTCATCTTAATTTCGTCTCACTCGTTATCATTCATTACCATGCTTCTTTCCATGTTAGTGTAAGATTTATTTAATTTTCCTCTAAAACTTTCGAGAAAAAGTAAATTATGTTCTGCATCCGTTTTAAAGGAAGATGAAGGGATAATGCATGCAGATTTACATTTTCGCGATTTTACGACGAAACACCATTTTCAGTTGGTGCAGTTAAAAATATAATTTTATATCCACCTGTTATATTTTACGAAATGTTTTGCGAAAAACGTTTGCGACGAGTAAACATCTATTTTTTCCCAAGATCTGCCTTATTTTAGAAAAAATATTTATTATTTATTTCATTGCTCAAAAGAGGATTTTTTTGTTTCAATGCAGCATATATTTTATTTTAAACTTTCATTTTATTATCAAGTCTCCTCTGTTTATTTATATTTTTGTCTTAAAGACAGTTGAAGAGTTCAGGAACCGGGCGGTTCAAAAAAAA
The DNA here is from genome assembly GCA_963573305.1 of Pyrrhosoma nymphula. NCBI lineage: Eukaryota > Metazoa > Arthropoda > Insecta > Odonata > Coenagrionidae > Pyrrhosoma > Pyrrhosoma nymphula. The sequence continues at coordinate 69,840,984 of OY754331.1, forward strand.
AACAGATCGTATTAATGAGCCACCAAGCGATGATAATGCTACGTGGAAGTACCCGACAAAACAAGAATCGATTATGCAAATGGTACCGGAGTAAGTGAGGGGGGGTGGGGGTAAAAGAGTAACTTATGGGCACTTATTTAGAGCTCTAAAAGCCGGCACTCGAGGCGAAATGACGCAATACTTTGTGAGCAGCATCCCTTCTAGTGAGCGGGGAAAATCATCGATTTTGATTGCATCTCTCCTTTGAAGCCGCCGTCTTCTCACTCTGCGTCTTCCTTCATTATTAACCGTTATTTCGGAATCGGTGCCGAATAGTGGTTGCATCGTTCGAAATGATGAACCCTATTTGTGTTTTCCTATTATGTTACTTGCTTGCTTTGAAGATTCTTTAATATACTTTATGGCCGAATTTCATATACTGATAAAACTTTAATAACAATAATGGTATTTCGCAAGGCATAGTGGTATCCGTACTCAATATATCAAAACATACTTTTCCATAGTTTTGTGGAAAGTAATACTTTTCTGTGTTCCATTTAGTGTTAAATAGCGAATACATTATTACAGATGTGACCAAGAAAATTGTGAATATGGTTAATTTTATCTTATGTGCCCTCATTTAAGTAGTACGCTTTTAGTAGTGCATTCATCACCTAACGTATTGTTCTAAAGTGTGAAAATAGTCATGTGAACAGTGCTCTGATTGTTACTCGCCCAAGATCAGATGTGTTCCTCTTAAGTTGACCTTGGAATAACAAATATCCCGTCGTAACACTGTTCAGTGAACAAAATTGAAGCGCGGATCAATAAATAAGCGAGTATATTTCATATTGGAAGATAAGGACACCGCTTCTTTCTGTTGTATCATCTGATGGTTTATTTCCGCGCGGTGGATCCTGTATATAGTGTTAATAACTTCAAGTTAGTGCGTTTTCAAGAATTTCAGCCGTTGGATTTATTATGGTTCCAAATTAGAATAACGTTGTTCAAGGCCACATTTTGATACTAAACAGATTTAATACTTGATACTAATGGCTGGAAATTTTCCCTTCTTTATTGTCGAACATGATTGTTCATTTGTCGAGGATCTTGACTATGTGGTTAGTTACTTTGATTATTCCTTTGTCGTTATCTTTAGGCTACTTGTATTCATGTGCCCAAACTGCAGTTGGCTGTATCAGTAATCATGGGTCATTGAGAGCTCAATTTTATAATTATTTAATTAATTGAACAAATTATTGAACCACATATCAAATATATTAATCACCATGATGTATATAAGTCCTATATGATGACCATGTTTATGCATTGTAACTCACGATGCAGGCAGTAATAGAAATAGTAAAAGAATTGTATTTAAATTTTATTTTCCTTAACCCTAGAAGGGTGACGCACGGTCTCACAGACCGGCAATATTATCATTCTGATGATACACGCGAGGTACGGAAATTTGCAGTTGCATCTTCATTCGCTTCCTAGAATTATATGCTCCTCTTCCGATATACGACCCAAAATATCACTTCGTGTAAGCATATTGCTACTTTCGGTGCAACAGAGAGTGCGTCACCACTCGTGTCTTCAAATACTACCTTGTCGAAGTGGTGACGTCTGGCAGCATAGATTGAAATTATAATATTGGACATTTAAATATTTTGTTGCTTATATGATGCATTGGATTCTTATTTCAAGTCTTGGTAGTTGTATAAGACCAAGAAATCATTCTGCCATGATTCAGTCATTTCTGTTTTTGTGGAAAAATGCAAAAATAATTACCATTTATCTGCTCAGGTTACGGTAGAGGAGAAAGTTAAGGGACTTCAGGGCTGCCGTGCGTTTCGCCAATACATCGTACACCAAACAAACCAGCCAAATATAGAATAAAAACATGTATGCCCTTTGCAATACTCAAATGCATTACACATTCAATGTAGAAGTTTTCGTGGGAAAACAACCTGAAGACTCATATTCGGTGAACACGAGCACCCTTGCTGTGGTTAAAAATATGCGTGAACTAATTTATTGCCAAAAAAACGTAATGTTACAACGAAAAATTGGTCCACTAGCATTAAACATCTCGAGAAAATGGTGAATAAACATCAGCTAAATTTAGTCTGTGCTGTAGAAAAAAAGCGCGCTTTACTTCTGGACTGCGTGCAAGAAAAAGGACGTAAATTGAACTCACATCTATTCGATTTTAAGGAAAAATTGTACTTTAGTTTCATTAATTCCATGAAGAGGGAAAAATGTTCTCTTAATTACAAGTATGCACGATATTTACAAAGTACATGAATTAGCTAAAAAAGTGACATGAGCTTTAATCACAATGACAAAAAAGGTGGAGTCGATATAGTGTATAAATTGTGTGCTAACTGCAACTTCCCTGGACCAACAAGACGTTGGACATTGGTTGTGCTTTATTCTTTATTGAATGTAATTAGCGAATATAATTGAATGGAATTAGTGAAAATTATTTTTAATGCCTTGGTCAATTGAGCCTCCATTGTCCATTTCTTTAAAGGTTCCTACTCTAGCAAAGAGGGTATCCTGAGTAAAATAATGGATGAAAACAACAACACTTTAACCGATATTTTTTTAAGTTTTAAGGAAAAGAATGAAAAGGAGAGGAAAGCCCTACTCTGCCATTTTAATTTTCTGATATCGTTTCTCGGAGTCGCATGCTGCCACGTGTTCCCATTTCGTAATAATGGCTGAGGTGAGACCTCGTTTCCAAAGAAGCACGTCTGAGGTTCGGGAAACCTTGAGATCCACTCGAAGAAGAGTAGGGCCATTCCCCTCCCCCTTCTCCCCTCCTTCACCCCCCTAACTCCCACTTCTCGACCCGCTTAAAGCCACCCCCTATCCAAATACTTTGCCCCGGAGTTGTGACTCTAGGCACTGGGAGAGGCTTAGTCAGCCACGAAACGCTTCCAGAGTTCGTGAATAAGTAAACGCGTAGATTTCTCTCGGGGACGACGCCGCATGGTAATGGAAAAGCGATGTTGAATTCGATCAATTTACTGTCATCAGGATCATCAAGTAATCTTTCAAGTTCTACGTCTATATTGAACCCTGCCGGTCACCTCTAGGGTTCATGGCAGTTGGTGAATTTTCATCAAAACATGCTCTACTCTACATGATACTCTACATGGTTTAAGAATTACAAGAGTTGATGGATTATGCTTGTACATATATGCATATGAAAGTCTGTTCAATAAATTTACCATTATCAACATCATCAATTTATATTTTGAAATATCCGTTTACATACTACTCTGCAGGTCATATCCAGGGTGCATGGCAGTGGGTGAATTTTCATCTAAACATGCACTCACGTGTATGCTACATATGTTTCAAAAACTACGAATGCTGATGAATTATGCCAATATATGGTTACTTATGAAAATGCTTTCGATTAATTTACCGTTATAAACATCATCAAGTCATCATCGTCGGTAGTCATCAATCCGAAGATTGGTTTGCAGTAGCTCTCAATTCTACTCTTTACTCTGCCATCCACTTCATTCCTACATAATTATTTACTTTGACGTCCTTCATGGTTTTCTTAATGTATTCCATTTTTGGTCTTCTCTATAATTCTTCCCACTGGTATCTCCTTCCAATACTGTTTTCATTAGGCTGTTGTGTCGCAGAATGTGTTCAATAAGTTTGCATCTCCGTCTTCGCAGTGTGCTTTTTTTCTCTCCAACTCTTCGTAGAACTTCTTCTTTTGTTATTCTCTCCGTCCATTTCATCTGCATCATTCTTCTGTAACACCACATCTCCATTGCTTCCAATCTCCTTTGCTCTGCTGCTATTATTGTCCAGGCTTCACTACCATATAAGAGAATGCTCCAATTATATGTTTTATTGATTTATTTATTGCACTAATATTGCAATTAGACATTGTCTGGTGGCAATATAATATTAGTTTATGTGGAGATAATAATAACAATAATAAAGTTGAAAAAATACATATACCTACGTAAAACTTCAAACATTCCTCTCGTTTTTTATGTGTAACATTTTTTAACATATTTACATTTCTTGGTAATGGTATCGTGAGTTCTTTTGGTAATTCATTCCATTCCAAGACCCCGCGATTGAAGGAGTATTTCGCTGCATTCGTTTTTTGCCTCCTTAATTTGAGTTTCGGCGGGAGGTCATTTTTTCTCAAAGCATTTGGAGGTTCCAGCCTCTTCTCCAATTCCAACTAGGCTGGATGTTTTGAATAGCATTTAAACATTCCCAACAACCTATTTACTTTCCTTCTATCTTGCAGTGGACTCCACCCCAATTCCTCAAACATGCTGCTAACACTATCTGTATTTTTATGTCTCCTCTAAACGTACCTTGCTGCCTTCCTTTGGACCTTTTCCAAGCTTTTTGCCTTCCCTTCATCGTGGGAATCCCAGACATTCATGGCATACTCAAGCATTGGTCTGACGGTAGTGAAATATGCCAGCTATTTTACCTATTTCGGGTATTTTTTATGTTCCTCATCACGTAGTGGAAGTTTTTAAACGCTCTCCCATCTATCTTTTCTATGTGGTTCCTCATCCCAGATCGTTTTCTAACATGACGCCGAGGTATTTACAACTATCTGACTTGGCTGTTACGTCTTCATTTAATTTATAGTCAATTTTATCACTTACCCTTTTAATTGAAAATTGAATATGCACACTTTTATTTCTGTTTATTTCTATGTTCAATGTGACCTCCATTTGGAGCACGGAACACATCTGCACGATAGGAGGATTGTAGTATAAACGCAACATATGTCCTAAGTGGCATTCGAAAACTCGGCCATTAGACTTGTTTCACCCAATAGGTACTTGATCCAACATAAGTTTGAGTATACTCATTAGTGAGATAGCTTTATCGTACCGTACGATACCGAACCAGCATGCTGGCTGACAAGAATAATCGCTACCATGCAGGCTGAGATACTGGATTTCATAATTTATATGGCACTAGGTGGCTACTCTCTCCCAATACAATTTAGATTCAGTTAACCAATCACGTTTGCTTTTCCAGTAGCAGTGCAATCTTTAGTATTTGAATCAGCTATATCTCCCAGTGGCTATTAGTTTTTTTCTGGTCGTGAAGTCAGCAATAAATGAAAATGCTCCGACAGTTATTTCGGTCACTTGCTGCCATAAATTGTTTAATTAAGTATTATAATTAATATGCCCTACTATATGAATGAAAATGTCGCTTACTAACCAGTACAACTTCAATGGTCTTTTGAAACCTTCTAGGACGTCTCAAGCCATATGTTATTCAATACTCAAAACAAGTAGCTTGTATACTGGGACTTTTTCCTTAATCAAAGCATTTTTGAAGTGGAATTTTGATTTTCAGGCTGTCATTGTTACCAATATGGCTAATACAATGTACTCAGGGCGGAAATGTTATGTAAATTCTGGAAAAGATTTCAACGCTTAGAATGGCGTACTTGAGGTAAACGAGCATAGTCAGTTTAGAGGTTTCATAACTTAGAGTATATGGTATTATGATAGAGTATAGGGTTGGTGGTAGACAATGAAAGCAAGCTATAATGAGGCATAAACCACTGCGAAGTGAAATATATTGCTGGGGAATAGTGGTTGTTGTTGAGAGGGACTGAAGGACTAAATCCAAATTTGTATGAAGGGGGTGATAAGTTATGAGGGTTTAAAGACTGTGAGAGGTTTGAGAATTTCATGGCAATGCGAGCGCATCTTCGCGAGTCTTTCTCTAGGTCAAGTACCCACTTTTTCCAACTTAGAGCTCACTGACCGTTGTCTTCGTGGTATTGAAATCCGGGTCATCGCTGGAGAGTGCGTAATTCTGGAAGCTTTTCTGCCGGTATTCAGCACAGTCCAGCCAGATGACGATGGTGAAGAAATATTTGCCTAACCTTCCTATACCTAGCCTTCTTGAAAGACTCACGAAGACATGCCTGTTAGAAGTTCACAGACTATGGCGTAACTCAGTGGAATCTCTTCACGATGGTTAAGTATGATAAAAATACATTCTGTTAAATCCTACTAAGGATCTTTAATTGACTTTAGTCCAAAGAATGTGTTTTTATTTAATTCTATTTAAGCATATAGTAGTAGTGTGAACTCTGGGAGAAGACAGAATGGAGTAATTATATGAGCTTGGTCAAATGATGAAAGAGAAGATGCGGTGGCGAGCGAGACTATGACGCAGGAGTTGCTTTAAATTTTTCCAGTTATGAACTCTTAGAAAGTCCAGGAAAAAGTATAGTCGGAAAAAGTTGGTCTGAACCAGGAATCGAACCGCTAAGTTTTGGCTTGTTGTGCGAAAGCTAAAACCTTCTCCACATGAAGGAATCCTTTTACCAATTAAAATTCATGCACAATTTACAGAACATAGGCGTCGCTTCATTGTAGTACACTAAGATTTCGCGCACTCAGACGCTAACGGGCTACGAGGAAGTTTGAACCACTGACTGAGTTTGAATCGTTATTTGAATGTGAAATATATTACAAAAGTAAAATTTGCTATTATCTACATTCGATTTCGGCAGAAAAATTAATGATGTCACCATGAATAATAGTATAGTTTAAAATTGAACACGAGACCTGATGGTAGAAAATTGGCATCGTGAGTTAAACTTTTTTATTTGCTTCTTTTCTCCAAAGTCTCTGCTGCAAATCCAACCCGTCGGCATTTATCCAATTTCTTACTGTACTGGATTTTTAACTGTGCCTAATCTACGCTAACAGAATCGTTTAGCAAATAGGAAGTGCTATTTTCTCAGCAAAAACCGCAGGACTCCTTCACAGCAATAACCGCGAATGATGTTGTCTTTAATTTTGGAATGTTTGAAATATTCAGAGTAATCAAATTCAAATGTTTCTCAAATGCCCTGCGAGTCAATTTCTTTTGACCTTGTGTCTTAATTAATGCAGCATACTCTTCAGCAGACAGACTGATGAATGGATTTCAACATCAATACCTCTGTGAATTTGGAGGTACACAGGCACAGTCTTTTGTTATTACCGATGCCAATTGCAGTTTTGCATAGGATATTCCCTCGTCCAGACGTGCATATATATTATATTTTAGCGCTTAAAATTCCACATTAATGATGGATTAACGAAGCTAATGGTGGGATTTAAAATCATATCCATTCATTATTTTTGCACAAGATTACCACACCCGTCGCGCGACCGATAACAACATGATGTTAAGGCACATGGAATTTCACGACTTCCATTTAATTCTTGCTCCAAATTCATTTCTTGGTCTTCTTGACTTATTAACGACCACGAAAGAAAATAGCAGCGGTGATCCAAACATCCCGAGAGTATAATGAGTCAGGTCTCTAGGATCCCTACCATCTTTTTTTTCCTATTCGCGGTATGTAGCTCAAGGTGAGGCTTGAGGTTAAAAGCGCGTGATTAACAAAAGAGGAGACCAGCCCATCCCCCCTCCCTCGCCCCCTACCCCTCCCTCGCCCCCTCCACGGCGCGAACCACGATGAGGTTACGTTTCCAGAGGATAAACTGTTCCATAGCCCCGTCCTCTCTTCCTCGCTCTCTCCCCCCTAACACTCAGCCATCCGCTAGGCTCTCATCAAGCCGTTAATTTCGACGTACTCGTCACGGAGCCACGTCGAACTCGGGGTCTCCTACCTCCCCCCCTCCACGGTACCATTCTGGTTGGCATTATGTTTCTCTCCCTCCACGGCATTATTTCACTCTCACCTCAACGTTGGGTGTCTCTCGCTGTTTTCAACGGGACGAAGCCTCAACAGAAAACACCGGTTATGTACCTAGTCTCTACGAGACCTCTTCCTTTTTTACTTTTATTAAGTTCGACCCCCTTACTTTACTGAAAGGTAGAAAAATGGAGAGTTTTACAGCAGATAATGGTCCATTAAGAATGAAGTGAGACAGAAAAGAATCAGGTAGATAGATTACGGGCAAATACGCAAGAATGCTAGGAAATGTAGATAGGAAAATCCACAGAGATTGGTGCATTGGTGGAATGAAGAAATAAAGAGGAGTGAAAGAAATAAGAATTCCCAGGTTGTAATGGAGCTAGGTAAAAATACAAACAAGGAAGAATCAATGAATTTATTTAGGACTTTATTTATGGACTTCAGACTTTGCAAAAATCTCCTTGATGGTGCCTGCAATGCAAGGTCCTCGTAAGGGGCATAAGGGCCTTAGTATGCACATGGTAGGCAGCGATGCAAACATAACTACATTTAATTTAAGAGGACACGAAAGTACCTGCAGCGCGATTACTTTTACGATTTCAATAAAGCCGGATCTAAATACGCTGGCATTTTTTTGCAGCTTATCGGAGAAGCCTATCTAAGCAATTGGACTAAGAGCCTTTCAGAGTTAGAAATATGGCTGACGCACCCTAAGTACTAGGAAGTATTCCTAAAGAATCCATTTGTTAAAAGAACAATTAAAAACGGGAGTGACGGCACATAACTTATATATATCGCAGTATATAAGTAAGCCATACATTTTTGACAGTTCCTCCAACGGAGAAAGTGAAGTCCAAAAAGAGCTGATTTTAAGCGCAAAGTCATTTTTGTTTGCTTCTAGAAGAAAAAAGATTAGTTCCACATGTGAGGCACTTTCTAAGATTTTTTCTACTTTATTACTTTCAGTACAAAATCTCTCAAACTTGAGACTATCCTCCTCCGTACAGGTTTCTCTTGTCGAAAACCAGTATTTTTTAGGGAAAAGTTGATTTCAGGTTCAATTTCACCAATAATGAAAAGTTTGAGGAAAAAAGAAAAATTAAGGAAAATGTTTATAAATAAGAGCTTAATAGTATGGTTTCAATATATCTCCTCTCTCATAGTTAGTTCTTGTGATACTAAAGATAAAGTAAACATCAAAGTTCTAAAAAATTCGCATGCACAATCTTGGAAAAATAGCCGCCGTGAGAAAACGAAGAGGGATAGAATTTTTGAAATAGTTTCATTTGACTGCAAATGCATGTTGGTATGTAATTGAATACGTGAAAAAAATGGATTTGTTTTTCAAAAATGGCAACCTACATTGGATCGTTTGACATGTAATTACCCTTCACCTCCCCGTGCGTAGCTAGTTCATAGACAGTGGACTCTTCCACTAAAAATGTTATTTTGTGCAACTGCCACCATGTTTCGTTAACACTACACCCATTAACGTTCTTTGAGTTTTTTTTAGGAAATAGACCCTTCCAATCTCGAATCACTGCGCATTGAACTTTTACGAGGACGATTACGTACCAAAGAAGAATATAGGGTAGCATGCCTTGATCAGAGAAGAATGGTGAGAATACAGTTAGCCAAATCCAGGATTGAAATAACGGATGACATCGTGTCGGCTGTTCCGTAGTTTCTAACTAGCTAAGCGTCACTATAGGCTCACGGAGGATATCACTAAGCCGACTTTAATTTAGATAAACGAGGATAATTTGGAGACGTATTTTTCTTTGAGACCTCGTCCCTCATTTTTTTAAATTATTTTTTTCTCTTCCCCCGTACATCACATTCACGGGTTACGACATTCTATTCGCTCTGCTCCCAACTGTTCGTTTGCACGACCGCTGCAGCATCACACTTCACCCTTGGAATTTTATATGACACCCTTTTAGGAAGAAGGAACAGCGTCCCTTTGAGCCTTTTGGAGTGCTCTTGAATCTTCCTTGAGACAAAAGGGCCGAAGTTCAAGTCATTGGTCGTGGGCCGCGGCCACATAAGCTTGTTGCTCCCTCTCTCACCCCACACGACTTTTGTTTTGCTCGCCTCAGGAATACACCCCGAACACTGCACTGAAACACGTATAAGATTTTTATACCCTGGCTAGACCCCCCCCCAACTGCCAACTCAAAGCTGCTTAACTCTGTTCGTTCACAGTCGGATTTAGACGCATGCAGATGTGCTAATTATTCGTATTAATACAGTCCATGATGAATACCTTAACGCACTATTCTTTTCCTTGGTCTCTGGAAGTCAATGGAAACTTAAAGAGGTTACCAGCATTTAAATATAATGGGGACTAGATAATATTCCATGGTGTTGTTTGAGTGTCTAAATGGAATTGTGACAGGTTTCAAAGTATTCTTTTCACTTCGTAATCACGATAGTGTTTTTAGTGTTTCCTCTTAGATTCTTTTGTATAAGATGAAACATTCAAACTTTGTATTAATTTTCTCAGGCCATTTAGTAACCGATGACGGTTTATTTTATATTTCCACCTCTACTTTTTCCATATTTTATTCAAGAAAATGGTTTGGCATTCCATTGTTTGAAGACACTACCAGTGAGTTTATTTTTTCCGATATGAAGTTTACTTACCTTTCTCAATACATCTCCTCATATTTGCACCTTTGAAGTAATGAGTAAGCATTAGAACCATTGAGTATTTGTTAAAGTCAATTTGTTACAGGAACCATTGAGTATGCCAAATTATTGTCAATGGCTTTCAATGTCAGCGAGCCTTCCATCAATTTTTTTAAAGAGATACTTAAATTGTGGCTATAGGTGGAAACTGTGATTTTTTTCTCTTGTCTTGCTTGCTTGCCATTTTTGATAGCCATTTATGTGGTTTAAGTATGCTTGTCTTGGATTTAGGCATACATTCAATCGTCTTGTAAGTGATTTCACTTTTTTCAAACTTTGTCTCTACATCTGAGTAACTTTAGCTTCTCATATGTAAACATATGTAAGATGTAAACCTTCGTGGATTGATTTTCATTCATTGTGTAAAGTTTATCATTCACCAAGGAATAGCTCTGAATGTCCCATGGGTGTTATTCACTATATGCTGATTCATGTTTCCTAGGAAGAATTAATGTGGAGCAGACTAATCTGGAACCTAGTTTTATCTATTGTTCTGATTATGACGGCCACTAATCTCATGAGTGCTGTTATAGGTGCAGTTCCATGTGTGCAGTTAAAGGTGCATTCGTAATGCAAAATATTTAATGGCTGGCGATTATTTTAGTCAACTATTTAGTGCATATGGTTATTTTAAGTTTAGTAGACTTACTTTAGCAACTTACTTTGAAATAAATTCAATAACGTTTATTGCCGGTCAGTAATTTGACTTGTAAACCTTTGTTAATTTCGTTAAATTGTGTTGCTTTGGATTTTGTTCGAGTAGCTTCTCTAAACATGAAAATCTAAATACGTGAAAGATTAAGATCTGAGATAGTGAATCTTGCCGTGGACAATATTTGCCATGAATTAGTTTCTAACTGCCTATCAATCTGAAGAGTGATTTAAAGCTCCTATATTTCTTTTTATCTGTAAACGAGTGAGGTTTGTCATCGTTGTTGTTGGCGCTATCCTTCGCTTTAGTACCCAGGACTTGCAGTTAATAGCTTCCTGATTCATAAAGTTATGTAAAATGTTAGACTTTATAATAGAGTGATCGCGCATTATCTAATAAAAAACTATGATCTACAGATTTTTGCGCTTAACTTTTAAAATAATATCAAAATCTACCTTCTTTGAAAACTCCACACCTCTCTCAAACATAACTGGTGCGTGTAATTCCTTTAGGAATTCGGGATCGTTAAATTTGAATAATCTGTCGATAAACGGATGAAATTCCTCACTTCAAAAATGTTATTATTTTTTCCCGAATATATCAATAGTACCTTTTGATGAATATCGAGGGTGATGTCGCCGGGAGGGTTGTGGAAATTCTCGTACCAAATGAGGCTACTTGGCCCCATCAAAGAGAGCTTTTTAAACGACGCATTGCTTTGTGCGAGGCATAATGGTGGAAGAAAAGAAGCTCATTATTTATTTTTTAATGAGAAAAGCAATAAGAAGAAAAGAATTGAGGATGAAAAAATCACGAAAACGAACCCTTCCCAATCGCTCAAGAGGAGGGTGGTGGGTAGGAGGAGGAAGGCAAATGAAGCAAGAGGCACCGGGGGGTTGGAAAAAATTGGAAGGAGGTAGGGTGGATATCGATAAGGTTCGACGCAAATAAGAACAGAGTGTTCTGAAACCTTCTGATTGAGAACTTGATTGATCCGCCTCTATGTGGGAGGGGAAGTAATTTTTAGATGGGAAATGAAAAGACGTTGGTTGGCTGAGGGATGGGTATAGAAAGAAGTCTGGTTTTATGTAGTAGCTAGATTGCTTCGAAATAAACATGATAAGAACGTTATATCTACCATATAAATGGCTACGCGTACGTAGTACGTATGGTTTAGTTCCTATACCTAGAGATTCAGATGAACGCTAATACTTTGCAACCAACCTCCCATTTACTTTCTCCACTAACTTTCACATGGTGGGGACGCATGAATCTTTCAAAATGCACACGGGAACTGGATTGGTAACATCTCCGCATGGTTCACCAAAAATGGTGTATTAGAAGAAATCTCAAACATTTAGATGCCATATATGCATTATATAGTTTACCATAATTACATATATGGTTTTCATTTAAAATAAAACCACATTTTCATTTCTTTCGGGGTTTAGCGTGAAAGTAAGTCTACAGTTCCCCTACAGTTTAAAAGCTCACATTTATGGAGACTACCTAACCATGTAGCAATTGTTAAACGTTGTAAGTTAACATAAAATCAAATGAAATCAAGCATTTTTTTAGAGAGGTCTTCTACAAATTGTTTGGAAAGATGCCGTTGTTTCAACAATATATTTCGGAAGGAGCAGAACAACTTTGGTGTAGTGTTAGCATGGTTATTGTTTAATGTATTCACTACTGGGATTAGGAATTATCAAAAGATGATATGCCCGAAATGAAATGAGCGGTTAAGTCGGATGAGGCGAAGAATTCTTAGTGTGCTTGAGGACATGGACGGCGAAAGAAATACTTGGCGGTGGAAAAAGTGGGGATGTCGAGGAAGAACGAATAAGGGGAGGCACGGAAACATTCTGTCGTGGGGGAGAGGGATGATGAAGAAAAGCCTTTGAAAGTGGAAAGAATATAAAAATATATAAAAGTCGGGGCGGAGTTGGCTGGGCATTCTTCTCAGAATGTGGATAATGAGGTTCATAGGCTTGACATGATGTTTCTTGAAAAGGAAATGCCATTGCGACAGCGTGTGTAATGATATGGACGCAAAGGTTTACGCTTAAGGCACAGTTAATGGGGAGGAATATAATTTATTACTGTTTTTTTTTATTGTGTTTACGACAACTACCTATCCTCTGTTACTTTCCAATATTTAGTCTCATCTTAAAGATAACAATATAAAGCGCTACGGGTTTCTTAAGGAGTTAATAGAGAGGTGGTAGAAATTTTGCTGTATTAAAAATAGTAAAAAAAAGGCTAGGAAAGATACGGTGAACGGATATATGCAATTTTTAATTTATTCTCGTTCCTCTTCTTCATTTATCCAGATTTGTTATTGGAAGTGGACATGACGATCCTTATTTGACTCTTAAATCAATTTACTTACATATTTGGTCCTCTTGAAAATGGCCTGACCGGGTTTCATGAAACTATTAGTGGTTTCCTGAGTTTGGAGACTTGGAAATCTGCCAATGATTTATTTAGCAGAAAAAGCTATTGCTTTGTTTCGGTAAAATATGGATTTCATTTGGAATATGTCACAATGTCAAATGTTAATGTGAAAAGAGAATTGACATTATAAAATTACATTGAAATCTCAAAGAAAGAGGAGGAGAGGAGGAAAGATCACATCAAATAGTTCTCGTGTCAGTGTTTTGTGGAATCATCAGTTATGAGGTTTGAAAGATCATTGGTATGTTTTACTATGCTATTCATTGACTCGTGTGGTAGAATATAGATTTTTAAGTTTTTTTGACGATTGACCTCGAAAATCTGTATCTTTATTAAGTATATTTAAAGTATATTTTAGCATAGAAAATTTCTTTTTTAAAACAATGTCATCTGAGCTCTCCAAACACTAATCTGTGCGACCAAAACTATTATAATTTTCAATTCAAGCAAATAAGATGCCTAGTCATTTATTAATTTGAAGGAATCGAGAAATTTCCATAAGAGTTCAAAAAAAATATTTGATTTTGGTAGTAAAAAAATTAATTTAAGAAAATAGCCCACCAATTATTTAACATTTGTTCTCATTTTTTTATTGAAAAAAATATTGTAATCGAATAATGACGGCATACAGAACGAAATGTGGAAGCAGACGTCTATTCAAGGGTAGGATCGGATTTTTGGGATTGGTTTCAACCGTCTCTTTTATCGGAAATCCATATTGTTTGGAGTATGATCCAGAAGTAAGGATTTATCTCCTTGATAACTGCTTACGTGCTCTCAAATTTGATTTTGAATTTTCGTGAGATAATCCGTTGTTATACTGAAAGCCTCAGCCAATTATAAATAAATTAGATTTGTTTCCACTGTATTCGACTAGCTGCGAGAAATATTTCCACCGAAGAACTTGGCCATAGAATTCCGTCCCCTTTTCCTCTAAAAATGTAAAGAACTGCGGGATTGTGTGCAAAATAATACACACGTTCATCATGAAGATTTCGGAGCAATAGGGAAGCTGATTCAGACGGTGTCTCTGGGAGTAAATAAAACTAACTCAGAACCGGTGACTGAAGGGTGACTTATGTCTTCATTCTCCATAAGAATGATCCCCCTAATGTCTTGGAGGTACTCTCTTAGCAAGACTTGATGCTATTAGCCTGTACAAGTGGGATTGCCTGGTCACTTGTAACCTGAGTCAGTGCGAGACGTATGCTCTGGCACATCCCAAGAAGATGTATGTGATACAAGAACAGGCGTCTTGTCCTTCACAACTAGACGTCACGGGCGGACGGACGCAACAATAGACGTGCGGATAGGCATTTCTCCGCTCGGCGATAGTCATTGTCATTGAGTTAAAATATTTTTGAAATTAGAAAGTTTATTATTTTAATTCTCATCATTCACCGCTCCAGTCATAATTTTGCTCGAAGGGCATGATTTTCCCCAGATGCACATACATATTACAGCGAAAGGGATTATTCTTCATTGAAATTCGCTTCGCACACTTGCGAGGATATGAATTAAGATGGTTCCACCGTAAAGGGACATAAATGTCATTCTATTCATACTCAGGAAACTTTATAAAAAAACTGGTCCTCTATCTGAAATGAGCAACAAAATCCTACCTTCACTCGCTATTTTTCTCGCTAATTGAACTTAAAACTACATGGCGTTTAATGGGAGAAACACGGAGAAAAATAGTATTTTTGTAGCTAATATAAATGCCATTTTCGCGGAAAACTTCTTTAAAGAAGCGAAAACTCCCATAAACTTGGTTAAAAATGAAATAGATGCCTCTATCCACCTTTTTTTTATTATTAGCTAATTACTGCGATATTTGAAGTCATAATTTGGAAATTCCATTGAAATGGCGCTGTAGTCAGCTCATATGACTATAAAAAAGTTTTCATTTAATGCATATTCCTGGAATGACCTGCATATTTTGTAACTTACTTTTGGTTTACGTAAGCTAGCACATGTCATCAGAAAAAGTTAGATATTTTAAAACCTATGAAACAAAAATTTGGAATTTAGTAGTTGGTACTTAAATAAAACTGCAGTAATTGTACTGTCCACTTAAATTTTAATGTAAATATTACACTACACGTGTTTCGACGTTCCTTTCGACGTTATTTAAGTACTAAAATGCTGTTCCACAATATATCGCCAGAGAATGTCGAATTTATTAGTTGTTGGTGTTGGCTCACACAGTCGCGGTAGAACCTCCCAAAAAATATATATAATAATTTACCCAATCCAGCGTAAATGTGTGAAGGGAAGGCCTGCGCTCTCACACCCTAACACATTTACGCTCACGCACACACACCCTGGCTGACTCACTCGCTCCAAGGGGTCAGCAAGACCTCCCCGCGGTCACGACCTTTTCGGACAGCGTTTCCGATACGCAGGGTTAGCGCGGGAGGGTGAGGGAAAAGCCGAGCAGGGAAAACAAAGAAGGAAATAAAAAAAAAAGTTGATGAGTTGTTGAGAGGACGGGACCGCTCGGGAAGGGGTTGACCCTTGAGGGAGGGCGGAGGTTGGCCGGACTGGGGAAGGAGCGCCGCGGAAAATAAACCAGAGTCAGTGCTGCCAACTCATCTACATTATACCCTCCAAGCCACCTCAAGAGTGTATGCGGCAAGGAGTGAGTTATCACCAACATGAATTAAATTATACCATAGTAAAGTTCATGAAACGACTTAAGACTATTAATGCATTAGTAAATAACCTGCCAATACCAGTCAGGAGGTGAAATATTATCAACGTGCACCGCACTATGAGCATCCCACCAATGTCATAGAAACATTGTGCATTTATTTATTGTGTGACTTCAAAAATGCACCGAGATACGAGTGTTTGAAATTTGTAAAATTGTCCACATACAGCATTGGTGCCAATTTAAACTGATGCGTGTGAAAAACATAATATGCACGTAGCAACAAAAAGAGGGTAACATTAATTCGTCCAGAATGGGAAGAGGGACGAGAGTTCGAGTTCATTATCAGAGTCGGATTAAGGTTTGCCACCGAGGATGTTGGATGATGACTTATTGCATGATGGTTTTTACAGAAAACGAGCTAAATGTGCTGTAAGTTATGTGTAGCAGGTTTAGAAACGAGAATTCGGGAGAAAATCAACTAATTAGTCACATCACCTATCGACAAATCTAGTGAAAAATCTCAATTGTAGTTGGTTCTTTATCCTTTGCGGGAAAATGAAATTTTATACAAGTATTTTTCTTTTTTTTACTTATTTTTAAAACTATTTTTAGTTTATTTTTTATTTATAATCGGATTAAGTCCTTGACTTATAGGAAAAATTTGATTGTTCGCTGCTACATGAAAAATGATAGTCACTAATTTTGTCACTAAGGGGGAAATGCACTAAATACATACTTTGCACATAATTTAGTAGTTTTATTTTGAACCCAGCAGAAGCGAGCCTTAGGAACGTGTTGGGGCTATAGTTATAGTCGAGATTTTTGAAAGGTATTCCATTGATTCTACAATTTTATTAATTTTTAAAAACAAATTTTTCAGTGCTTTTTTGTTTAATTTCCCACCATAGCATATAATAACTTACTTCAACAGGTATTTTGACGAATCCCATAAATATTGTTCTTTAATCAGTTTTTAAACGGAAAAGATGACTTAAAGGAACTAGTTTATTCCAGTAAAAATAACCATTTTTCCCGGAAAGTAGTTACATTTTTCTTTGGTGCTAAAATTTGTTTTTTTGCCAAATGCTTACAAAATGTGCTTGGTGTAGCGACGAAGTTGGCAACACTGGCAAACGTTGGCGGGCGGAGTCTCATGCGTTCACCGCGAGGAGGCGTTGGTGAGAGCGTGAGTGAGGTCAGCCCCCTGCTCGCGAAGGAGAAAGAGTTGCGAGAGAATGGAGTTGCAAACTGGAAAAATTTTCTCCGATATCATCGGAAGCGACAAATCCTGAAACAAACAATGTCCTCTCTTCGTGTAGAGTGCGTGAATAGGGTTCTCATGTGAACCCAGTGTTACGAGCCGAGGAATTGGAAAGGGTACGAGACCAATTAAAAATGTGCGAACATCTGCACTTCGAACGTGGGTCCAGATGGCTTATCGCGGTGCCATTAATATTATTTCACCCTTTCCCTGTCTTGCCCAACAATCCCACCCCAATTCGTTAAACTAAGTCAACATTTAGTTCGAGGATGGCACAGATAAAGTATATAGATGTTATATTTGTGTGAATGAGACTGCTGATAGCTAAATTCATTCGCTAAATATTTTAAAGGTCGTAACTGTTTTTGTATTCTGGTTAAGTAAGTGTAAGGTTGCCTTTGTTTTCACGTTATTTGCTCATATTGGTTGAATGATGTTCGTTTAATCCGATGTTTCGTGATGAGCGAGGAACCTACACAAATAATGAAAATGGTATTAAGAGGAAAGTCAGTTGCATAAACTTGCAGGATGCGAGAATGAACCAGTTACAGCTCCTCCAAAATATTCGGTTGTCCTTATATGAAATGCAAATGGGAAGCATATTAACGACAAAAGTTAAAGGCAATCAAAGTACGCACTGCATTTAGATATGAAGTAAGATTTAAC
This sequence comes from Pyrrhosoma nymphula, assembly GCA_963573305.1. Lineage (NCBI taxonomy): Eukaryota > Metazoa > Arthropoda > Insecta > Odonata > Coenagrionidae > Pyrrhosoma > Pyrrhosoma nymphula. The sequence continues at coordinate 69,859,042 of OY754331.1, forward strand.
GCTTTCCCGGCGAATTGCAGTGATGAACTCTTCTCGGGCTCTACACCGGGTGAGTGATTTAAATGTTGCCGAATTTAAATCACTCACCCGGCAACATTAAAATCACTCACCCGGTGTAGAGCCCGAGAAGAGTTCATCACATTTAGATATGCATATCATGTTAATATATTAAATTTTATGATCAATTTTGAATTTTACTCAAGGATACAGGATGTTTATTGACACCTCGATAAATTGTCAATTTCGATGACTCCTTTTCTCCTGGAATTAGTAGTATGCGCATTTGCTTCCAATTTGTATGGGTAGAATTAAGCATTTATTACCTTTAAGATCAATTGTTATAGCTTTCCTGCGCTCGAAAGTGTGACCATGTAGTCTCGCGCAGATAATTCAGAAAAAGATCAATTTTTTTTAGAATATTTTTCTGAAAGGGCGGACAGATCTCAAGACTGGATATTTGAGCCCTCGGAAACACCGGAGTTTAAAAAAATAACACTATGGTTTGTCAATCAGGTGGTATTACTGACTCAATCTTGCAAAGCTTTGATAACTTTTTATTCCTCTATGAGTCAGGCCGTCAGAGCATTTACGTTTGAATGTGTGCTTACATATTTCGACATGAAAACAACTCCCTTAATTCTTCTCGGGTCACCCACGGGGTCATAGGTCCGAGAAAACTTAACGACGGTGAACCTCTCATCTTATTCTTTCCCTTATGCCATTAGCGTCGGGGCTTAGATGTACTCCTTCGAATTCTTCCGGTCTCCTGCCATTTCCCTCTCTGTCTTTCTCCCTCTTCTGTTTCCATACTTTCATAAGTAATGTTCCATATTCCAAATTTTAATCCTATTTTCCTTGACTTGGGTCTCTTTTCTTTGGCATACTCCGTTTTCTGAGGCTTTTTGATTGTCCTTGAAGCAATGAGTTTCCTCCATGCGGGAGATTAACCCAGTGATGGCTTTAGCAGAGCTCAGTCTTCCAACCTGTTTATGGTTCATTCAAGGGCCTTCACAGCTACTGTAGCACTCCCGGGAGTTCAAAGCTCTAGTATACTCCACTTCTACAGACAATACATCACTTAACTCGTTACCCAACCCCCACGATTAGGACGCATGGTTGGTTTTTTTGGGGGGACACGAAAATGATCAACCGGAAAAACCACAGATGTTACGGACTCCTACTCCCATACTGCCTATTACGATATTCAAAATTGCTCTTCATCTTTACGGTAACAGTTGTAGTGTTAAGGGAAGTTTTGTAATGTATACAGAGAACGTAGATAGAGGAATCGTCTTGCCCCGTGTGATTCTATCTTGACCTCTTTTTGGAGCGTCGACAGCGGACCCAATTGATTTTTCTCATCTCGTGAGAGTGACGACCCGTTTACTTTAGCGAGTTACACAGAAGAATGCGTCCTTGACTTTCTTTCTCTCTACTGCTGACGTCGAGGAGTGGGATGAAGAAGGTCCCTGCGAAGTCTCAGTCTAGTAGCCAGTTATTGAAAAGAATTCCTTGAATGTTTTCCCAGAAGTAGTGATAAAAGGGCTAAAGGGCTGAGGGGATTCTTTTATAGACTACGACAAGTTTGAAACCATGGCTAGAGTTCTCGTGGCGTTTTGTATAATGACAATTTTACATATAAAGTGGCGACAAGTTCACCCTGTCCCCATTTTCGAATCTTTTCCCACTGGGCTCCGTAAACGTTTCTCACTATGTTTCTCTCGTAGTTACTCTATTCTCGTGGAGAAATAACTCGACCAACAATAGTCAAACACTTCTAAACATTTAACAAGTTCAAATCAAATAATTATAGTATCTGATAATGGTGTAACAGCCGAAACTGGTCATTTGTAGTAAAATATCTGTGGAAAACACAAAGGTTTGTTCTTATAATAATGAAAAGATTCCAAAAAGTTTGACTTTCGTCATATGATTAAAACGTTATGCTCAATCAGAGATATGGTTCAATGAATGAGCTTACAAAATTCACTCGTACTGAGTTGAGAAGTCGTATTCTTTCCTTGTCATTAATTTGGGTTATTTTTAGTATTTTTTACCTCCGGCATTCTATGAATTAAATGTTGGCCTTGGTTGGCCTTTAAATTAATTATAAACGCTATTATATCAGTCATTGCTTGCAGCATTTACTAGTGTGTATGTGCCCTCATGTAACCATTTTGACATTCTGTGCCACCCCACATATCAAAACCTTCACCCTTATTTTCTCTGCGTATTTACATTTTGTAACATTTTATTACATTTCTCCCAGATAACAGTGACTTAATTAGTGCATTTTTCCTTTCATGGCTTTAGCCCAGGGTCAGTACTTCGCTGCCATAAACTGTGCTAGAGCATAGGCATCGGCAATCTGTATCAGATGCCCACCTTAATTCCATTTCATTAAAACAACTAAAATACTATTAATAGCCCTTCATTAAATTGGTTTTGGAGCTTTTTTGGAGGAATTAGTGTGTTACAAAAAACATAATCGAATCTTGGATCCATTAGTCGTACCTCTCCTTACATTTTTAAGCTTTTCATCACAAATTAAGGCTTTTCTTCCTGGTAGTTATTTTTTTATCAAAATAAAGTGATTCAATTTGCCGACGCCCACGCACGAACGGAATTTCCTCCTAAAGTTTCACTCTTATTATTTTGATTCATTATAATTCCTGAAACTTTTGTTTTTTGCATCAAGTCCCGATCGACGCAAGGTGAACTTTCATTTAAATAGATGTTTTTTTATTCTAGGAACGAACTTCACTAATTTAGTAGGCATTCTTCCACTATGCCCTACCAAAAAACGAATGAGTTTCCATGATGTTCTTATACTTCGTAATGGAAATGTAAGAAATAAATTGCAAGTTTGTCTACAAGTAGTGTGATCTTTTAATGAAAATAATGCACAAAATCTTGCGCTCAAAGGTCATATTTACCTGTGACTCCTATGTAATTACTCATTTACAGATACATTGCCGCTCATATTGAAGTGGAAATTATGTGCTTCTTAGTCCGAGAGTTGAAGGAGAGTTCTCTTTTTCCTCTTCACCCAATTCAGTATCCATATTTTTTCTCTCATAAAGTTAGACGTTCAAACAAACCCGGCCGATGGCCAATCTAACATTGGATCTTTATTAAAAATGAAGTACTTATATTAACTATTGAAACTAACGTAAACTGTCAAGCCTGCTTCAAGTGAAACTTTCATTTATTCTTAAGAGCTCAATATTCGTTCGAGAGTCATAGCTTAGCCATCATCCAGATAGGAATCCATTTAATTCGCTAAATGAATCTATATAATATGCCACACATTCTGTAATCATAGTGTCAATTTTCCAGTATAAAGACTTATTTGGCTATTATTAAGGATTTAATGATAATTTTCTATTGCTTTTCCGCAAACAATTAATAGAATAACAGGCGCCGAAATATTGACCAAATGATCTCAGGTATACGAGAGCAGTGTCTAAGAACAACTGAAGCTAAATTCAAAAATAAAAATGTTATGTGCTCCAGAATAAAATGGTAAAACTAAAGAGGTTCAAGCAAAAGAACTAAGGTACTAGATATTAAAGAATGAACTTCTTTTGTCACGCAGCTCAGAAGGTAGTTATTATCAGCTCAGAAGGTAGTTGTCACCCTCACCTTTTTACCTTGGGAACATTTGGAGTTATTCATAAGGATAAAACTCTTCACGCTCCAACCACTTTTAATGCGCATAAGTTTAAAAATAAACTTATCCTCTTCTGTTATGATATTACACTTCGAGCTGTCAACAGGCTATATTTTTTCCTATTTCATATGGTCATTAATATCAGTAAGCATATAACTGGGTATTGGGCCCGAAGAAGTCCATGCATTTCGACATGGTTACTGATACTATAAGAGGAGATATTAATTTGTGTGGGAGAAAGGTGTGGCTAGGTTGAATATCGCGCTCTACGAGTGTATAGGCTGCAGTACGGTAGGCATGATATTACGCGAGAACATTCATGGGCAAATACGAATACATTAGGAATGTGGTGAGAAATTAAAAAAAGGGTTTTTGGAGAGAAGCTTTTTTGGGCGTTTCTGGAAATGCGTTTTATTTCGTGAAATCTCATGATATATGCTTTGAGAAAAAATTAGAATAGATGCTTTTAAAAATATGATTATTGACGGCGCATATTTTTTTGTGCATCTGTTCGCATGATTTCGAGGCCTGTGCAAATCAGCTTTGAGACATTGTCAGAACATTTCTCATTCTCAGCACGATCGTGTGGCTCTCTCGGCATGTCCCTCACCTCTCTCCTTCACAACACCTTAGAGCATTGTGTCGATAGATAGAGAGCCGACACTGACACCGTACCCCTTTTAGCACCTCAATTTTCCCCTCTTCAGTTAACCCCTAACCCTCGCCAGCAGTTACCACGTCCAAAAATATGAAATGCGGGTTCGAGCCAAAACTGTTGCGAGTTCTCTCCCGAGAAAAGCTACATTCCCATAACCGCCAACTTCACCGTCGCTGTTGCACGCTTTCAAGGCAGCGAGCGTCTCATTTCTCCAACGTGCCACACCCACCCTTGTATAAGGGAGTGGGACTCACCGTTTCCTCGAGGTGCAGACGTGAGAAGTGTGGAAGAGAATATTACAGTACCGGTGGGGACTAGATCGTGTGGTGCTCATGTGCCCTTTCGGTGCGGCAAGGATGTGAGGGGAGGAGGTCTGAAAGGAATGGAATGGGGTAGAGTAAAGGTTCAAAGGAGCGGTCCCGGGCACCACATAACGACACGGCGTGATAAGGTAGTTTGGGGAAGGGGTGGAAGGCCGCAGCGCACTTGTTGGCTGGCTCGGATGAGATATCCCCATTCCCCTCCCCTTTTCCCCCTCTGTCTCAGGGGAGGCTCGAGGGAATGAGGGCCCTGGGAGGACGCAAGCAGGCAGAAAGCTTCCGAGGTGGAAGGAAAGATGATGGAGAGGAATTTGGGCGTAAACGCTAGGAACCATAGAGGGAACAGCCCTTCTTTTTCCCAAAACATCCTACAGAACGTCGTTAATGTGACTCCTCTGAAGAGTGGTATCTTTTGGCATTACGTTAGCGTTCGTATTCATACACCCTAGCTCGGTATTAGCCTTAGAACTGCATCTACACAATACCCTGCAAGTCACCTCAAATGGTGTGTGGAAGGGGAGAATTATCACTAAAATGTACTACACTGCACCCCAAAAAGTAAATGAAGCTACCATGCATGCAATGAAGTTCGTGCATTGGACATGCAAACACTTGTCAGGATATGACATTTCACCAGCATACATAGCACTGTAGACATGCTACCAATTTTAGAGAAACCATTTTATTTTGCAACTGAGTAATACAAGAGTGTTATCATATTGTATAAAATGATAGAAGCATAATGCAGTAAACCAACTAACTAGCTACTCTAACCATCGGAAAATCTAGTTAAAAGTCTTAGTGGCAGCTGTCTTGTCGTTAGCATAAAAAAGGACATTTAAAACCTGTCCGTTCTACAGTTTAGCTCCCTAATTTTATTCTCATGAGTTGATTTTTCTAAAATATTCTCTCTTAACATTTTAATGGATTAATGTAAAAGGAAAAACAATACGTGCTAGTGATTTCAATGCAGAAAAGTTGGAGCAAAGCCACGATATGCATGTGGAATGTAGAATATAGGGAAATAATATTCATTATGTACCTACAAAGAACAGAGCTGGTTCCCTGATGCACTTTACTGCAATGAGTTAGGATGAGGGTTACCAGAATCTAATTTATTTATCAGTGCCTTTAATTTTTCAATTTTAACAATCTTCTATAGCCACTCTGATCACTGCAATAAAAAGGACGTATTAACAGAAATGCGATATATTGTAAAAGCTTGAGTTACGACGAGGTCATGTCTAGTGTGCTGCAAAATGTCATGAAGGTGCTTAAAAATTGATTTCCTTTTCAGAGCAGATATGTTTTCAATTGAAGTCCGGGATTTGATTTGATTTTAAAACGCAAATCATTAGATACGTAAACATCGTACGCCTCATGCAAACCATTCACTCAATTAGTATTCAGTGGCAAGTTAAAAATACTGGATGATGAAAAGTTAGACAGGCTTTGAACCCATCATCTAAATATTATCAGGTGAGGGCTTTTTCTCTCTTCAGGTCGCAGGAGCGGGTGAATAATATCAAATTACTCATTACCCTGGTAACACTCAAGAGTGTTATTGCAGGTTTTCTAAGGGGCGAAAAAGGGAGGAAAATTGGGCGCAATTATAGCTGTCAGACCCTGCTTCCCTTCGCCCCTCACTGCGTATCCTTATCCCCATTAGTGGGGAAGGGACTTCTAGGGTGTCTCGGGGAAGGACAAAGGGAAGCTGATCCCGGGTAGAAAGAGGATGGGGTAATGTTTGAGGCCTGATCCGCGCGCAGGGGTTTTATGGAGGAGAAAAGCGTAAGGAAGCTGGGATTGGTGCGGAGGCGTGTGGATAAAAAGGGACCGTAGGAGCAGAGCCCTTAAAAGAGAGAGAGGAAAGGGAAGAGTTTATCCTAGGGAAAGGTCAGAGAGGAAGGCTCTGAGATGAAGTGAGAGATATATATAGAGAGAGGAGGCGTGGACAATGGTTTAAAAAGTATTGCAATATACATTATTTGCATTATATGTATACATATATATTATAAGCTAGCAACAAGGCGTTGAGGTTGGGGAAGGATAGGTAAGTAAACCAGTGGACACTCACTGGCAGATGATCCATGTCGACAGAGTGATCTCCTCCTGCTGAAAAAGGGTCCTTAGCCCGAAAGCTATCCTAAGCAGTGGACACCAGTGTCGACATGGATCATCTGCCTATTAGTGTCGACTGATTTACTTACCTATCCTTCCCCAACCTCAACGCCTTGTTGCTAGCTTGTACTTTATTTATTTTCTTTTTTTATATATGTATTTATATATAGATATGTATATATATATATATATATATATATATATATGTGTGCGTATATATATATATATATAAGTGTATATATAATAGACATAATATAGCAGTGAACACTCTTGAGACAGTATCTACATGTACGAAGAACACAAATTTTCGTCCGATATTTCAGTTGATATACTTCAATATTTTCCACGAGAATTGAAAAAAACACGAGCGTGTTCTGCGTGTGCAAACTGCCTCACCTTTTTTATATTTTCAACGGCGTTCATACTTACTCTAGCTTATCAAATGTAAAAATAACATTTTATAAATAAACTGTTCCTCACCTGTTTTACGAGTGCCCTGCGAAAATGACCCCGTCTAGTAGGTCGAAACTCGCTGAAACTGAAGTTTTGTTTTAAAAATTGGGTTATAACAAATTATTTAAGTTACTTAGGCAAGTAGTGAAAACACAATGAGAGAAGGCAATGACCTGCAATGATAGAAACAAAAGGTCCAGCTCGATCGCTGAAGTTAACCATTGTCAGGCTCGTCTAATTTTCGGATAAGCGACTCCTTATATTCTTTCAAGTGGTGTACCCCTGTCTGCAAGAGGCAAACAGTAAGTGCGTAATGATCTTAGACGACAGCTTACGTTAAACCAGGGGCTATTAACCAGTGAGGAATTCCCCCCCCCCCTCTGAAGAGACTTTAGGGGTGTCTTAGGAGGAAATTGGGAACACAATTAAAAAAAAATGTGATGTTCTGTAGATTTTGTATAACCTTATGTAAATTTTACTTTGTTTTAATAGATTATGAGACGTTCAATAAAATGTATTGAACTACTCGGATTAAAATGGCCCATAATCATGCGCGTCACTTTCATTGTCGGAATCAAGTAATGGGCATATGTGAAATGAACGTCCTTCGTTGGCTTAGCCATGTTGAGAGAATGGATGAGAGTTGAATGACAAATCAGATTTTGAAGTGAATGGCGTGATAAGGAGGACCAAGAAAGTCATGAGTTAATGATATGTAATAATGCTGTGGCATGAAATAGAAGCGGAAGAGGTGTGCAAAGATAGGGCATTATGGAGGAAATCCAGGAAGGGAGTGATGTGAGATATAATTATACATGTAATTATGAAAGCTTTTCATTCAAGGTGTTGAAGTTAGTATCGGAACACATCAGTGCACTTTATAACATGTGAACGACGTTGAAAGGAACAATGTGCGCCGGCGGAATGTTTAGTAATATGAACTAGGTGGGTGGACAGCAGTTGCGGCCAAAAGTTTTGTGAATTGTAATATAATTCGTTCAATATAAGTGTTTTAAAAGCGTAACCTCTTATCGCCGAGTGATAAAAAACTTCACAATATCCAAATTTGACTTCATGTTCGAAAATTTCCGCAAAAACAACTCGCGGTTACGATTATTGACGTTCTTTTGTTGTTTAGCGCACTTCAAATTCGCTGCCGATCCATTTTGAAATGCACAGCCTAGTGGGCACGGTCTTTAACAAATGGAAGGCAAGAGGACTGTTATGTTGCGGAGTGTCTAGCGCACTAGAGTGAATGGAAACCTCCCTATTACTTAATAATTTATTACCGGAATAGGTAGAACTATGTTATGAACTATATTAAAAGGGGTGAAAACATCAAGAATGGCAAAAAATCAAACAGAGTTTAACAAAAGTAATAGCAGTACTACTACTACCACTTTTGGGTGAGAGAGAAATGTATACAGAGAGTAGAGACGAGGACAAAGATGAGGAGGCCTTAAAAGGGACAACCGGGAGGACGGATGTGGTGGTGGGAATGGCGAGAGCTGCGAGGAGGGGTTACTAAATAATTCAGGGAGTAATGGGGAAAGAATAGTCGGGAAAGGATGGTGGAGAGTGAACACATTAGGTGGAGAAAAGGATGGAGAGGCTGGTGGGAAAGGACGGAAGAGGAGAGATAAAGGATTGGGGGGGAAGTCCGGGAGGGAAACTCCTCTTATTGCCTCCGTGGACCACCTGTGGTTGCGAAGCGAATAATGGTTTTGGGCGAAAACTTAAAAAACTTGCCTCTTCTCCTCCCTCCCTCCCTTTCCCCCGTGGTTAGGCTGGCAAGGCCTCTTGGCAGCGAGCCAGCTAAAGGATAATCCGTGGAGGCCGCGGGTTCAGGTCCCGCCATGGGAGTTCTCTCCCTTAAACGACGTGGAAATTGATACGTGATAGCGCCATCAAGTGACCTGCTCTATGCATCGACTAGGAGATGGTGTCCGTTGAATTTCAAAGAGGATAATGATGAAATAAAATTGTTGCGTAGGATTATTAACCCTTTCCAGTCAAATGTCGTAGTGCATTTCCCTGTAACGAGCCCAAATTAGAGTGTTACTAAACACTTTTTGTTTGTATTATTACTTTTTTGGTTTAGTTTAGGTTGCATTATGGAACATGAAGTAAAAGTATACAGCGAAGTATGAAATTAAAAATGTAGTGAACTAAAAACGAGTAATCAATGCAATTATTCCTGAAAATTAAGAAAAACAGAAAACTGTCGACCTCTCAGAAAAGTTATACAATAGTTTAGGTCAGAAAGCAAGAATCAGAAAAAAAAGTATCAGGACTGGAAAGGGTTAAGGAATACTAACGATGTGACGTGCCAAATGCATTTACCTACTATGTAACAGTCGGTAACCATATATGGAGACGCTTAGGTGAGAAATATCTCAACTATCATCTCACCGTAATGGGGATGTTTACTCGGAACCGAAATTGCTATTTTATTCACGAAATCGTTAGCTGGAAACAAAAAATGAATTTTAGTGATAACAATCTTCTAACCATAGTCATTCACTCATAAATTGAAAATTAAAATACGCAAAAGGCGACGCCCACCGAATAAGCTGCGCTGAGACCTTCTACGTCATCCACCTCCCCCCATTGTTCTTCTTGTGTGGATGTAGAAATTAGCAATAAAAGGGCCCACATAGGGTCCACCAGGTTCATTCTAGGTTTCAAGGAACATGTATGCCACATTTTGTACGAATCCACTAAAATGTTTGGAAGTTCAAAGCATTCAAACGAACGGTATGTCAACTCTATCGATATAGATACTCCGAGCGTATCCTTACTAAGTGGTGGATTAGTGGGATTGATCACAAAGCACTATAAGGCTCATGTCCGAATACTGAGACATAAAATTATTTAAAAAAACCTACATTCAAAATCTTAGCATTTGGAAACATTAGTGTTTTCCTCTTACTAACCCGTCATGAAGCTGTTTTCCGCAGAAAGCGTGTCCATTATTATCCTACACTAGACTGGGGATAGAAAGAGGGTGAGAGTAGGTCTGTAGACTTTTGGGACTGAATTGTGGAGAATGGAGGAAATAAGCTCAGCTGGAGAGACACGAGGAAAAGCAACAGGCGTGGTGATGGGTGAAATTAGATTGCCGGGAGGAAATACGAAGCTAAATTGCAGATGGAGCAGAGGCGGTATAATATCATCTGTTTTGTTTCAGAGGAAAATGTTTGCGTAAACAGTGAGACTGGAGGGAAAATATGTGGCATTTTGGACGACATTGAATGACGCAGAAAGCATGCCGGCCTTAAGAATGAATGGCGTTAAACGAAAGGGAATATTGGTGGAACATCCTTGTGAAGGCTTCCGCGGAGTATTTCGTCAGTAATATTTGGTCTTTCGGGTATTCTACCGCAAGCGTCCTTATTTTTGGAAAGCTTGTTTCGCCTGTGTTGCAGTCGGCGGCGTCTTCAGGTCAATTGATCTGATGTTGTCCTAAAAGTATGGATGTTCCCGGTAGAATACCCGAAAGGCCAGATCTTTCTATTGATGGAAAAAATTCCATCGTAGATTTCCACGGCGTTGAAACAAATGTTCCTGTATTCTCAAGCGTTTGCTGCGTAGGTAGTTCTTGTAGACTGTAGTTTTGATCGTATTCCAACAGGCGTTTCCTAGTCAAAGCGGATCTAAGTGATAATGAACTTCAATCTGAAGGCGTACTTTCGAATACCGGAGAAACTATTGCCTACAAAAACCACCTACGCGGTGAAAATCCGATAACGTGGGAGCAATATAGGAAAACTATGATCAGCAAATATTTTCGTGGTCTATCAAAAAATACCAAATATTTTTCTTCTTACTGTGACCATTTTATGAACAATCCGTAAAGTGTAATCTTGACAGATAATTGCAAAATGTATAGTATCACAATTATGGATGGACTTTAGCACCATGTACTTTATGTAGATTACACTGAAAATGTTTTATTACAATCTAATCCAGGTTTCAACACCTTGTGTGATCCTGAGATCAACTTACGTTTCAAACCTATATCGTAATATAGAAAAAGTTGAATTGGAATTTGCATAGCTCGTTTCCCGCCTTGCCAGATTGATTATTCATTGAACCTGCCTGAAACAGCGAATTTCGATATCAACGACGTCATGAAATCCATTTCAGTGACTTGTCGTGAATAGGGTGGGTAGGGGTGGTGAACCAAAGGTCCATGCGTATACAAATAAACACTGTTATTGCACAAAAAACTTGTGTTAACAAATAGTTCTAGCGTAAAAAATAATTTTATTTCTATTATCGTGAATTATGTTTTATCAATGTTTTATTGAATTAAACTTGGATTATTTGGTGCGTGATCATTTTAATTCCTCCATCATCTAATTTATTCCTGAGAGGAAGGAGTTAAATTTGAGATTTAAACAAAAAAAACTTGTGGTTGAAGGCAACCTATATTAGCTGCACATTGACATAATGTTTGAGTGGGAAAGGGGAGTAATGGTGATTCATGACCAGGGATAGAAAATGAAAGGATTTATTGGCAATTGGGAAAGAGACGTGCTCCACTAAAAGTTAAAGCAACGATGTTGCGGATTTTGTCTTAATTGGTTTGGAATGAGGTTGATGTTTTTGAGTAATATCCCCCAGAGGAGGAGGTACGAGGAAAACGCAACAGTTGAGGAAAACGCAACAGCACGCATCGAAGGGTCACGCAATATCCGTGGGCATTTTCTGCTGGGGAGAAATCATCAATTGCAAGATATGAGGTCATTTCTCTCCACTTCGTCACTTCATTACATTCTCAGCTTTTACTGCGCATTCACATAGCAAAGGTAGTGACATTAAAATAAAATTAGCTTGTGTCGTACGATTTGCGAAAATACTCATACCTCAGAATGTCTCATGAAAAATGAATATTCTTGGGTATCTGGGAATAGAAAATTTCTTATGTGAGTATTGTATATGTAGTATGGTATCTGAGAACTCTCCTGGTAAATTAATTTTCATTTGATTCATTATCTAATATTTATTTTCATAGGCCCAATTCATGATCAATTTTTACACATTGACACATAATTCATGTAGAAATAGATCAAGTGGCCGCCTAGGCTTTTAGAGCAAAAGTGTAAGAGTGTATTTTGTTTTATTAAAATATAAAATAAACTAAAATTGCTGTAAATATTTTATCTGAAAAACCACCACTTTTTTGCGCTACTTAGCCTTCAGGAAACTATAGATCAAGAGTTCTCTAAGGGTGTGCCTCCGCACATTATTGTACCACAAAATTGCTGGACTATCACGAAAAAAGTATTGGGAAATTACAAACACATAAAAACAGGCTTGTGTATTATATATTCAAGTAGTGCTATCTATTAACCTTTGAGAACTAAAAATACATTCAATACAATCTCAAAAATTAAGAACGTTCTGTCAATAATATTACACTATTGTTGCAGTTAGGTGTATTTATGGTGGTTGCTTCTACATTAGGGATATGCCACAATATTCCGCATGGCGAAATAATGTGCCACGAACTAAAACGATTTGAGAACCCCTGATCTAGAGGTAACAAAGCATATAAAAATAGGTGTAATTATTTCTTCACCATGACTTAGTGAGTCGAAACTCTCCGACGTTAATATTAATTGGTATATCATTATTTCTCATCTTTCAGTGTTTTATTTAACTTGCTAGGATTCATTTCGTTAAATTTCACATAAGCTTTGAAATATGCAAGCGCTTTATTTTAGTTTGTTTCAGCAGGCAGCATCATGATGCTCCTAGGTACCTTTTACTGTACTGTACTTCCTACTTACTCTATCGAATGTTGCTGTCACAGTAAGATGTGAAGTGGAATGAGGTAAATCGTATTCATTCGGAGAGCAAGTTCCTTTTCTAGTGCCTTCCAGCAAAAGGTTTGAAGACGCCGGAAAATAGGAAAGAATCGGGTATGCATTGAGTGCATTGAGCTGCAAATATATTGTCACTACGATGGTGAGTGGGCACGATCGAAAGATAGGCTTATTTTATTTCATTATAAGCGAAGGGATGGTGTTGAGGTGATATTCCAAAAGTTGCCATTGCTCGATGTACGTTTCATGTAGCATTAACTTAGAAAATAGTTTTATTCCTCATTCCAAAACCTTGAACGACCAATAAACGGCCATAATGTGTTGACGGTATTGATGCAGGTTCAAAAAAGTGAAGTGCTCTCAAGCACAGAATGTGTGGCGTACCTAAGCACAGGCCTTGAGCACAGTGGTAAATTGCTACAGGATTATGGATAAATCCATTAGCTGTTTCGTATTACATGGACTTCAGGTCAACTTCTTTGCATCGATATCACACCCTACAATCCTTATCCTGGATTTGCCGAGAGAAGTTTCAGGGCATATCTTTGCTGATCTCCCTAGAATTTGCTAAGATATAAATAATAAGGACGAAATAAAGTGACCTAAACATTCCAGTGACTACCATTCTGGAATTTATTCCTCGTCGAGTTTAAATATGTTTTGATAAACTTGATGGTTTCAGGCTTCACTTTGTGAAAATCCATTCTAATGAATTCAAAAAAAGGTATGCTACTTTTTTCAGAGATTTTTATTTCAAGTCGACCGGTTTCGTCGCATAGGCGACATCATCAAAAAATGATGATGTCGCCTATGCGACGAAACCGGTCGACTTGAAATAATAATCTGTGAAAAAAGTACAGTATCTTTTTTGAATTCATTGAATATGTTTTGATCCACCAGTGCAACAGATTTGGAAATAAAAATGTAATTTTTTTCTTTCATGTTCATGCCTGGTTACTCACAATTTATTCTACAAGTAATTTATCTCCCGTTTTAAAATATTTATTTTTTGATAAGATAATTATTGTATGCCTGAAGGAATTCCTTTTTGTGACGTTCATACTGGCCAAGATCTACGTCTCAAGTGTGATACATCTACCACATATTGATAGCATATTAAAATGTCTATCTTGGCAAAACGTTTACTCTCTTGTATTCATGTTCCTTAAGGAAATTAAACTTATCAGTTTTGAACCGAGTAAAAGGGACGGCAACACAAACGGGAAAATAGCGAATCCAACGTTTTCGCCACAGGGCGGAGAGCAAAACAAATGAGGGACATTAAACGAAGCAACACCCAATTAATACGACGCAGTGCAACAAGTAAAGGGAGAAAGAGTGAGAGATCAGATGGGGAAGGAAGAGCAGCTAGGGTATACGGACGTACGGGATTTTGTCGAGAGCAGCGAACGTTGAAGAGGAGTTTGTTACACGGCACGCTGGGAAAAAGGCATCGTCAGACTGGGATGGAAAAATGTCAGTCCTCGGAAAATGGGCGAAAGACACGGGGATAAGTTTTTAAAGGGAGAGAGGAACGTGGCAAACGTTTCACGGGAGCTGAGCCGTGTAGGAGGAGCTAAAGAAGGCATGAAAATGGCGGCGGTTGGCGAAGACTGACGTTACGCGGAGGCAGAGACATCTACGTGTACGTGATGCCTTGCAAGCCACGTCAAGGGTGTGTGGTAGGGTGATATTCCTCACCAAACATGCACTAACCGTTAAGCACACTATTAGTATGTTATTCGCTATTTTACTGAATGTCTACTACAAAAAGTAACGTATACGTAAGATTCCATAAGTAACGCAGTGCCGTAAATATTATTTTACCCTTACGGCATGAGCACTGCATTCGTACATTAGTGCAGGTACTATTAGTAGAGAGTTCAGTCATGCTAATAAGGAAAACGGTCACAAAATTACTATGCTGTTAAGGTAGTTTGAGCCAGATTTTTCCATAAGAGCTCAAATTCTCCAATTTATTTTTTTATTGAAGCAACTTAAAGAAGCATGGATTAGATGTAGTAATGCTATTTATGTGAAAAATTTCTTTTAAATCACTAAAATTCTCAGCAATTTACTAAGGATACATATACAGGGTTTTATTTGACTCATTTTTTCAAGTTGTATGCTGAAAATGCCTTCACAACCGAAATGTTTTTTTGCAATTTTGTAAAATTTACCGCGGTAAGTAATTGATTTACTAGACTTCAAACTTTTAAGTTTATGACGAGATATGTGTGCTAGAAATTCCTAATTTTTGAAATTAAGTCTCTCTGGAATGCATACCTATACCATTTCCCATGGAAAACGATTGGTATTTTTTGGTGAAATATCTCGGATATTATGATGCCACCAGGTTAATGAAATATTCAGAAAGTTGTGGAACCTGTCGTGAACGGAAGGAGAAATGGCACGTTGTGACCAGAGATAAACTAGTAAAATAGTAATTACTATTTTTAATAGATTTGATTCAATATGGAACGATTACAACATATGATGCAATGACACTGAACGTTTTTCCATTTACGTCTTAATCTTATCCTTTTATAGTAAGCTTCTGTCGGCTTTTTCTTCTTCAATTACAGATTTCTCTAATAAAGGTTTTGGCACCACAGTTTTCTTAACCAACCGGCGTTTCTTCTACCTGTGGGCAGTTCTTCTTTTTTGATATGTACTAATCTGTCGCTTATCATTCTGTTTATACGTTCGTTCCATTTTTGTTTTTGTTTAAGTATTCAGACATTTATATTTTCTGATTTACATGATTTCCTTATATTTTCACTTCTTTTTCTGCCTAATAGTGCTTTTCCTGCAATTATTTAAATTATTTTCATCTTTATGGTCTCTAGTAGTCCTCTAGCCTTCGATATATCTGGCATCGTCTCTCCTGTTTATGTCATAATTGTTCGATTACTTGTATGAATTCTGGATATAGTTTCAGGTCTCCGGTATTTATTTCTCTAAATTTTATCATTAAGATACACAACTGCTTTATTTATGTTAATGACTTGATATCATGTCTCATCCTTGGTATTTTTGTAGCTTCAAGTCAAGCCTTCGTTGTTAAATTTCCTGTCTTTTGCTCGCTTTTTACTGTTCATGGCTAGTTGTCTCACTCACTTCACCTCATGTCCTCTGCCTGTATGTTCCTTTAGATGGCTTGCGGAGAAGTAGTAACTAGATGCAGATATGAGTTCCCTCAGTTATATATATGAAGCTATTTCTTCATCACTAGTCTCGCTCTCTAAAATTAAAGGATTCTAAATGGTTGATCATTCGCATATGTGAATTTGAATGAGAGAAAGATGGATGCCTCCACGGTTCGAGAGGGAGACTCATGAGGGTGAAAAGAGATGAATTCAGAGGAGCGAGAGGATATTTTTGTGATGGCTTACGTGGTTAAAACGACGCGCATGGGGATGCTTGGGTGAGCTAATGCATGCGTAAAAGCTCCATATATACTGATGAGACGTGACCATCTCCCTTTTCTGCCTACTAATTCCCCGATTACTTCGCCTCCCTCAGAAAATACGACGAGACGTGCAAGGGTTTGGAATGGCTTAAATAGTCGTGGCCTTGACTATGAAGCAATGAAGGGGAAGGGCCCTCGCCTATGAGTTGAATCAGTGTCACTAAATAATAAATAACTTAATATTATTGCATTAAATCGTACATGTTGACGCGTCATGTAATTATAAAAAGTTCATAAAAGACATAGGAAATCCGTACGCTTCGTTCATAACTACTAGGAACAAACAGAAAGTGCTACACTACTGATGGGAGGACTAGGTTGGGAGCCATTTGAGATTCAGAGGCCACACGCTAGGCGTAGATTACTTTTAAATTTCAGATCAGGCAAGTTTCAGTTCAACACGAAGGATATTATGTCAACCCCGCTTTATGTCTATAGACCTGACAAAAGTGGCAAAATATGGGAGATACAGTGCCAAACTGGTAGGTGCAAATATTCCTTCTTTCGACGCACCATTAGTGGTATGAAAAAAAACAGAGTGACACCAACATAAGACACATCGTTCACGTACTATTCACCTCCCCTTGTCAAAATATCACATGGCTCAGCGGCGGCTCGCAGGGTAAAATGAAGATGCGAAACTCATGTGACAGCGCGATCGTTTTACTGATAAACTTATTTTATCTGATATTTTCAATTAAGGTAGGATTCGTAGTGCACTCCGTTTGTACATTTTAAAATACAACACACAGGGCACTCTTCGACAAATAATACAATCTGTAGGAAAAATAACCTAAAAATCATCAAAGCCAATCATAACTACGTAAAAGTAATTATTATGGAGTTGACAAAACATTCAGAAATGTATTTATTTTATGAAACGCCAAAAAGAGATAACACCAATTTGAAGGTCAAACAAGTTTGGGCAGCCATGATCTATACTCTCTGTACGAAAATCTGTCCTCACTGTGGCGGCGGAGGCTGGCAAAGATTGATTTCCATAGTAAGGGGAAAGGGAAACTTCTTGGAAAGATTTTAACATGGCTGGATGTGGTAGATGCGTCGATAGCTCGCCGTCACGGGTTCTTATCTCAGCTAGGTTATAGATGTTGCGTTGCGTTGCAAATTTAAGATCGAATTCGATTGTAGCCTAAAGTATCATTTAAATGAAATGTATGAAATGACATACAGCATCAAGATAGTGCACGACTATTACGGCGTATCAGTTCCCTAAATTATTCGCAATTTATTAATCAAACTAGTTGAAAATCCCGTTATAAAAAGCTAAAATATTGGCGAAACAGTCAAAATGAAATGAATTAAGTAAATAATCAAAGATAAATTAAGTTGTGTTTTTTTAATTTTATTAAAAATGATGTTTTTAAGTATGGAAAACAATATATGTATTACATCTAAATTTCAAAGATTTTTGGTGAAGCAGGTGGAGCTGTTCCTAAGCAGTTCCCCTTGTTTAGGCTCATCCATACATGTGGGTCCTTATATCTGCTGGCCTGTGCACAAGAGAAAATGCAACATTTAATAAATACGGGATGTGGGAGATAGATGCCGATCTATTTATCTTTTTTTAATGATACGTGCATTTTGAAAAATGCATGTGCCAGTGGAGAACGTTAGCCAATAGAAAGAAATTTCATTCCTTTCTATTGGCTAATATCAGAATCACTACGCCTAGCAACTGAATAATATTACGTACGCGTAGCCTTCTGTATAGTAGAGTACACCTGGATTTTTCACAGAACTATTCTGCTTCTGCCATATGGTGAAATAATATCAGTAATTCACACAAATTTACTATGTGTAATGTGTACAATACTAACCTTCCCTTTTTTCAAGTGTTGGTAAATATGGCTCACTTCAATGGTATTTTTTTCTCTAGTCGTCAAAGTAGTATCTGGCAAGGGCGTGGTCGAACTGCAAGCTCACAGAAAATCCAATCATTGGTCGTGTCTCATCAACAATTTATAGGGTTACCAAATTTACAGAAATTCACTGATTTTTGACACGCGTATGCTAAGTGCGATTCTGAGAGTTTTAATGAATAATTACGAATTAATTTTCGAAAATAAAATCGTCATGGGAGACCGGATTCAAATATTTTCGGAGAAGATACTAGTGGAGGAGCACGGCAGCTACTGAAGTAGGCATTGCTGAGGGTTAGGAGAGAATAGGACTGTTGACAAAGTGAGAATGCAGGATTCGATCTGAAACGGAATGACTCAACCCTATCGGGTCAGCGTCCAATCCATTGAATTTAAACGCCATGAGTTTACTCAGATTCCTGTAAAGCATCGGGCAGCGCTGTATCGACTTCCTTCTGGCAGTGTTTGACGATGGCCCCGGGAACTGTTTGGAAATTCCAGTCTTTCTCGTCGGTGTAAAACGTTACTAGTTTAAGAGATTATCGGGCGAGGGTGAGGCTCCTCTTATACTCCATCAAGCTGAAAGATTTTTACCGATGATTGATATATTTCAGCTCTCCACTCTACTCACAAATGAAATTTATAATTCCAGTCCACTCTCCTATCAGCAACCGTTTTATTCTTTTAAAAGTCGTTATTTCAACGTCCTAATAACTTTCCTTGGAGTTGCTTGATAATTTTTCCTATCCATTTCGCCATCCGTTATTGTTTTCATGTGGTTGTTGTTTTGTAAAATGTGTCTAAAAAGCATCGTCTCTTCTTATCCTCAGTGTTTTCATTGAAAATCTTTTCCTCACCAACTCATCGCATTCCTTCTTCATCGGTATACATATTTTCTGGAGAAAGCCAATCCCACGAAACAAATTCCCACGTTCTGTTTATGAACATCGACCCTGATTTCGACAGGTAATGTCATTCTCAAGGTAATTTCAACTCTTAGAGTTGAACTATGGTCGGTGTTTATTAAAAGATTTTGGACATTCACCATTGTGTTTTCTCTAGCAAGTATGGAGATTTTAACATTTTTTGAAACTTAGGCCTAAAACTCTCTTCTACGTTCTCCATTGGTAATTCTCTATGTTTATTTCGTCTTCGTTTCAGGTCTAGATATTGAAAATCTGTATCCACTATTGGTAATATAGCAGCGGAATTCAACACTTTAACGCCTTTTCTTTAAACGAGATCAGACTCGGAAGTCCCGTTTGAGACTCGAGACTGAGGTGAGACTTTACCCATAAAGACGAGAAACGTGACTTTAATCGATTTTAGAAAGGTGGACGAGACTTGAGTTTGGAAAAACAAACGAGACCGAGACCTAAGTCTCGTCTCATCTCGCGGCCTATAAATTCCTAAATAAGGTAAAGAAGGATCTTTAATGCATCTTTCTCGTTTTAAGGTGGTTGGAGTGGCATTTGTGGATCATTGAGCGCACGTTTTAGTATTTTTCTAGTAATTAAAAACAATTCTAGGACCACATTTCATTTAAGTTGTATCTCTTCATGCGGTGGAATTCACCATTCAGGCAGTAATGAAAATGATACAAGAATAATGTTTTAAAGTTTTGTCTTAATTTTACGTTGTTATGGTTAGAATTTTGGCGCGGTGTCCGAAATCTAGGTAAATATTGTGTTTGATTTTTTTTATCTTTGACATTGCTTGACACCTTCATATTTGTTGAATCATTATAATAATATGAAATGTTCTATTTCGCGATAAGAAGAAAACCTGTATGCATGTAATCGAATTATTACGAAGTATATATCATTTTTCATAAGGCCACGCGTCAAAATAGCATTGAATTGTAAAAAAATTGGCAAAGTGCAGTTTTTTCACTTATGTCCATGGATATCACTAATGAGAACACGCTACCAAAGTTTCACGCAAATCTGTGCTTAACCAAAAATCACTCCTACCACCTTAAAATTTTGTGTTTGCCAAATCCCTGCTGTTGTACGAAATTACCACCGCATCCGTGGCGTTCGCAACAGCTTTCACTTACGAGTCCCCGCGCTGACGCATCCCCCGCGGGCATTTTTATGTTTCTACACTCTCGTGAAAACGGGGAACCGGGGAAGCATGGATGCTGGAAGACGTGCAGGGTCTTCGGTCGGTTACCGATCCCGCCGTCACGACGCTTTCCAGGGGAGCGTCACCGACGAAGAGAGCTGGGAACACCCAATAATCCCCTCCCACCGTGAGAATTTTTTCTTTGCCGAGGACGAAGTTTACTCCCGCTAAACCTCCGCCGATAGGGGAAGGCGATTATGAGGATGTGCGCCCATGGGAGGACTTTGGAGAAAAGGGTACTACGGCCACAGTTATACTTCATTATTACTCCCTGGTGAGGTGGTAGAATGAAGATATATGTTATCAGAATCCGCCATTCCATTTAAACCTTGGTCATAACCACTGAGTAGTTTTATTGGTGAGGAGAGACCAGCGACTACAGTTGTTTCCACCGCTGAGTGTGTAGTTACTAAAGTACGGATTTCATTGGGGGATGGTGGGAATGTAGAGAGAGAAAGCGTGATCACCGATGCAAAAGGAGCCAAAGGGTCTACAGGCTAACGTCCCATTCGATTGGTAAGGTCGTCAAGCTTGCAGTGTCGTCCACACGCAAATAGGGAATGCATTTCCATTGAAAAGTCCTTAAAACCGCCAAGAGCTAATAAGCAATTATAAGCCACATCACCAACTCGATTCCTCCATTATTTGATGCTGATTTCATTGGTTTGATATAATGTACGAAGGGTGAAGATGACGACAATATATATGAAAAACGCGCAGCGGCGTATCTAAAATTTGGCTCTGAAGGGGGTTCAGAATAATTTTGGTAGGGTCTGTGCCCAGGCTAATCGGGGTCCGGGAAATGTTTTAAAATGATTTCAACAGAAGTGATTTTTCAAACTCTGTTTGAATTATTTTAATATATTTAGGTTTTTAATGATATATGAATTAATTTTGGAACTCTAAAGAAAGTTGCTTTAGGGGAGGGGTCAGGCTCCGTTCGCCATCCCGTATATACGCCCATGCATACGCGTTACATAGAGAAAGCTGTTTTATCAAGGAAAATGTATGGAAAATTAAGTTGAGTGTTTAAGTCCTTGAGAATTTAGGAATGGAGTAGTTGACGTTATAAAGTACTTACAGGAATCGATATAAAAAACTTTGCAAGTTTTGCAGACTGGGTAGTTTATAGGCATTCAATCACGTTTCTTTCTAATTAAATTTAATTTGAAAATAAAGTATATTTTTAGATCAAAAAGGAAACTAATTTGAGCAGAAAGCAGCTTGTAAAATTTATTAAAATTACCTATTGAGAAAGTTTTCCAGGGTTTTAATTTAAACTAGAACGCAAAAGAAAATTCAGGCATCTCTTTTGAACAGCGAGTTTGACGTCCCCGATCTAGATTAGTTGCAACGAATTGATTTCAGATTCTTTGAAATGGTTTCTAAAAGTATTTTATCACTTGACATTGAATTGACCACTGGCTTGCCTTCTTTGCAACCTTAATCCACCACTGTTAAAAAGCCGCGGTACTTATCGCGAATGTAAATCTGATAAGCAATATTTACTAGTATTTTCACATTGGACATTTAGAGCTGTAGAAGGTAATGACTTGCGCCTCTTTGAATATTGTCTCTTCTACGCTATTTGAGTGGGTGTACATATTTTATAATTATTAATTTAGCTCAAATTGCTTTAAGTTAAAGTATTTATTTGTTATTACCTGCCATCAATGTTCGGTGCATTTTATCATAATGTGACGCCAATTTTTGCTTTTGTTAATTTCAATCGACGTACTCATATTTTTATTAAATGCAGTTCTCATTTAACTGCTTGATTTTAATCTCGTTAAAATTTGAACCAATTTACAGCACTCAATAAATGTCTAGCATTTTAAGTCATTTAGTTATTTTTGTTGTGTTCATGAAGTTCGTTTTGCTATCTCATTTTCACTGAATTATCTAAAGCCTTACTAGAGCGTATGGGGACTTGATGCCCCAAGTGTCATTCTATTGTGTACTGTGTGGGAGTGATGACTTGAGGAAGAAGATAATTGGATGAGGGGGAGGTCAGCCGTGGACTGTCTACTTATCTTTTTGCATGCTGGCCGTTGTCGTTTTTCCGCAAAAGTTTTGTTTTGTAAAGCTTCAACCGATTTTATACCTAGGACAAATAGTGAACACATATTTTCCTATATTAATTTAACGAACTGTATACTTGGCCTTGCTGTGCTGAAATGCGCCTCCTGGCAAATTTTTATTTTTACTGCTCATATTTCATCTTAATGGTCATGAAATTCGTTTCGCTCTCTCGTTTTCAATGGATTATTATAATGGTGGCCTGGGGGGACTTTATGCCCTATGCGTCATTATATTGTGTGTAGTGTGGTGAAACTTTAAATGGTAATCGTGGGCCAAAAAAGAAGAAGACTATTGGATGATGGGAAAGGTTGGCCTATCATTTCATTCGAAGGCCGTTGAAATTTCTCTACATTATTTTTGTTTCGTAAAGTTTCAACCGGTTTAATGAGAGAGATAGGAAATTTTTCCCTATATTAGCTGTGCATATACAGTATCATAGCCATAAAAAGCTGAAAATGTACCTCCAGACAGACTTTCATTTTTACTTCCAATTGTTACTCTTTCTCTGGCTATGATGATCTTTTTCAATGTTGTTTCTAGTGGATTATTGATAGGGGGGCAAATTTTCAAGGTGTTTAGTGATGTGCGGTAAAACTTAACATGGACTAAATAGGTTGAAGAATTAAAAGATTACCGGATGAGGAGAAAGTTGGAATGCCGATCTTTGTTTTTCTGCTTTAGCCTTTGTCGTTGAACTATAATGTGTTTTTTCACGTAAAAATGTTTACGCTGAATGGAAAGATTTAAGGAAATCACCTTATGCAATGGTGGTGCAATATTACCCTGCCAAGCCTAATGTGTACCTCCTGTCAGTCTTGAGTTTTAATGCACTTAAATGTTTTTACGCTCTCCTTATTTCGTCATTTTCGCCGGATTATATCATTTGTGCCAAGGGATTTACACAAGGTGTTCCATCGCGTCGTCTTGTTCTGTGTGTGTCGCTGCGATGATGAAATTTAAGACGGGAGTGGAGGGTAGAAGAAAGGAACAGGAATGATGATCGGCGGAAGAGGAGGTGGGTGTTGTGGAGAAATGGTCGGGGTGAATGGAAGGAGCGAAGCAGGGAGAGAGATGGGTCGGTTGGCAGTAGTCATGGGGACGACGATGTTGATGGGGGAACGGGTGGGAGGAGAGGGGCTCGTCCGCTCACAACACGAGGCTGCTTCTCCTCCTCCCTTACCCCCTCACCCTCTCTCCCTCGCTCCCCCAACCCCCACACATCTCCCCCCCCTCTCTTTCCACCTTTCGGGTCCACGGTATTGATCGCTAAGCCGGACGGCTTCTACCTCCCCTTTCTTCTCTCACTCCCCTCCCTTCCCCTACATTCAGCTCTCTCTCTCTCTCTCTTCTCTCTCCCTCCACTCATTCTCTCATGTCCTCTCCCAGCTTCCCCCCCCCCACAGTCCCTTCATCCCTCTCCGCTCAGCACCCCTTTCCCTCTCCCTCTTTAGCCCTTCAGAAACCCCGGCCATTCCGATCCCTTCGCGATCCGTCATGCGGTGTTTACCGTATAGGTATGATGGGCATTTGTCCTCTTCCACGGGATGTTGGCCCGGAATCAATAAGAAATACGTTTTTTTTAACTTGGCATGCGAGATATCTTTCTTGGAGATTGCGTTTGAGTCGTCGCTATTGAGAAAGTTTGAGCGATATATCAATTCACCTAGAATTTGATGAATTTTATCTCATTTTAAAACAAAACTCATATTTCCAATGATATCAAAACACTAACCCCATGCTGAACTACTTTTCTGCTGAGCAATTTTCCTGAAAATACAAGCTGTTTTGCATGGGATAGATTACGGCTGTGCGCTCCAGAGGGAGAATATTGAAAAAAAATAGGAACTTGCAACACATATACTTCGTCAAAAAACTAAAGGTGTATAGTTTGCTTGGTTTCTCGACTAACTATAAAATATAATCAGTTACTAACCGCACTAAGTTTTACGGAATCGCCAAAAAAATACAATCTGTGGTGAAGGCGTTTTCACCGTATGGCGTGAAAAAATGAGTCAAGTTTGAGGCTTATGTGGATATATTTACTTAATTGCTGAGAAATTTTGACAAATATAACTAAATTTTCCGCAATTTGTATTGCAATATTTACTAAACTCTCCTTAGAGGCGCTGAAATTAAAATATAAAATTCGAATATGGTCCTCATTATGACTCGGGAAATATCTCGCTCAAATTATCTTAAGGTGTTTAAAAAAAATGGCTATTTCACCTACAATTTTAATTATATTACGGCCACTTAGAGAAAGAAGTGCCCTCTTGTCTATAAATAAAAGAAAAATTATGCTTTTCCGCGCTATGTTTCTTGCAAATTACATGAAATTTAATGTGAGAATGAGTGAAACATTGGAAAAATAATATTTTCTATCCACATGCCAGTTTCGTGAAAATATTTACGATAAAAAATGTTTTTCAGAAACAAATTAACCCGAAGAATCAAATATTATCCATATTCCATCATATTTTTGAGCTATTGGTGAATCAATGCAATAATTGGAGACGGAATGCGTTAATTCAATAATCTTGGTGATGTAATCTGTATCTTTGGCTGGATAAAGCGTTCATTAACACAAATTCATCCATCAATCTGCATATTTTGTGCCTGAATTACGTTTTATAATATCTAAGGCATGCCAGCAGTGAAATATGTACATATTTTTAAACCATACCATATTTGTTTTGATTGAAACATTCGTGGCGAAACCTTTTGGTCGGATAGTAATTTTTTCATGCGGCCTGACTAAAACGTTTCATGTGCATACATAAAAAACGCATTTATGTATTTTTTCTGCCTATCATAACGAAGGCTTCATGTCTTTCCAAATTCCTTTCCTTTCATAATTTGCGTTTGTGGAACTAGTTGGAGAAATATTAGCATGTCCAAGAAAAAGATCATTGAGCTCTGATGATGATGATTTGTGAAAAATTGAAACCGGTTAGATCATTTACCTTTCAGCTGCTTGGCTCGCGATTTACACGGGTTGGAAGTTCGTCTTATTTATGTGCATCCCGCGATATCCGCGGGCCAATGGATTTCAACATGCTTCTTCCGGCGCGGCGTCAGCCACGTATTCACGGCCCGCGCCTTTAATTCTGCAATCTCGGTTTTGTTGCCGTCATTCTTTCAGTTCCTTTGCTATTAAATGTCAGTTAAAAGCAGTGCATAAAAAGTGTGAACAGAATTATTGATAAAAATAATTATTTCTGTGCCGTCACAAAAATTAATTGTATTCCACCCGGTAAAATATTCCAGAGGCTAGTCCCCCCAATTACTTCTCCAGGTGAAAACTACTGCAAAGGAAACCAGTCTAGGTGAACAAATTAATCAGGAATGGAAAGGATCGAATGTAAAGCTGCAGTCAACTTATCTTCAGATTGCATGACTAGTAGCAGTATTTTGGTTTAGCATGCTTCGACGGCTAAGCTCGTTCGCTAATTCCGCTCATACTGTCTTCCACTTGCAGACAGGGTCAATAGGACTCGGACGGATTGGAGGTTCACCACTCCAAATTCGAGCGGAGCCCAACGGTGCTTAACTTCGGTGACTGATCGGAAACCTATATTTTTATCGTATGGAGGATGTTGCCCTTGAATGTCTTAAATGCTGAAAAAATCTTTAAATTGTTATTTCTCGAAAGCACGCTTTGAAAACATTTGCCCCACTACAGGGTTAAAACACTGTGAGGAATATTACATAGTGTTACTTCTTTCAAACATATCGAAATACCACGAAGTTACTTCGCTTTCCATCGCGTCAACAAACTGAGAGTTGTCTCTCAAAAAGAGTGAGAAGGATATTTTGTTCATACTTACAAATAATTAAGGTATTAGGGAATTTTCAAATATCTTCCGTATTGATAGTAAATAAGTGGAAGTTCGACCCTTAGGAAAATAATTAATATCCCCTGAGGCAAAAGGGAGTCGCATTTATGGAAACATTGTGTAAGATTTGAGTAAAATAGTGTATATTTATTACTGCAACAGTTGGGAGATGATGAGCATGCCGATCACGAAAGTTTCACTTGTGTCACATTGAAATAAATGGGAACCAAATTAAATTTTCGGGTAATGTCTTACGAATCAAATTTTTCGCCTATCTTCCTTTTGATTACACCTGTCCAGAAGAACATTCTCCCGGTATTTTTACCGTAAGCCGTCCAAAATGTCTCCCTCATTCCAATCCCCAAAAAAGGGTACGCGAATCCCCGTGTTCCATCGAATTTCGTAAAAAAATAAAATAAAGAAAAAGAAGAAAACCCTTTCTCTTCTCATTCAACCTTGCCTGGTTTGGCACTTCTGTCCTTTCTCCGTTCATTTGTCTTACCCCTTCCCTTCTCATCTTGTATCTTTCACTTTTCCGATCGATCCCCACTCATATGTATCCTCCTTTCCTCAGGACACACATTTCGCGTGAAATATTTCGTTTCATCCTTGTCTCGAAGGTGTGATTCCTCAGAGTCGAGGGTCTTCTCTCTCTCAAGGGTACAGGGTAAGGTTGTCAACTCAACCGTATTCTCCGGGGGAGACTCCCGGAATTCCGAAATTGGAAAATATTATCTGGAATCTCCCTTATCCCTGATAAAGGTGTTTTGTTCCAGTTTTCAATTCTGTTTCTATTATAAAATAAACTTCGCTCCATTATGTTTTGGCAATGTTTGTTTTCTTTATTCTTGCATAATAAAGGCTACTCCGGCAATGGATATGTTTGACAAAGGCCTGATACGTTAGGTGGACCATGTCGAGAGAATGCACAAGAGTAGAATAACAAAGCTGATGCATAATTGAGGAATGATGATTTGAGAGAGAGAGGAAATCCATCACCCCAATAAAAGTACACCAAGAAAGTCTTGAGTGAATGTGGTGTAAGATACTCTTATATGGAGGAATATTAGAGGAGTCTCAGGAATCGGATACCATGTATAAAGCAATGCATGAGTGTACCTTCCCGGTCCTTTGCAGGCAAAGCTCGAAAATTAAGCTCTTTTTACATTGCCTATCCTGAAAGGGAACGGAGTGATGGGTATGCATGTTTATGGCCACTAATACTACTAAGTATTCAAAATTACCTCAAACTTCCGTGAGTGAAATGATTGATGCAATATGGTAAAGTTTGCAATTTGATCACAATTATTGCTCTTGTGAAAGTTCCCGGCGCTGCGCAGTTGACGATTTTATGACGTGGGCAACGGAATTTTCAAATCCTGAAAAACGGGGGAGGGAGGTTGTTTTATGTGGAGGGTTGCAAAACCTTTCTACTTGCTGCAAACACAAGCGCTTTGAAGAGTGGGATGACTCACCACTACCTGTCGTTCCGTTTCAACTCGTTTCTCAATGAGACCTCCAAATAAGGTGCCTGGTAAAGTCATAGCAATGACTTTTTCGCCAAGTAGTTTGGTTCTCTCTCTCTCTCTCATTGCCTCCCTCTCTTTCCTTCCGTATTTTCCCATCGCCCCCTCCACTTCTACCTCCCCTTCTTGCTGAACAGATCTGCACCAGAAACTTTTGCGAGTGATATAAACTTCTTTTTTGGTCAAGTAAGTTCAATTTAGATCAAATTGTGAAATTTATGAGCTGCTCATTTGTTGTGCATGCACATATATTCAATTATGAGGAAAACTATGCTCGAAACTAAATCTTTCGAGATATCCCGGAATTTCGTGCTCTTGGAACGGAATTCTCCGGGGATCAAGTCTTCAGTAGTTGGCAGCCCCTAACAGGGCGAGCGGTCCTTTCCCGGGAAATCTCCCGCAGACTACGAGCCTCCCTCAGCACCCGGAATCACCTCTGGGAGGACGTCGAGGCAATTCATTCAGAGGCGTAATTAAACTCTTAGGTAACCCGGTCATGTATTAAAAGCCAGCACTTTTATCAATTTTTTTTATTAGTGTAACCTTTTTTATGTATGATTTTAATTTTACCCAGACGTTTTGTCCGCGCCTACTCAAGGAGTTTCTTTGCTGATGTGGCAGTCTCGGCGCTCCCACATGAGAACCGGGTCGCGTTTTAATTTAGATGATATATTTTCCCCGTGTACCTAATTACCTCAATTTTTATCCGCTGCACGAGATTCTTTAGCAATACCAAAATGAGAAAGTGCAGGAAAAATATCCACTCACCTTTACCCGGGTGATAATATTTCGCGTTTAAAATGAGTAATGAATCTCCTTAAAATTACTATTTGGGGTTTTTAATGGTGAGATTTCTGTTATTTATTGACTTTTCGAAGATATACCGCCAAGTCCTGAATCTAAAAATTGTTATTGATGCTTTCGGTATTGTGAGATATAGATAGATATTTATTTTAAATGTACATGTAGAAAATATACAATCATGAACCATATGACCTTTAAAGCTTCAATGAAATTCCTGTGAGAGTCTACTGTCATGCCATAAGTGATATACAAAGTAGGTGGGAATAACTATAAAGAAAATAAATATGAAATACAAACATTCATGAAAAATTGAATTAACTTGCCAATTATAGATTTTAACGATGAATATTTTGCAAAATATTGAAGACTAAATAAATACTTTTACCTCTAAAACGTTCACTTTTGGAAAGAAAGCAGCCATAACAGATTTTTTAAGAATGTGAACTAATTTGGGTATCTTTTCAGCACCTTGCCCGTAAATAAAAAAATATATTTAGTAGCAAGGTGCACAAATCATCTTTTAAATGCAGACGTGTGGACCTTTTTCAGAATGAATAGCATTCTCCTACGCTCACCTCCTGTGTGTGGTTTATTAAACAAAGAAGATTTGTCGTCAATTCTTAAAAAACGTACGCAGGATCTTGTAAATGTACAAATGACTTAGAGCCAGATTGTTATTGGTTGCTCATTACATTGATAAACTCGATGGTTTCAGGCTTCACTTTGTGAAAATCCATTCTAAAGAATTCAAAAAAGATATGGTACTTTCTTCACAGATTTTTATTTAAAGTCGACCGGTTTCGTCGCATAGGCGACACCTGATGATGTCGCCTATGCGACGAAACCGGTCGACTTTAAATAAAAATCTGTGAAGAAAGTACCATATCTTTTTTGAATTCTTCATTACATTGAGCTGGTAGATAGATAGGTAATAGTAGCATAATTGTTTTGATACGAAACTTTAACTAGTAATGGGCGCTGTACCGACGCTAGGGAATTACGTAGCTATGTTATTTTTATGCCCAGCATCAGAATACTTATAGAATCCTATAAATATCAATTTTTGTTGAAAACTACCCAGTCATGTCGTGGATATTGAGTTGAGCACCCTATCCTGTCTCTTCCTTCCTGCCCAGAAACTGAACGAGAGTTTCATGCATTATTTTATAGCCTATATCATTCAGGAGCATACGTGGATTCGTATCCGGTACCGTTTTCTTTGTTCTGCAAGCAACTGTTATGAAACACATGGGAAAATATTTATAACAGGGATCCACACTAAGTTAGGCCTGATAGCATCAGTTTTAGGTTTCCATCTGCTGTTCAAAGTGACTGTTTCAATTAAAAATGTGGCTAAATATATGGCAGACATTTTCCTCACATGCATCACTACTTCTCAATTTTTTTAAATGTTTATGTCTTATTAAAGGACCACTACCAGTTATCTTTTATTCAGTTGATTTTTTCTGTACGTCCACCTGCTCCCAGCTCTATGATGTTCTTAATTCTCCGTTTTTACTCGCTTGCTTTAAATATTTTAAGAATCCAATATTAAAAGTATATCTACCGGTTTAATTTAGGCATGCACTTTATCGTATTTTTCCATGTCTTTTATGAACAACCCTTCTCGTGTGTGGGAGTTTTCCTGCGGTGGGTTTTTTACGTGATGGATGCCTCCCATGACCCTCACGTTTTTCCCACACTTGCCATATCTTTCTACACTTATTTCTGATATTTTGTCTCGTTAATATTCTATTTATATTGTGTACAGTATTACTTTTTTATTTATATATAGCAGTGTTTGTCATTTTCACTGTATTCTTGACGAGGGTTTAGATGGAAGAAGGGACTTATAAAGTCTTAATCTTGCCCCAATAAAGACGTTTATCTATGGTTCTCAGTAGTAATAGTTTAGACGCATCGGTGCCATCATTAGGTACAAGATATTACTGTAAAGATTGATTGTATATATACCCATGAGTGAAAGGGGGGGGGAAGAGGATGGGTGGTTTGGGTAATGTTGGTGTGGTAGGTGGAGGGGGTGAGGGGGAGGGGGTTGGGTGATGGTGGGTGGAAGAAGGTGAGGTCCGAGGAAGGTGTCGACAGGAGGGGGTAAAGGAGGTGGCTGGGAAGTCTCATGGTTGGGGGTTAACAATATATTTCCTTCTTAATCTTCTTAATTATAATCTTCGAGCAGCGTGGAATTTTTTTCAAATAAAATGTTTTTAATTTATTTTCCTTAAGATATTTGAATAAATATTTTGACTGGTGAACAGATGAAAACTTGTCATCAAACCCCGTACTCTTAGGGTTCTGCAAGGTGTAGCGTAGCAAGTGATGTAAGGTATGAAAATGTAACAAGGGAATGAATGGACATAGCCTTTGTGGCTTTAAGATCTTCCCGTAGTAAGTCCCTACCCCATTACTGCACTAGGACTTCAAGTCACTTCAATGTTGTTCAATCGTCCTTATCTCACGATCCACACTGAAGAGGCATTTATATGAAGAGAATCAATAGACTTACCTTCGATCGTCGATCTTCGAATCGGCTGCCGCTTTCCTTTTTGATCTCTCCACTCAATTCCGTTTCAAAATCGCTTCCCTCTCTTTTGTCTCCACAAAAAAATCCCATTTTCATTCCAGCCTCTTAGAAAAGGGATCCTCGTCTCCTTCTTCTCTTCTACTCTTATTGCCATGCATATACGTATCGTTTCTTAGCGTGCCATTTTTTCCATCCCCCTTCTCTTCTCTCTCATCCACAAGCTCTCGTGCACACAACTCTCGTACTCACAGCACCTTTCTTCCGCAGCAATGGTTTCTGCTCGCCATTGTTTACGTTCCATTTCTTTTTCCCCTAAGTCGTCGCTTGAGTTCGATATTTTTTTTCTCCACTTATTAAACGGTATGCCGTGTTTTATTTGGGGCCTTTGTCGCGTTTGCGCAGTGCGTTCGGATTTCTTCCCTCCGGATGTTGGTGCTTTTGTTCCTCTGGACTTTTGTCCGGTTCCGTTACTTTCCCTGCTTTCCACGGGTTTAAAATGTATTAAAACCGAATCGCCTGCTCGCTTATTGAATGCTCTGGGGACGCAACTGTTGTTGCCTCACTTGTTATGGTCGTTTTTTCACCGCGTTCGCGCTATTGATTTCGGATTTTTTCCGTGGTGTCCGTTCTTCTGGTTATGTGTGGAAAATCTATTGAAAAGGCAAAAATTAAATAGTATTTTTAAATTAAAGAGAGCGTTTTGGAGTCTCATTAATTTGACTATCTAACTGCTGTATCTATGGATTACAATTCTTGTACAAAGTTATGGAATACTTATATTGTGTAGGATGATTTGCTTGAATATTGATGTTCTAGTACGTGGTTCAGACGACCGATTTTATTTTTGACATTTATTTTTTATTGAGGGGCAGGCTTACTTCTCAGACAAATACCATGAGCTATCGGTTACACACTAAAAACCGCCTCAAGTTACTTTTCATCTTGTAGTTTTCAAAAAAAAGTTGCAGCAATCAAATTTGATCTTCTACAGTACTACCTTGTATTGAGTCCATCAAAAAATGTAAAATAATTTATTAGTGGCTGCAATTATTAATTATCAGAGATAATGAATTCCTCATTCGTGGGTATTAATATAAATGCTAATCCATTGCTGTTCTCCACCCCGTCCCTAACCACTCTTGATAACTCCGATTGGCCAAATGTATTACCTGGGCTGGTAACGCATCCTCCTGGAAAACTTGCCTTGACTTAAGCTCGCTTTGATAGACGGAATCGATGACACAAGTGGACCTAAATAGATATATTAGGCTACTTATGTGACGTTTCATGCAAACGTGAATAGAATAAAATGAGGATGGCATGGGCAACTGTTAGTGTCACTTAAAGTCGATTGTTCTTCGTTGAGTTTTCCAATACTTCCCATTCTCAACTGGGGAACTTCAAATAAAAATTAGGTGTGCTATGAAGTGCCACTAGTTGCTTCCAAAATGAAAAAAATATATTTATTCAGTTTGCTACAGTGTTAGAATTATTGCCATGGTATTTCTGATCATCTTACGCTGGTATAAATCAAGGTAATTGCAGAAATACGGTAAAAAATAGGCATCTTGACAAGCGCATGTCAGTATGCCAGTATTATTGCCTCGGGAGATTCGAAGCTTCTCTACCCGGCGATGTTGAACGGCTAAAATATTTTATTCATGTCCAACTTCTTTGAAACATTAATTATTTTTTTCGTATTCAAGTATCGATGTGGTACAAAGCCCATTGAGATATATTGACGCGATATTCAATTCCTCAACATGCGAATGCCTCTAGCCAGTTGAGAATCCACACACAGTAATTTTCTATTCTATTAATTTCACTTAGAGAGACGGGAGACGAAACTACCAAGCACACCTCGTCAAGATTTCATTTACCTCCTCTTAGGTGTCATTTTAGCCATTGAAAAATTGTGTGTATGCTACTTTCAACGTATATCCATCCCATATGTCCTGCTCTCCGCGACATTTTATGGAGCATCCTCCTCTTTACTGCCATTTTCTGCTCCCTCGCGTCCCTTCTTCTTATTCGAGCGAGGTTTCATCTTTACTACAGGGTGCAATAAAGCATCCACGTCGTCCCTTTCCCCTTCTTGGCGCGCTCTTGCCTTTTCTACTCCCGGCTGAAAACCCAATCCCACGATCTCTCCCTCTCTCTTAAAGCCGCCTTTGTCCCTCACCCTACCGACACACCACCTATTTTCTTTCCTCTCTTCTCCTCACTCAGTCTTCCTCAGGGTCTCACAACGTGCGTTTTAATCTCCGCCTTTCCCTTTAGTGACTCCTTCCTTGCAGTACCTTATTTCCGATTCAGTGCTTGCTCCTTTGGGGTTATTCGATGCTATGTCTCCAGCCTCTGTATCCTTCCTCTCACTCTTCATCTTAACGAAAGAAAACACACGAAAGCCTCACCCATGGAGTAAGGGGTAGCAAATGTAAGTATAACAGATTACATCAGATTCCTCGGAATCATCCTATTTTTAGATCCATGGTGAGGTAAACGCATTTGAAACATTTCGCGGTAGTCATTGAAGAGATATAGGGGTTCAGGAGGAAATGGTGGAAGAGAGATGTAATCTCACCCCTTTTATGCCACATCTATAGTACGCCTGAAGTATGTAGGACCCATAACAGAAATATTCCATAAAATAAAAAAATAAAATACGAAGGAAAGCCACGCGCTTCGTTAAAAACTGCTGCTAGGAAACGGAGTGTAACACAGTTGACGAAAGGACTGGGTTATGAGCCGCTGGAGACTTCGAAGCTGCCGATTAGGTTAAGATTACTAGAAAATTTCAAATCGCGTGAGATTGAGGGCGACGTAAAGCAAATCATTTTAACTGTGCATTACATCTCTAGAGCTGATAGTGGTGACAAAATGAGATAAGTGAACTATCAAAGAGCATGTGAGCTTTCCCATGCACCATTAACGACTGCGACAGAAACGGAGCGAGATATTCATCCCTCAAGATACATATTTACCGTCCTCTCCTTTTTCCAGGTCTTTTTTTTTCTCTCGATTCTTTATAGTTGGAGTCTTAGCTCCCCCTGTTAGAGAGTCCACGCCCTTGCGGTGACTTGCAAGGTGGTATTAATGAATGGACGAAAGAAATTTATAGCTCTAGTGCTCCGTATGAATAGTGATACCGGAAAATAATCTCTCATAGCTGGGAAGTAATAACAGATTTTTTTTCAGAGTTGACAAAACTTGTGGAAAAAAAGTTTAGAAATTAAACAATTGAAAATAACAAATTATGTCTCATGGTTGAATTCATGACATTTTTAAATTAATTTTAAGGCAGGCAGTTTATTTTACCACGGGTTTAATAAGTTCATCAGTCAGCGGGGTATGC
This sequence comes from Pyrrhosoma nymphula, assembly GCA_963573305.1. Classification (NCBI taxonomy): domain Eukaryota; kingdom Metazoa; phylum Arthropoda; class Insecta; order Odonata; family Coenagrionidae; genus Pyrrhosoma; species Pyrrhosoma nymphula. The sequence continues at coordinate 69,893,725 of OY754331.1, forward strand.
TTTATGGATACAAAAAGGATAAAAAATTTAAAAATATTCATTAACATATATAGGTGTCTCCCTTTATAATATGACAAAAAGAGAAATTTATCAATTTATCAATAAAACCAGGTTGGCAACTATAGTGGAAGAGTAAGAACATGAAAATTTTTAGTAAAGAGTGTACAACTTCTGTTTCACTCGTTCAAAAATATCCAAGATGAGGAGCTTTTTTTGTTTTTTCAGCAGTTAGTTTTACAGTTTTGAGTCAAATAACTATGATGAGGAGGATTTTTTCATTTTCATAGGTTAGGAGTTCCAGAATTGGGTGGGTAGTTGACACCAAAAATTCATTGTGAAATAGTCATTCAGAGTCTTGGATAGTAGAGATAATTAGAATCAGTTTTAAATAAGTGCTTTTATGTTTAGTTACATACATATCCACACGGTATTTAGACTCTTTAACAAGAAATAGGCAATACAGAATTGCCCCAGAAAGAATTTCCGGGGGACAAAGTTTTGACTCTTCGGGACAGGGTAATCTGTGGATGTAGATGCCTATTGCCTCCTGGGGATGATGTAACACATTCCTCCTCCCTCCTAAATGGATTTCATCCTGCGCAAGCATCAACAAAGCGTTAAAAAAGTTCCACTGGAAAGCAAAACTCACTTAAGCATTCGAATGCACATCTTTCTTGCGTTAGTGGATGAAAGAGGCGTATCGTAAGAAATTCGAGAATTCCGCAAATGCGCGGGAAGTTGTGATCAAGTGATCGATCAGCTAGACCGTTAAGTTCATTCTCCAAAGGTTTTAATGCCTCTCTTGTGTGTACGCACTAATAATTTGAAGATCAAGTTCAGAGTTGATGGCTCTCTGGTGGGAGCTCAGGTCATGGAAAAGATGAAATTACTGGGCTCAAAGAAGACAATTTCAGTCACAGTGAGACATTGAAGGTCATGAGTTCTTTCATGAGGTACTCTTTGGATCGCTGGCGTTTGTAATTGTAGAGGCCCAACTGAGGAGAATTAAACTTTGTGGCCAAATACTGCAGGGAGGTGTGAAATCAGAGGACGAGGTATAATAAGATACATCGAATTGGGTGGAGGATGAGAAGAGAACACAAAAGAGCCGTGCAGAGTACTGCGTGATTCAGAATCGGGTTCAGCTTTCGCATTTTAGATTCGGGTTTATTTTAACACAATGGATTTGTTAGGAAATCAATGGAAAAGGACGTTCTTCGGCAGGTTCCACGATGAAGAAAAAGGAGTCAAATACACTGAGCAAATAATGATAGATGGATGACGGAATCATCATGGAAGTATCAGCCGTGGATAGGCAATAATGGAGGGCTACGGGCAAAGACTTCTTCTATTGGACAAATGAATGAATGAAGATAGGAATTTATTGATCTTTTCTACTTTCGATGTGTACGTGATAGGTTTAGGGCCTTCGTATGATTTAAATGTCCCAGAAAAAATTCATTTTCATGCTTCGAAATTGGCTGAACCTGATTAAAGCCCCTTATTCTGTTTTTTTCCCAAACTACTTACCCACTTAATTTATTTATGAGTGAACGGAATGCAGAACAATTATTTTAACATTAATTACGGAATTAACATCCTCCTGCATGGTTCATATTATTACAAATTATTAAGAGAAAAGAAAAAAGAAAAAGTCAAGTATTAGCATTTAAAGATTAACATTTTACGATGTATCGTTTACTCACTGGATATCAATATTTGAACATATTTTAAAGTGATAATACGTAGGATCAAAGGAACATATTTTGGCTCTGATGGTAAAATAAAATATATTAAATTGAGCTACTGACAAAACTTAAATTAAGCTGGCAAAATTATGTTAACGTTTTAAATGTGTTTATTTAGAATTTGTAATGCTTTATTAAAAATGTCATCGTCAGAGAAAAGGTAATCGGCATCCTTAATGACCCTGTTGATTGATAAGTAGTATGTATATATTTGAGGAATGTCGATTATTCAAACACGTTCTTTATTTAATCTCGGAAAAAAAGTTAATTGTAAGATAAAAATCGAACATTCATGCGAAGGTGAGTGGGATTTGTATGTAATGCCTGTTGCTCACGGTAAAATTTTCCATAAAACAGTTTTATAAAAATTTTTATTGAAAGTTTTATGAATCGTACGTAAAACGTACTAGCTTGCTCACGGTGAAACTCAAGAACCTATAAGAGGAAAATCGATGCAGTACTAATATGAACCGCTATGCCGTAAATGGCGCTAGCATCGGGTATACCTTGAGGTTAAACCTTTCTCCATTCCCTAACACTCGTTGCGGGGCGAGTTTCAGTGGAAGGAGGGAAGAAACTGTGTAGGAGAGGTGTGTATATGCTAGAGAAGCAACTGCTCGATCGCTGCGCCACGTACAGTGGATAAGAGGAAACGGCATTATTTCACAAGATGGTGGAGAGGAAAAATCGCACTTCTCAGGTTTGAAAGTTTCCGATTTCTAAAGTAGTTGATGCATTGTTGTGTTGAAAGTGTTACACAAATTTGCAAAGTTTGCATAATAAGTGAGGTGAATTTGGTTTCGATATCTCTGTTTAAAGTGGGTGAAAATCGCGAAAACATGTGCGAGACGAAAGCTCACCTTCGCGATGAGCGGAACATCTCATTGGTTGTTGCATAAAACGGTTTTATGGAAATAGAACCTGTCCTAATCCGTAAAACGTTTTATAAAACTCGGTTTTATAAAACGGTTTTATCGTTAGCAAGCTCATTTTTATAAAATTAGTCGGTTTTATAAAACGTTTTACCGAAAATTTTACCGTGAGCAACAGGCATTATGAAGAAATGCCGTCCAATTTTCCACAAAAATTAAATTTACTTCCAACCCCGGTTTCAATTTAGATACATCGTCTTCAGGTCTTCATTAAAACCCGGGTCAGAAGTAGGTAAATTTTATTTTTGCGGAAAATTGCACCAGTTATTTCTTCATTAAATTGCGAGAACTCAATTGATTTGTAAATATAGCACTCGAATTGAAACCCACTGCTATTTGATGCTACAATGTGGGCGTTAATATCAGTTGGTATTTCTATTTTTTGATTTATTAATAGTTTCCTAGGTTTTCAGGTTTTTTGGAAAATTTTCCAAATTATTTACGAAAAGCTATTGGGAACATTTGCATTTTCATTATTTGTACGGATATTAATTCGTCCACGAGTAAAATACGCACTTTTCGAAGAGTTTATAATTACCTATTTTATTTCGATATTTCCATTTTTTCTGTATCCCTCGTACAAATAAAACTCATTCAGCCACATCTCACTACTTTTGCAAATATTCATGAGTCCTCAATTCTGAGAACTCAATGTAAATGTCACTCCCACGAGCTAGAATTGCCAATCATGCCTTTTTATGGCTAATTGGCCAGGACTGTAAAGGTTAATGATTTTCATAGGTGAGATTCAAACATGAATATATATTGAATACGGGGAAGATTTTTACTTTTGTTAAGCGGTTGAAACGTCCCGCTACTATTATCAGATTCAGAGGTTTTTCAATGATGCCCCACTTTGGTCGAAAGCAACTTTTCATGCCATTAAGTGATTTTTTTCTGAAAGGGGAAGTTTATTTTACCCGAACACATATTAAAATAATAAAAGAACGAGAGGAAAGTCGACTCTCTTTAAAAATGCAATAAAAAAATAAATTTCAAATCACATTTGGGTCAAAATAACCCGTCTGGGCATTCTAGTGTTACACAAAAAATTGTCAATTAATCTTCGAGTGGTGCAGTGGTACTATCTTTGCTAGAGTGATATATTTATGGATCTGGAACCACTCCAAATGCTGTTCATCCTCTATTGTTAATTCACGTTTTTATAAAAAGTACCTACTCATTATTCCACAGAAATGTGCATATTTATGGGTGAAGTAAATTGAACCACGGGTCAATAGGCCGTAGGTTTTTTTCGATACCGCCTAAATCTCCGTGCTTCAATGTGCATTCACTTATTTATTCATGAGATTTCATGTATTCATACATACCCATCCTCGCCGTTCCTTTTCGGGGTAGGCCTAGTCAAAGAACTTAATTATTGATACTAGGCCTAGGAAAATTGCTATCTTTTTACAGTTTCCTCCATAATGCCATTTACTTGCATACTTCTTCCGCTTATATTACATTCATGCACTGCTTCATACACGCTCTCCTGTTCTCAAGAATCCTAATATTGTTTCTCGTAGCAGTCTCTTCCACCACATTCACCTCTATAGCTTTCTTTGACTACCTATCTCTTTTCTTCCACTATTCACTCTTTTATCGTCGATCTGTTTTACTTTTCAATGCCCATAAATTCGCTCAATATGGCCAAGACAACGAAGCACACGTGTTTGATGTGTAATTTTTGATATAATAAATGCATTTTTAATTTACTCCTCGTATTTGAAGGTAATATAGATGTTTCAGCTAATGTTCATTATATTTTACGGCCACAATAATTGTAGAAAAACTTGAATTAGGTTTTATAATGTCTAATTAACGTTGACCGCAAGTTGACGATGCCTTTTCGTCATTTGTTGATAATTGAATGTTCGGGTTTTGTATATTATATCAGACTGTCCGTTAGCTGACGTGAGATTAATTTATGGGAGAGCGCGTTGCCTTAAGAACATATTTAAACAAAGATCATCAGACCGGCCCTAAGATGTCTGAGGTTGAGTTGCAACTTGAGTTATTTCGCCCCTATTGATTTAAACGCCGGCCTCTGATCATGTCGCGAGCGTTATTTCGTCCAGCTGGCGGCAGTTTTGTTAGTACAGCAGCCACAGGGACAAACAGGGACTACCCATTATTCTCTTCATGATCACATACGACAACCACGACTTAGCCCTTCGACTGTATATAGTGATAGTGAAACATGGTGGAAGTTGCGCAGAAGACCATTTTCAGTGGAAGAATCCGTTTACTTCGAAAGGGCTCCGCGAGAGAGTAAGACGGTCTTCACGTTTGTCTACCAGAGTTAACAAGGTCGCAGACCTTTATTGCCAACTAAAAAATGCTCAATCTGTAATTAGCACGAACCTTCTATCTCTCTTCTTCTTCATTCCAGGAATAGTCTCTATGCCTGGTATGGCTTCACTTTTGCCCTCTGGTCCTTGGTCTTCCAATGCCTCTCTTTAACGGCTTGTATTATGCGACTTTCATAATGAATTCTCTCCCTTGGCATCCGCATTACATTTTATTTCCATTTTTCTTTGTATTCTTCTACTTTTTGTGGAGTCATTAGTATATTCTTGAAAGTTAAAACAAGAATAGAATTATAAATAGAAATTTATTAAGTAATTGCAGTTCGCAATGTGCTCTATGGATCAGGATGATGTACACTGTACAATAAGACAAAAGGACCTAAAACTATTATAAAGATTGGAAATGAAATTTTTCCGATCAGTAAGAGGTAGTACCATTACAGATAGAAAGAAGAATTCAGGCATAAGAGAAGAAGTTGGTACTCTGGCTCTCTATGGTTGTTAATTCTATTGCTGTTTAGGGCTCATACTCCTAGGGTGACGACGAGAGTAGCGACTAGAATCCTCGTATTTGGATAATGCTTTGTTGGAATCGTAAATATTGACGTGAAACGTGCTGCTGTTACATACCTGCCCTACCAAGTTTAGTACAGTAACGTGGGAATCTTTGGGTAACAAGTGCTGTCCTCACCCCTCCGCTCCTTAACCGAAAAATTCCAAACGAGCTCTCCCATCCATAATATCTCTCTACGCGCAGTTGACTACCATCATGTTTTGTTACCACTATTTGTGCCCATATAGGGTTAAAAAAACTTGACTGAAGTCAAATAGAGTCGGATAAAAAATGTAAATGCCGCAAAACGAATTAAACTTATGGAAAAGGTCGTTGGTGAGCCCTATATCTCCTCTGTCCTCATTGTAATTTTGACAAAGCTTCCACAATCGCCGGTGAGGAAGCTTTTCCTTGTCCGGAAAAAATTGGAGTTTATTTCTTTATTTTATCCTGCTATAGGTTTACGTTGAATCTTTTGCAGCCTCTGGTATTGTATAAATGTAGCATAGTACTTAGCAAATGGCATTGGTGTTAGTTGTTTTCCTATTTCTTACACGCCAGAGGTCGCAGGAGATATAATGAGTAACTTAAAGAATAAACTAGATAAAGTAAGTATTTTACGTGATACCGTCGGATTTAAGAGGAAATACCTACCTTGGCACTACACTAACTTGATAATGACTTGGTACTCTAGCGGCCGCGCTAGGTTCTCCTACTGTCGGTAATAACCGGAAAAACAGGACTGGTGTGCCAGAAAGTGTGATCAATCTCCTGTACTGGGATTCTAACCCAGATCCCTTGATATTTAGCCGAAAGATCTAACCTGTTAAGCTATCCAGGCGTTCTATTTCACTTTGAATTTCATGGAGAATTTAAGGAGCGAGATTTTCTCACGAGGTACCGTGCCTGCCACGCCATAAGGTACGCGTGTCTGTACGCTTAACGCCATTGTCCCCGAGGTAATATAAACTTCAAACACAGTTTTTTGCTTTTGTCAAATTCGAAGAACTAGCGGAATTGGCTGAGCAGTAAATTCAACGAAGTCACCCATCAGTTTTCGCAAATGCATGAAATTCACATTGGCACAGCGTGCATTATCGTTCGTCACTTACTTCCGTTTCGATGAAGCAACACTGGTTTCTTGGTGTACTCTGGCCCTGGCTCCAGTACACTGCCTTGCAGCGTGCCGAGTCGCCCCTCCCCTAAACCACTCTTACTACCGCTCCTGCTTTAACACCCCTACATTTCCTTTTTCCTTCCTCTCCTTCTCTCGCCTTTCTTTGATCGGTTCGATTTGTTCATCCCATTCCCTCTTGGCCTACAGCGCCATGTTGCAGGAACGATCCATTCCTTATCCCTCCCCCACCCTAAGGGGGGAATTAAATGTTAAGGCCAGTGAACTTAAGGTCCCAATTTCTCGTAATAAAGACGAGCGAAACACATATATTTCCTTGGCTCCCCTCGGTCATCCGAACCAACCCAGAATAATAAAAGAAAACCCTCTCTTCTCTCCTCGCCCCTTACATTTCCCAACCCTTTCCAATCCTCCCTCCCAACATGCATTCGTCTTCATCTCTCCTCTTGCACCATTTCCTCCGTTGTCTCCTCTTAATGGGATCATGTCACTCACATTCACTATTCCGAAAGATATTGGCTCTCCCCTCTCTCTTGACTTGTGGTCACTTTTAACGTCCACCCAACCGTCAGCTAGATAGTCCGCTCTCCGTTCTTCCCTTGTATAAGGCTTGTATGTCATTTAGTCTCTTTTCCATTATGCCCTCTATGCCATCCTGCGGAGCGTGAAAGTGAGTTGGAATATATGGACATATCACGTTAGTGGGGTGCTTTTTATGCCAACACTCGTTATTTTCCATGGAGAGAAATGATTAAATGATACAATTAGAAAATACGCATATTAGATTTAATTACGACCAGGGGTGGGATAACAATTCCTTCTTTCGCGTTGTTGTTGTAGTTATCCGAAACGCAAGCAGATCCAATGCTCAAAATTACCGTCATAAAAGCGCACTCAATTCATTGAAATCAGTCATTTAAAACACCTGACAAAATTTTAAGAATGACGGTCAATGTTTCGCTCTCGTGAGTGCAATTGAAATATAATGATAACGCGAGCGCATGCGTAAAAGAGGACAGTGATTGCGCCCCAGATTTTAGCGCATAGCATCATCATCAGGTCTGATGACTCCATACGCTGAAACCTGTTTTTATTATAGTTTGTATAGGGAAATTCAAAATTTATCATTTTATTATAATCGCTTCCACCTAGTAACGCTGGAAACTACCTCGTCTTAAGGGAGAGAAAACTTCCATTTCTTTCTGGAGTATTTTATAATTTCTGGTCAAATATTTTCTTGGTATGAAAACAGAAAATAAAGTGTTCTACCATCGACAATGATCACCCCAACTAACCAACAGTCATTTGTGCAATACCCTTCTTGAAATTTATGGAAAGCCGAAGTTATATTACGGATAACGTTAAATAAACAGTACTAGGTCGATATAAATTAACTTGAATTCTCTTCAGGAATTAAGGGTATGAAACCAAATGGTATCATTTGGTTTTAATTTAACAGGCACATTTCCTTATGAGTTGTCGACCTTAAAGTAATTATTATATAAAGACCATGAAGTCACTATACTTCTGGATGAATTACATAGCCAATACATGAGAAGATGAAATCAATCCTCAGTGAATATGTGAAATTCAGACTGAAAACGTTATGCGCGTGGACATGGATTTGAACCTAGGTCCCCCAACTTAGCGTCTCAGTTCGAATCTCCATTCCCAGCTTTGTTTTTAGCTCTGTTTTTCCAGCAGGAAAAATGTTCGTCAACAGAGTTAAAATTGAGAACTAGACCCGATTTGGTTCCCAGAAGTAGTGGTTTTTCAGTTGCATTCCCTTTGTATGATTTGTTTTCGTGTTGTGATCTAAATTTCAATTCGCAGAGTGGGAGATTTCCACTGGGTCTCTTATGCATTTTTCTTGAATAAAACTGTCAAGACGTTTACTTCGGTTTAATCTCGCTGTATTTGATTCTGAAGCATCCTATTTCATCAAAGAGTTGAAGAGATCGCAGAGGTTGCTTCCCTTCAAAGAATTCAAGCACTACTTTTTCGTAAATTGCCACAGGGCTTGTGCGAAGAGTTGGGGAATTCTCTATTTCTCCAATGTAACTTTCCCAGCCCGATCCAATACCCTGAGGCTAAAATGAATACGGGCAATAATTGGTTTCGGGCAAGATCAATATCGACTCGTTCTCGGGTCTACACTTTGCTCTTGTTTCCCATGATTTTTAACGGAAACCAATTGTTTTTCGCCTTTCCCTCACGTTTGACGCCAGAGAGAATTTCCAAGACAACTAGAATAAGTATATTTTCGTAGCGGTTCCAGCAGGGGTAGCATTTGAGACTTGCTGCGTGCTGAGTATTTTATAGCACTGCGTTCCTCCAGTGGTGTGGCCAAAAAGAACTCTTAAAAGCCACGAAATCTTACCTCAGTATAAGTTGCCTAGAATATATTCCATGTGCTAGAAGCATCGAGACACCCACTCATGAGGTTCTAAACGAAAGCACGAAAAGCATTATGAGGGGAGGCTCTTGTAGCTTTATTTTTGAAAGTATTCGGGGAAACTCAGGGGATCTGAATTCCAAAACATTTGAATGACTTTTTTCTCTGTGAATTGGTGTGTGACACAGATCAAAGAATTGAATAAAAGAAGGAATAAGATACTATAGCAGGTTTGTATCGTATCGTATTGTACGATAGCCCTGAATCTATTAGAACGCGCAATCGGCCATACTGAATTGATCAGTAGCGTATTAAATACGTCAAAAATATTGTTATTTGTAGTGGAACTTTCGCTCTACGCTGTCTAAACTCTCAAAGCTGTTAAAACGTTGTAGACAACGACACGAAGTTCACGATTGCGAGCACAATTCGAAATTTTATGCTAGTTTACTCGTAGAAACATCTCGCTTCTTTAGCCCGTAACCACAGAAACGTGGTCTCTAATATGACAAAGAGGCAGATAAACCATATCTTTACCTCGTTTCCGAATGCTCCAAAGTGCTTCCGAAACTTTTTAATTAGATCGTATGAATGATAGATTCAGACTGAATTCCAAAAACTCAGTCGATGGCCACCCGCGGTATTTCAGGTCTCATGTCTGTTTTCATGTAAGCTTTTTACATAATAACGTAACCTGTTTTATTGTTCGTCAATTTGTTTTTTCGTAACGTTTTTTTTTTCGTTTCATTCGTTCCCACTTCTTTTTTTGAACGAGTCATAATCTTTGTAAAAACCATAAAACCTTATTTGATTTTAAATGTTAAATTATCTGGAACCTTTGAAACCAAACCAATATATATCCAGTTCAGAAAATTGGCCGAGCTTTTTGAGAAACGATAAACCATATCTACTTATAAACAAACCTATTTATATTTCCACATAAATAAAATGAAACAGCTGGATTTAAAAATGTGCAGCGAAACAATTGAAAATGTTTATTCTTATTTAGCGGGCGACGAATAATCGACAATTACTGCAGAAAAGTTCGCTGTTTACAGGGGTGAGACATCGTTAGTGGATTCAGTTCATATATCTAGTTAATAGAGTTTAAAATAAATTTGTATACCTAACTGCGTCTGTAGTACACTTTCTCGCGATATTAACACAAAAATAACGCACGACATCCATATTGAGGGAAAAAATGACTGCGCTCACTTAAACTGGGGGTGCGACCTCAATTGTAATATTACCTCGCTTGAACTGCCTCGACATCTTCTACATCAGCGCTTTATCTAAGGGTTTAAAGCTTCATTTAAATGGCTGGTGTACACAATGCATAACTCTTCACACTCTCTATCTCTCCTTATTTCAGAATTAATTGTGGCTTTTAACCCTGTTGCCGTCGGCTCACTTGGTTATTGCTCGAACAGTTTCCTCCACCCTTTCCGCTGCAGTACACTTAAATTATCTCCTTCCCTGCCCTCTAAAAAAATATCGAACCAGTTTCAGCGTCCCCAGTCCGCCTCATGGGCGCCACGATGTAAGTAAATGCCTCGTCGCCTTTCGCAATGGGGAAAAGCGACTTCGCTCGAGAACTGGGTCTCGGTAGGGTGGGGCCCTAAAAGTTCTAAAGTGATCCATTGTCCCTCGGCGATGGAATTTCCCGCCGAGCCGTAAGGGTAAGGGGTTAGTTAATAACGTGGAATCAATTCATTTCATGATGCGACGTTCCTGGGTTAAAAGATCTTTTCACTGATGGGATTGATGTGGTGGTCATGCTTTTGGGTCTGTCCACTTAATCACTCATTCGCCCAGCTCTTTGAGTTGAAGTAACACACAAGGAGGGATGGAGAGTTGGGGAGAGATCAAGTTGATAGTTGGGAAATTCAATTCAAAGATGGGAAAGTTGGAATTAAGATATAATTAAGGTGGCCGGAGTGGTAATTTTGGGTCATTGAGTACATATTTTAATAATTTCAAATTCGAATTGAGTCGAAAAAACACTATGACCATATTTCTTTTAAGTACGTCTGTTTATGCGATGGAGTTCTACCATACATGCTGTAATTAAAATGAAACAAGAACTAAATTTAACTTTTTTGCGTTAATTGAAGCATTTTAAGACGAGTTATTAATGGTTTTAGGTGTGGTGTTTGAAATATAGGGGAATATAGTGTTTATTTGTTTCGAATTTATGACCGGGCGTGGAGCCTTGATATTTGGTGCAAGCATTGCAATACTATGAAATGTGTTATTTTGCGTATGGTAGAAAATATGTTTATGTGTAATCGTAATATTACGAAAAATATATCATGTGCCAAATGACTACGATGACTTACAATAGCATTTCAGTGTATCATCCGATTTTCGCATTATGTCTGCACCGTTATCCTCAATTATCCAAAATTCCTCCTTATGATGGCACGGACACTGCATCAAAGCTGGACAAGATACTTATTTAAATTACAAAATATATAAAGTATAATTTTTTTAATGTAAAAGTTAATTTCATAATCTGTAGGTCAATTTAGCAGTCCAGAGGTCATAATATGTGGATCTTTTTAATTTGTGCATTCTGAAATATATGTATAGCAGAAGTTCCATGGTGTTTATTGGTATAAGAAGGTTTCTTGACTACAAATTGTGAGTACTTGTAGTTTTAAGAAATTAGCTCCTTCGCGGCATCGCTGCCATACCCTTCACGTGGTACAAATCATTAACATCGTCATAGGTATTTTACAAAATGTGTGATGGTCCCCGAATGGTTACTGAGTTGTCAGGCAGGTGCCACCATCGATAAAATTGACCTACTGAAATGCAGCAGTCCCCGTTATTCTAGCCCGGGTAACCGAGATTTCAAACTACCGTATTTGAAAATAGTTTTATCTCGTTTATTCACCTGCACAACGCATAAATATCTTGTTAAAAATATATTTCCTCACGAATCTATTATTTCAAATCTAATTATGCAAAGTAAAAATGTATGTCGTTCGATGACGGGGCATTAAAACGTCTAACTTTTTCCGTGACTTTGTGATCGGAATTTTAATTCCGTGTTATTCAAATTTTCTTCTACTTTTGTTACCGACTAGGATTTTGATGACTCCACAGCAACGTCATTCAAGTGTAAATAATGATTCCCTACCGTGTCAGAACTCATTTCAGTGGCACTCATTCATTCATCAATGTCACGCATGAAAAATGGTACTGTCCAGAAACGAATCGTCCTTTCTCAACGAATAAAAGAATTCGCGTCCTTATGCCATGTATTCCCTAGGGAGCACTCTATGTGTGATTCTTACTCTTTGATTTCACGTTACATTTCAAGTTGTTAAATTGATATTTCACTCACTTTGCGATCCTTATTTGAACTTTTTTCAATTATTCGACTGTTAGAGCGCGTTAAAAAAATGAACATGAAGTCGTGAACATTACCAGTTTTACCAAAACAGTCTTATTTTTTACAGTACCAACACCTCCACCGTGCTAATTCTGCCTAATTTCCTCTTATTTTTAATAGTAGCTGAAGCGTAATTAAATCGTGGAATTATGCTTTATTGCGCTAAAATATAATTTACGGTTAATTTGTATCCTTATCGGTAAATGCAAATTCAGGTAAAATTATCTCTACTTTTGAATAAATTTGCTTCATGATTCAATTGGAATGTTCCAAATGTTTCTGGTATCATAGCTATTGTGCATGTGTGAAGCAACTGTTTCATGAGGTTTTGATTTAGTAAAATTTATCCACTTTTTCTTCTTTATGCTTCTGTAACATGCATCTCCATTAAGCCTAATAGTGTTCATTACTCCTCAAACTGTCGCATTGCGCCAGTGCTCAAGCCGTACTGAGATGACCATAAATCCGTGGAAAATTTCATCGAGCTCCATTGTCGTGACTTTAACTGCTCATTCGCCAAAATGAAGCCAACCCTCGTCTGGCGTATGAGTTACCGCCGACCTGACGGGGCTCCAGGCCGGCTGCGTACTTCAAAGGAATTCGTCGTGATGCCACGCATGCCCTCTGGGCAATGCGGCCCCGGCACTTACATTATACATGTCACCGCGGAAAGCTCAATAATTGCGCCCAAATTTCGTGGCTGGTGGGTTTATCGTATATCAGCGCCTCGGCATGGCGCGTTGCCGAACTGCGAGGAGCCGAGACTTTTCCCCGATGCCGCGAGCGCTAGCACTGCAGTGACACCCTTGGTCGCCTGGGGAACGCGACGCACGGCTCCCTTCAAAAAAAGGGAATACGACGAGCTGACGGTGTATTTTATTGACGTCCGAACGCAAGGTGCCTTGCACACCCTCGGTAGTGTGTGCATCCGGTACAATAAGGTCCCTCGGCCGGAATTTCAATGAAGGAATTCCATTTTTGCTGTCCCTTGTGCGGGTCATTGCAATAAAATACCAGCCTTCTTTCTTTTCTGCCCTTCATGCGTTAGGCTGCATAGCCTGCTGCTGAAACAATCAGCTTCAGTCGACCAGCATTATGATAACCTTATAAGAGAAATTTAGCTTATATATTAAGAAAATTCTGGATATATGGTTCTGCTCCATTCATTCTAAATGGTTTCGCCTCTTGGCTTAGTACTCGAAGTTATTTTGTCTTCTAAATTAAAAATTTGTAAGTATCCTCTCATAATTTAGTTTTTCATACTGCCTTGTAATGTCCAACGTTCTACTGTTCTTAGGAGTATTACTTAAGCTTATGTGATTTTCTTTCTGCCTCCATTTGGGAGAATCCGTGTCTCGCTACCATACAGTACTACTGAAACTGTTTTCGCTTTGTAAAATTTCAATTTGTTTTTTTACTATATTGTATAGGGTTTTCTGATTTTTTCCACAAACTTATTTAAAACTTTTCAGTTTATTTTTTGACATATTTACCTATTTTAGTAATTTAAACTGAGCACCTCTCAAAATATCATGGTTTAAATTATGATTATGGAAACTGGTTCCCTGTTATTTCTTTACTTTATACTGACTTTTAAGCTTTATTGCATCGTTCGATTCGGCTTCAAAGTGTCATCAACCGGTGGAGGGTCAGCAAAATTTTCTGTTGTCTTTATTAGTTATTATTGTGATTGTTGGGGGAGGTAAGATAACATGTGGTGTCTAAATAACATGCGTTTGGCCACATTCGTACACACAAATTCTTGATTCATGAATCAAAATTGTCGTTTCTGGACTTAAGTTGAGAACAATTTCAATTTTTTCTCGTCGATGTTGCTGGCTATTGATTTCGGTATATTCCAACATCAACGGCTATTTGTGTTGAAAGAAATCCATTTGCAAAAGACGATTTATATCGTGCATGCTTTTCAGTGGACAGTAACCTTCTTTTCTTATATAATTTTTATCATAAACATTATATTTATAATTTATTTCTCTTCGTCTTTGACTTTTCTAATCAATAACTGCATTACAATCCTAAAAACTACATCGTGTAGTTTACAATTTTTTCTAAATTATCCGAGCATCCATATAGACGAACGTTCTATATCGAATAGCCCTGGTTCTAACTCGAATGATGCCTCAAAATTCCGAAAACTGTGAGTCTTTTTGGGTTCCAGTTCTTCTTAGAAATTGGGTCAGAAAATGGATAGGAAAATGCCTCCATAGTATGCTAATATAAATTTCATTCGTCGTAGAGGATAGCGCTCAGTATCCCCGTCTCCCCCTCTCCCCTGTAAAACCAACTCCGTGGCTTCGTTTATCGATGAATCCTTGAGAGAAGGAAGAATGGTACGGTCCTATAATCTGTTCCTCGGATCCGCTTATCGAAAATTATCTAATCTAGATCTTTCACTCGGCATATTACACTCTTGTGTTAGCATAGTTTATCCCATGAAACGTTCCTAGTTCGTGAAAAATAATACCTTTGTATTTGGAAAAGAACCCGCAAAGAAACTTATGGAAATCCCTTGGATGGGATCAATGGTAATCAACTAATGGCAATTAAAGGTAATCAAATCGTTTTGCGGACAGATACCTATATTACATAAAAATATGCGTCAGCTTGAATAATTTAGTCCATGGATATCAGCGCTTTTTTTAAACTGTTGATAAAAATCAGCTATTAAAACTGTTTTACGAGCCCTTAATGAGGAAATGATTAAAAGAAGGCGAGTTCTCTAAGCCTAACAGAAAAACTAATTTCTTTAACTTTGCCTACTCCGAAGGGGAATAGCATGATGAGTTTGTATGATACAGCGCGACAGACTGACATTCATTTTTCACGATTCATAAACGTTTTTTATTATTAAATACTACAAGGAAATTCAAGGAAGTTTAATTATTAGTTATAATGCATTTTGTATAATTTTTAAACTTCCTGTATCAAATTATTTAGTGCAACGTTATGCGATAATTAATTAGAATAGGTTAACATCCCTAGAATTACAGACAGAGCCATGTCTACAAATGTTTTGGAGTATTAAATTACTTGCTACTCTATGATTTTCTCCGATCTTATCACACTTATTTTGAAAAATCATATAGTGAGCAGGTGGTTTACAAATAAATGGTTTTTATAAATAAATACATTTAATGAACCTAAATGCATAAAATACTCGCGGCGTGACTGTCTGATTGCCAGAACTTCCTGGAAAATCGCAGATGGACTAAGAAAAGGAACTTGCCCCCTCCCCATTCCCCGAATGTGTAAATATCCCAATGGTCTAGTATGGGGTAAGCTTTACTCTCACCTATCAAAACCAACCTATGGGTTAAAAAACCTAGTGAGTTAACTGTTGTATACATATTTTTATATATATTTCGTATTCCCTGTAGACATTTTATATTTCGTATTCCCTGCAAAAATTTTCTTGAAAATTAAGGACAATGCACTCCATTAAAGTATTCCATAAAAGTACTCCAGTATACTTTTTCCCGTTAGGAGACAGGCGCTGCCACGCACATGGTGACTACGGTTGGGCTTCGCTCGGCGCCGCTCAAAACGCACGATGCACATATACCCCACCGCTGTCGCTCTTCCCCGTTCTACAAAACCAAACCGATACCCTTGCGTCAATCCCTTCCTCTTCGCCTTGTTTTTTGCGTTCCTCTCCCTGCGCTTTTTCCCAGTACTCTATCGATCTGTGGTTGGTACTTGACAGTTCCTGGGAAGCGGTGGAGTATTTCGTGGGTTTTTTTTAAATTTCTATCGTTACCAAAGCGTCTGTTCTCTTGCACTGCCTTCTTTGATTGCTCCTTATGTTTTTTTCAGCTCTTTAACCCTATCTTTCATTTTCTATTTCCCCATTTTCTAACAATACCTCTTAGAATGTTTCTAAAATATATATACACACAGGTTATGGCTATCTTAAATGAGAACGTGCGCCATTCATTGAGTTTGGATGAATAAATTTAATATCTTTTTTGATGTGTGAATCAACTCATCTCATTCAGGAAATCAGTTTTGTATTTAATGTGTCATGTGTCCCTTCTTCACACATTTTAAGTAAAATATTCATAAATCTTTTTATCATCTTTCACTTGTTAACTGCAGCGTACGTCACGAAATTTGCCTCTTTCCATGGCAAACCATAATTTTTTACCATAAAAACCTGTTTTACTTTGATCACAAAACTCTGACCTAAGCATGCATCACTAACTACAAGTGGGAATATAAGCATCTTCATAAAAAATGGAGTTCATATAAGGTTGCAACAATGACGAAGATGACATTTGACTTATCTTGTACCGTCTTTCCATCCCGGCGTTTTACCTCTCATTACTTCTGGTCCATTTTTTCTGCTTTATCCAGAATTTCTCTGTATGAATTCCTCTCACCTGTTCAATCCAACCCTTCTTTTTGTACTTTCCGCATCCGGATAATTTTTACAATCCTGAAAATATTTTGATCAAACATTTCAAAAACCACCTTTCTCATCAAACTTTTATGTTCGAATTGATAACATGGTGGAAGAAAATACGAGTGACCTTTCATATATATTTCATATCGTCAATCGATGCCTTCACTTTTGCGTCATCATTTAATGGAGGTCAACTCAAATCGGATGATAATCTTCCTTTCAGTTCTCTCTTGTAACTCTTTAAAATGACGTTAAAGCAAATAACCCTTTCGATATAATTAAAGTAACATAGAAAATGGCAAAATCTTTTCCATGACGCTGAGAGAAAACACAGTGGTAAAATTTCCATCATTTAACAAGTACCGAACATGGTTTCGACACGCACTCTCATTTTTAAGGTCTTTTAAATGACTGCGTGTCGACACGATATCCGGTAATTATTAAAAGTGTGTGGAACTTTTACGACTGTGTTTTCTCTTTGCATTATGGAGATTGAACATTTCCACAAAGTTAAGTCCGTATCTCTTTCGTAGAAAACCTTATCTTGCATCATCATCATGATTAGTCGTTTAATCCTAAGACTGACTTACTACAGCCCTTCTTCCCCTCCCATCGTATGCTAATTCTCTTACTCCATGGTTGTTCTTCTTCGATATTTTCCATTTTATTTAAACTTGTCTTCCACTCATCCAAATTTCGCTCGTTTACTTTTCTTTAAAATCAGATTTTGGAATCGTGCGATACTCCACGAATGTCTGCGGGATAAGGAGATAATCGATCGTAAGGAAAGGAATTTTTAAAAAATGAATTGAATGAGTTTTCTATTCCCTTAAACTCACCCTCTCCCATGCGCGGATCAATGCATTGACATGCATTTGCACTCTTCCGTGCGCGCATGGATTGCAAATCTTCCCTCCCCATCCCCTTGTTCTGATCCTCCGTTTCCCGCATTTCACCTCTTCCCGTCTCGTCCCGTCTCTATCAGTCCAGAAAATACGGGGGTATTGTCAATTCATCGCCTTGTTATTTTTTTACATATTCGCTGCAACCTCTGATAGCTTCTGCAATTTGGTTATTTTCACGAAAAACTTCCTGAGAAAGCTCGCATATAAAGCGTATGACTACTGTCGTTAACGCTTGAATATTTTATGTGTGCATTTTATAGTAATTGTGATACGATGAATATATACTTGTAGATATTTCCTGTATCTATTGCACTCACGCTGCGATGGTATCTTTACACAGATGTGACCTTTTAAGACCTTTTAATCTAAATCTCTTGCAACAAAATTATTATTACTACTGTAAACGCGTTGAAATGAGTGATAATAAATATCCGTATCCGTCTATGTATCTACAATACGCCTTTTTCTCGTATTGTTTTGTTGGGTATTTGTCAGAGTGTAAATTTAATCGGGTATAGTGAATGAAAGCCGAATTACGTGGGTTTTTCTTCTTAGATTTCCGTATGATATCTTCCAGATTTATGTGTGTTATGCAGTAGATCGAGGATTATTTGACGCTTACTACTCCCGATGTTATACACCTTTCTATCAATTCTTTGTCTAAGTATAAGGCCCTTCTTACATGCAAATTCGTGAAAAAGGTTTGCTGGAGAAATACAGTATACAAACGCCGGCACGAAGTTCACGGCAACTAGCTAATTTTACGTTAAATTCAACGTTACTCGCTGAGACATCTCGTTTCTTAAATCTCTTATTCATGTCTCCATTAATCTTCAAACACTCTCTATCGCTCCTTATTTTAGAAATAATTTTGGCTTCTAACTTTCTCAACCCTGATGCCATCGGAATCAATTCTTTCTCTTTGTGAAAGGCACTTATTGAGGTAGCTTTAGCGAGACATTGCTTCACATGAAATTCGATGAATTTCGCCTCATTATAAAGAAAAGTATTTCATCCTTCCGATAGTAAAAAACACCAACCACTTATCTTTCCAATAGTAACAAAATATTGGCCATTTACTGCTCCACTTTCTGACATATTTACAAAAAAACAGCCATTTCCTTGGGAAATGGTAAAGCACTCCAGTGAGAAATAATTTAAAAATGAGAATTTTCTAAGGAGTGAATATTGTCAGGAGTATAAAAGTGCATAGTTTTTATGCTTTATCGGCTATTATTAAAACTAAATCAATTACTCACCGCAGTAATTTTTACAGAATTGCAAAAATATCTTTGGTTTTGAGGGCTTTTTCAGCGTCCGGCGTGAAAAATATGAGTCAATGTGAAACCTTATAAATCTTTTTAGTTAATCGCTAAGAGTTTCTTTATTTATGACATTTTTGTATCATTAATATAGCATTATTTGTATAACACTTCTTACAGTCGCTTCAATTTAAAAGTAAAATTCAAATATGGTCCCTATTATGACCAGGAAAAATGTCTCTGAAGCTACCTCAAATGAAAAATTCGTGAAACCTGTTGCTGGAGAAATACAGTACACAAAATGACCAAATTAATCTAATATTTTACGCAAATAACCCAGTAGCATACCTTGAGAGGAAATAATATATATTCTGCTTCGACCGGACCTAGTCAGGCTTTCCTTCATCCTTCGGGACCCAGAGCGCTTCTATTCAACCCATACCTTTCGCCTCGACACGTCTTTCCCGTTTCCAAATATATATCTTTCGTTTTTTCCTCCTCCGGCCTCTTTCGTCGGCTTTCCCTCTACCTCACCTTTCCGCTTCGTCCCCTTTCATTTCCCTTGCCCCTTTCGCGCCAGGGCCAGAACACGTCCCCCCTTATCGATTCCCTCCCCTTATGCCTCCTTCGCCGCTTCTACCGAGCGACTACGACTGGCCCCTTGCGCCTGGCGACCGAAAATAATTCATCAACCGATAAAAAGAGGAGTGACTCCATGGCGCGAGGAGGAAGACGCAAACCCCGTGTATATCTCCGATGTAAACGGGCCCCGGGGTGTCTTCGCGGGATTTTTAGTTTTATTTCGCGGGCGCCGCCAAGGTTGCTGTTTCTGAGGATGATGATGTCCCGACGGCAATAAATCAGGCGGTTTTTTTGTCGCAATGTTTCAACAACGCCACTCCAACCCTCTCTCATACAATGTTATTCCCTCCTCTTCTCTATCTCTTTCTTGCCACTAGACCACTCAAACGAAATTACGGCTCGTCTCTCGGCCCGTGTGACTAACTGGCGTTATCTAGTCCTGCACTGGGCATGAAGTGTGCTCGATACGGCCACAGTCTAGTATTATTGAGTCACGACACTCATTACTTATTTCCCTATGCTGAAAATTTCTGAGGATAACGGGACTAGACTACCGTAACTTTTCTAACCATGGTATCACCTTTGCAGAGTCATGTGCAGGTGTACATAAGAGCGTAGTTTCACAAAAATGTCATTTCCCATGACCGGCAATCGATCCCGAACGACTCGGTAGCTTGAAAGATCTAAGGCTTTCCCGGCGTGTAGCGATATTGGTGGTTCTTTGGGTTTCCGACCGAGTCAAACACTCCATTTCTGCCGACGTTTCATTGAACGAGTCGTTCATCGAAACGTCGGCAGAAATGGAGAGTTTGACCCGGTCGTAAATCCGAAGAACCACCGACTCGGTAGCTTCATTGGCTCAGCGCGATATTGATGGATCTGTTTTCGAGTCCCGGTCAGAACGAATGATTTTTCTTCGGCAGAATTTCACACACCCTATGCTATCTTGCTGCTTACTTTGGTTTCATCTCTATTGGTTGGAAAGTATAACTAACTATATCAACAACCATGCTCTGATAATAAATGCACTACACCACAACACTGAGTACATAAAGCGACATGTCAAAAAGTTATAAATTCATATTTAGAAAAAACTGCACTTTAAAAATATAAAAATATTAAGTTGCTTTTATCTAAGGTCATTCTGCTACAAGCTATTTCTCCTCCACCATACACTCGCATCTCTAGTGAATTACATTGAAGTGATGGCAATAATCCACAGCACTGAGAACAAGTTAGTGTGTTTATATGAATGTGTATAAGACTTGTATTAAAAAACTTCTGGAATGCAATGTAGAATATAAAACAGCGTTAAGCAACCGTGGGTATGGATAGACTGAGATTCATAGTAAGCTTTTATAGTGGTAGCGAAACATAAAGGCAAGAGGGGTGAAGGATTTTAGTGGAAGAGTCCACTGCCTATAAATTTCTTTCTTGTAGGGGAGTAAATTGGTCTCCGCGTTCGCCTAACAGGATTCCCAGGGTCAAAATCCGTCATTGCCGATTTCAAAATGCTCCATTATTATTCACATATACTTTCTAGCTCTCAATGACACTTCGTGGAATTGTGTACTTGAGCGTCTCTAATGGTTGCAAACACATCAGCGCAATTGGATGAAGCTTCGTTTTTGACCGTTAGAATTGTCGTAAAATTCCCTGTTGACACTTTTCCGACGCCCCACGTTAAATATAGCCATGTTGGCAGCGTTGCTTACCATGTTCTGTCCTTCCCTCCGCTCCTCAGTCAACCCCTTTAATGCAAGCCTTCACCTCATCGACTTGCTGTTATTTACTTTCATCTTGGTTGGCGAATGAATTTCGGGCCCCACAGCCATTGAAGGAAAAAATGCGGTGATTTTTCACTGGAAAGAAAGATGCTGTGGAGGAAACACATCAGAGCAAGGAAATCGCAAGGCCTAGGAAAAAGGATAGCACGTATAAGTCAATACATGAATATTGCAAACTCAAATGATAGGTGAGTGTTCTTTGGGAGAGCTGATAAATCAGTGTCGGTCATCTTTTTACATAACACAATGTAAATATTTCTGGAAAATATTTTCATTGTCTGCTAGAATTTTCTTATCTCAAAATTCTAAAAAAAAACCTCTCGATGTTTTTAGACATGTAGTAAATATTTGAGTACCACGCTTTCTCATGTTTAGATAAGGTCTTCCATACTGTTCTTGTGGACATCAGGATATCTATTCTAGAAGACATCTAAACAATATTTATGTCACTGATCTAGTGTATTGCAATAATAACTGGGCAAATTCAATTTCTATATTAAGCAAATTCAAAAAGCAAAAGTATTGGAAAATAAAAGTCATTGAGTGACAATCCAGGACGGTAAGGAGTTCCATAAATTAACTTTCTGGCAATCCACATAAGGCAATAAATGACAATATATTGATTTTTACTGATTAAAACAATTTCAAGAAGCTAATTATTATAAATATTGAAGGAATATTTTCTAAACATAATTCATTTTTCCTCGCTTTTTTAATTTTATTAAGTGCTTCAGATATTTTCTAAATATCTTGTTAATATTTAAGATACCTGAGACGCTGAATAGATAGAGTAGATATTTAGAAAATATTGTGAGCTTTGTGGGTAGGCTTAACACCATTAATTAAGCGATGCCTATGTTTAGCCCAACATGGATGGATTGTATGACACGGAGGACTCACGGGTTTATTCTGGAAAAAGAGCATGCAGGCATATAAAAAGCCACAAGCCAAAAATGAATAACGGAATTCGGAACCATAAAAATGTTGTTAATGTTGTAATAATTTAGGTAATTTCATGTGTACAGGCTGGATAGCTTTTGTGATTACATACATGTAAATTCACTATCCTTCAAACCACACTTCATGAAATTTAAAGAATTAACTGGAGAGTTTTAGGAGTGGAGTTAGCACTGAAATTGTTGTTAATTCATTTTATGTTTCATTCGGCCTCAAAAGTTGTCTCCCGATATCCTCAACTTTAATGGAATGGGATGGAAATATATTTATTCTTTATTGTTTTTTTATGGCTAAAAAAGTATTCATTTAAAATCATGAAAGTTAATGAAAAATTCCATGGAAATAAACAAAATATTCCAGGGAATGCATAAAAAAGTCATTTTAAGACAAATTGATGAAAGTTCTGATGATTTTTTTAAATCTCACGTTTATCAATGCTAGTTTTCTCCGAATATTTAAAGGATCGACAGTTTTTATTAAATTAGCTCTCTAAAATTATTTTTATTTCGAATAAAATAGTTTCACGGCGCCATTGTATTTTTGAATAACCATTTGACGTTTGAGTGAAAAAGTATTGTCGTCACTTTAAAAAAAATTTAAATAGTCATATATGGCAGTTGTATTCATTCTCAAATATTGCTCACCTTATCTTATGAATTATTTTGTTTTGATGGATAATTGCTTGAGTACTTATGTGTTTATCTCCAAGTTCATACATTCTTTCCCTTCTTTTCTTTTCCCTCAACTAATAAGATTGACATTTTAAGCCTCTAAACTTGCGTAACACATTTTTCCCTATGAATGTTTCAAACAGAAAATCTACTTATCAAACATGTGTACAAAAATAGTCTTAAATGGATTTTGAGAATTTAGGCTTGCGGTCAGGGCTGCTGTTAGTATAAAATGGTGCGGGACCAGTCTTTTTAAAAATTTTAGTTTCCTCATTATTTGGCGACACTATCGTGCACGGGTCCCTGAACTCACCGAAAGGAAGAAGCGCTGATTCTATTTCGGGAATCTCCCTGCGTAACCTTGGGCGAATTGACGAACGTTTTTGAGCATTTCCACGCGAGGAACTCCCCAAAGAGAGAAGTCCCAAATTTGGCCACCTCGGGAGTGACTGATAACGCCCAGGGAGTTATTCTTGCCGACAGGAGTTGGAAAGCGCATTAAAAGGGCCCCAAATGAAACGTCTGAGCCCCGTCCTCTCTCTCCTCCAATCCCTATCGGCAATGAAAGGGAAAGTGGATGAGGTTTTGCGGGGGCCAAATTAGATTGGTTCCCGAGTTTGTCATCCAACCTCCCCCCCCCCCCCCCCCCCCCCCCCCGCCCTAGGGTTCACTTTTGGTGAAGAAATCCTCGCCTTCCTTGGCAGACGAAAGATAGCACGAACGGAGAAAGATATTTTTGTGAGAGTGGACCTGGATGGTGATGAAAAAATTACAAAGAAAATGGTTTTATTGACGGTAGGTCAGAAATAAAAAAACTAGTTACTCTTTGCCAACGTTTCGGAATATAATGTATTCCATCATCAGGGCTCGGAATAAATTATTCCAAGACTTATACTTCGGCGTGTGCATACTTTGATCCAGTTTCTCGGAAAATGGATACATTGCACTAGCAATTATTACCATCTTTTTTTACATTGCACACAAGCCTTCAGGGGCGATATTCAATGAAAAAACACCAATGATGGCGGATGATATAATCGAAGTTCATTGATTGTCTGGCCTCGTGCACAAGGTCTGAAACGAATGAAATGCAAGTGCTCTTTGATGTTGCAAAGTGAGCAGCGTATATATCTTCTTTTCGCCTTGTGAGTGTGTAGCATAGTTCATGTCATTCATGTTTTTGTGAGTGAAATTAGTGTTTTATGAATGTATATTATCCAGTATTTCAATTTAAGAGAGCGTTGACGTGGTTATGCTGCCATAGTTAGTAATTCGAAGGTACTTAATCCGATCATTAGGTACTATTTTCTAAATCCCACCTTTTTATTTTCTTGGTTGAACCTTCTGGTGTATTTCGGGAGTCTACTATTCCCATCGGAGTCCGGAGTAAACGTTGGTCCACTCTCCCTTGCTGGAAGCCTTAATCTTGGTTGTTTTCCGCATTTTTAGATAAATCCTCATCTAGATTCTCAGACAAATTTATCATCAGGCAAATTAACTTTATTATTTCTCTTTTAAGATTTATTCTATTACCTACTTATATCCTGCATCTTCCATGAAATAACTTGCTGATGTGTCCCAAATCCATGCTCTATGTTTTCATTTCGACCTTGATGATGCAGAAGAATTTCTGCATCATCAAGGTCGTCTCGAATCATAAATGAGTCTGCTATGTAAAAACGTGTCTTTACCGTTATATTATTTGAATATACCCGGTATTTTACTTTCAAACTCAAAACCTTCAACTTAAGTGCAGGGATTCTTATCCCAAAAACTATTCGATGTGATCGTTTAGAGCTAGAAATTCTATCGCATTTATTTATTATCATGGCAAGCGAGCTCTAGGTCATCACCAACATCAATTTTACTTCTTTAATTTCATATTTACTTAAAACACTTCGATTTACTCATTTGTATTTTTTTACTCTTTGACTAACGGACGCACAAAGTATAATGCTTTGGTTCAGGGTATATTTGGATAGTAATGAGAAAAATAACCATAAACAATCCTATTATTCCTACGTAGCATCATAATACTCATTGGAATACTTTCGATGAACTGAAAAGTAGCTGGAAAATTCCCTCCCGGATAATATTTCCTGAAAAAAAATCGGCAGTTCGAAGCTGGTGAACCTTCTTCGTCCGGACAATTCCCAAGATCCAGCAATCCTTGAAAACAAAACTCAAGACCCTTGCATTACCCGGAAACGTTACTGAATGACCAATGTGTGTGCAGAACAAAATGTGTCAAGTAGATTTATCTTTGTTTGGGGTTGGATTTATCTAAGCCTATATTGGTATTAATATTGAAAGTTTTTGAAGCGAAAGCTTCTGGAGTTCTTTCATCAATATTTTAAAAAATGTTCCTTCACGAAATGTAGGGGAGAAACTGTTTTGCATTTTAGCACCCTCCCTTGAAATTTCCCTACGCAACCATTCATATTCATCGAGATTATGGTACATATTTCAGCGCTGATATAGAATGCAGAGGGAAAATAATGGCATTTTATCGCGGTGAATCTGAAAAAATCGATATTTTTCAACTGATGAAAATGTGGAAAAACCTGAACTCGGAAAGAAATATCCTTGATTCTTATCTCCCTGATTGATCAACTGTTTGTTGCTCAATACCCCCGAGTGGCGCAGAACCCATAATTCACTGACATTCTCCTACTAGAAGGCGGAAGGCGCTGATATCGATGGGACACACTTGTGGCGTCATAAAAGTAAATATTTTGGGTCAAAAGAGTCTTATCCTTTCAATCCAGAAGGGGCTCTATTCATGAGCATAAATAGTCGATATGCTTGGCGTTAATATATACCGACAGGGTTTTCCTATATGTATCCTTATATGCCTTTCATATATTCGCGGTAAAATTCCTAAGAAATTGTCCGCAAGTTATGTGAATACTCGTTGTTTATAGTTCGAGGCACGAAGCATCACGAAATTCATCCGCATGTTACATTCTATCACAATTGACGAAAAATTCCTTTTTAGAAAATGTGCATGTATAATTTGGTACAATGCTGAGAACAGAATCGTGAATATTACATAACCCCTTAATTATGCTGAATAACGTCAGTTTTTTATGCAGGGTTTTCAGCGTTGGAAATAACAATTGATAAGTTAGACCGTTGATTGATTTGATTTAGTTTTCCCCGTCCTAAAATCAAGAATAATCTTACCTTTTTCATGTTTTCGTTTTTTTAAATCAAAAAGGTTTGAAGTCCTACTGCCAAATAAGGTGAAATAATCATTTGTGGACGAAGACTCAAGTCAACTTAATTAGCGGTAGCGCAAGTATCAACTCAAGAAGTCATTTTGACGTACAAACCTTTACTTCTCCTCCACACACCTCTCTCTCTCTCTCTCTCTCTCTCTCTGCACATATATCTTTCGTCCACTCGATGAACCTAACGAACAGATCACGGGGAGCGATATGAACGCGACCGGCTGAGTCAAGTTTGTAATGTTGCCGACCTGCGGCGGTCTGCCTGCTGCCCTCCGGGCGTATGCGTGTCGATGGCCAAAGGGCAACGATCGCCAGGGATAGCCAAACGTTGCCGGGGAGAAGGAAGGAGTTGTGCCGACCCCATGGCCGTCTGATAAGCGATCGAATCCAACGCGGAAATCCAATGCCGCTCACTTAATCTGAGTGCTATCGCCTTCCCTTGCCTTGGCCGTGCGGCTTCTAGATTTTATCGTCCTTGCCGTTTTTACGACATACGGAGTGGGAAGGGAATATAAGAGGGAGGGTAAAATTCATTGATATGGATGCGTAGGAGGAACACTATTGCGATTGGTTATAGGTTGCGTAGGTGATCGAGATACAAAGATGATTATTTGGAGCTTGTAGATAAAGAAGACTAGTGGTCCACAGTGTGTTCGATATGGATCCCTGAGTGTCTTTTGGCGTTGAGATGGGTCGATTGAAACTTCTAGGAGGTCGATTGGAGATCGGTTGAAAAAAGTTAATACAGTATCACTAATTCCTAAAATAAAAATATATTATCGCGTTATATCTCACCCCAGGGGGCAATGCCCCCTGGTCGCATATGGTGGCCCAATCTGATTGACTGATTTAGCTTCGCCTGCTCCGCTGCCGTTAATGCTAAGGAAGAAAAAAAAACACGTTTGTAATGAATTTTATTAAAATAAATTCTTTCCTATTTTTAGTAACTAAATTTGTTAAAATTAACAGAACTTTGTATTTTTATGCGTCACAGGTCTTGTTAGTGCTACGCAATACTTTCTATTCAGTAATTTTCAAAACCCCACTAAGATTTAAGGTGGTTTTACACTGACAAATTTGTTGCGCAAGTTACTTGCAGAAGGTGACTTTCGACTTAAATTGCAGGTGTAAACGGCCTTACAAGTCCTCTTGCAGAACTTTAATATTTTTTTGCAGAAGCGTTTTTTTCCAGTGCAAATGGCAGCCAATGGGCCTCTGCATTAACTTGTGGAAAATATTTCTTTCGAGGAAAATCCGCCGCAAGGTCTTTCAGAAGAGACTTTCGGATGTAACTTGCCTGAGGTAATCCCACCCTTAGGAAGTAATTTATGACTCGTTCCTATTTTGTTTGTTGTTTTTTATTTATTGCTAATTTACAGATCACAACGATTCTCTTTCACTGCATGTCAAGTCTTTCAATCTGTCCAAGATATCTAATCTATTCGCAAAACTAAAAATGAATTCTTTCGTCAATAAAGGCCGTTTTAAATGGCGAATAAACTTGTTAACATGACCATGCGAATGGCGTACATGCCTCGAGTAAAATGGAACATTTCACGCATAAAAAATCATGCGCATGGTCGTTCGAGCAAAGTTAGGACATGTTCAATTTTTTTGGTCTCATGTTATATGTTTTTTTGTTTAGTACGTGCGCACGACGTCCATCTTGGTAGTTTTAGTTAATTAAACCACACCGTAGTGCCATGGGAATTCCATTGGTTTGCGATACAGCTATCCCGACACTTGTTAGATTTCAGGCCATATTTAAGTCGACTATCAGAAAATTATCAAGTATGCCTAAATTGGCCAAATCTGGAATATTATGCCTTTCTTCTTAATAGGCCATGTTGGACGATATGTACAAACGATTCGAGCCGTTGAAACAGCTACGTCAGTCTGATATCTCACGTGAATCTAGATATACCAGGGTAAATGTACCGCATCCTTTTACACGCGTAAAACGGTATTTTTGAAAGTTCACTCGGGTCCATCTATCCGAAAGTTCAGAATTATTGTAATCAGTCGTGTTATATGCCACTATTCGGGGCTACTAGAGCGTTGATTATTGGAAATTATCCAGTCATAAAATAATTCAGCTCTTCGATGTTTGCATTTTTATAAGCCTGGTCTATAGTTGATAATAAAATTTTGGTGCCAAAAAATATTGAGGTCATCCCCCATTGCAGTCGTGGAAAACATTTTTCAAAATGGCATGAGAAATAAATTCTCGCATTGGAACATCGGTATTTTTTTTAAATATAAAGACCGACAATTGGCATTTTAGTGAATTTATGCCGCGCCCATCGGTGGACGCGACATTCATATTGCCGCGGAACAATTTCAATCGATTGAATCCTCCTCGCAATGTGACGGTGTAAATTAGATGCTCTTGGCAGTATTCGAGTCACCAGACATCGGCATTCGTAATTGAAAATATTCAAACTCTCGTCCTATTCTCGGGTTTAATTTATTTTGGCTGTAATTATCGTGAAAAAATAAATTTTCGATCCCGGCTTGATTATTCTATTCCAATTCTTTCGCTCCATCTATACCGCTATCCAGGTTTCCTTGCAGGATAATATGCCATCGCCGCCAATATATATACTCCAACGCGTTCCCTTCCCACCAGAACCTACTGCGTGGCCTATTGAGCATTCAAATGCTTCCGTCCCATCCTGCAGGTATTGTGCGCCTGAATGTGACAGCCGCGGTTTGCAGTTTCCAAGGCAACGTTCCCTCCCCCTTCTTCCTCCCTCCCTCCCACTTCCCCTCACTTCCCCTCACTCCCCCTCCACCCACGTTTTCATTCACCTAGAGATAACTTGGCGAGGCCGGTCGTAGAGTAACGCAATTCATGGGGAAGTATTGATTTTTCCATTGTACCTCCATTCGTGAGAATATCTCTATTATATCGTGGCCAAGTTCTTATTCAGGAGGTTTAGAATTCTTAATTAACAGAAGTAACCGTGAGGTTTTCTAGGCAATCATTAATTATATTATGAAAATAACAGGTCAGTACAATGTGAATCACTCATGGTATCCATTTTCTTTATTCAACCAACACGTAGTAGCTTATATTATTCATGAAAATGTCTATGCATTTGTTTAAGAGAACAGCACATATTTAATACGATGTTTAAGGTTTTTTCAAGGCATAATTGGTTATTGAGAAAACGTAGTCCCTCTGTGGTATTATAAACTGTCTAAGCATGTTACATGGCACTTGTGTTCCGTGGTGATTTCAGCATTTACCAAACTAGAGCCAGCGAAATCGTATATCATCGTCAATTGGCACTTATCTAAATTTGTTCAGCATCAACTGCCTACCGACAAGTTATGCATTTTATAATCAGTATTTTAGTAAATTTACTCTTTTTGTTAGAGGTATTGGTCAACGGCGTGCATTATAGGAATTGAAGTTAAATTATAATCACGATAAAAATGAAATGATAACGAGGGCAAACAATGAAAATGAGCTTTGTCAATGTGAAAAGTAGGATAAAAAATAAACAATCCCTCAGAGCTCTTAAGAAACACGAATTATCTGAAAACAGAAATTTTAATTGCAGCAAAGAAAATTATATAAATAAAAATATTGGGAAAATATAATAGTTTTCATTCGAAAATGGGATTATTTTGTGGCATTGTTGATGGAGATTTTACTTTGTACCTGGCGGGAATTCTTCGCATAAAAATATAATACTCTTATTATTATTGTTGCGGCAAATAGGAAGTTACATGCATAAGAATCTGCCATGCTTCAGTAGTTGGAACATGGTATTATATCACATAATAACTGCACCACAATCTGAGTGATTTCCACCCCTGCAATATGCCAGGGGTCTCACTGAAGAAAATTAAGGAGACTTCTAGGGCTGTCATTGCATACCACCTCATCTCCTTCGTTGGGAAATAAAAATTGATTACTTAAGTATTACCTGAATACTTAGCATCACTTTGAGCGTTCCAATTGCTACAGTTCACTGCTCTCTTTGCAACACAACAGCGCTCTCGCTATCCATTCGTTTCAGACTCTGTGCTCTTTGCCGTGCACTTCAAAACAAATCGAGACTTCAGTTGATGTGCGCTAAAAAATAAAAGAATTTCCATTATAAATACCGTGATTGTTTTTTTGCATTGACTTTCAGTAAAGGTGTCTAACATTTATAGCTTATAGATTTAAATTACCCTATGGTATCAAGGTTACGCTTTTAAATAGGCATTTTGAAATATTTTGATTCCATTTCACAAAATATTTGGCCGCGACAATTGTGACTCTTAACAATGGTACCAACCAGCAGCTTACCAAACGTTTCGCCCACGCACATCGTTCCATTCATCGTCGTTCGTGTGCACTGGAGTGTGCCGATGTGTTCTGATCTGCGCTAACTTCAACATATTACTCCCACTATTATATCTAAATTATAAGGTCCACGATGATTTCATCTACCAAAAATTTGTTTATTTAACTATCGTTACGAATTTATTCTCCTATTTACACGAATAACTCCTAAGTGACTTTGCCGTGGCTTTGTCCTTTTCTGTTCTTGGTCGCCCTGGTCTTTCTGAAAATTATGGAGAAGTCATTTTCAGGATACCCGTCTACCATATAATGTGAAGGAGATGGTCACTGTTACGTCTTAAGGTGGTTGTAGCAATTTTTGTCTATGTACAGATTTGCATGGAACTCTGAAAACGTGTATTCATTAGTGATATCTATAGATAAAAATAAAAAAATCATACCGATTTGGTTTTCTGGCAATTAAAAGCTATTTTAGCACGTAGCCCTATGGCATGTAACATATATTTTGTAATAATTCGATCAAATATGTAGAGATTTTCTTCAAAACGTGAAATAATATATTTATTACTATAATAATATTTTTATGTAGCTTCTAACAAAAATCAAGGTGTCTGCCGAGTTCAATATTCAAAAACAACATATTTCAATATAATTTCGTCTATTCCGAATACCACGCCGAAAATGCTAGTCATAGCGTTAGCATTAGGAAATTTAAATATATAATGCTTGTACAATTTCCGTTACTACCTACGTGATGATTTCCAACGCATAAAAATATGAACATAAGTGAAATGTGGATTTTTTTCGACTTACTTAAAAAAATAATTAAAATGTGCACTCAATGACCCACGATTACTGCTCCGGCAACCTTAATGTCTTTTACGCGAGAGTTGGACCAAGTTGTTGCACCAAATGGGTCCGGGAGAGAGGAATGGTAAGTGCTCACAAAGTGACCTGTCTTTGCCGTGAAGAGCGAACCCGCAAATGGAAAAGCGATGCAAACGCACTCCGCTCCCGAGATCCGAGTTCCCTCTCCCGCCGTTGTGTCCGGAGTGGACTACGCGATGGGGTCGGTCTCCGCGGTCCGTCGGCTCACTTCCTCTGGCGCCGCTCGGCCGACCGCGGAACTGAAGCGTCCGACCCCCCCCCCCCCCCTAACCCATTCACCGACCGGCGGGGGTCTTGGCGCCGCATGCCCGCACATTTGACTTGGGGTTATTCACTTGAGCGGATTCATCGGAGAAAGGCTGGGTTACGGTGTTCGTGTCGGCTTGGGGTACCTAACGTGAATTGAATCTGGCGTTCACGAGTTTGACTTGCGTCAGAAATTATCATTCTTCGCCGATGGGTGGCACAACGGCATGTGTGCATTTAAAATTTTTATAGTTTCGTCGCTCATTGCTACGATGTAGCAATAAAGTTATTATTTTAAACCTTGGCTCCACCCATTGGGACCTTATGGGGTAAGCACGGTAAATAAATTTTAAATCCTGGTGATATGTCTTTAAAGTTGACTCAATTTTAATTGTTTCCTCAGCTTTGCCATATGTCCTTGCATACATCTTTTGCATGCGGATTTAGGCCGTCATTCTGGGGGGATGCTACTTTCCGGGAATCTGGAGGGTATGGACCACCTTATTACCAGTAGTTTTCCTGTTTAACGAAGAACTATGCCCCCCCCCGCACTCCACTTAATCCGCCTCTTCTCTTAATAGTATCTTCCACCGCATTCACCCATGACTTTCTTGGTATACGCCTTCCTCTCACAGCATTCACTCCTTCATTATAAATATGCTTCCTTATTCGATTATAATCCATTTTCTCGACATGACCGAATCAATGAAGCGTGTTCCTTCACGTAAATATGTAACTTTAGCTTCATAAATCATTCGCCTGGACTGGAATCACCTTCCAGGCGAATGTTTTTTTTATACGAACCTCACACATTCGTGTGACTACTAGCGGGTTCAAATAAATGCGTGGGCAATTCCGTAGTTCTCTAAATCTCCCTAATAAGAATTAAGAATGGCAAATCGAAAATTGATTTACAAGAGGTTGCGGTCTGATAATTAAAGTAACATGGACGTTTGTGAATATATGTGAGTACGTTGGAGAGGTATGAATCTTTTTTAGGAATGGAGAAAAGATACACAGTAACCTGTCGTCAGTAAGAGCATCAAAGATTCTAAGGGCCCTAAAATTGAACTCTTCCTTCTAAAGGCTGGAGTACTGCCCTCTTAGTTCTCTTCACCTGGTACCCAAGGAGGAATAGGTATTGTTTTTGGATTTTTGATCCCCGATCGTAGTCAAGTGATCATCAGTACTTTATCCGATGTTATATACGATATACCTACATGCAGAATTGAAATGCAACTCGAAGCTGATATATTTTCCTTGAAACTTGGAGCCTTGGTTGATAGTCAACCGATTGTTAGCCCAGTTTACCTCTGCTGTCATCAAATTTCGTGCTTACACGCATCGAAGTGCCACTTGCAAGGCCACTGCTGAATAAATCAACGTCCATGTGTAAAGCTAGATTAATGGGGTTTGAGCGAGATATAACTGCAAATGAAATGTAAAGAATTCGGCCTCATTAAAACAATGTCAAATTTTTCTAACAAAACCAAACTGCCAGTCATATTTTAACTCTGGTTCTCTGGGTGGAAAGGTCACTACACCAACTGGATCCGAGATGCACCTGAGTAATCGATACACTTAGGACCGGCTCCACAATGTTTAGTCACGGCGTCAGTTACGGCTTTGGCCACTGTTGCACGGTTAAATCTTCCGTATAATCGTGACTCTAGCCGCAAATAACTCCGGGACCAAACTCTGTGGAATTGACCCCTTAAGTGCCCAAGCGATGGCAACACGTGAACGTGGCGGGCGTGAAACGTGAATGCTTGGCCCAGTTGAACTCTGGAAGCAGTCGTTTGGGGTCAAATACTGCCACTGCTCGACGCATCGTAAATCGTCAACGCAACCGTTGGCATTTTTATGCCCAGTGAATATGTCCATGTTCACTCTGCCGCCAATGGTAACAGTTGACCCGAGGCTTCGCTCACAAATGAATTTTTTATTTCACTCGGGGGAGGATGGACTATCGCCCTTTTTTATTCGCCAAAGTGAGAAGATTGCATAAGGCAAGTACGACCGAATTCAAATCAAGCATCCATCTATCTTATCACTACGCTATGTTTCGCTGTGCACAGAAAAGCCATGTTTTTGATAGTTATTTATGACGCTGAAAACTTCGCATTGTGAAAAAACTGACATATTTTATCATAATTAAGGGATTCTAATCATTCATTGGTCGTCCAATCCTAAGGTTGGTTGACTGCAGCCCTCCATCCTTCCCTATCTAATTCTAGTTCCCGTAATCTCCGGTAGTTCTTCTTATGCACTTTCCTCTTTATTTGATCGGTGTATTTATTCCTTGGCCTTCCTCTTTGGACTTTTAAATCCATTTTACTTTCATTATATTCTTCACAAACTCATTGTGCTCAGGGTTTGCCCAATCCATCTGGCTCTTTTGTGTTCGATATGGTTCTTTCATCTTCTACTCTTCTGTTTATTTCTTCAAATCTTATATTTTCCGTCCATTTGATCCTCAGCATCCATATCCATCACCAGGTTTCAAAAGTTTTTCATGATAAATTGAATTCCCTTGAGCCTTTGCGTTAATTCTGCTATAATGTAACATTCGAATGAATTTCATAGTGCTTCTTAGAGCCTATAGCTATAAACAACCAATATTTGCACAACTTGGGCTTAGTTTCTTAGAAATTTGACCTCTGATCTAAGAAAGCGTGATTTGGCTTTGTCGGTATTTACTAATGCCATGCCAATCAGCCATTTATTCCCGTGAGTAGAGTCCCTCCTAAGTTGTGGCCACTAGAACTTCCTTAAGTGGAGTAAAGTTACAGTGACTTCCTCATATTTCCTTTCGGATTTAAAGAAAAAGGATTATTTTAAACTTTGATCCGTTTCTTAAACAACCACATATAGAGACAGCACAGTACCTACCAAATAAAAACCTAATATTTGTGCCCCATCATTTTTTTTGTTTTACTTTAAAGGATTCCTTATGAGTTCTGCTGGAGGGTCAATGACGAAAATATTTATGAGTGAAATGAAGCCCTATCGAGCCCAGTCAGTATATCTTCTAACGTTCCAATTAATTGAAGCCCACTAAAAGCAATTGTAAACGAAGCGCAGAGCTTGCTCCAATTTATATATTCCGAGAAACGCAATCAAATAGTTAAATTAGTTGGGCCTTTTATCTTGGGTTGTAATTCCATTTTAGTGCACACCACATTTACCTAAATTTAGTCGGAACTTATAGATTTTCAGTTTCATAGTGTTGAATTTCTAATTAAATTCCATTGTGAAACTACTACACTTTGCATTTAGGCTTTAACGTTGAGAAATACGATTTGATACTATCCTACGTGCTTAATTTTTAGATATGTGCAGTGTAGGCTATTGAGAATGTCTTACTCATTGCAATGAAAATGCTGTGAGTTTGTGCGTCACTGTTTTTATGTATCACTGTTTGTGCATCACTACAGTATATTAAAATAGTCAAAGTTTCAATACTACCAAATATTGTTAGTATTGAAAAATGATAAAAATCAGTATGCAACTTGTATATTGCTATTTATTATATTGATTTTTACTAGAAAGAATCTCATGGCTCAGAATAACTCACCCACGAGCACCTTCATTTGAGTCGCATTAGTTTATGCTGATTTTTCAAGTTTTCTTGAAATAATATTGTCGGCGGTTTTCTATCATGCTAATTATATTAAAACTTGTAGCAAAATTTACCGCAGTCAATTTTTCTAATTCCGTGAAATAAAATTTATTTATGTTATCACAATTGATTACACAGGATCTTGCTCCTTTCAATTATGACTACACGGGATCTAAACGAGCCAACTTCCATTCTGTATTCTTTCAAGGATTTGAGTAGTTTTGATACATTTTGAATCTTTTTGATGATTGCTTCTTTCCGTCGTCAATCGATTCATGTTGCGATGATAGTTTTTTTTATGATATAACGAAAATTCTGTGGAGAACGTAAGAATGATATTTGATGCGACGGAATTCACAAATGATTTCCGTGATGCGTAGTAATTTCCTGTCGCTGGATGAAATATATATATTGAACATTTATCTCATTCATGTTTTGTGTAGAATCAACCACTTTATCGATTAAATAGATACAATTTAATTCCAAAGTGAATTTTCATTAAAACCACTTAAAAACACTCTTTGCTTTCAAACCGTTCTATTTTCATTCATATTAATCATTAATGTAAAAATTATTTATATATATTTTTGGATTTACTTTGAAATGAGATAAACTTATATTACTTTGAACTATATTTTTTAGCTTCTGATTTTACAGTTCTAAAATGCTTATCACCTCGCAAAATAACTTAGTTAATAGTGGACATGTAATTACATGGAAATTTAGTCCGACGCAGCTATCTAAATAAAAGAAGCTCCTGAAAAAGTCACTGTACTCAATGAAATAGGAAGAAAATGCTAGATATTTTCTAACTACCGGTAAAATGCATGAATTTATTGTTTCATACTTAAATTAGACTTGCAAATTGCTAGAAGACTTCATCAACAGCCTACGTGCATGATTTACCGGATTTACCATGCTATTTTAGAGTAAGAAATTTGCATCTTTTCCTCGAGTCATAATGTATTACTTTAAATCAAGTACCTGATGTTTATAGCTCATCTTTTTCTTGTTTTATCTGTAATATACCCTCAGTGTATGTCTTTTCTCTTTATTTCGTGGGTTAAATAGTTTTTTGGCATATGAACCGATCATGTTTTCCAATATATTCTGTTTCTCTTTTCTTCCATGGCTGCTACCCTCTTTATACGGAATAGTGCCGTATTTTGATGCAGCAATGAATACCATTTCGTGAAACAATTTTTATTTTCCACATTAAGATCATTCTTTTTCACTGTTTATAGCGTTGATAGGCTTAAGATTAGTTTGTTTGAAGAGTGTCTAATATGATTATTCTATCCCAGTGTGGGGCCATAAATTAACAAAGTCGAAACCTTCCACGAACTGCTGATCCATTCGGAAACTGGAAGCCATTCCCT
This sequence comes from Pyrrhosoma nymphula, assembly GCA_963573305.1. Lineage (NCBI taxonomy): Eukaryota > Metazoa > Arthropoda > Insecta > Odonata > Coenagrionidae > Pyrrhosoma > Pyrrhosoma nymphula. The sequence continues at coordinate 69,930,458 of OY754331.1, forward strand.
CAAGCCCTGCGCTTAATTATTGCTGGGCTTTTAGGAATCCGTCGCTTTCTTTATTCTGTTTGTTTTTTCTAAAGGGCTGTATCCTTCTCTCTCTCTCTGCTCTCCCCCATTGACGAAATTGGAGCAGCCTCCTTGCTTTTTAAGTTTCTCAGTGAGTATTTCCGCGAATTTCATTTTCTTGGCAGAACATCAGAATCACGGGAATTTTTCCCTTACCTCCCTCACCCTTCCCCCGTCCGTCACCCTTACTCATCACCATTAAACTCTCTTCCCTTTCCAGAGGATCCCTCAGCAAGCTCTCATGGTAAAATGGGATATTCCAGCCAAAAAAGCGTTGTCATTGTGTGTAGTTTCTCCCACTCCGACTTTCCGGAGTGAAATAGTCCGACTACCCGACGTCGCCCCCATTTGACCGCGGAACTCTGGCGAGATATACGGGAGAGCGCGAGTCAAATATTTTGGCGCAATCACGCGATCCCACTCGCTCTCGTGTCCATGTGCGTTTTTTTTTATTTCGGGATTTTGGGGGCCCCCGTGTCGCATCAAAAGTGTCGTGTCTCGCCATTCACAGCGGATTCATTCGTCGGGAAGTGTATAAATATATATACGCATAAATTATCCGCGCGCCAATTTCATTCACAGAAGCCTTACAATCATTCAGGTTGCCGTAGGCTGCTTTTCAAGGCTATGTATATATTTATTTCACTCACGTTCGGAATTATCTATTATTGCTTTTTGAAGATATGGCAGGGTTTTCTATATAATTTATTGTGAAAGTCATTTCCACTTTTTTAGTATGCCAGTTTTGAAAAATGTTGATTTATAGTTAACAAGAGTGAGTATTAATAAGCAACATTTGTTCCTATGGATGGGCATTAAATGCTTGAATTAATAGTTTCGCGTTGCTAAAACTTTTTCTCTTTTTTATATTTTATTATGGCTTCTTTTCTTTCCTTATTTCTTCAAGTTCCAATTAATTAACTGGCAATTTTCTTTTCACGGCTTTTTCATTTCGGCATTGATTGGTTCGTCACCGTTGAATGTCATTACTTTGGTCCATTCGGTCGAGATCTTAATGTTTTGAGGATTTCAAAAGTAACTTTCTGTAGTGCATTGGCTTTTCTTTCTAGAGGTCCATGTTTATTTTATCTGGAAACGCTGCCCGAATTTTTATAAAGACTGTAAACCCGGCATTGGTGAATTCATATACTTTTAAATCAAATATATTGTGGACCAGCGGTAATTCACAAGGATATTGCTTTCCTGAATCACTTCAGAATTTGAACCTTTTCCTATAAAATATGAAATATTGTGGCTTAGTTAATTTAAGATTACTTGACAAAATTCAAATACACTGGGTACATTTCATCCTAGAAAATTATTGAACTTTAAGTTTTAAAACTGATTGTGCGGAGAGATATTTTGATAAGTATGCGTGTCAATTTTACAAAAATACTGATTCACACCGTTAAATTTGTGAAAACTATTCACACTCCGTGACGACTGTGTCGTAAATTTATTTGAAGAGAATCTTTTTATGGCTCCAAAATATTTCTGCGTTTGCATTCGGCACGGTTTGGTTTAAGTTTATGTAAAAATGACCTCAATCAATCATCACCTGAAGAGCACGATCTCTGCCGATAATGCAACCGGGAGATTTTCATGTTTGCGCGACGGTATACAAATTACATCGGTGATAGAAATGGCTGAAAATACTTCCTGTCAAACCCAGTGGAGACCTGAATCACAATACGTTCCTACGGTCGCACTAAACCGCGGGATGCTTCCTAGAAGTGAGCTTAACTCTATACAACGCCGGCTTTGAGACGCGAAGCATTAAAGGCGGCTTTTAAAGCCCCCTCACGCCTTCAATTAACGCTCTCTCTCCTTAAAATGACTTAATCGTCATTAATTTCAGTTGCTGGATGCATAAAGAAAAAAGTTTCATCAATCTACTATGTAAAAGATAAAAAGTTACGCGTAGGTACGTGTGTGTGTTTTATTTGCTTGGCGTTTTTACTCGGATGTGCGCCAATAGATGTCAAGCGAGCTCCCGTTCTCCACTAACTGACACATGGTGTAGGCATATGAATTTTTCAAACAACTTTGCAATTCCAATTGCAAAACATTTAAAGGTTCAGAAATTTGCTTGCAGAATCGTATGGTTTCCAGTGTAAACAGCAACTAATCTGGCTCTGCACTAACTCGTGAAAAACATTTCGTCTGAGTAAAATCCTCCGCAAGCTGTCGCTGAGGATCCTTGCAGAAGTAACTTGCCAGTACTAACCCATCGCAATATAAATTCCATCTTCTCTTATAACTGTTTATATTAAGCGTAAACCTTCGAGTTACTAATTGAAAATAAAATTAGGTTCATTCATCATCATCTTGTTTTTGTTATTAGCAAATAGCTGCAATAATTGAAGTCAAAATGCAGTAATTCATTAGAAATGGTGCTGAAGTCGATTCCTATGGCTGGAAATTATTTATAATAAAAAATATTGTCGTGAAATTTTCTGAAACTTATGGGCATTAATTTTGGCTTTCAGTAGATAAGGCGTCAGTGGAAGAAGGATTTTTTTCAAAGAAATCTAGCAAAAAGTTTGAAACTACTGTTAGTTTTGACTCACACAGTGGAACCTTGGAAGAACTAAATCCCGTTTCACACGATGCTTGATACAGTACAAGACCTAGTATACTAGCTGGTACTTGACATTGAGGACGGAACCCAGTATGATAGAAACCGTGATAGAAGGTTGCACACGATCATTGAACTTGTGCTTGCGATGAAGCGGTACTGTCATCCACTGTTTGCGAACTTTTAAAATAAAATGGACGTGACTTTCGGCTTGAGATTTCCATGAAAGAACGCGACTTTCGGCTGCTGCAGTAATAGCAGGGATTACCGGCACATTGACTTAACCAGTAGAGAGGGCGTAACACCCGCGAATAAGTGAGGCGCTGATTAAAAAAACGTGAAGATCGCACTGCGACTGTAAAAGCTAACGTGATTGGTCGACGGCTACCAGGTCCTACTGGGAGCTATTACCAAACTAGTACCGCATCTATTATGAAATCAAGTAGCTCAGCCAGTATGATTGCGATTATACTGACTAGCCAGCATGCTGGTTCCATATCACACGATACTGGAAGCTATTATGCTAGCGAGTATCCTCGAACTTGTGCTGGATCAAGTATCATGTGAAACGGGCTGAAGGCAAGGCCTTCACGACGCGGATAACTTGTTGAATATTTGCCGATGACGACGTGGCGATAACGACGGTTGCACGCGCATGTATCCTCTATTCCTTGGGAGTGTTTAGTGGTTCCCCCTCAAGTCGCTGTGCGAGTGGGAGAAGTATAATGGTAAGAAAGAAAGGAAATGGGGAGAACCAAATGAAAGAGCTTATCTCCCATTTCGAGTGGTGGCAGAGCTTGCTTGCTCTCCGAGAAAATTGATGGTGAGGAAGTTGTTCGCGATTTCTCGAGAGTCGGCGACAATTTGAAGTGTCTCAATTTTAGCTTGCCTCCTCGTACGTTTTGATTTGGTGACGACGCAACGCTCGCTGTTTCTTGTCTGAGGAAATTTTTTTAAAAGGGCCCAGCTCGGTGTTATTGTCTGGAGGGCCTTACGACCTCGACGTGCGGAATCCGAAATCGATGAAATCTCCGATTTTTTTTTCATCTTTATAAATAGAACTGGAAGCAGAATTCTAATTAAAGCTTCGTGATTGGCTTTATAAAATTACCAAATTATATTCTTTATGAATGAGTGTTCAAGTTGAAGTCTGAATTTTGGATTTGCAATTATTAATGGCTGATTACATGGTAAATTATTCATGACTTTCAACATGATCCTTCCAAAAAGCCTTCTTTCTATGGAACTTTTGCAAATGGCTGCATAAAAGTTTCAATTTCAGTGAGAACAATAAAATTTCCTAGCATTAAATCAAGCTATGATGCACTGTGACTCGTTTACTTTCTTCTATGAGTTAACCCTGAAAGGATTAATCTGTTTATGATATCGATTCCGATATGCCAGAGTAGTTGAGGCAAGAGCCATCAAAGTAATTCGATTTTTCGATATAATTTTCTTCTAAGCATACGATCTTTACTATGAGTTGGAGGATTCTTTAACAAACGCTGAGGTTGGAAAATTTATAAATATTGGATTGGCACCTTTAAAATTTAGTATTTATGAATATTGTATCTTTGATTCCAAAATTTCCACCTCTTGTGCGTTTCTAGGTTTTAAAATAAAAATCAAAAATATATTAGGATCCAGATTGCTAATAGCTCTATTAACGTTTCGAAAACCAATCGACATTTAGCTTATTTTCGGAAACCTCATTAGCTAAATGCTTTCATACTCTCAGTGTAACCATAAATAAGGTATTTCTGAGTATTTCACTGCATACAGTCTCACTGAGATTCAGAATGCATTGGTATTTTCTATTTAGAGGATTTAATTCAGATATTTGAATAAAAATGCCTACCTTCATTTATACTAGTGCATATTACCCCAATTTTGAAGGCGTCGAATAGCTTTACATTTGTGGACAACAAAAGCTATTCACTTATTCCAGGCACACCGCTCTCGGGCTTTTGTGATTATTAATTAGGAATGATTTTCTCCAATTTGATTCATTATTGATTTCCTCTCATTGCCTACTGTGAATCAAAAAATCTGTCTCTACATTTTCCTTTGCAAGCTGCGAAGTATAGGAAACTAAGTAAATGTTAGTGGATGAATTGGTCGAAATATTGTGTTTCATATATAAAAAATTATTTTACGTAATTAAGTATTCATTTTGTTTTCGTAACATTGGCTCATTTCTCATTAAAAATAATATCAGTTCAATGAAATTAGTAAATTTGATCATCATGATTTTTTTTGTGAAGATTGATTAAAATATTTGTTTTCATTATGTACTGTTTGCAAAGCCTGTTTAGATTTTAATTTTTAATTACCTACTGAGGTAAATAAGGACGCATTCGAAATGAGATGTTTCAATGTTTTAACATTGAATAATCTTATTTAGGGTCGAAATGTTTTAGTTTTGAATGATTTCGCATTGGAAAGTCAATTTTCTCGTCACTCAGACTTGTTAAAATGTTATCATTATTTCCAAAAGAGTCTTTGCTCATCTGCTGGAATGCTCTCAATAAGAAACATACATTGTTATGGTTCTGGATGTAGTGTATAATGACGGTCATCAAATTGGTCATATGTATCCACTCAAACCCTAATAGGAACCACAAAAATCTGTCTTTTCTTGCTACTCAATTTGCTAACTGTACCAGAAATTAAATAGTTTCAAACACAAGAATAGGTGAGACGTGGAGGCAAATCATACATTTTATCTAGTATATGTGCCGACTCCCTGAAAACCTATTTTTAATAAGCAAATTCTCACAGAGCAATGAATGGTGATAAGATTGTGGCAATAATCCATTTTATTTTTAGAGTATTTAGAAACTTGATACAGGAAATTAAGTCCTTTGTCCCACAGTGGTCCTATGGCTTGAAAATGTTTTCGTTAAATATTTATTAGCCATATAATTTACTTATTTTCCACCTTAATTTTGTTTTCTAATTGCTAAAATCCTGTCAGCAGTGAAAACAGTTCTTTTTAAATATTAAAAACGAAAATATCTTTTGACTCACTCCGTTGCTGTGGAAACGCCTTAGATTAGAAATAAATAAAGGAAGTAAAAAATATCTCTCACTCGCAAAAACAATAATTCATGTCCTAAAATGGTTTAACCCCGGTTTCGATGAAGGCAGCAGTCTTTTCTTTTTTCGCTCTCCCATCTCATTCCATTCTATCTAGAAGTCCCGATGGGAGTCGGGTCGACCGTGTAAGAAACGGAAGAGTGTGAGGATAGCTGGAATAGCCATCTCATGGATCCTGATGATGCCGTGTGAAAAAAAAATATTTTTTTACTGTGCTCGGCGGAATTGATTCACGCCGTCCAGGGGGGGCTAGCGCAGATTGGAATCCATGGGAATTAGATGGGGACAGTACGGTGGGGAGGAGATGATGGTGTGAGAGTGGATGCAGTTTTTTTCCCGGAAAAAGATTCGCCCCATTCGCTCCTGTGTATGTAGTACCTTGTTCCCCTTAGGTCGCCCACACACACACACACACAAACGTACTTGGTTCTCTGGACTTCCACTGGAGCGTGGTTCTTATCCGCGATGGAGGCGGCGCGGAGGATAGCCGGAGATCGGATCGAAATGATCTCAATGACGAGGGTGATGACGACAGTGGCGATTGGGAATCGGTGCGGAAATTGAAAATTACAGTCTGGTTTCCCCTCTCAAGGAAACGGGAACGAGGTGGTTCTCGCTGGCAGACTCGTGGGGCACGCTGTGGTGTGCGAGTGATGTATAGATGCTCGATGGGTTTGTGTGAGAGGAGAGGGATTCGTTTCGTGTGACAGTCCAATCAATCCCACGTGTTCGGATTAGGCTGCTTCAGCTTTTTCTTTCTAAGTGCACAGGATTGATTGATGAGTGTGACACTTCCCCGAGAAGATGCCTTTACGTTGAATTTCCGCCAGGCATATTTACTAAGTTGGTTCATTTTTCGCTCTCCCGCGAACGAATCGCTTCAATCGTCCAATATGGGGTGATTATTATATTCTGTCCATATGTCCTTCTAGATTTGAGAACACGTTTAGAGAGTAAGTTCGAGCTTTGTCAACTTATGTGACCTAGAAAATTCAAATAAAAGTAGCCACTGCATCCATAATTGATAAAAAAATTCAACAGCACATGGTAGCATTTTTTGAGAAAGATGCTTTTGAACAATGAATTAGGTTTCATGAATTTTGTAATTTAATTTCAATCTTTAATTCATCCTGCAGGACTTCACGCTAGATAAACATCCATGCCTTGAATACGGCTTGTTACAATTTTCACGTATTATTCAGCGTAATTCTTCCATTCACTAAAATCACTAAAATTCAAATACAGAACGCGGTAGATCCAGCAGTAAAGTGCTGGAATTGGATTACCGCCTATCTTCAACATTTATCAAATTGGTGGCACAAGTGTTGAAAAGTATGTATAAGCGTCAGAGTACTCTGTGAACTAAAGTCCAACATACTTTATAATAGTAAACCGTAAAACAAAACGTTTGGCAAAAATGTTTAATGATCCTATAATTTTATTTGAAATTTTTGGAAATATATTTGAAGCATTAAATATGTTGCTAGTTACATTAAATATATCTCGCCAAATAATGGAAATAATTGAATGCTAAGAAATATTTTAGAAAAAGGTGCGATTTTTTTCTGTATTCTTAGAACATTTATTCTTTTTTTGTGGTATAACTGATCATAATATATAGGTCTGAAGCGACCACCAATTTATTAATGTGTCTCTAAATTTCCTCTTTACTTGAGAGTGATAAATTTTCCTAATATCCTAATTGCTTGAAGTAAATCAATGGTTTATTGAAGGGTTTCCGGTCTCGTTGCATGAGGAAGTTTATTTTGCTGTTCGGTCTTCATTTCAATTTATTGGTAATTATGGATGATATGGCCTCCATCGATCCGACTCCTCCGTTATTATAGCGCATAAAGAATCGTGATCGAGTAAACACGCTTCAGAACGGAATATTCTTTTCGCGGAAATTGTTGGGTCGGGTGGGGGGAAGTGGGTCGAGATAGTAAAAAATTAACGCTTCTTTCCTTGATTTTATTGTACCCAATGTTTTATAGTGCCACATCACACCACTGAGGCCGCCGCGCCACTTCAGTTATGTCATCACGCGATGGAATTAAGACAGCTGAATCCCATCCCGGTTCATTAGGAATGCGCCAATGTAACTACTCAAAAACCTTCTCGTGCAAAGTGTATTTCCCCCAGGTCAAATCGACTCGAGGAATCACGTGATTTTTATAAACGAATCAAGTGAAATAACGTTAACGTGGAAATACTTTCCATTTAATTGGGAGGAATTACGTCCGGAAATTCGTCCTTTGAATCGCACGCATGTTTTCTATTAATGAATTTAAAGGTTTATTTGATGTAGGTATGCGTTATAATTTAATTTTTTTAAAGTCTTGTATATGTTATACATTTCAAATGAAGCCAATAAGAGACTTGCGATTATTTCTCAATGTATTTCCTAAAACCTTCTTTGCCTAACGGAGTTGCTTAGCAGTTTTATTCTTCTGTCATTTCAGCATATTAAAAAGAGGATATTATGTCTAGATTTTTATAAGAACTATCGGGTAATTAAATCCGAAAAAGAGTTACTCTTGTCGGTATAATACATTAGCTTTGTTACTGTGCATTTGAAATAAATATAATGTCATGTTCTGGTCACGTTTCCATCTTTAACTGTGTTGAGAATTCAGTGATCATGTTGCCTCGCGTTTCATTCAAGTTTCATTTATGTTTTTCGTTTTCGAGGATTGAATAAACGCCTGGACTACTCCACTGTCACTGCATTCATTGTGCTAATTCTGAGTAATATACGACATAATATCACTATGTAAGAATCATATTCATGCACTGTGAAAATGTTTTTAAAATATTACATTTGATTGTGATTATGCCTTGTTTGAAGTATATCACTCCATTTGGCAGTGATAGGAAAGCTTGGTATAAGAACTGAAGAAATATTTCCCGCAGAATAGATTGAAATCCCCGAATAAGCCCCCATAATTAACGTAGTGATAGCACCATTTTCTTATGCGAAACTTTGAAACATAAGGAAATCTGAGTCTTATACTCAACAATAAACTAATAATAAAAAAGGAGGAAGTTCGATGATATTGTTTTTTTATTTCTTAATATAAAAAACCTTGAGCAAGGTGAATATAAGGAGCATACTGTTTATAGCAATATATAGTATAATGATTTAAATAGTACGAAATGCTTTATGTTGTTTCGTTACTTAACCTTAAAATACTATACTTCCGCGTTTAAATATATGATATTTAAACACATTGCTGTAATTTCCGTGGCAAATAATCAGAGGTTTTTTGCAGTAAGTAGTGTGATTCACTACTTACTATAAAAAACCTCTGATTCTTTGTCCCGGAAATCACAGCAATGTGTGTAAGTGCCATAGATTTAAATGCGTAAGTATAGTATTTTAAGGAAAAGTGAAGAAACAACTTAAATCATTAAGGCTCTCACTGAAAGGATGAATAGCCACTTTTGTTATATCGCTTCACCTCTCTTCTACCTCATTGGTTTTTTCTCAGATTAATGAATATTTCCTTATCTGCCTCTTTCATAATTTTTAAGCGTTCTTTTTGTTTATTCTTCCATCCGCAATAGCCCTGAACCTGGCATGTGTAATTTTAATATTTTTCATGACGAAACAATTTTCATTTGGCCCGTTCCCCGTTTTGGTCGCCACCGATTTTCCTGCTCATAACCTCGCTTTCAAGCAACGGCAAATTACCGATTTTTCGTGTATTTTCATTAGTCTCTTTTGCTCCAATATCTACTTTCACTCTCCCCCCTCCTTCCTTATCCCCCGTCCAATGTTCGCGCGCTACGGCAGTGAACATTGGCGCGGACATTTGTTGGACGCGTGCGCTCTCAGCGCCGCACGGCGGACGAAACGTGCGGCCAAAGGGGAACGTTTTCAAATCCTGCCGTCCACATTGCGCGGAGCGTTGGCAGTTCATGAGTTTGGTGTTAGATGGCGGGGCAGGTTGTGTTTGGTGACCGCAAGGGAACCGATATCGACCAGGTGTATTAGTAAGACTTCGTCTTGGGACGGACCACCCCCGCGATATACCTGCGTGCTTTCCCTCCTGCTCCCCCCCCTCCTTCTTACGGGAGGCACCTCTCTATTTTAATGTATGCAGCAGCATTTGAGGAGGACTGAGGAATTCTATCGCCCTGAAGGGAAAGAAAGGTGGCGGCTCTTCGAAGCGGTTTCAAAAGAGAGCGTGGGAAAAATTTCTCGTCTTAAACCCCTCCCGTTCCCGCCCCGTATGAATAATTTCCGTCTTTTCCGCTCCACACAAGAGATCTCTTTTTGCTTTCGGAGGTCAAGATAACGATCCCCGTGACCTCATGCTCATCACGAGAGGAGAGGTCCTAGATGGATTTATGCACGAGTGAAAATTCACGAACGACAGATAATTCACTGGCCCTCTAGTCACGTGGAAATAGAGCCGGTTCTTTTGTCCTACAAAAGCTATATTTTTTATGATCTAGACGTAATCCCTTTTCCAAACATGAAGTACATTCTCTAACAGAATTGATTCATGATCACATTTTATTCTCCGATTTAAGTATTTTGGCATTATAAGTGCAATTTAAAGAAAATCATTATAATTAGCAAGTGTTTTTTTACAAGAAGTTTTCCATCTCGAAATTAATCCTTGATCAATTTGCCTCTGTGGTCATATCTGCTTGAAACTTAGCAACTATATATGCATTGTGTCATTTTATATACTTTTAAGTTCGTGCAACATTAATTTTCTATTAATTGTTTCTTCATTTCATTTTATACGCATTCTTTATCATAAACAATGACCAAAATCTATGCATGTGAAAATAACAAACCGATGTAGGGTGTGATGTATTTTTTCGGATATTTATTGAGGGTGTAAGAGAAAATTTTTTTTTTACCTAGCGTTTTATGATGCAATTTTGATCTTGGGTAACGAAAGTCAGACAAACGTTTATGTCAGGTTTCCAGGCCATAAAGAAGAAAGGAATGAGAATCTCAAAGGCCAATTATGTGCCTTTACGTATCCTTGTGTATCCTAGTAAATGACCTTATTGAATGACATTAGTCTCAGATTGATGAGAAGGGTAGTCAAAAATTGAGAACATACTGTTCGTTGTAGACTTGCTTTTCTGGTAGCTCTAGCTACTAAGGTTATATCGCATTGCTTGGCTTAAGACCTCAACCCTAATGCAAACTAAACTTTCATGTTCGAGGCTAGGTTTGAACCTTAAACCCTTTGGCTGCCAGGTTGGCGCGTGTTGGCCTATCCCATGCGGCCTCCGTGAATGTAGTATTTTAAATTTTGGGTATGAAGCTGGTAGGCATTGAGGGTAATGATTGAGATAACGCTATTAAGAGAGAGGATTAAACATCTCTCATCCGGAAAAAAGAGGACCTATTTGGTGTTTTATTCGCCTACCAATAGTCATGCGGTGGAAATAGTAAAGGAAACACAGCGTTATTAACCTGAACCCGATTTGTGGCAGGATTGTTTGACTTGGAAGCAATAACTGTACAAGGTAATGTAAGGGAATATTTTTTCAAGCTTAGACGTTGTTAATTTATTTTGGTGATTATTTATATTTTTTATCTATGAAACTTCTCCGGAATCAGCCTACTAGGCTTATTATAGATGTATTACAGAGCAGGCTTATAGAGTGTCTTAATATATAATCCGGGACGAACACAAACAACCACGTCCTAGGTGGTGAGAAATTCACCCATGCGGGACTCGAGCCCGCGATCCTAGAGACGTCCTTGCCTAGGGATCTTAGGGAGCCCGCGATCCCATACGATGACTTTACATCACCACCACTAGCGCCGCCCCCAAAATCAGCTACCATCACAGGGGGATGTATTTAAAAAAAAGACGGGAAAAAGAAGAATATAATGAGTGAGGTTAGAGATGAATCACTCGAGTTTGGGACATGGTTTGTATTGCAGAACAGCACCCAATGACCTGTTACAAATGGGAATTGTGATTCTCTTGTTTTTATTTGGTGTTTTAAAACTCACCTGGGTGAAAAAAGAAGGAAGATTTAACGCAACGCACAGAAATTGGACGCAAAGCCTTAACAAGGTATGTTGTTCATGAGGGTGGAGAATTAGCTTTATACAGTAATGAATTTTAATGTTCGGGTACTGTCCATGTCATGTCTACAATCTAAGTAAGGGAAAACAGAGGATTCCCAGAGTTCTACTTTCTCACGTCCTCGGGCTTATGAAAACCTTTCTATGTAATCTGGCCTAGTTACACTTGTTCCCTCTGGTAAGTGCATACCAGTTTCTAATTACTCTGCATTACATTATGCAAGCCCGGCGAACTTTCTCCAAATTTCCACGTGAATAGTGGGAATCCCCATCGTGGTCGCTCTCCAGCGGGAGCAAACCGTAATTTGAGCAACAACGTTTCATGCCGAGGGAACTAACTCCGGTGCCATTTCGCCGGCAGGGTAATGAGTTTGCCCGGGTGAATCTATTATTAGACACACTTTGACATATTAAAGTGAGAGAGTAGAAAGTTGTCGCTAGTTTTAAATAGCTGTGTCACGTGCGGGACGAGCATATTTGATTTTTGCGACCATTCCACTCAGTATGTCGCGATATTCATAGCAATTTGATTGGCCATCATCAAGGCTCCACCTAGTCGGTGCCACACCTTTAATGATTTTGTATCTTTTTACTAATAACTTTCGTCAAAACATTATCAAATGAGCTTTTCCTAGGTCTTTCTTTTCTTTACAGTACAAAAATTTACCCTCTAATATATTTTCTAAGTACATGTGTTGTGTCTTATATGGTGGTGAACACATTTTTTCCTCCTTTACTCCATCATATTTATGTACTTCTTTTCTTCTTGTGCGTCCTTAAATGCTCGTATTTGTCTCTATTATCCACCTTGTCGTATTTAGTCTTCCATAGATCCACATTTCCATTGTTTCTAATATGAAATTTTCCTGTTTTACTGATGTCCAACTCTCTTAGCCTCATTACAATGCCCTTAATCTCCGCTATTATCCAACTTAGTATTCATATTTTGGCGCAAATGTCTATTTGCTTGATGTATAAAAAGCAACGATAGTTTAACTGAATCAATTTTGTTTCACTGTGCTTAAGATCTGAAATTTCCTCTTCGCCATCAAGCGCTATGACATTTGCAATTTTACTCTGTTTCCAGTTTTTATCGGCCATTTATGTTTCACATTGCTATAGTATATCATGAAGTTAACCGATGAGAGCGACTAAAAAGGTCTTTTACTGACTATTTAGTATTTATAATCTAAAAATGACAATCTTGGGAAAATTATCTCAAAAAAACTTATTTAGGTGAAGTTCGTGCGATATTCCACAGAGGAAAAATCATTCGCTTTGACCGGGATCTCGGTCAAGGCGAATTATTTATACTCTGTGGAATATCGCACTAATGTGTACTTGTGGGTGACTCCGTAAAAGTTTATACCGTAGCTAGACACGGTATCCTCAAAATGTGTTGGGTTAAGTTGATTAGTTGGCCCTTTCCAACTGTATTGCAATAGAGAAGTTGTCTTACCTCTGTTCCATTTAAGGAAAAGTGATTGATTTCTAAGTATATTGTATTATTTGAAGAAGAAATGACTTCTCCCACAACTATTAACGTAATATTTTTAAATGTCTATGGTAATATAATTAAAAACAGCTTTTTTCCCAGAAATAAGTTGATTATTCTGATTCGTTGACGTTTTTCATCATTAAACAATCATATTGATTTAAAAAATCTAGGATAATAGGCCTTTAAAACGAGTACGAGCCAGAAGCTCGCAAAAAAACTACGACGAACTCATCACCTGGAGTTTTCATCCATCAATGTCGTCTCTCAATCGGGGTTGCAACTTTCCAAGTTTAATGAAAACGTAAATTACAGTGACGGATACCACAAGCCCATAAATGTGGGTAGATTGAAAAAATCAGATAGGTCGTTTCTAAGTAACGCAGTAGGGTTTTCCTAGACCCCTTAAGGTATCCCTATCCGTTTATGGTGCTTACATCCTTGGTAATTCAGTATCAAATGAGATTAATTTATGAATTTTTTTCCTTATCAGCTATTCTAAACTTAAAGCAGCATTTATTTTTTGGAATTTTGACATTTTTTATCTGCAGAAACCGAGAAAATTTAATCTGATGGTGTTAAAGCCGGTATTATACCTACGTGAAGGATGATCGTGTAAAATGTCTGTTAAAATCTATTTCTCAAGGTGAAATTTTCGACTAGGCATGTTTTTTGCTTTGCGTTCGAAGGAATGATATGATTGACGTCTTAAGGAACTCTTTACAACAACAATTGCGGACGTTTTCATTTATTGATCAAATATCTGCGTCCGGTGGATTTTGGCTTCTCAAATCAGTGTATAAGGTAGAGAATTCTGCGGAAAGAAGCTGAAACCACTAAATCTGCTTTAATTTCTAAATATACCCCTTCGTGATTCCCTTCGTCGTAATAGGAAATGCTAAATCGGCTATTTTCAAGATCTATGACAATTTGAGTTTTAATTTGTTTATCCAAATGTTAAATTTTTGCCAAACAAAAATTTTCGCCATGTATTTTCCATTCAGCTTACTGTTCATGGAACAGATGTTCGTTCGTTCTATTTTGAGAAATGTCTATATGAAATCCCGCATGGTACAATACTTTATTGCGATTTATAGCATGGATTTTATTTAATAACCTGAGTAGTTATCCCGTATTATCAAACATCAATCTGTATATTCGGTACGGGTCTTAAATTCGTAGACTCATTTATATGACCTAGTTCAACAAAAATAGTACTACGTTGATTAAATGTGTAATTTTTCCAAAATTCTCCCTGGCTCTGGAATGATTTCCATTTATATTGTTTTCATGCAATCGGCTCGTCCTACACTACTTTAATTATCCATTAACGAATGTAGGTTGTCAAAGGGTCTAATAATCATGAGGGAATAATACCGAATCAATTGCAACTTGTAATCAATCGACTGAATTGTATTCCTAAGTAGTTCTTAGCATGCATTTCATTGCATTGTATTAACTAAGCTTGTAGTGAACTTTCGTTTGTTGACACGCAAAACGAAAAATATAACGCGATGGCTATTAAAGAGCCGAATATCTCTCATACTCTGGAAGGGATTGGTAATCACACGTGCATTCGAACTTTCAGAGAGCATCATTTTATTTTAAATTTAATAAAGAGCATTTAGTAAGCAAATTTTTAGCCAATCATTAGACATTCTAACTTTTTTTAAACATTTTTCACGTGAAGCGTCTTATAAATCAACAGGGATGGGTAGCTGCGATACGACAAAATGTTTTTTTTATCAAAGATGTGTAAATATTACAACTGCTATAAGGGGTGTCAGAGCGGGTCATGTGCTGTTCGAAGACGAGAGGTTGAAAAAGTCATCATGGAATTGATGACGTCATCACACATAATAAATGGCCGCAAAGTATGGGCATAAAATCACGTGTCATCGCCTGGCGTCTAATCAGTGGAAGTCAACGTAGAATCATGCGAGAAGCTCACTTGTGAATTCTTTTGAAAGCGAATTGATCGCTATAAGGAATTAAAATAAAAAACAAGTTGCTTTCGTTAAAGTCGAAAATTTTTATTTAATTTAAGTGGTGAAATACTGTCAAATGTGTGCATTTCAGGGAATATATCTCAACATCTCAAAAATAAGAAATTAAATAACTGCATGAGGAGGTTACAGCATGGATATTTTGAAACTAAGAAGCCCAGAATTTCTTCCGAAAAACGCTTCTCGTAATAAGCACATTCGGCACTGTTGGGGACACATTCTGTCAATTTTTTCTCCTTCTTAATAAAAAAATTGCCACATTCATTTTAGCTTCACTTTCCAATCATTAGCATAGCTTATAGCATTATAATTCATGTCAAATCGAGAAATTCATGACGATGGGATATTCACCTATTCTTCCTTATTTATAACTAAGTAGGCGCACAGCCTATACCGTTGCTTTATCCGTAGATTTCGAAGAAAGACTACCTAGGGTAGGAAGGGGGAAAAGGTTTTTTGAAAAACTAAAAAATTACTGTAACGTTTTTAGTATGAAATAAAATGCATTCGCTAAAATTTATTATACTTTCTATGTGTAGGTACTACCAAAAACTTTTGCTTTAATGATTTTTGATAACACCAACCTCTCAACAGCTCAAGGGGTGGAAAATATTGAGTTTTTCTAACAAAAAAATTATAACTTCATTATTAGGCACAATATCAGATTCGTTTTTAAGTTATTGAGGATCTTCTAAATATTATCTAAAGCTTTGGTCTGGAACAATTGTTGATATAACTAACCCTTCACTGCAAGGGGTGGGCAAAATGAGCTGAGTCTATACAAAAAAAACAACGAAATGTACCTGTGTCTCTTAAGGGATTTTTATGATGTAGGCATTATTCCTTCACAAAAGATGAAGTGCACTCTCTAAAATGATTGATCGCATATCAATGCCGGTCTAATCACAAAATTCATTTCGAAGAGATGTTTTTCCGCCCCTGTTTAGTTATGACCGAAACAGGCCTATAGTCTCTCCCGTTTTCTTCTCCGCATGGTGCGATTACGTGTCTTCCCTTTCAACCGCCTGGGCGCTCGTTCCCCAAAATCCGACTTAATCCCGTTTTCCGGTTGATTTCCCCGGCGGAAGTTTTTTAAGGATATTTACAAAAATTTGTGTAAAACAAGCTCAATACAGTAAGGGAATCACCTGAATGCCGATGGTGAAAACTAATTTTTTTATTTCCCATCGTACTTTTCGAGTGGAGATGGCGTTCTGATTTGGATTCAATTGGCGGGAAGGAATTTTGGGCTCGAGCCAAATGAAAATTGGTGTGGAATATCCTGGCGTGTGGAATTCATACTTTTTGTCTCAGTTCTTGGTCATGGTTTGCGAGTTTACTTAACATACGTTTATTGATGTCCCAAGAAAAGTATGGAATAACATCGTGAAACTATTATCACATGTGTGAAGTCGTAAATATCCTCCAAGCCAAGAATAAACCTCTTTTTCTTGGCCCAATTGTCATTTTTCAGCTGCCCATATCCTTTAAACCCTTTAAACTCACCAATCAGTCTATCTTTATTCCCTTTACTTCCTCGTGTATTTGAAACTATAAGATTCTCTTTTTCGCCGTCTCCTTATATTTCACGCAACCTTTCAATGTTTCAAATGACTTTTTCTGTCATTATTTTTACATTCGACCTCCAACTTCACCTCTCTCGCTCTCTCTTGCCTCATATGAGTCCTTAACCGGCTTTTTTGAGCCTGACATACGTTCTCAACTCATCTCTAAGATCCGCCAAAGGCTTCACCCATATTATCTTGCAAAATACTATGAGTAATATTTACCATGAATCCATATTTAATTCTTTACTACCCCACGCATAGTTTATTACACCAATCGAATTCGACCGTCATGACATCATTTTTTAAATCTCAATTTTCAATTTGCATTTTCTTAAAATGACGATGTAACCGTCTAACAAGATTTGTTTAGGAAATACATATTGCAATGTTTATTTCTTCATTAGGAATATTTTTATGGAATGAATGAGGAGAGCATAAGAACAATAAGTGAAGGAAACCATCCCCTGTTAACAACAAAATAAGAATGGCATTCATAACAGAGTTATACCTATGGCGTGAAGGATGCTGGAAATGACAAACGCAGTAAATAAAAACATCAAATAATTATTAATGCTGCAACATTCCTCAAAAAGTGTTGCTTTAATATATCATGTCAACTATGAGTAAGCTACATGATACTTTTTTTAACTAATTCTTGTATTTACCGAATGCAGTCGAAAATGCGGTAAATGGCGCCTCTGTTGTCTGTACTCCAAGATATTCCGCAGAACTCTTACTCTGGAGACCACGCACTCACTTGAAGCTTGTAGTTTGTGTTATATACGGACAAATGGAGATAAATGCAACCACTTTGCTTCGCAGTGGATGATGAAGCGCATATAGTGCCTCTCCCAAGGCGGTAACGAAGCTCATAGCTTAACGTTCCGTTCAACGGATGTAGTACGATGTAGTGTTATTCACACTACTCCCATAGGACGGCGCAGAAAGTCCTTCTCCATCGGTAATCAGGCTTGGAGCCTTCAGGATGTGGAAATGAACTCGGCGTTGTCGTCATGCTCTCGTTATTACTTTGCGTGGTACTGCACGATAATCCACCGGATGTATGACGTATCCATGGTAACATGTTTACACGTCTTCCGTTATTAATAAAAAGAGAAGTCTGAGTTCTGCAACGTTTTTATGCAACGCTCAACTTTCTTCATGAACAGTTTGTTGGAAAACTTACAATTTTTTCACAATAATAAACGTCGCCATCCCCCAGGTAATACGCTACTTTTTGTATATGTTAAGTCTCATGTTCGACTCCTGATCATTCACGTCATCTACCGTAATAAATGCATGTAGAGATATATTTTATCTTTTTCAGACTTCGTTTCTCTTTCTTACTCTTACTCCCATGGCTATCTATACACAGGCTGGGATTAGGCATCCCCAACAATTGACCTCCATCATTCCCTGTCTACTGCTTCATCCACTGTTCCCCCAGCCGGTTGATATCTGTCTTACCTCCATCCCACCATCTTCATTAGGTCTTCCAGGTAGACTTATTCCTTCTAGTCTTCTTGCTTTTAGTCTTCCAAGGCCTCCTTCCTTTAGAAGTGTACTCTGCTCACTTCGCATCCAACCAGCCTATCTAATTGTTGTTGTTCTTAGGCACGCTACTCTATCATGGTCTTTGTAAAGATCTATCATGTCATTGTTGTGTTTGCCTCTCCACATCCCGTTTCGTTTGTAGGGGCCAAAGACTTTTCTCAGGATTTGGTTTTCAAATAAAATAAGTTTTCTTCCTTCGCTCTTGTTCATCATCCATGTTTCTGCACCGTGAAAAATCCCTGGGCGAATTATGATTTTTTGGGAGATTTCTTGGAAATTTTGTTTCTCTTACAAAATTAAATCGGAAATAATGATTGCATGTACTAACTTTAAATAGGTTTCATAAGAAAGGGAATTAAACGAATCTTCTTATTTTTATCTACCAATTTTATTTTAGATTCAGAATCGTGAGAACTTCTACAAAATAGTCAATACTTTATTTGGATTAAGCCCTTTTTGAAAATCATCCCCTTATGAACCCGCGCCAATGTAGAGGATTCAATAGAGAAATCAATTTTATCGCCCGCAGATTTTGTTTCTTTTGCAATAATATATTATAAATATAGTTGTATTCAGTAGCACTATCAAGATGTATATCAAAGGCTAGCATGAAAATCCAAAACTCTGATAAATTTAGTGTAGCTATTAAAAATGGTGTTTGGAAATAAGTTCCTTAAATAATTGTATTACACAAGTATTATAAACGTATTTTATTTTCCCTCCTAAGTATGACTTCCGCGCCGGCGTGGTGTGCATAGTAAGAGCAGTCAATCGGTTGAGCCCCCTCTCTTATCATGTATCTTTATGGCGAAATTCTTGCTATGCATCCATTTTTTTTAAATTTGCAAATTTTTAAAAACAAAACATTTAAAAAATAAACGAATTTAGAACTACTCGCTGTATTTACATGAACAGTCCATCTCCCTCTAACTTTTATAATTATAGTACCCGGATTATATAAATTCAATCTGAGTGATAGATTCTGCATTGGAAAGGGAACGATTTGCACCATAGGAAAAAAAGCTCGCCATGAATACCCCTGGGCTTCAATCCTTAAAACTCTACATGGCTTAACAAGCATAGCCAGACGACCACGCTGCAATTTAGTCTGGAAATGAAAACGTCCCTTTAGAGAAAAAACCCACGGTAATTCGCCTTGAATTATGATGGGTTAGTGGGGTAACTGGTTAAATTGGGAGAACCTGGTTCGAATGTCGGTCAATTTAAGTCATGGTCTAAGTATTTGATGAGGATTTGAGACCTTCCAATAATTGCTTTATAAAAAAAATTTACTTTTGCTCTTTGTATATTAAAAGAAAATTAGGCTCTAAATGAGAAATATTTGCTTCTAGTAGCTGGAGAGATTAGTGTATTTTAAAATTTACATGGACAATTAAATATTTTTAACAACTATTTTATTGGAGATACAAAGACAGTACTATACAAAACTGGCAAATAGCCGTCTCTTTAATCTATAAAGAGATACATGTTTGCATACAATTCTTTATATAGCTGAGCATTTTTTTAAAATCGATTTTTATGTTAGAAGTATAATTTTAATTTTCTAACGAGGGGGTTACAAATTTGGCTCTGGAGATTACCGGTGAATCGTTTCCCTAATCCATGCTTTGGTCTAACAATCCGCTTAACTGTGGACTCTTTATGTAAATGGGTTCAAATGATTTTTTTTTCGTGGCGAATTTCATCCATATGGTGTACATCTTTGAACCCGCACGTTTGCGTCATTTTATTAAATTACGAAAGGATTTGAAAAAAGGATATGATATTTTACTTGATGCAGCATCATTCAATTTCTGTACTAGCAATTACAATATGAGTTTAACTTCTTGTGACAAGCATGTTCATCATCAATAAAATAATCAATAAAACAAAATTTATTTGATGCATGTGCGACACTTATTGAAGTAGACTATTTAACGGTGGTATCTCACCATACAATTTTCCCCTGAGATCAAAATGAAACATGAATCTGTAAATTTTGCATTTATCATCATAAAATTGATAAAAATTGCTCGATAAAAATTTTCCATTGAAGCATTGAAATAATTAAATATATTTTTTTATTAAACGAGGAGAAATTTAGAGCACTTAAAAAGAACAAGGAAATTAAACTGTACTTATAAATATTAAAATTAAACTTAAAGGAACTTAATATCGTTGAATGAATGACACTTTAATTGCGTAGATATTATCGTGAATGCAATGTAAATAATATTATCGTTTTTTTTATTTTTTGTATCAATAATCTCCGAATAACGTTCCTCTTAAAATTAAACTATTTCTTCATTTTATTTTTCAATATCTGAATTTTTCCCTTATTTTCATGGACGTTCCTAATTTATTGTTATCAGCCATACTGTATATCTATATTCTGCTATGAAGTCTGCAATCAGTGTCCTTTTATTTATAAGGACACTGGGTACCTATTTTTCACTCGCATTTGACCTTAAATTTTTCCATAACGTAGTATATTTCTATAGTTTTCTCCGTTTTTTCAAATTTATGATCTCTGAAACTCGCACGCATGGCCAGAAATTTCTGAAATGATAATTGGGATGGTTGAGAGAAACTTTCTTTTTCAACGTTTATTAGTGTCCTTAGGACTTGTAATTTTCAGTGACATCCTCCCACAATTTTCCGCGCCAATGGCATCAATTTCACACAAAAACTATGACTTAAAACGGTAAATATTTTTAAAAATATTTCAGAAAATTTAGTCCAGCTGCAATAAATCTTACATAATCATCAACTATCTGTCAGTTGTTTTATTTTTCCGCCACCGTAGTGCCTTGAAATTTCTTAATATTAAAACTAATTTATTTTTTCAAGCCCTGCAGTAAAAACCGTTTTCGGTGCATAATTTCGAATATCTCACGGGAGGATAGTCATCGCCACTTTTATTTATGAATATTCAATGAATTGATAGCAATTATGTTTTTCTCTCAGTGCTTGCAGAAAACGTCAATAATTTGAGCTTATAAAAACCTAATTTTTCTCCCAAAATTTACTCGTTCGGCCGGATCGAATCTTTCCTTAAGCAAGTGACTGGATTTTTTTGCATTTATACGTTTATGAAATATACTCTCGCGTTATAATGATTAAGGAAAATATCCTAACGTTTTGAAAGGAGTTTGAATCGATTTGATAGCCTCCAAAGATAAAAGGAAACAAGACAGGCGGAGGAATTTTCTTTGGGGGTTGGTAGGGAAAGATTTTTTCCGATTTTCCTTCCCCCCAGCTAAAACGGCAGATCACGCAACCTCCCCTATTCCTTCCTCTCCACCCTTCTCCCGCTCACGAAAATATATGTATAAATTCTTCAAACCGACTCCTGCAATCCGATCGATACGACTAATCACAACACGGTTGTGACAATTGCGCGCGCCTTTAAAAAAAGAAAACGCTAATAAAACGGGCCCACGGTTTTTAGGTCCTAGAAGTCTTTTTTTTAGTCCCAGAAGGTAGTTTTTCGCCTTTCCGTTTCATTGTTTTGTTTCTGTTTCTTTGTTTTATTTTTTTCTTCTACACAATAGAGGGTGCACGATTCTTGTCTAATATTATTGCTTGTGGGACCAGTTTGAGTCGCTTGTTTCTCTTCATATCATATTTTGGTTATTATTTTTTGTTGGTTTTTAGGTTAAAGATTTATCTTATCTATTAATAAGTTTTACAAGTTTTCACTCCCCCATCTTTTGTATGTGTTTATCCGAAGTGGTTTTTTTGACGAGGTTATACTAGCCTAATTATCTTTAAGTTTTCTTCACGCATGTACGTAACGTTTTACGTAACGTTACGTAATATTTTCATACATAAAATTGAGTGTAATATTTGAAATGTGTAACTATTCCTTTGTAATTATATGTTTTGTTCACACATTAATTGTATGCATAATTTGACGTGGAGATAAATGGTAGAGGGTATTTATAGTCCCTATCTTCATGAAAAATAGACGACTTATTACTATTATTACGAGCTCTGATTACAAGTAGATCTGGTAGTCACATTTGCGGCATTTCCTTAGAGGAGACCAGTAAACTCGTGGGTTATCCTAATGAAACAATTCTAGGGCAGCATTCCTGATATTTTTCAGATCAGATCTAAGGAAATCGTCCTGCTCTTCCGTTAAAAATTATTCATGTCAATCCTTTATCCCTGAATGGCATCACTTCCGGTTGTTCGGAGAAAGTGAACTCTTTGTCGTACATTGTATGTACGACATTGAATTTAGTTTTGAAAGTTGCCGAAAATCAAAATACGGCTTTTAACCCTCACTCGAGCCCTCATTAGACGAGGACTATGTTAATTCACTTTCACCTGGGTTAAACTCAAAATCTATCAATACGTCTGTCGGGGTTATGAATTGTGGTTGTGAAGTTAATATAAAATGCCAATTTGTTGTGCCTCGCCAAATAACTAGCAGAAACGGAACAGACCGTAACCACATATTAACACAGGTTGCATAGGGGAAATCAACTTTTTTCTCCTCTTGGACTTCACATGTCGCATGTCCAGGTGGTAAATTAGCAGATTGATTTTTATTACTCAAACACTTCCCGATTCTTTTTGCTGAAGCGAATATTTTATTATTACCATTTTATTATGATAACCTATAAGTGTTCTTGTTTTATTGTAGTGAATTTTAAAGTGGTGTTTATTGGTTGCTTGTTTATTCTATATTTTTTTTTGATATTTTTCGGAAAGCGTGGAGCACTATATAAAGACGCCATGCAGATGTTTTGTTGGTCGTTGTTGTTGTGTGCGGAAAATGTTTTGGAAATGAAAGAGGTTATTTTTTGTCACATTCGGCGAAACATAAAAGACGTGTAGATATGCATAGAGCAATTCATTATTCCTCACCGCTGGACAACTTTAGATTCCCGCACTCAGTTGAATTTAAAAAAACCGTGGACAAAATCATTTTATCCATGAAGACCACACTTTTAAAATGATGGCTTTCCGGGCTATGTATGAGATTTCTTTGCCTGACCTCACGCGCCACGGTAGCTGACGTGGAGGCAAATATCTCCGCTGAGAGCGCATCTAACCGCAACGCTATCTAAGTTTTCTCTAACCCAAATCCCAAAACGTTCTCTCTCTCTCTAAATATATCTCTCCCATTGTTGCTTATAAAAAATAAATGAATTCCCTCGTCCTTTTTACTTCTTGCGGAGTCCGCCAAATGAGAGGGAGGCGCCATTGTGGGTCAATAATTCGTGCGAGATGTTGCCAGTTCGTTCGGTGAAGAAGTGCAACGGTGTTGCCGGATTGAAGGCGGAAGCCGGTCGAAAGCCCTGCGTCGATCGCTTTTGAAGAGATGAGGGAAAGAGAGAGGAGAAAGAGAGAGAGAGAGATGGAACGCGGTGTGTGTGGGTTAGTTAGTCGTCGCGGGAAAGAGTAGAGAGAATGAGATATAGAGAGGGAAAGAGACACGCGGGGAAAATACCGCATGAGGGGGGTGACGAACGACGACTCGGGGGATGAATACATGAGGGTAAGGCCGGAGAGTTTGGAGGGAAGTTTCCCCCCCCCCACGTTGAGGGAATCAATCGATATGTTGGGAGAGGGGAGGAAATGAGGAAATTGCTAATTGAGAAAGCAAATCATTTCGCGGAGCTCGAGAAAAAGGGAAACTTGTGTACGTTTTCAGGTGTCAATGACTCGGGCGTGTGTGTAGAGCGATTCGAATATGAGCCAATTTTCGATTCGTGGGTTGGTGGGACATTAAGCGTGATTAAGGAGAAGTTGGTGCGTTGCAGGTAAGAAGAGCGACCTAAATCATCCTACCCCGAATGAAAGGCACCCAGAGGATTACATTATGTCAACTATTCGATGAAACGGGGTCTCAAAGAGTCAATTCATCACTGGTCGTTCAATCCTCGGACTAGTTAGTTGACTGCAGCCCTTCATCCTTCACTATCTAATACTAGTTCCCTTACTCCCTGGTAGTTCTAGATATGTACTTTCCTCTTGATTTGGTCTATGTATCTCTTAACATTCCTCTTGAGACTTCTCCCTCTATTTATCCTTCAATTATATTCCTCAAAATCCATTGTGCCCCTGAGTGTGCCCTAAATATGGATCTTTCCTCTTCTACTTTTCTCTATGCCTTATCATTTCTTATTTTATCCGTCCATGTGATCTTCAGCATCCCCCTGCAATACCTCACGATTAATATCGCTTCCAAAAATGTCAGAGTATCACAAGATTACGTTCAAGTTGGGATTAGGACTTTTAAAATGCCAGCTATTCAAACCCGGTTCCTGTTTTGCGGATGCCAATGAACCGCCATTGTGCACTGTAACTCCTCAGAGAATCTGCTTGAATTTAGGGTGACAGAGTATGGAGTGGATTCGATTGAGGGAAGGAATTAAATCGTTTTGGGAATGCTGAGAGCCTATATAGTTGAAGTATAAATAGTTACAAATTTACTGCTCTATTGCCTTGTCATATACAACATGTAGCCGATGCATACATAGTGTCTCTGCGGTGTAAGATACAAAGAAAAAAACTTTAAGTAATTCATAAATATTATAAGGTATAGAAAAAATAAACATTTGCCAAGGGAATAACATTATTATTAAATAAACATAATCACAAAAAGTACAATATCAGCTTTGTAGCTTAAAAGAGAAACATAAAACAATTGCAATAAAGGAGGAACAAAGATTAAATGAATTACACAAAGAATAAAAGTGAAGAGAAGTAGAATATGATGTGAATATTTTAATCCCAGATTACACTTAATTTTTGCGTTCATGTACTTTAAAATTTTTAATTAAAATTCGTAAAAACTGCTTCATTTTTTCATGTAGTCCGGACTATCGTCCCATGTTCCAGAACTGAGTGTCGATAATTGATTCATAGTTGTCCTACACTTAGGAATTCAGAATAATCTTCTGGTTCTCATAGGTCTATCCAACATAAGGCTTTGTAATTCTATTCTCAATTAGATTTGGCTTTAGACTTTTATGTAGATAATTCGGTAGGTACTCTACATGATAAAACTTTGTACATAAAGAAATATAGGTACAGATCGCCGCGTACACTGATACTTCGGTTGTGAGGCGACTAGCCACGAGGATGAATGGAGGGCAGTCATGGGTTTTTTTTAAAGCTTGTCAACAGAAGACGCATTGCCGTTCCATAGCACTTGGCCAAGTAAATTTATGGCACCGCTCGATGAAGTTTAATCATTTCCCAAATTGAAACAAGATATGTAGCTCTGCGCTGCATTTATCGAATCCAAAATGCTTCGGCGCGCTGCAGCATCTTCAAGTTTAACAATATTTTAAAATATTCTTCAATCGTAGCCTTTTGGGGGTTCGAAAAAGAGTTGCTGCATTCTCGGGTGTTGGCTGCATAAGTTTTTTGTAGACAAACAGACCTGAAGATGCCCGTTGGAATACGAGAACTTTTGTCTAGAAAAAGCCTGAGCGGTGAATAGCCTAAAATACAAGGGAATTTATTTCAACATGTTTCCTTCATGCCTTTCCATGACTTTATTCATTTATAAATATTATTTTTATGCGCACTTTTGCTCATTCTTGTTTTTTGATCACCCGTATAAATGCTAAAAAAATGTAAAATTAAATCTATAAACGTAGGCTTGGAAGTCCGTGGGTTGACCATCCCTTTAAATATTACCCCAGCACCAATTGACTTAATAAATTAACCCACAAACTTCATTAAAATAATAAGCTTAATCGCTATACATTCGAAATGATTTAGTGATTCCGCTTCTTTAACTGATAATTTCCTCAAGGTCAGCAATCTGTGAACTTTGATGACATAGCACTGCAGTAATTGCACTTCAGTAAAAGTAATCAATTGATATTCTTTCTGCAGCCAATAGTTTCCTCGGAGTCAGACATATTTCGTTTAAGGCGATGAAATTTATTTAACTGAAGCTACTGAACATTTGTAAATGCAAAGGAAATCAATGAAACAAAAAACCTGAAACACAAAATATTTTTTTGTGTATAGCTACATTTACAGGAATTAATGACATGAAGAATAATTTATGCATTTTAATCTTAATCCTTTTTCCCACTTTAAAACATATTTTATTAACATAATACTTACGTTTCAATATTTTTTACATCTCCTTTTGAAATTTCTGAGATTCTTCGTGCCTTTAAAGTTAGCGCTTATTGCGTGTTATTTATAAAATTTGGATTAATGGTGATCTCGAGGATGGCGCATTCTTGCTCATACGAAAATATTATTTTTCCTGTCTGAAAATCAAGCTGTCATCAAAAAGCTTTCACTTGATCAAAATATGGGAGGATTAGAGGTTTAGTTTTTTTTTTGTTGTCATCTGGGAATGAGAGAAATCAACTCCGTAGTGGAGTTTTAAGGTTTTACTTTGTGTGTTCACCTTCTCTGCCATCGCGCGCCGCTGAATTTCCTTATCCCGGCTCCCAGAGTCCCGGCCGCTCCTCCCGCCTCTCTTTCCCGTCGTCCTCGGCGCCCGGGGAAAGCGACCTCTGACATGGAGCGCCAATGTGGCAGCGGGATTATCGGGTATCCGCGCAAATGCAAGTACGCGCTACCGACTCTTATCCCCGCCACTTCTCTCCCTCCTTAACGCCCTCCCTGTTCCATCACCGCAAATCCCCCTCTCTCTTACCCCCTCCTCTGCACCGCTTCCAAGCAACAATGTGTCAACATCGCGAAAGGGATTTCCTCCCCCGCCTCAGCTCATCGGAGTGCATCAGAGACGTCAGTCTCAGAAAGATGTATCCCGACATCACTCTTCGTTTTGTTTGATGGAGGGAATTTGATAGCCTGCAAACCCAATTTTTCTCCACTCGCGTATTCTCGTTCTCCCGCGTCTTCTCCTCCTACTTTTATTGATCCCACCCTGAGCGTTTCTTGAATAAATAAACACCAATGGGGTTGTGGAGCTCCGGTCGCAAAAGCCAAAGAATCGGAGGTCGGATTTGTGGCGTAGCTAGGGTACTGGTTTCCCATCCCGGTGATGGACTAGCAAATTTGCATTCCGGCAGTGGTGGTCATTTTCCAGTGGAATAGTTATCCTTATGGTGACTAATGCGATTTTTGTTCAGTTACAGATTTGCGTGAAACTTTGCATACGCGTTCTCATTTGTGGTAACCATAGATAAAATTAGAAATAATTGAACCATTAATAATAAATAAATTACTCGCACACAACCTTTTTGTCGGTCTTAATAAATAAAATTATTTAGTTAATAAACCCCTGGTTTCACAAGTCCCTTAAATAATCAACCAATGGAGAAGAAAGGCACCAAGTTAGAGATGGGAGGCATACATGTATATTTGAATGTGAGTGTGCATTTTAAGCCGCGGGAAATGATATGAGAGAGAAGGCGCGAGGCAGTTTGCTGGAAATGAAAAATGGAGTTGAATATGGAGCAATTGATATCGGGTAATACCTCACCCCAAGGAAGTAAATCATGCCGTTAAGCAGTTGTAATTTGGTTTTTAATAAAATGGAGGCAGTGCGCCGTTGTTCACGAGCTCAGAAGAATATGGAGATTATTTAAATGAACCGTCAACGTACGGGAGTGTCATATATATATTACGAGAAGCGCAGTCACTTCTGCATTGTCGAGTGCTAAAACTGTGGCTGCGAGGAATTAATTAGTGATATTCCTCGCCGCACGAGTAGATTGGGCCAAGCCAGGATGGAGTAAGAAAATTAGGCACGCTCATTGTTGTATTTAATGATCATTCTTCCCTCACTCGACTCGTTTAATCCACAGTTTTAACTGTGCACGTAAAGGCCTACTTTACAAATATCTCTGATTTATTCTCTGTAATCTACTATGTAAAAGTATACGCGTACGTATGTTTGATTTAGTTGCTAGGCGTAGTGATTCAGATGTGCGCCAATAGATGGCAAGCGATCTCCCATATACGCTCTCCACTATTTGACACATGGCGCTGGTGTATACATTTTTTGAAATACACAAGGTAAACTACGAAGTAGCAGCTCCGCCTACGTAACCAGATATGCTGTATACAAATAAATCTCTGATTTTGGAATATAAGATATTTTTACCATGGTTACATATATTTTTCATTTTAAATAAAAACCACTCATTAATTTCCATTTTATTATTTTGTTACTCATTACTTTTTGGGTATTTTGCCTATATTCCAGCCTGTTTCAGCAGACTTTTCTTTTAGTAACATATTTCCATTTTAATCCCAAGATTGGTTGGCTGAAAAACTCCATTCAACCCTGTCCTTAGCATAATCCTTTCTGTCCTTGTTACTCTTCTGTTTCATATTCCGTTTTGGATGGCCCATGTATTTGCGCAAATATTTCATTTTAAAATTACCGCGAAATGCACAAATGATATGGTCACGCGCGCAAGTGCAAGAATACACATCAAAGGGAAAAAACTCGCTTTGAAAAGAAACATTTGAAGTGACCGGTTTCGAATCCGGATCTTCAATTTTGCTGGTCATATGTGTTAGGCAGATACACAAAATTGCTAGAGTAGCTGGATAACACTCCTGACCAACAATTGGGAGATCGGGGCTCTAATCCAAGTCAAGTGAAATGATTATTTTCATGGAAAATTCAATTTCATGGAAATTTTCATGAAAAAATTAGATGTATTTACAAATGAGTATCGTTGAAACAGGAAGAATCGGGTGGGATCAAGGTTCCTTTTTTCTTGTTGTCAATACCGTTATTGAAAATGCATACCAATCTAGAAAGGAAATGCTCAGTTACTCTCCGAAGAATTTACTCAATCAATTAGACTGTTGATTTAAACCACCAAACTATATTTGAAGCATGACGAATTCGTTATCGTTCTCATGAGCACCATTGAAAAATTACCATATCGCGAGCGCACGCGTTATGGAGAACTGTAATCGTAACCGTGGTTAAAGTACACCAACTTTTTTTTACGGCCCACGCTTTTGTTACTCGCCTTCCGTGAAAGAGATGCATGATGGGATGTTTTTCAGTGGTTGCGTCGTCGGAGGCCGGTAGCAGGACATCTCCGGCCCGGATACATGAGGCCCACGCTCTCCACGGTCGCACTTTGATGCGTATGCCGGACGCACGGCGCGGCACTGCGCGGCGGAATCCACGCGAATGCTCGAATTGTGGTTCAAACGACGGGGCGGGGAGGAGAGAGAGAGAAAAAAAAAATTAGAGGCGCGGGGGTCAATAAAATTTATCCGCGGAGTGAGCGTTCCAGCGGCGAGACCGCCTCGGCACGCGTACCGGGAGTGGAGGCGCTGAGCGCGACCCCTCTCTCCCGAACGACTGGTTTTGAAAACTCAAAACGTCGCTTTCACGGCTAGTCGACCGCCAGCTGGGCCGCGAGGTTATGCTGCATTGTTAGAGTCCCACCCGGCGTCCCGCAAGGATGCGTAATTGGGCCGCTGTTGTTACTCATTTATATAAAAGATAAACTATAGAGTAAGTAGCAATATTAGATTGCTTGCAGACGATGCTGTCATCTACCGAGAAGCTGCCAGAAATGCTGACTAGGAAATTCCCGCAAACCAACACAGCAATATTTGTGTACTTTTGATGAGTGGTGCCAATTTATTACGGCCATGGAGATTTTTTAAAAGTTGTTGCATTAAGAGGTAGTAGAGCTCAAGTTCCCTAGGTTTTTCGAGATTTCATGGTTTAAAATGTAGACCACCAACTTTTGCGAAGTGAAATCAGTTAAATGTTATTCCATTTACAACGAATAATCCCTGAGAGCGAGTCAATTGATTTTTGCGTACTATTTGTTTATACAGCTGATAAGAGGTAAGGATAAGGAAAACACTGCCATTCCTCAAGAATATTGACAGGCTCACGAGCATGGTTTCGATACCAGGCCTCATCATAAAGTTTCGATGGATATGAAAATTTTGACAAGCAAAGCAGTAGTTTTCTAAATTGTGTTAATAAATATTATTGTGGAATATCTATTTCTTTTACCACCATCATGAAGAAACTCTAAAAATTTACAAGTGAGAATGCCGCATTTAGTTTTTATATGATGGTGGAAGTTTTTACAGTCCTCGGTGGAGGTCCTCTGCCATTAGTTATATAACATCAGTCATATTCACATATTTGGCTGTTATTTTCTATAATGAATAACAAGGACACTCACCAATACCTTTTTGTCTCTCGTGGATGATTTGACGCGTCTACTGTATTATCTGCATGCCAGGAAATGTATGAGATGATGATGTACCTCTGACTTTTATCTATCTGATAGGATTTGGTCACTGACAGAAAATAAGAATATAAGTTTTCCTTAAAGGTTAAGTTACATTTGAAAATAAAATCCTGGCTCACTGAAACTCATCTCCTGGTAAATCTGTACTTTTGGATCCTGTGCTTATATTTTTAGCGAGAAAAAAGTTTAACCCTACATTATTTTCATTCATCTTTATCCATATAGAACTGATTAATATTTTCAATGATTGTGAATGCAAAGAAAAGGACTAGATCTTCCTTTCCATCCGTGAAGAATAGAGATATTGCATTTTCCATGTGATTACCATTTGGTTTTTTCCCGTGTTTATCCTAAGAGAGCCAAAAGACGCATGATTTAAAATCATTGAATTTCTTTTGACACAATCTACTTCTTTAGAGAAATTATTGCAATCTTGGCCCACTGACCTGGATATGTAAATTGTAATTTTGTCTTCGTGTTGAGCTAAAATTGCTGGTGCATAATGAAGGCTATGACGTATCAATGATACCGAATAAACGTAACGTTGTAGTTTCATCAAATAGAAAAATTACTGCTAAACATGAATATCATCTATAACCGCTTGAGTTTAAAATTCTCAGAAGCCGTTGTATCAAAATTACTACTTACTACTTCAGCTAAAGCATAGCGTGTAGTTAAGCGGTAAAATAAATCGTATGTGTCATCCCGTTATCTTATAAAAAATTGAAGTCCTGATACTTCTTCCGTACTTCGTAACTGAAACCACTCGTAAAGGACTCAGAAGGGCCGTGGCTATTTATCTGTCCTTCAACAGTTTTTGTCTTAAAAACATCTGTCCTATATTTCCAAGCCATGGACGTCTTAAATTCGTAAGTCATGGAATAGGTGATGATCCGACGGATTAAAGTTTTATTTATGAGGGGTGCAAACCTCCGGCTTTGCTGTGACTAATTCAAGTACTGCAGGAATTAATTAAGTAG
Organism: Pyrrhosoma nymphula; assembly: GCA_963573305.1. Taxonomy (NCBI): domain Eukaryota; kingdom Metazoa; phylum Arthropoda; class Insecta; order Odonata; family Coenagrionidae; genus Pyrrhosoma; species Pyrrhosoma nymphula. The sequence continues at coordinate 69,962,077 of OY754331.1, forward strand.
ACACTGAGGATACCCGCTGAGGATAACACGAATGTGCATACATACTTAACTGTGAATTCCTCTCATCCTTGATGACGATTTACATAAAATTATTTAAGTAATTATATATGATTCAGTTTATGAAAAATTATCATATAGATTACACTAAGAATTCCTTAAAATACAACCAATAATTAAAAATGCACAACAGAAAAGATACCCTAATACCAAGAGAGATGAGAGTTGTATTGCATTGTCTTTCTCCAGGTCTTTAGAAGGAAGCTACGGGCGAGATTCCGAAAAGTACGAGAACCTCATCTTCTATTATGCTTTTTGTATAATCTAATTTTCAATACGTTTTTGGCGGTGACTGCGTAAATTAAATTCTACTTTGTGAAAAATTTTAACGTGTGGTATACTTACTGTTTATATGGTTACACAATATTACTATCATTCATATCCTACTTCTCATAATAGAATAAATATTCTTTCGCATTATTTCTTCTTTGGTGTACGATAATCTTCTAAGCATACTTATCTTGTAGTGCTTAATTTGAAAGGGAAAGGTCACCTTTGCTAATAAGAAGAAGAGCACACAAAAAGGACTTACAATTATCTTTTTTTGGCATCAGTCAGTGCAAATATGCTAATTATCTTTTTTAACTTTCATCTACTTGAATTCACCTTTTAGCTCCGAATAATAATTTTATATTGTCCTGGAAGGTTATTCGGGTTTGCCACTAGGTCACTCCTCTCATTGCTGCCGACGTTTCGGACCTCGAGTCGAGACCAATCCTCAGGGCTGTTGGTGGATGAATCTTGACTCGAGGTCCAAAACGTCGGCAGCAATGAGAGGAGTGACCAGGTGGCAAACCAGAATAGCTTTACATGACGCTATACGCCAGGAAAACACGAGACTTTACTTCAATATTATATTGCATTGCGAAAGCATCTTATGTACAGAAATAAGGATATTTGTAAGTGTCCTTTTGTTCTGGTGCTCTTCATACTATTAAGATTTCTTAACAACAATCACCGTAGCAGAAGCAGAGTGAGTACGGCACGTCTTAAAAACTTTCTATCCAACACAGTTTCTTAATACTAAAATACTTAACACTCAATCATTTTTGGAGATATTGTCAAAAAGTTATTTTGCTTTGGAACAATTATAATTAGTACACTATGCGTGGTTATTTCCGTACACTGGATGCGAGGACGTCATTTGGCTATATGTTACTGGTAATTATGTGATTGCACTCGTATTGGCGTCATATTCTAAATGTAATATTTTTCTTTCGTTGCAGGTAAGGATCATTCTTCATACGTTAGTGTTTCTCTTTCTCCTTTGTGAGATATCATCAAGCGGTAAGTATCCTGAATTTTCTTCTTTCTCCTGTTTAATATAAAATATGTATCATTCGAGATAAAATCGTTCCTATTCTTAGTAAACTGGAGAATATGGAGTGGTCAAATACCCAGAATTTTTTCTACTATTATATGTAAGTTGTTCATATGACCTTTGGTCCTGTGTGCTTCGCCAATAATATCCATCAGCATTACTTCTTCATTTTTATTGTGCTATTTTAATAAACAACAAATTTATAAACGATATCCAATTAAAAGTATATATGAGATCTTTAGTTTCAGAGTTCTACGTTATCAGTTTGCTAGGCTTATTTGTAACTTGCCATACTTTCCTCGCTAAATTCATTATGTTATTTTGATTATTAGTGGCAAACAAAAACTTTTGAAATCAACTGCAAGGACCAGCATCAATAGCGAATCTACGGAATTCTTGATCTAGTCATAATTCTTATATATGTCGTTGTAGACGCGTTCTTTTGTACCACCGCCTATTTACCGCCGTACGGATATCATTTTTGCCTGTAATTTTAGCCTCACGTTCGTGTCTGTAATTTACTCAGTGTCATGATGTTGAGGATGAATATTCACGAAAAATACAGTAATTCTTATTTGTCTTTATACCTTCCATCGGTCTTTCTTTCTTCTACGACCCTTGTTCGATTGTTGACACAATATTTTAGCGTAACCATGCCATTTGCAACATTTGATTTTCATAGCTTTTTTACCCTCTTGACTATAGCCTTCCAAATTTGACAAAAATGAGCCCTGTCTCTAGCTTGTGGCTCCCGCCTGTAAATGGACAAAGAGTCTATCTGATACACATTGTTGAAAAGAGGAATCTTTGTTCCATCTTTCCCTCAGCAGGAATGTTAGCGGCACGAGTATATTTTGATGGAAACACCTTTGAAGTCACCGGCTCAACGAGAATGTGTCTCCGCGGAAACAAACTTTAAATACAGTGAAAGGGCTCAACTTTCCAAATTTACGCTTGGGCTGGAAACAAACCATCATACGGGTAGAAAGTAATCCCTCAAAGTGCTCCCTGAGAATGGAACATCAGCTATCTAAAAGTGACAATCTTTTTTTCTGCTGAATTTAAAACTCGGAGGAAAGGTGTTTCGTAAACTACATGGAGTAATGCAGAGGTCGCGAGCCTGGATATGACGCTGCTCGGAAGATTATTAGTTCACGGTTAAAGTCTTGAATTTTTTCAACTTTGGTTCAAACATCATTATATTTTTTACCATACAATATTGGTGGTTTTGATCCATAATAGTGTTGTGCAATAAAGCACTCATAGTTAAAAAAACGTTGCTATATTTAAAGCTTTATCGCTTTGTAAATGTCACACCGTTTTTATTTTTACCGACCATAAATAGTGCTACGGAACGCAAAAGATGCTTTATACCCTAGTGTAGTATACTTTGTGATCTAGCTTCTACTTATGCCTTGCATTTGCTGGAGTGTGGACATATTAATGACTTTAAACTTTATGTATTACTTGTGCAGTTCAAAATTAAAACTGGAAATTCTGAATAAATATGAAATTATAAATTCAGCAAATATCTCGAATACGATTTGACTATTGATAAACCTTCACCTCTGATGACAAACACCTTATAGTAGAATATTCGTGATGTTGTGGTGTCTACGTCTGATACTCGGCTTCGTTATCTTACTTACTTTGAATCATAATGTTGCACTTATATCTTAGTTTAACAACATGCTTGTCCTGTGAGTACTCCTGAACTCGTGGCATTAGTTCCCTGCTAAATTCTACAAGAGGACTGTGGATACGTCTAGCTAAATCTAACCTGGGTGATTTCTTTTAGATGCTAGATGTTTTTCGTAAACAGCAGAGTTAATAACTGCTCCACATTGAGGGCGTAGGGTAAAACCGGAATCACATTCAGTCGTTGTTAACGTGCGATTTCAGGAATCGTTTGAGCGTATAGCTTTTCAATGATTTCCATCAATTCCCGATCACACAGTCATTTTTTTCTGTAACCGTGAGCATTATTTCCAAAATGTTAACGACATTCTCATTTCATTAAATTCACAACTGACATAACATTTCTTATTTCCTGCCTAGCACTCTGGCTGCAGCTCTATTCAAATACGTGTTCAGGTATGGAAAACTGGTGCCATGTACGGAAAACTGATGTCCGTTTCAAATGATGGAAAAAGGGAAATAGACATTCCTTTCATTGCCACTATCTTTGAAAATGATGACTTCCTAAACGCATCATTTGAGCTGCCATGGCCGCTATCCCTGAACTTGTATGTGAAAAATGACAGATTAAATGAGGCTAAGGAACTACACTCTCCTACCCTTATAAGTGGATTTCACTCATTATTAGACTCACGACTTGATTAAATCCTCCTTCATTAGTAGCTCTAAACTCCGGATTCAAGACAGTGATTATATATTTCTTCCTTTTTAAATGCGACATTCTCTGAATGTTAAATTGAAATTCGTGTTGTTAAATTGAAACGACGTGGTAAGAACGCAAATTGACGTGGGATGCCGCCTTTATAATTCTTTGTTTGAATACTTAACGCTGATGCTAGTTGTTTGGTAGCGTTCAGAATAAATACCTAAACCACTGGGAAGTTGATTTGTGGTAGATACATGAGATTACAGGGCTGTGAAAAAAATATATCGCCAAGTTTGTTGACAATTACCAGCATATTTTATTTAGTTCCATTTTATCTAAGCAAAGTTAAATTGAAAATAAGATATTTCTATATCTTCTGTTTTTGAGAAATGCGACAGTTTTGCCCAGAGTGATTAATTTTTTTAATTGCTAACCTCGTAATGGGAAAACGTAAGAAATATTTTTCTATTTTACCTATTTTATCCTTTTTACCTATTATTTTATTTCTACCTATTTATCCGCTTTACCATGTGGTGGGAATAAATGACCCGAAAATGGCATTGTGATCAATGAACCTCATGAACGTACCCAATCGAGCCTAACCTGTTGATTATCTATTAAACATCATATCCTAGGAGATAAAACGTCTCATTAATCACAGTTGGCTCTATTTAGGTCAGTGATAAGACTGCCGGATAAATGATTTTCGCGAGGGTATTTTTTAACCTAGGTGAAAAAGAAATTTTCAAACTTGATTCGTTTTGCCGATAAAATGCAGTACTTCATACTCAAATAGCGTCAAAACGCAGTAATTAAAATTACATGTTTCGTTCTTTAACTGTAATCATTCATGAGTGTATTTTAGTATTTTTGTGCGGAACTGGGGCTTGAGCTTGATACTTTTTATTTGGTTTTATTTCAAACTTCGGAGCTATGCCTTTTTAAAAAGAATTTATCAATATTTATGGATGAAGATCCTCTGGAGAATAATTTAAAATTGTTGAAGACGACGTAACATATCATTTAAGTTTATTTCAGGAATGTGCTTTTGTTATTTAGTGAATATATTAGAATGCGTCCCCATGCATAAATATTGATGTTGTTTGACGGAAAAAGGCGTAAACTGCCATATTTTGAGGAAACTGCATTATTTTCACAATTCTGAAATTGCTTTCATAATGGAAATTTAAAAGAATCTAGAGCCGATGAAATGAATGTGTTGCTGAACTCCCGTCGCAAGCAGTCGGATATTTTTTTTTCTTCTGTCATGTTTCCATTTCGGCGCAACTTTTAATTAATTATGCACTAACTATAATCAACTATCGCAATATACTATATATTTCATAGAATGTGTTTATCTGGTCAAATCATTTTATGAAACGTGAATAGTTACATTAATGTTTACCCCACAAGTACGTGGACCCTTCAATACGGTGGACGACGCCGTGAATATATGCAGCACGTTGTACATAAGAAGCTTGCGGGTAGTCTTATCTTAGGTTAGTAGTACTTTTTACCTAGCTCCAACCTCTCCCAATGCATGGTTATTAAGGCGGTTGGAGCAATTTTAAATCTACAAGTTCCATGAAACTTTACACACGTATTCTAATTAGTGAAAAATACATATAAAAGTGAAAAATGCACCGTACCGATTTTTTTGCAATTCAATGCTATTTCAATACGTAGCCATATGGTACATACATGACATGACAACATATATCTACTATATAAAAGGCTACGCGTACGTACGTATGATAGAGTTGCTACGCATAGTGATTAGAATGCGCACCAATAGATGGAAGAAATCTCTTTTAATTAAAATAATTTAAAAAACACATTAATTTCTATTTGATTAATTACCTAATTCAATACTTTTTGGAATTTTTGTCAATATTATAGCCTTTTTCAGCAGTTTTTTCTACTAGTAACGTGTATCCTCTTTTATAAAATTTTCAACTATTTCCGTAATAATTCTATCGCAGGTTTTCTTCGAAACACGAAATATATAAATTTCTTATGATATTAATTGTAGAAAACAAATATCAAGGTGTCACTCAGAGTCCAATATTCGATATAATAGCACATTTCCATAAAATTCAGTTTTATTTCCCATAGTGCGCCGAAAACTCTAGTCATAACATGCTTTAATTAAGGAAAAATATTAAAATACAAATCTTGTACCGCTTCGATTACAGCCTGTAAGGTGATTGTCAACGCATAAAAAGATGCATGTAAGGGAAATATGGTCCGAGATTTTTTTTACTAATTACATTATAAAAATAATCACTCAATGAACCGCGATTACGACTCCAGTCACCATAGCAGAGCTGAAACAGAGAAGCTCTGGAAGTTTGATCAGAAAAACAGCTCTGTTTGTTTGCTATCAATGGCAATGGTTTCGCTACGAGTGCATTGTTAGCGAAATGATTCATACTGTACTTTTTAATGTATTTATTGATTGAATCCCATTACTTTTGAGACCCTCTTCCAAGCCGAGTTCGATTTAGCGTCCTAATTGTCATTTTTGTGGTGATCAATTAGTTTACTTACAAGTAAGTTTATGAGTAAAGGTAAGATTATACTTCTGGTAATTGCCAATTTCCACAAAGAATCTATATTTTTTGACCGCACAGCAAACGCCAACGCTTAAATTAAACTACGAAAATTTCTCTCTTCTTTTCCATAGTATTCATAATCGCCTGGAGTCTTTTTTTCAAATATTAAATATATTTTTAACGTATAACCTCGCGAAAAATGACTTACTTTCCTTCGGGCCTTTTAAATTGTCCTCTTTTTTGTAAGATTCTCCTCCCTTACGTACAAACCTGCTGTAAAAGAATATTCTTTCTGGAAAATCCTAACCGTATTTCACTGCTGCTTCTCCAAGGCTTCTGCTACCCAGGCGCTTCGTAAACGTTTCACCGGCGGAGTTGTCATCCTTGGCTGGGCATTTATGACTATTCTAAGTGTTCCGCGACGGCTTTTGTAGTGGTAAAACACATTCGAGGGAAAACTATAATGGAATTCCGCAAGGAAATACGCCAGCGCTAAAGGAATTAATGCCCTTAGCCAACGACTTTGTAGGAACAGGCAAGAGATTTAATAATTTAATGTTTACGGCCTCAGAAAAGGTTTCGGGGAGAATTGGGAGAAATTCATTTAAGTTACGCTTGTCAGTTGTCGTTGACACATTTTCACTCGTCGCATTGTTTTATTCTTGATACAGACTCAGTTAGGGTAATGGTTTTGGTTAAACACTGCGCAAGCATAATGGAGGTGATTGTTCCGAGTTATTTGCGGGATGGTTAGCCAAACTTACGTCGGATATATTTGGCTGGAGGCCTCAGCTGGCTCTTTTTGCTAATTCTAACACATTCATCGACCCTTACCTCACATGAATGTCAAAACACCGTCACGAGAAGTTAATGAAGTACGTACAGGCAGTGCAGGTCGGCTGGCTTCTAAATCGATAGCCTGTTTCTGATATTTAGGAGAACTCTTCTGAGATTTCAAAAGTAACTGTGTTATGAACATTTCATTTTTCCATCTAATTCGCGATGTGAGCGCTAATATCATTATTGAATGAATTTCCATTCAAACTTCATGAACTATTGGGCCAACTATTTCTCCAACAAACAGTTTTGACCTTTACTGAAAGTTATCTGTCAATTTTGGGCGCCTGAAGACCTCGTAAAATAACCCAACGCATTCATTTTTGTGTTTAATTTTCCCGCTTTTTTTCTTTCCATTATTTCTTCATCCTCTTCTCCCTTCTAGCCAGGTATTACTTCCTTTTTCCTTTCCTTTTTCCGGTAGCCCTTATATGTTATTATCAGTCTTCTTAATTTTGTTCTTTCCTGTATTATGTTTCACGTCATCCCCATCTCCTCCATGCCTTTATTTGCCCCTTGCCCCAACTGGTTGTAATTCTTACTCTAAAAGCATGAATGAAAATTCTTTTTCTAAGTTTACCATTTTCCATTCCAATTTTGTGGCCATGGAACCTGACTGAAAGAAACTAAGCGAAATTAATGTTATGATAAGTATTTTGACAGCGTTTAAACCATTTGAGTTTTCGTACACAATTCGTATGTTCTGCAATGCTAGCCGTCATGCTCCCTCTAGTTTGTGTTCGATGCTTAAATGGAATGCTCAGTAACATGGTTAAAAGTACATCACACATGGATTTGGAAATTCAAAATATGGTTTCAATACTTTCACCTACCAGGAAACAGTCACCCATTTATTTAAAAATAAAAATCATCCTCCGGATAAAATTGCACCCGCATATTACATATGTTTTCGTCTTAAAATTTTGATATTCAGTTAATATTTGGATTGATCATGACTCAGATTGTCAATCACCGTTTATCACATTCTCAGGAAATATCCGATAAAGTCATAAGTAAATTTAAATGATTATGGTGGATTTCGAAAATCATGATGGTTCCAGAACTAATACTAACGCATTCAAGAGACTGGTCATGTTTGCCATAGAACACAATACAATCTTTTGTGATCATAGCACTGATGAGCCGCCATGGTGCATAGTCACCGCATGGCACTGAGCTATCCATTTGGGGACATGGAAGTTATTGCTAAATCCCAGGCAGATGGTTGTTGTTATCATTAGTAGCAAAATACCTCCTCTTCTTGCGTTAGTAGAGTTGGAAGTGTTGGCATCATTGATACCATCTTATCTTAAATTTCTCTTTTTTAGGCTACTCTATCCCACTCTGACACACAGCATTAATAGAGTTAAAAGCTCTATAAAGCCCTCGTGTCAAAGCAAATATTTGGAGAGGCTTCGGCTCTACCTTAGCGCCAATGCGATGCGAGGATAGGTCCCTTCGGTTCAGATAAACTCTTTAGATTGGGGCGTTCGTTCAGGATAGGACGGGAGAGGAACGTGAGGAATGGGATTGCCCAGGGGCATCTCCCCCCTCCTCCCCTGAGGGTAACGCGGGAGCCTCCAGATGGTGCCAGTATGTATAACCAGTTTAACCTACTTTATTTCCCACCATCTCACCATCATCAATTTAACAGTTTCCGGCGAATCCTTGTGAGAAAAACTGCGTGATTTCCACTGCTATCTTTTTTCTTTCGTGGTTGCATTATGTTCCGCCAAAATTTCATAAATATACTCTGATAACTTTTCTTTTTTCAACGTATTTCCGTAAGTGGACGTGATTTGTATTAGCATATGAAATGAATTTAGCCTGCATCAATAATAACTACGATCAGTCGCAAAACTCGAATTTAGGCTAGCTATTTTCACACTGAAATCTATTTAAGATTCATGGTTGGTTCAGAAAATATGGAATAACATTGTGTACCTGGAAGATTATTAAATAAATCACTAAAAACACTGATAAATCGTTTTTTGCAGCAGCAACTCATTTTGACCCGCTATATGGAGGTCCATTCCTTTGAACTTCGACATAGCCTTTTATGTGGGAGTTATCTAATTGTTGTACACCATTGACTAAATTAATTATCACTGTTAATATTAATCAAGTTTTCATGGTTTACTAATATTTATAACCTTTTTAGAGCTCTATAAACCTCCAGGAAAATCTAGAGATTTTTTTAAATCACGACAATCTTCCTTCAATAAATGGGACTTAATTCAATTAATCGTTTATTTAATGAAGAACACGGAAAGAAACTGCTCTGCACAACCGACAATTAAATGAAATCTTATTTATTGATAAGCCTCAATTCCTGCGGAATAAACTTGGTTTCTGGGTGAGTTAGATTTAATAAACAATGCAAAGCACTTCACGGTGTAACGTACCGTAAAACGTGGTAAATTTGAGAGTTTTCACAATTTTTTTTTAATTTTACCACATGTCCCTCAAACTTTCATGTTCATCAATATAAGGTATGAACCATGCAAAATTAGGCTATCATTTACTAAAGTTAATTTAAAACTACCATCAGTTATTATTTTTGAAATTAATATATTATTGTAACTATGTCACACTGAATTAAGTTCACCAAAATTTTCCTGGAATGTAAATAGAAAAATTTTTTCCGATAAATACTTACAAGATGATTTTTACTCTTTTTCTCATTTAACTCAAAAATACCAAGAAATGTTTCAAATTATATATAAGTAATTAAAACATTTTTTTTATTTATTATTCTTAAATTATAATTACACGTGATCTGATAATGAGTTACCTTCATAGTTCAAAATCAAATAAAATAGCACAAATTATCTGAGCTTTAAATTAACTGCTGATATCAACAAAGAATAATTACCAAGTAGTCGTTTTTAGTTGCATAACAAGTCTTCAAAATTGATCATCTCGGGCACTTAAAAAATCTACTTTTTTGATGTTCCTACTAATTTTGGTTACGTAACTTCTCCTGTCATTTATCCTATGTTTTGCATTACTTTTTGAAATGTTTATCACATGATATACCCCAAGAACTTTGCGAGCTTAAAAACTTAAAAATCGATAATCAAGCTTTTTATCGATATCATTGGGAAAAAGGTTCTCGAGGGTAACATCATTTTCGGGCCATTTTGAATGCAAAATAACGTGAAGCTTTTTGTTTGGTGACTTGCGTAGGTATCCCTTTATTTAGGTATCTGGAAGTTGAGTCAAGTTTAACAATGCCCTCTCTCCCTTTTCACTCTCATTCTTTTAAAAATTTCTTTGAGATTATGAGAATTCGATGTTATTTCCGTTTTTTGTTTTCGTCATTTTTTCATTGATTTATTTAATTTTGGTAAACATTTTAGCTTGTTATTCACAGTAAAATTATAAAACCACTTTGCAGCGCAAAACGACTATCTTGATCCTAACAAAATATGAGTTAATATAGGTCTATCGGTGTAAACATGTGGGTAATGATATACAGGGACTATATACTTTACATGCAGTTAAAAGATATTAATGTTTAGCTTTATTTTTATTTCCAATATTTTATAATTTATCTCCTCCAATAATCTATGAAAAACGGTGTGCGACGTAGGTTTATCTAAAGAAGTAATTGGGTGAGTGAATATTTTTATACCGCATTCACTGTCGCAAAAAAGATTCCTAACTTGAATATAATAACTAGAATACGGAGGGATTAATTGAGCTATTGTTGAAAGGACAAAAATATGTACTCCACATATTGCTGTGTGTGACTTACCCTTCCCTGGAATACCGTTAAGTCAGTAGGATATGCATATATAACGATATCTAATGTGAGGACTTGTCCACGTAATGACTCTCCATGAGTTACTAACGGCTATATGGTCTTAGGAAAACATTTTTGTATCCACAAGGGAAAATCTCTAAAAAATGGGCACCTCTATCACTAGCTTGAACCTCATCTTTTTGCTCTTATTGCTTTGTCATGGCATTGGAAATAAAATCAATAAATGTTTGCTTGAATGGACGTGGTTCAAATTGATTAGCAAAAAAGATGATATCTCAGATACCTATGACGTGGTGCAAGGTAAGAGCCAGGCGAAGTACAGAAATTGTCAGATTGACCTGCTAGTGGCTTGTGCTTTCACGTAGGAATTTTTGCTGGGGTAAATGTTTTGTCAAACCCCCCAAATGCGGGAAAAGGGCTTACCAATGGATTTATTTATAGGTTTTTCTGAAGCGTTCGGCGTATCGTATTAAAGGAATACACCCTTTACCCGCTCCACTTGACTCTTCTCAGTTCTTGCTCGCCACGTCGGCATTTTCTTGCGACAGATCCAGTCGGATATATAAATTGTGACCCAGGCTTTGATTATTTATTCGTCTGAACGTTAAGGATATATCTGTGGTAACATAGCTAAATATGATATGTTATGTTTTGCAAATTTTACAGGAGAGCAATTTAAAAGTTTTATTAGGCTCTGAAAAATGAAAATATCAAAGATTAGGTTTTACCTTTTCGTAATAGATGTAAAAAACTGTTTTTATCATATTTTCTAACTTTCCAAATCCAACGGTATTAGCACTACAAATCCAACGATATGTATAACTCAATTTTGCAAAAAAAAACGGACATATCATATTTAGCCATCTTACCGCAGATGTTCCAATGGTTCATGGCGGGAACTATAGAATAAAACTTGAGTATGGTCCTACGTGGGATGGGGCATCATGCAAGCAATGTGTTATTATGCGATGCATCGAATGATTAGCGATACGACATTAATATCGCAATGCAGTTCCAAATTTAAATACCGCAAAGCTATAATTGAAAAGGGGAATTGGCCGTAGCTGCATTTTGAGCTACCCAGAGTGGTATGTCAATTGTCAATAATTTTAAATACGTAATACACATAAAAGCTAAAAAAAACACAATTCAAAAATACAGTACACAGTGACGTCACCACACCAACAAGGGTAATCCCATATTCCGAACACTCTGACTTTGAACCTTGAGCAATACGCACGTGATTACGACATTTAAGCTCCCCCTCTCAATGGCCACCTGGCTGACTTTAAAGCATGCATATGAGTCATAACTCCTTTGCTTTCATTGACAACTGTATTAATCTATAATTTAAACTATTAAAGCACTAGAATACATTTATTTCCAAAAAAAACTTATCTTTTCCCTATGCTTACAAATGAAAATGCGACTTTAAAAATATACTTTTCTTTCTTTTTCTTAAGTAGCAAAATCATGTGAAATACTACCAAAATTTGTTTTGTTTCCTTGTTTATATTCTACGAATATTACGCAAGGATTCTTTAACCGTCGTTTGTAATTAACTATAATTGTAAATGTTGTATTTTTTTAGGTTTACTCTTCTCGCTATGAAAATATGTATAAAATATTTAAATGTCTTCAATGCCCCCTGGGTGGACCGCCTCTTCCGTCTATCCGTAGCTAGGCCATAGGAGATTCGGGGTTGGCGCAAGGTTTGAAAGACTGAGGACTTTCCACTGACTGATTTATTTTATGCGGCATACAGTTATTTTCGGTCGCTTAATGCATTTCATTAAGTACGTTAGACATTTCACGTGGTGTATTTATTCTTTACAAAATAAGGGGCACAGGTTACCACGACTTTTCATGAGACAGCGGTGGATTCAACATTTCGCAAACTTTTCCCCGTAAAATGCTGACTGAATTTTGCTGATAATTCTCCATTGTTCTTGGAAGTGTTAGAAAGGTGCAAGGTACTTTTATATTATTTCATATTTCCCAGAGGTAAACTCAACATTACCTAGGAGTGGAACAATCAGCGATAATGCTAATCCAGTTATATATAGGATCAATGATACTATTCTTAATTCATTTCTGGAAATGTATCTGAATTAAAAATTATTAAAAGCGCACTGAGTAAAATGTGCTATCGTATCCGTTGAAATAATCAAATTCGATTATTAGTTATGAAAACGGAAATAAGGATTATTCTTGTTTTCCATCTGACTTAAGTAACCAACGACCAATCAAAGACAAGTAGGTGAGTCGAGTGTTCCCAGGGAATACCGGTGGTGGAGCTAGAATCTATATTAATATAAAGCCCTCTCTTTAAATAGAGGGCTTTACAATAATAATCTTCGCAGGAATTTTATGGACTCTAATGGACGAAATGTGCACTTGAGACTTGCAGAAGTAGCTTGATGGAGTCGGTGTAGAATGTTTATACACATACCCTAACACCAAAAACCGTTTCGTATTTCATAAAATATCCAGAGCGCGCCGCTTCGCTCTGAAATCAGCATCATGTAAACACAGACTCCTGGGTATCAAATTAAACTTGAGTTCCAAATTTGGTTACGAATTTTTGGCGCTGATTTCAGTACTGATTTTCGTGCTGTCGTAAGTGTTGCATGAAACAGCCTTGGGTCAGAGGTGCCCTTTTTAACGGGGAGGGCCATGTGAAAATTCTGTGAGAATTTCACCGGGCCGGATCAATACTAAAGCGTAGCGTTCATTGGATTAAAAGTTCTATATAGCATTGCATCCTTGTCCTCTATTGTAGCAACGTTATGGAAGGCAACCTGCTCCAATTGACTAAGTATTTGAACGTTTGCTAATAAGAAAACTTTATGCTACTCCAAATGTCTCCATGAGTCGAATGGATGGGTATGATGGATAAGGTTTGGACCATGGAGTTGCATGGGTAACGGTGGGTGTTGACATTGACCCATGAGTTTATGGGCGGTGAAATCACCCATCACTTGAAATGAGTGCCTTGTCATTGTCTATGATGTCACGTACGTCATAAACTTCAGGTTTATACTGCTACACCTTTCATCTCATCACAGATCCTGTTAAGTATAAAAAATAAATCTCTTGTAACAGCTAAATATTACTTGCTTCTCTCTAATGCCAGTTCCTGCGAAGTTTAAGAAATTAGATGTCTATCCTTAAATTAACAACTGCCCTAGATTTTTTTGGAAATTCAAAAATATTGGCACTGGAAATTAATAACCATGTCTGTGTATTTGGCAACAAATTGGACCCTCTCCCTGTCTATCGTTGAAGGCAGCCGGTAACTCATTCAAGCCAGGAAAATTTGTAACAGTTTTAGAATTGAGACAAAAGAAATCCTGATAAATAAGGATAGTGTAACACCCTATTTAGAGTTATTGAACAATTAAGCAATAACTATGATTCTCTGTTATGTACCTACCGGTATCGAAGACTTCTACTACAGCAAGTAAAAGCTGTTTTTATATAATAATAATATAAAGGACCGGAATAGGTAGCTAGAGACAACAAAAGATGTGGAATGTTTGTTTTATTTTTAAGTTCCTTCTTAGGCGCAGCAGCTCACGTAATAAACCGCACTTAGGAAATGCTATTCCGAGGCATAAGCCATCCATAATATTTTGTGGTGAAATTTGATATTATTATCTTTCGATATTTTCCTACTTCGTGACCCATCAGCAAATGTTTTGTTGTTTTATTTATTATATAATTCGTGTAATTAATTATCTTTTAATTTCGGAAATTAATCTACCTTGATCTCCGTATTTATAGCATTACGTTCCGGGACATTAAAATAATACTTATCCTTTATTTCATGCTAACCATGACCGTTTTCTTTCCTTACAAAATTTAGATAAGTTCCTACTTAGGTCGGTTACTTCTTTATGGAACGAAACATACCCAATTAGAATGTTTCTATTGCAGTAAATGGTCCTTATGGCCTTTTCCATGTCAATATTTAAACAAATGGGTATCTGATGTTTACTAACCATTATGGTTTAAAGTAGACGTTAAGCCACCATCTTCAAAAGACATTTAGTGAATCCGATGTCGTAAGTGCTGGTAAAATGTGGCTTCCCTGTAAAAAATCTTGATAACGCCATCACTCAATTCCACTGAAGCTGGTGAAGAAAATTTTGAAAGAAATCAGTGACGAGTTGAATGCGCAAAATTTGTTCAAAAGAGGCTCTCGATTAGTTGAAACATTACAACGCTAACATGTTTTCAGTTTACTGCACACGGTCCCCTCTCAAATTAATTCTTAGTCATATTTCAAGTTAGCTTAATTTAAGTTTTAAATAATGGTAGAAGAGAAAAGCTTTGTTCGGAATAAATTTACAATTATAATGTTTCTTAGTGTCTTTAAACTATTTGTCATTTCTTTTCTACATATTTCATAATAATTATTTGCTGCTGATAGATAATCAGATGGTACCGGTGTAATGACAAACGGCCCTTGTACCATTCTGTTACATCGCTTGAAGTGAATGCAATAGTATCCTTAATCTAACTTGCATTAAACCACTACTATTTGATTCTCATGAACCCTGAGGTCCTCAGATTCACATTGTTTGAAGTTTACGCGTAATCAATTTTTTTCTTTTAAAGCTTTGACCCTTATCATATATCTCTTTACTGAGCTAGCACTGGGAGGACTTATGGCTTCATATATGAGGGGTTTTTGTCCCTCGGTTTTTTTGACCCAGCAGAAAACTTCCACAAGGTCTTCAAATCACAAAATAAAATTCGATTAGTCCGTCCAACCTCGTTTTATCTGCCGATATTTTTTCCTCATTTAGTATCAAAACTCCTGCTCCGCAAATGTTCGAAGAATGGCTTACTCAGCAGGAAAATTGCTTGGCGCTTGAAAGAAAATAAAAACCTTTATCCACTTACCTGGTTACGAAATTCGCATTACTAAACAACCTTTTTCTCGTTGGCCTCAGAGAAAATCGTTTGAAAAACGGTAAACGATTACGGCCAATGTTATGTCATTCGCGCAAGTGAATAATTGCAAACTAGCATGATGTTATAAGTTTACAAATGAATAATTACAGCTATTCCTCTGGTGATTGTATGTGCCGTACATTGCTTTCTTAAAATGCTATAATATCCGATGTACTTCCAGAAAACATGAATTATCATTTCAGTACCTTTTGCATAACAAAATTGACATTCGAGAGCTTGATCTAAAATGTGGAATTAGAAAATGATATGCTCATGAAAATTGAAAACTGACTATTTAATTATTTAAGATGAACCTGAATAGATGAAGGTGTAACAGCAACCTTTCTCATTTCATGGCCTGGTAGATATGAAAAAATTAACAAACAAAATGTATTTAAAAATAATTTTGTATTTGCCACAATTTTTCATTACATTGAGTTAAAGGTTCCTACATTATGTGGTCTGAGCGGAACTTATCCTTTATAAGTTGGTTATTTTCTTGTAGTACTGCGTAGTACTGGGTATCTGATACTAAGTGTAATTTTAAGAATGTTTGCTTTTGTGCTATTTATAACGATTTAATACTTTTGAGGGGATTCATTTATGTAGGTTGACTCGAGTTAATTTCCCTTTTTGTGGCTATTCAAAACAGTGATCAGCAATTGTGTCTTATAATATTCTTGATAATTTTTTTTAAAATTCTGCTATATGGTCGTAGTATTCGTGTAAAACCAAAACTATCAAGGAGTAATAATTTTAGTATAGAGGGCCAAGCCAAGCCAAAGCAATGCTGACATGAAAAAAATTCCTTCGTATTTTCACTTGTCCTCCGTATGTCACCGAGGTGACAGTGAGGTATGACATGGTGATAAACAATCCAATCCCAGACTTTTCCTCTCCCTCCAGTGAGCCATAAACAAAGGTACCGCACTACTTTCAAACTCTGGTTCTTTGTAGGCCTCGGGGAGAGTTGAGATCAAATTTAGTCCTGCCAAAAAAAGCGGTGCGAGGGAAAAGCAACTGATGGTTTAGATGGGGTCGGGGTGTAATAAAAATTAACACCCAGGGCTGCCGCATTCTCATGTCTCCGCTAAGCAAACGAAGCTCCGAGAAATATGTAGCCCGGGTGTTTATTTTCGGGATTGTATCACAGTGGCCTGAATCGCTGATTATGAAAAATTTCATTCGGCCGTTCCTAGTGACTCGGGGTATACGCTGACTTCGGTTAAATTTCTCGATTTTTTTCTTTTTTAGTTGATTAATTGGGTTTACCTGGTCGTCGAATCGTACCTCTGAGATGGTAATTATCTTGGGCTAAAAGTGAGCATCGTAACCATGCTTTTGATGTTACATTCAATTATTTAAAAATGCTCAAGATCAGGATTTTCAAGTTTTTATGCTTGAAATTTTAAAAATAAATTTGGACGAGTTTATGCATATACCTAACCGGCAATATTTTCGGCAAGAAATAAAGGTAAAAGTTGGTCCTTTGTTGGGTTTAAACTCAGGGTAAATGAGGAATGATGGAACATTGTTTTACCAAAATTATATGTAGTGAGTCATTGACATCATAGCTGCATAAAAATTTATAATACGGTGTCAACAAATCGGGAAAAACAGGAGAAGCGGAAATATCCACTATCGAGAAAATGAAACGAGAAATGTTCAGGAAATATTCTCTTCAACGGGAACATTTTCGATATCAACTGTACTTTAAATTTGCCTTGATAAAATATATATTGCCTCATCGACATTCGACGTAGACCAGCAGAAATGCTCGTTAATTCTCAACGGCAGAGATAAAAGTACCTAATAAATAATGTATTAGTTTGATTGAAGCGGAAGAGAATTTTACTTCTCCTATATCATCTTCGTTTTTTTACTAAGTGGAAATTGTACGTTTTGTCGCTTATTGATGCATAGTATTAGGATATTTTACTGACATTGTTTATTCTTAAAACAGCAAAACTAAAATAAGTAATCCAGTTTCGCAATGGGGGGGTGGGGAAGATCGCCTTAAAATTCGAGCATATTTTCCCATAAGTGTTTGAGCAGGATTTTTCCAGTACCAATAGACCCCATATTTTAATTTAAATAAGTAACATTTACTAACACTCTAAATTTCAAGATAAATGGCTCATTACTTCATTCATTCCGAAGGCAAACAGAAAGCAGTGATTTGGGGACTTAGAGCCGATTGGAACTCCAACCATCCCACTTGAGCTCTAGGACTGTATTAAGGTGTAATGCTTAGGTGTCTAGTAGTGTGCAAACTTCTACGGAGTAATCGATATACTACACATACTGATTTGTCCTGATTATAAGAATAAATGTAACGTGCCAAATACCGTTACGATCTTTCTCTGTAAAAGCCGTTATATGCAAATAGAGAGGTTGGGATAAAAAATACCCAAACTGAAACCTCACTGAAATTTGCTTTTATCATTTATTCAATTTATTGTTAGCCATAAAAGGCCAATGCGAAATTTCCCGTTCATAGCCTTTGCTCAGGTTACCAAGAAAATATGCTATTGTTGAAATAGAAGGAAAATTGATAATTTTGAAATCGAAAACCTAAGTTTTAAGCAAAGATGAAACATAGAGCATAATCGAACGCAAGAATTAAATAGTTCATTCTGCCATCCAATAGTGAATATTTCAACCCTGTATCTTGAGTTAAAGTAATTTTAAAAAAGAAAATCAATCAACCTCTACACTGAATTTAATGCTTTTCGTATGGAAGTAAAATCTAGGGGCCTGTTTAGCGGCCCTTGGGGTCTTTAGGAAATTTAAATATAGCCTATGCTCGTCTCAGTGCACGCTATTACCTGCATGTTAAACTTCAAAATCGGAAACTACATATCGATTTACGTAAAAAGCGAAATATGATGCCATAGTGTACCGGGTTTTTATTTTTGATTTTGGGCCGTTAATCTGGGAACCATGCGAGAATGTTTCTTCTTGGTTAAAAAGACACCTTGGTAAATCAAATTTACCTGGTGTGACAGTTTTCCATTGCGAATTTTTAAATATTTCTTATGATGAATCAAATTTGAATAAGCATGATTATTCATAGATAGTATCACAACATTTCTATTTAACTTCCTTGCAGTATTAGCAAATTATTTGTATGAATTGTGTACGTGCATAATATTAATGTATCATATCTACTTCGTTGCAGATTATCGAGTACTTATTATTATTAGTACTTATTATTATAATATGTGGGGTTCTGGGTGGCTTCTTTATAAACTTTTATTTGGTTTATAGGGCAAAACGGGTATTCAAATTTTAAAGACATGGATATTATATCCCCTTAATAATTCCATGTATCCCCGTATGTTGACAATATACGCATCATTCTTGTACCTTTTACATTTCTGTGAACTGAATACCTTTTTTGCAGCCAGAAAGGAGACGCATATCTGTACTTTTAAGCCTCTTTAATCCATGTACTTCTTTCTTGTGTTGTTTTTTCCAAATGTATAACGTTTTTACATGGTTTTAAAATGTTCTTCACCTTGAAAATCTCTCTAGCTGATTAATATTTATTTAACAACCGAAGTTTTTCTTCACTTCTTTCGATCCTCAGTTTCTTGCACCTCTATCAGGTGCATTATAAACATAAACACTTAATTTCTTCAATAGCAAGTAGCTGTGCTATGTTGGTATGGTTTACAAGTATGTGATATTTCAAGCTTCTCTTTATCTCGATGTCTTCATATGGGTTAAATTATTCTTGAAAATATTTTCCTTGAAAATAGATCTTTCGTGGTAGCCATTTTAATATCTACCTAATGTTTCGAAATAACAGTGGGATGTGTTGGAATATATTCTGCTTTTATCATGTTCGTAGTGTGATAAAAATTCGAATGGACTTGTATAGTCCATTCGTCGGGGTATTTTTATCATCTAATTTTTTGTTAGTGAAGTTGTTGACTTACCAACTTCACGTCAATCCGGAATGATGCTGGGTAAACCGCTGGTCCAACGAGGCGTAGCACTTTTAATGCCCTCGGTTTCCAGTTCACAAACAATATATTTTATATATAATGGCAATTCGGAATGCTTTTCGCCATGATTTTGTCGAATCACTTTATCCTGATTTTTTATAAGCACGATACATTATTATTGTCCAAGGATATTTTGGCAAACGTCGATATCCGCATATGTTGCAACCATGAGCTTTCCAAATGTTTTGGCTCCGTTATTTACAGTTTCTGGCTTCATTCTCCTCTTAAGTGGAAGCAATTTTCTCCACACTACTTGAAGTGACAATCTGAATGCATTTGCTAATTTGATGGCTCCAAAAATGTTCGGTTTCCTATGTGCCACGTTTCCTCTTCACTTATAACCACTGAAATGATGTGTGATTTGATAGAAAGTCTTTCATTCGTTTTTCATTTGTCAGGACAA
The DNA here is from genome assembly GCA_963573305.1 of Pyrrhosoma nymphula. Lineage (NCBI taxonomy): Eukaryota > Metazoa > Arthropoda > Insecta > Odonata > Coenagrionidae > Pyrrhosoma > Pyrrhosoma nymphula. The sequence continues at coordinate 69,982,338 of OY754331.1, forward strand.
TCGTCTTAACAAATAGGGAAATTGTAATTTAAAGTGCAACTTATATTACAAAGCACTTGAGCGCAGAATCAATTAAGCAGGCCCCAATTATAATGAATTCTAGCTTAAAAATCAATCAGAAAACTATTCATTTGATGCCATTTTGGGTAAAAAGCTAACGTCTTGAAATTGTCCCGACGCCAAAAGAATGCCTCTTTCTTTTTAGAAATGTATTTTTTATACTGATGGAACGTTTCCATTAACAACTGACCCACATTGCACCATCCTAAATGTTTTGGTCCAGCACTTTGACCGAACTTCGCAGAAAAAGAGCAAAGCTCTATATATATTGTGCTGTTTTCATCCACCAAAATCTTTTCTAAGTACTAAATCCATTCATTTGTTTTATCCTCTAGCAGCTCCATCCACGAGCCAGTTGATACTTTGTAGCCTTTGTACCCAAGTGCCGGAAATAGTTTCTCCTCAGTTAACTTGACTGTTGTTGATTATACCAGCTATTATGCTGGATATAATATTTGCTAAATGTTCCCACTGATTCTAGGTTTGTCATCTTTAACCTCAGATCGTGTTAAATGATTGATTAAGCTCCTCATATTTTATACCTGGCAAACAGTCAGGCGACAGCATTTTCGTGTCCTTTCTCATGTAGTTGGAGGATATACAATACAATACACTAATAACTTTATTTTCTGTAGGCTCTTTGTGGGTCGTAATCGACACTTATTGATCTGACAGAATGATTTATTTAAAAATGCGTTGAGGGTTGCCATTACGAATTGTTTTGGTGATCACACCAAAACTTATTTTCCTTTCATAAAATGGTCGCATATTTCCCTCGTGAAAATCGAAAATTAAGTCAAAATACAAAAACAAATAGTTTTTCAGTAATTCGGTGACAATTAATTGTATATTTCAATAGTATAGATTGAGATGGACATGTGTTTTTTCATTACTTCAATCTCTGTTTAAGTTTTCATTTCATTAACTTTATTTTATTACGCTCGGGTGTGTATCTTACCCATGTGTAATCGTCCAAATCTATACACTGAAGTTCTTATCCATATAATAGTTTGAGAATGATGCTATAAATATTTTCTTGTATGACATGCTTAAAAATTAAAATGAAAAAGATAAATTCAAACTTTAAAATTGCTGGGGTCAAATATTTTACTATATTTTAGTATTTACAGTAACTGCAACCAATTATCAAAAAAGTTGCCTCTCATTTTTAGATTTTAGGGAAGCCTCCTTACCAAATCTGTTATGCTCTCATCATGAGTGGTTTTATTAACCCTCGCTTACTTCGTGCAGACAGTGTCTGAGAGTTATTGAACAATGCAGGTGGCTCATTTGGCCTGTTTTTTTTATCTCATGCAGAAATTTTTAACTTCAATGCCTTGAATCTACCAATCTTGTCGATGTATAAACATTTCGTGAAAATGCTAATACGTTTCACTGGAGTGTGATGTAGTGTGTCGTAACTTACTTTTTGTATGTTTGGAGTATTTGATGTTCACTGACTAAATGTAAAAGCCGTGCAGTACTCGTTAATTTCAAATGAATTAGACCTTATAAAAAATATTAGGATTTCGTTTACCGACTTTAACGGCCAAAACGAATATACTTTTCTGGCCAAAGTTAGTTACTCCGTGGATAAATTATTTTTTGTAATTATTTGCTATTTTGTTTATAGTAAGTAGTTTTGGATTATGCATGTCGTTTACATCTTAATAGGTGTGTTGTTTACCAGAAAAATTTTAGTATGCTTCCATAAGTTGCTATTTTCATTTAAGATAACACAAGGCACTGCCAAGATTTTTTTAGCAAAATTTATATTTTATTATTTCTAGAATGGTTTAATTTTGTGTGAGCTCTTGTTATATGAACTCAATCTTTTTTCCTCAATTTATTTTCCAGGATTATGCAATTATAAATTTGTTGATGCATGTTACAAAGCGCACGAACACATTTTTTCCGGATAACAATGTGACAAACATGGATTTTTTCCATTGATCGGGATTCATGTACTGCGCACTTGAAATCAATTCTACTGTTTATTGAATGCATTGTCCGTTAAAGTTTAACTTGTGGAGAGTACAAATAACCCGAATCGCTGGTGTATCTATTCCTTAAATGAGACGATAGTTGAATGTTTTACAGATTTTCAAACAATGCGTGATGCCATTGTTGAGCATGAATTTATTCGTGGAGATTCTATTTCGGTCTCGTCCCTTTCCAGGAATTAACGGACGAACGACGTCGCGTATGCTTCTTGATTCCTTCATCTCGTGCGAGTCCTCTTTGTTATTCTTTCCTTTCAGTCTTCCTTCCATGATTGCCTAAAGCAAACAGTTTTGCTGAAAAATGTCCACAAGTGTACGTTTTCACGAGTCCCGTGTTTTTTCTCTTATATTTCCAAGACGTCCTCCTATGTCTATGCTCTTTTTTCAGTGAGATAGAAAATTTTCATGTTTGCTCTCTGTCGTTATTCTTTGTGTTATTTGTTGCCTTTCATGTCTGCATTTTACGGAATAATGTCGTCATATATATGCCTCATGATATTTACCTTTCCTTCATAACTATTTATTTTTGCATAAAATCGTCGTAATGTGTATGAACTATCAATATAATATAAATAAAACGTAATATTCTTATGTGGTTATCAAGCATATTTAAGAACGGTAACTTCACAATTTAATATTTTCTTCTCGAATCAATTCTCCTAGCTTCTTGCAATTAATTCCTGTAAATTTTAGTAGTATTTTCATAAACATCTATAGAACAATATTATTTGTCTTCAGATAATAGTTATGTTTAAATGCATATTATCTTTACTTCAGAACTTCATAAATGTAAAAACTTCTCTGTAGTAGGTTATCCTTGTTCGAGAACTTCAAAACTAATTTTAACGAAGCACCCTTTTGCATCGTAGATATTTGCAGCTTTTTTGGGTTCATATGTAAGTATATTTCCGGTGGAATCAATGGTAAGGTAAAACATTTATCTCCAAAATATTCTATTAGCGATTGGTATATTTTCCGAATTCATTTTCATCGTACTTTTTATGAGGATTTCACCGTCGAGATAGCGGCTTCTCTATTTTTTCCTCAACAACGTTTTTTATTGAGTATTTGTATTTTTTGATAGCACAAATAGATTTCTCCCATTAATTCCTTTTTTTACTTCATTTTCAGCTCCAATCGCATTTTTTAAATACATAAATCGGAATTTATTGCGATTTTCAAGTTTATATTGATATTTATATGGCATATGGCATAAAGTATGTTCTCTTACAAATTCCTTAAGCTACTCGTTCACATGTGTTCAATTTGTTTGAGTTCGTTTGCATAAGCTGTATCAGATAAGCTTTCCCTTGTTCTTTTTTTTTGATTCCGATCGGTCACCAACAAATCTAAGTTATGTAGGAATAAGGTCATTAATTAAAATAATTAGGTGGGTGAAATGATACTCCAATTCACATTTTTCAACTGTTCGTTGTAATTATAGACAATTTTGGAGGATTAATAATTTAATATTGTTGTATAAATCGATTGGCAGATCGAAGTTAAGAATTTGCGGTAAACAAAACTTGAAAATGAATGACTCTCTTCTGCTCTTAGAGCTATTTGTAACTTTATGGGCAGAATAGTCATAGGTTTGGTACGGTCTCTCCCAAGGCTTTACGATACGGACTCCCAAAATCCCTACTTCGTATCCTCGCGAATCATCGTCCGAGCGAGTTTATTTCCTATCCCTGCCGAATACAATCCAGACCGTAACGGCAGCTCTGTGAAATCTTACCCTCACGGGTCGTAAAAAAATCTCTCGTTAGTGGCCTGAGTGATATGGACCCTTCGGAATGGAAATAAGGGCGGAACTAATTAGGGCGAAGGAGGTCAACCAAGTCGGGAGGACGGGGATGTTGTTTATTCCTCCGTGGAGGAAAGTAACAGTGAGGATTCGCGTGACCACGGATCTTCATCCCTTTTCTCCCTGCAAAACTCTTATTTTTTTAATCTCCCGGTCGTAAGGGCGGTTGGTCTCTCGCCTGTTAAATTCTCTTCTTTAAAAAAAAAAGAGATCTTTCGCGTGGAAGACGTAGTACGTTCCATATCGTGGGGGATGTTGGTGAGCCAACGTCTGTGGGTTCCTGAATGGAATTGTGGGGTGATAGTGTGTGGGATGGTTGGAGGAACGTAAAATGTAAACATTACGGTCCCCGGGTTGTTTTGACGGCGAGTATACCGTTTTGGTGAAAGTTGGCAACTCTCTCCTAAGGTCGGTAGAGGGTCGTATGGGATGGCAGTGGCAATAGCAGTAAAAAATACGGGAATTCTCTGATGATCAAATGGGCAAAGAGAATTTCCAACAAAGAGTTGGAGAGAAAAGCATAATTATATAGAAATCCATAATGAAAACTTTGAAGAGAAGAGACAAATTCATTTGACACATTTTAAATCACAGTAGCCCTTTAGAAACAGTAATGGAAGGAGAAATGAATGGGAAAAATTAATGAGATAAACCAAGAATAGAAAGCTTTAGCCAAATTATGAAGGACGCATGAGTGATGGACTTTTGAGGAAGGAAGTGGTTGGCGGAGAGGAGAGTAGAGTGGAGTGCTGCAACGAACCAATCTTCGGAATTATAACTGATGATGATGATTACCTAGTGAGTGTGGCACGTTAAAAGAACCCCAGCCTCTCCCCAGCATTTTGCTTTTACTGCAGCTGAATGGGTCTGGATGTACTGGAACAAGTACTACTCCGGTAGGGAGGGAATCGTATGCCGGATTGTTAGTGACTGTTTCGAAAATGAAAGAATGTCCTACAAGCGTGGCACGATGACCGAACCTGTTTGCCTCTCCAACATTATATTGTGAAGACGGTAAATATTCCAGTTAAGTGAGAGCCAAGCACTATTTTCTAGAGCAAGGAGGGAATATGAGGCGGTGGTAGTTATGCTGTATATTTAAGTTCATTGTACGCCCATTAAGTTCAGCTTGGTGACCAAACCAATTTTATTCTACGACTGATAGAAGCATAAGCATAAAAGATTTTCTAAGCCAAACAGATTGGTACAAAAATTCATTTTTCCCACGCACCATTAGTGACTAATTGTAAGAAGGAAACAGCGAGAAATTAAGTCACTGCGTTAACATAAAACTCATTTTCGTCTTTTCCCCTTTCCTATTCCTTAACCTCTATTCCTCTCATGTTATTGGCTGGTGTCATAGCACCCCCTACCATACATCCCTGCTTTGACTTGCAGGGTTATAGTGCGCATGTATATTTAGTTCTCCTTCGGTATTTATTTGGACGATTATAGTACGTGAGTCGGACACTGCACCTTGTTTGAAGGAAATTATCATAGGTTGGTAGAAATAATTAACCCCAAAGATTTGTTTTCTTGTGATTAACAAAAAATGCCAAGAAAATTAGGCAAAACTTACGCATGGATGTGATCATTTGAGTTAGTGTGAGTCATAAAAATGAAAATAAGCAAATTACTTTCAAGTACGACTTGGTGGTTTTACCAATTTTGATCTCCAACGCTTCTTACTTACAATTAGGGACAAGCGTACCGGTTTTCTGGAAGTTGAACCCCTTCTCATTTGAAAGGGAGAGGCGTTCGTAATAGTTCCGAACAAAACATAAATTTTAAGTTCTGCAAGTAAGGGACGGTGACCGAACCGATCCAGGTCTCTACCATCCCCCGGTCACTCTGGAAGTTTTTGCGGGTGTTTACGCGAGGCCGGCAGTGCGGCGGCAGGGGAGACTCTTGAAGTGATGTTCCCACTTGCGGTTTTTTATTCCGAGTGACCAACCTCCCGTACCTACTCGTGCCGTTCGTAATTTTTATGCTCCCCACGCGAGTAAGGGGTTTTTGGGAGCACCCTTTACGAGAGAAGGTTCGGTTTTTATTTTATCATCCCGGCCAGCGTCGGTGGGAGTCGGTTCTGTGAAAAGTGGGTGTAAAAAGGGGTGGAGTCATCAATCCCGAGACCGCAAAATTGGGCACAGCCGCGGCGATTACTTTACGGCGACCCCCGGCCGAAACAACTCCACCTACCTACCCCATCTCTCCTCCACAACTCCCGCCCAACCTTTTGGCCCTTCTCTTCCCCACTCGCATTGCCCAAGCAGGGTTGAATCCCCTCGAATACCCTCTCTCTCTTCTTCCCGCCTGCAGAGCGTCCGCACATCCCCGGCACACGGGGGCCCAACCAGCCTGCGCACGTTCGATTCCAGTCTGCGGCCTTCGTAATGTCCATCCTGATGTCCTCCATACCCCATTTGTTCAACTCGTCCGTGTGGCGGGCCACATGTTTTATAATCTCCGATTCCCACCAATGAGTCAATGGCGGTCAATGTGGGAAATATCCTCTTCCTCTCAGTATTATTGAACCTTTGAAAAAATTACCTCTTTTAACGTCCGTGCTTTGTGATGAGGTGGTATTCACACTGCCTTTTGAAATATTTCCAGTTCCATGAATAATTGCATTTAATAACCGTACACGTTCACTATTTTCTTGGACAGCGACGGAACCAGAAAATAGGAAATACCCCGAGGACTTCGAAATTATCAGAAAACTTGAGTATCTCGTAAAAATCAGTATAAAATCAGATAAATGTATATTATGCCGGACCATACCATTTTACGTCGAGGCACAAACTTGATATTTCGAGCATTAATGAGATTCGATATTTTATCCAGCTCCGTTATCTCATATTTTCAAGATCATCTCTCTTGCTATAGTTATCTCTTAGTACACAGAATATTGCGTAATCACAATTAGAAAACAAATATCTCAAGCAAGAGAAAGAAATGTGTTAAGTATGTGGGTAACAACACTATGAATACCTCAAGAATAAATTAACTTACCGGTTTATGTTGGCACGATCATGTGATGTACATGCATGATTTTTAAAGTATGCATATATGTACTCACATATCACTTCCAATACTAAATAAAACAAATTTGTCAGTAATCTCATTCCTCTTCATTTCCTTCCGTAAACAAAGAGACAAATGAAAGGTTTACTGAGAAATGTGATACTAAAAAGGGAAAAATTGGTATTTAGAAAACCTCTTTGGAAATTGGAGAAATATGTATGAAAATTTTACATTCCATTTTCTGTCGCCAGCGTAGTGTTGCATTAAGGTGTATGAAAACCTGGTAGATAAAATATGCGTACAAACTCTCAAGTTACTCCCATGCTCCTGAAGCCCACTGTTCTCACCCCTCTTAGTATTTTCCCTCTTTCACCCCTGTTTATTCCTCACCTTTCTCTCTCCCTTACACTCCTTTCACTAACGCTCCCGCGAACCAAAATCCTCCACGGTTCGACTGCCCCCCCTCATCCCTACCGCCAACCCCAGCCGCTGCACGGTCCGTCCGTTTTCTCTACCGGGACCAACCTCTTTCGGGGGTGGGGGGGCGGAGCAATGGATGTGTGAGCCCCCACCCCCCCACCACGAACCTCTCCACGTACCCTAAACTCCACCCTGCCATCCCTACTTCCCCACTCCTGTCTCCCCGCGACCCTTTCTTCCCCCATTCCACACCACAGCCCAAAAAACCCCACTCCCACACCCCTTCCCTTTAATCTTCCTCATCACTCCCCCCTACCTCCGCCCCCTCGCCTACCTCCCCTTCCCCACCCTTCCTTCCCCTTTCGCCCCCCGCGAACCGCCCCTTCCCCTCCTTCCTCCCCGAGAACTCCCTCCTTCTCTCACTCCGCTCTCTCAGTCCTCGACTCTCTGCTGACAAAACAGCATCGCTCCCTCTCCTCGCCGGCGCACCACCCGGCAAGACAGAGAGACAGAGGCTTGACACACACACGCGGTTTACGTCTTCGTGAGCCTCCCCCCAACCCCTTGTAGGCAGGTTTATTGGAGTTTAAGAAGGGTAAAGGGGGTGTAAGGGAAAGTCGGTGTTGTATGATGTCCCTGGCTTGCCACTCCGTCGGGTACGGCGGGCTCCACGTCTTCTCCTCTGGAGACGTTCGCTGGGGGCGGGTAGGGTGTCGGGAAGGGGTGAGGTGCCTCGTAGGCAAGTTTCTCCCACTGGGCTAGGGAGGCGATTAGGTGGTGGTGGTGCCTGCGTCCACGTACGCCGATGTGTTTGTGTGCATCGCGTACACCCCTTCAGTGTGCCGCCTCCCCTCGCTTACGACTGCCCGTCGCCGAATCCTGCGTCTCCTCAGCAGTCCGGGCACCGCTAACACCACTACTCCGGCTTCTTTTAACCAGTTCTTTTTCTCTCCTCCCCTCTACCCTCGGACTCTCCCTTCCCCGACTGCCGCCTGTCGTTTCGTCATCTCCTAGTCCCGGTGCTTGTCCTACTCTTCCTCCTCCTCCGAATCCTCTCGTATTCCTTTTGTACTTTGAAGAAAAACTTGGCGGTGCTTCAATCCCCAACCGGTGAGTAGGTGGAGCATCTTCTGTGACGCCCGCCCGTCTCGCCGGTCGTTGTGACAACGTAGTGGTGTTTCGGGAGTCAGAAAACGGAGTTCGTCAGTTTTGGTGGTGATCTTCTCTTCCTTCTTCCGTCTCCTCTCCTCCAGCCCAGGCCGTGTTTGTCATCCTAAAATTTGTGCTGAATAATTCAGGGGAATTCTCGCGTGTGGGTGTTTGTGTGTGAGTGCTTGTGCGTGGAGAAAGAGAACACATCTTTCTCCCGCCGTGATGGTCGTCTCGTCCGGTCGTTCTTCCATGAATGCCCGAGAAGCGGAGAGAGGGGAATAGTGGGCGCCTTTTAGTGCGGGAGTTGGTTTAGAGGAGATTTGGGAAGGGTTGAGAGAAGACCTGGAGGAGTTGAGGAGAGGAGTTGGGGTTCGCCTCCGTGGAAGACGACGTCAACACCCCTATGTGCTCCACGTGACTCTCTCAGCGATTCCCTCATCCACTTTCACCTTTTGTCCCCTCCAGGACCATATACACTTCACTCCTCTCAGGGTGACGCATCATAAGGCTACTCTACTTAAAAATAATCTCTGATTAGCCCCACCTACTCATCTTCCTCCTCCTCCATCAATCCAGCAACATTATAACGAAATTACCTAGCGCGGAACATTCATATCCGACTCGATCTCTTGAAGTTATTGCTTATACCCTTGGATACTTCCTCCTCCGCAAACCGTTTAACCACTGTCGACGTTTATTTTGGTTGTGGCCCTTACGCCCGGGGAAAGATAATTGGAAGAGATATGACCCTCGGCGCTGAGGGGAGGATGGGACAGGAAGGAGATTCGCTGGAACTGATCTGTGTGTGAATGAGCTTTTGTAAGTCAGGATTCCTGGAAGCGGACAGGGACTTTCAAGCACCTAAATTTTCATTTCTCACGGAGTGGTTCCTGTGTATCCCTGCGGTTTATCTCCCTGAGAGTGGTTCCCTGAATCCACTGACACGTGTGTTTCAAACTCGTCCCCCAACTGAACCATTATCCAACCACTTACCTCGTCACCGTTCCTCAGGAGAATAAGTTTTGTATATCATGGAAGTCTCATGGCTGCTTAAGCACGCTAAATCGTCATGGAATAACTTAGAGTAACAACAATAAAAACAATCATTCTGTTCTCAGAGGGCAAAAGTTTTTTTATCTCCCTCTTAAGACAAATTTTGACATTCCTCCTTCGTGGTGGTTTGAGTTCGAGGAAAATAACACGTATTCTTTCTTCTCTTGAGCATTAAGGCGGACCATTTTCCAATCCATCGATTTCTTTGCTTCCACCCCTCCTTGCTCCACTCCCACTGCTCTATCTTCCCCTCCTTTGTTTTCTGATCCCTGAAGAGTTACAATTTTGGGAATGTGATTCCCCCTGCGGCCTTTTCTTTTTTATTCCTTCTTTCTTACTTCATTTCATCTCTCTCAATCCCCCCCCCCTTCTTACAGGCGGCACCGGCAAATCTTTGTGCAACGAACCGTTCATCCCTCCCAAATGCCATCGCTTCCACCTTGTTGTTTTTCTCCTCTCTGAGGGAAGGAGAGTCACCATTAGGAAACGGGAAAAAAGGGGGGAAAAAGTGGCGATAAACACAAAAGGAGACTGTGAGCTTTGCGGGTGTCGGCAAGAGAGGGCTGACAAGGCAGTGTGTGTGTGAATCATCCTCCCTGGAATAACTCCCGGAAATGTACTTAAGTCTTGCGAACGTCGCTCAAAGAACTCGCTGGTGGAGAGGTGAAATATCTTTATTTTCGTGCTGTGAAATTGCATTTTTCGGGGCTTAAGGTGGCGGTGGAATATATTTTAATAAACTGTCATTTGACATTCTTTGCGGAATTCGGTTTATGAAAAGAAAAAATGTGCGGCGGAGGACGTCGATGGTGACGGAGCGGGGCAATCAAATGCGCTTGTTGCTGTTTATTACGTTCATGGAAAGCTGAATGGTTTTCCCGTATATATCACTCCCTCCTCTCCGTGACATAGCTCTCTATTCCCTCTTCGAAAGCCTCAACGTCGCTCGCTTTCTCGCACAAAACAGCTGCTTTCAGCGTTGATTCCCCGTGATGCGACCAGGGGAGAAAAGAAAGTAAAAGGCTGAAAGCTGTAGGGGCAGAAAACATTTGCGTGAGCTCTCATGTTAGTGGGTGGACGTGAGAAAGAACTCGGCTTCGATCAGCGAAAAGTACACCCTCTCCGGTGAATGTGTTGCAATTAAGATAATTGAACTCGTTATTCTCCTACGCCTAAACGGTTACGTTTAATGAGTAGGTCTCCGAGATATTCGTCCCCTTCCCTGCCCAAAACATACGGACGGTTTTATTCGTCATTTGTCAGTTTTTAATGGGAGGTCGTCACGAAACACGTGGGTTTCGAAATCAGTCGGGTGCTGTGGAATTGTCACGGTGACTTGTGAGGCTCTCGAATCCGAGTGCTTCCTCAACGTTTGTGAACGTCGCGAAAATATCCTAGGCGACAGCTAATCCCTCCGCGACAAGGTTTCACACGTGTTTTCACCCCATCCGGACTTCTATTTTGCCGAGCATCTATATCCACCGCCTCAAGTTGACCCGAGGCTGTAGGAAAACCATAAATGTAAAAAGAGCATTCTTTGACAAAGGGAGATACTTTCGCGAAAGATTCCCCATCGTATTTTACCCCTTTTTCTCTGGAAATTTCGCCTCCCTCCGAAAGGTTCGCGACCTTTGACCTCCATTTCAACGCCGGAGAGAGGAGAGGGTTCCCAACCGCCATCGCTCCAGTCGTTTTGTTTGTCCTCGCCAAAAAAAGGGTTACGCGAGGCGTGCGCCCAGTTAGGGGACGGTGGCAAACTCGTCGTCGCTCTCCACTCTTTTGAAGTCTATTAATAAAGTGTAGTCTCGTGGGGTTGCGAGAGGATGTCCTGGGATCGTTAAGGGGGAGAAAGGACCTTGGTGGAAAGGGTGTAGTTGGCCCATTCATTGAACTCTACCCCGGAGGGTGGCGTGGAGGAACACCCGTCTCTCATGCCCCGTGGACATTTCCACCCTCTCCTGCTCTCTTTATTTTATTCTTTGATACGTACGAGAGGGGAGCTCGTACCTCTCTTCTTCTTACCATTCCACCGCCTCTAGGTTTCCAACTCGCATCAATCCTGCGTTCGGCATACCCCCCAGGTCCCCTTTACCCAGCCCACTACTACCCCATTACCCTTACCTCAGCATCCCTCCATCCAATCCTCGTATTCCCTCCGCCGACGTTTTTCCTTTCCGCCCACCCTTCTACGAAACCCTTTCCCGGCTCACTCACGCGTTCATCTTTGATTCCACCCATATCCTTATTCCCTGAGCCACTTACCTCATACCCTTCCAATCTTGTTTCCTCATTTACGTCGCTCCCGCTCGCCGCCTTCCTTCCTTGTGTCCTTGTTCCGCCTTCCCCGTCACTCTCTCGTTACATGGCTCTCTCGTTTCATTCTTGAAAATCACGAACCCTCCTTCAATATTCATTTATTCGGAGGGTTCCCCTTTCTATCTTCCCACTCAAGCCTCTCGCGCTTGACTTGCCCCATTTTTGGATATTTTTTCCCTCATCTCCTAAAGCGCCCACCTTACACTCCTCTCTCCTTCGCATCCCACGTAACGCTTTACTTGGACCCCCACCCCCACAATTTGGCCCTTTTCTTTCCCTCGTTTTCATTCTTCCTCTCCCTTTTGTGATCCATTCTTAATTTCCTCCTCCGAAGCTCCAGTCCTTTCCTGTTTACTCCCCTTGTCCCAGCCGCCGTCGATCCGTCTCCGTATTCCTGCTCCCACATTAGTTGCCGACCCACGTCGCCGTTCCCTGGGAAATATTGAGCTCTTACCTTCTACATTTTTCCTTCTTCTGCCGCTGCTTCTTTTTGATTCTGGTCTCGTCTCTTTCCTCCTTTAATTTGCGATATTTTTTATCTCCATCTTTGCTTCTTTTTGGTCTCACGACCCAAACGCTCCTAACTCCAGTTTATCCTTATCCTTCACCACTCCCCCCGGCTTCATAATCGTCGTCACAGCGGTCGCAGCCACCAATGTGCGCCGGACTCTCCGCTACCCAGTGCATCGCGGGCGCCCTTGCCTCTTAACCCCATTAACCCTCACCCGATGACTATATTCTCCTCCTCTATGCTCTGTCCCTCCCCCCGCTACGACACTCCCCTCTCTGCCCCCACCAGCTCTCCCGCCCACAACAACATCGCCTCAGCGAGACGCATCGCTACATTCGTCCCCAAAGGGGAGCTAGGAGACTTCTTTCACCGCGGCAGCGACGACGCTCGGAACAGTGATGTCCCCCTCTTTTAGCCTTTCATGCCTTACGTAACGGCCACAGGCTTATGTAACCATAATCAGTAAGGTTTTGTATGGACACTCACAAAAACTACACACACTCATACGTATGCATACAACGCGCGGACGTGTGTATATTTGGCTTGGCAAGAAGTGAATGCGCATGAGTTTATCGTTCAGGTCCTTTTTCTCCTTTCTCCCTCTTTTTGGTCCACAGTGAAAGAGAAGTGCTTTATTCATAGAGAGTTTAATAAGTCCATACTTTCGAAAGGCTAAATAGGTGTTCGCGTGCTACATTTTTTAAGTGGGACCGAATTCCGAGAATCGTTGCTGTGAGAAATTTGATGAAAGTGGAAGTATATTTTACGAGACTGGAATTGCGCTAGCATGACTCATGTCTGCATGGAACGATACCGATACAAATAAGTTAAGAAACTCATTTCAATTCACTGCTGAAGCCTTGTGTGCGAAAGGTAATTATAATATAAACATGATGTTCTGAGCAATTTTATTTTTGCAAATATAAAAAAATGCTTTCATATCGGGTTGAATAAACAGTGTATCACTACATTAATTCAATTGAGGCTTTTTTCCTGTTTTTTTTTTTCGATTTCCTTGCCCGCCAGATTTTGGTGTTTTTCGCCGGCTGTATTGAACTTTCTTCTACGGCTCGCAAGTCATTGTCTCGATTTCTTCACGATCGACTTTTGGAAACAAGGAGGCCAATAAAAGGTGGCAGGTGGAGTGAAGTGACGGAAGGACGTCGGCGATAAATTGAGGGCAGTTGTCAGGGTGCCACCTGAAGGAACCCCGAGGCAGGCGGGGGTGCTGCTGGAGTTTCTCTTTTTTTCCTCACGTCTCCCGCGAGAAAGCCACACGGTTGCCGCACATCCCCGACGAAGCCTCTCGCGCACACAGGAGAGAGTCCCAGAAATTTCCTCCCCCGTAGATCACCCATTTGCTGCCCCACATATCTACCTATCCCTCTCTCGTCACCCGCACATGTGTTGGCTACGGCCCGGGAGATGATTTAATGCGAGGTTTTTTCACTCTGCGCTGCGTTTTTTTCGTCACCATGAGTGTTTGAGTTTTGGCACAGCGGTGTACAGGGCGACCCGCTCGGGTTGAATGGGAGGAAAGAGTGGGGCTCTTTTCTTATCCCAAGAGGAGAAAGATTTTCCTTTTTGAAGCTTAAGTTTCGTTCGTAATAATAATTTTTATTTCTACTGCTCTTTACTCCTCATTCAGATATATATATAAATGAAAATAGGTGGAGAAGTACTGGAAATATGGATGGGCAGAGAAGAGGGTGGATATGAAAAGGGCGCTTGGAACGAGAGGAAATAGATGCGACTCGGGGTTTGGTTTGAAAGGAAGAAGTGACAGCCGAACCGTCTTGAAAGCGTATTTCCAGGTCACGTTTTAATAAGAAAGAAGCGCCGGAGTGGCGCCCGTGAAAGGGAATATAAAAAAAGTTGAGTGCAATGTGAAACTTCGAATGTGACTCCACCACGTGCATACGTATATATGTGTAGAGTTTCATAACACTACAATTTCCCGACATAAAGTTTATCCGAAAATATAATAAGTGTTCCGTTCGTTTTGCGTATCCCTACCCTCCTTTCGGTTGTCTGTCACAATCATTCCGCTTGATTTGGAGAAAATGCATTAGGGTTGACGAAAGTACATTTTCAGAAAAATAACTGCATCGTTGTGGTTCATTTGTTAAGAAGAGGCCTCGTGGTGTACCTCCGTTCAGTAGTCGGATCCATCGCGTGCAGAGTCCTTGAGAAAGGAAGGGAAACTGGGAAAAGGAAGGATTCGTAGATGTCGCAGATAGAGAGGTGAAATCAATGAGGTAATTTTCGCCCTTTTCGGAAAGCGTCCAGGCAGCCAGGAGATAATTAGGGTGGAAGTAAATTCGTTGACCGGGGAGGTTTACTTTTTTTCTTTCCCGCAAGACGCGGTTTTTCGTTTCCCCCATTTGAAAGGAAAGAAAAGGAACTGCGCTCGGTCCTGGGAATCTCTTCGTGTCCCACCAACCGAAAAGCACAGCATTCGGAAGAATTCTCGGCAGGAAGAAGAACGGGACGTTAGGGTTTTTTTCAAGCGATCATCCGACTCTTTCCACCCATCTCCACCATAACGTCCATCCTTAGCGTCTCGAGGACGCGAAGGAAGGAAGGAAGATACGAAGACGCTCCACCCACCTATGCTCCCCTCCACTGAATTTATTTAATTAACTCCCCTGTGGATACGGGGGCACAACCGTTCGCTCACTTGCTTCCCTCGCGGACTTGCCAAACACCCTTCCCCCGACTCACTAGCTCGTTCACATCCTTCAAAGAGTCTTACTCAGTCTCCCTCTCTCTCCGGTTCGGGAAGGAGGGGTGTTAGGGAAAGACATCAAGATTTCCTTCGCCACTGCTGGCTTCTTCTTTCTCCCCTCCCTCTTCCTCTGTCTCACCTTGCCGCACACGTCCCCAACTCTCCTCCTCCCTCTCCACCCCCCTTGAGTTTCTCCGCTTCTCCTCTCCAACCAAGAGTGAGCTGGTCGCTCGGGGAAACATCGCAAGAGTGCTGCATTCCACACTACTAAAGCCTCGCCTAATTGAACCAAGGTCGGGAGTCTCCCCACCCAGCAAGCAAAGGGGATGAGAACGGGGGAGGCCGGCCGTGGCAGTAGCAAGGAACTCCGCGGGGACTTGTCTGTTCGATCCCTTGTGCGCGAGTCGAACCGGAGGATTGCGGGGGGACTACTCTCCTGATTCCTCCGGGTGTTCGAAACTTTTTGTACTTCGAGTCCACCCCTTCCTTCCACTTCTTCCAGCTCTCCTTGTTACCCCTTACCTACCCTCCACGTGACCCCATAATCTTTTCCCACCCGAAAATCATCCTCCCACCCAGAGAACCTTTCCAGCCCCTCCGAAGAGCTTCGCGGTATCTCTTAGATCAGCACCGATATCAACGGAACGACATCATCGGTGAACATAGAAAAAGAAGCAAGGAGGGCGAAAAAGCTCTCGCAGATAATACCCTCCCACAACTCAACGGCGAAGAGAGTCACCCTACCTTTCAATACCTTCGCAAAATCCGGGACCCCTCCCAAAAAAGTAAACCGACGTCATAACTCCACTCCCTACTCCCTCAGCACTACGTTCGAGATCCCTTGTTACCCCTCTATGCTCTTCCGCCTCACATGGTTTTCCATTCATCCCTCGCGGCGAGATAAAGGAAAATCAGGGACCACTGAGGAGAAGGTTATTTTCCAAGGAACTGTGAGGGTTGGGATCAGTTTGCACTACGAAGACAAAACAGGATCCCTTTAGTTTTAAGGCATTTTTTCGCTTTCAATCCACGAAACCCTTCGACTTTTAGGCTTGTCGGCCCTCATTGAGAGGTGAGAGGGTTTAAGGGATGCATATCGATCATCGAGGGGTAATAAATTAGGGGAGGGTGTACGCTGCCATGTTTTCCTTCCCTTGATGACCTCAGGTTGGTTTCATTATTGGAAGAACGAGGGCTCTCCATTGTCAGCAAAGATTCATTTTCTAAATGCCTATCAGAAAGCTCTTCCTCTAATTCGTTTGCTTTGTAAAAAGCCTCTCAGCAGCTGGATAATTTATGTCCGAGAAATGAAACGCTTGGAGTTAAATAATCCTTTAGCTTTTGGAGTCTGCATTTATTTTTCTTAGCCAATCCTAAGAGTAAGTTTATCTTGAAATATATTTTAAGAGCACTTCCTCGCTGGATTACGTAATTGATTATTGCCAAATGGAATGGTTTCAGTCATTATTAAGTGCTTATTTGAAGAAATAAATTGCATCAACTTTGTCTTTATTGAGAGCAAATGCTATACTATTTAATGATTTAAATGATGCTCTTTGATAACACGGCTGCATTTTCTGCTTGCAGTTCCATTTTATGACAATTGAAATAACCCTTTATTTTGATACATTTCCAATCTACTTGTTCAAACGAAAAAGGCTTTGAAATTTTCAAATAATACTACAAGAAAGAATACCAACCAAACAAATAAGTTACTTTTTCTGTTTCCTGGATCGAGGCATGCCAATTCCGTTCCTTCCTCGTTTCACAACGGACTCTTCAAAGCATTCGACCTTTTCGGAAAATGACGAGCAGGGATAGCAAGAAAGCAAAAGGACGCGTGATCCCCACGACTGTCTTAATGTGATAACTTTCAAAAACCGTTTTCGGCCTGATTCCTTTGCGCCGGCATTCCGCCTTTTATTTTGCGCGCACCCCAGTCTTTTGAGTGTGTGAGAGTGTGGCAACCTTGAATCATCCTCGCGAGTGAACAGAAGAGGGGCGTTTTGAACCCGCTCTTCCTCTACAGCCGCTTGAACTAAAACACCTTTCCGCCGATCCTTTTTTCCCCGCTCAATCCGTTCGACTTATTTCGACGGACACCGCAAGATCTTGATTTGTGGCCGAATTTGGCTTCGCTCCGTCGCCACCCCCTCTTATCCACCGTGTCCGTTCGCTTGACTGCCCTTCACCCATACCGCCACCACCACCGCCACCTCTCCGCAGTGTTAGAGGGAGGGAAGGGGAATAACACCTTCCCTCTCGTTCCAATCTCGAAATCCTCACACCTGCACCACCAATATTTCTTTTTTCTTAACCGACACCCCCACTCTCAGTAGGCCGAACTCTCCCGCGCATTCTCTCCTTCTCTCACTGGCAAAACAGAGAACTTCCATCTGCGTCGTTTCGGCCGACTCATACAGTCCCTAATCCGCTTGCCATTTTCCCGTCAGCTGTCCAAGTTTGCTCACACGTTGCTCTTCTCCCTCTTCCCCTCTTTATTCTCAGCTCCTCTCCTTCACTAAAAGTTCCCTCTCCCCTGCATCTCTATTTTAGTTCTCCATGACTTTCCTTTTGGATTCCCACGCGAGTGTGTTGAATCGGGTGCTCCCAAACGTCCCAGGACCGCGTGTCGCCAAATCGCTTAAGTCTGTCGCCCCGGTGATCTCACGCTCCTGAGCTTTGACGAGTATCGGAGCTGCCAGATCCATCTGCCGCGGATATCTTATCTCGCCTAAAAACCCTCCCTGCTTCTCGTTCTCTCCACTCTCCAGTTCTCCAACTCTCCCTGTTCCCTTCCTTCTCTAAACCCTCGCTTCGAGTCCGAAGTGGGATTCCCGACGTCGGCTTCCTACTGAAGGTTCGGCTTCCCCTTCTCTCTCTCTAAAATTCCCCTTTTTCCCCCACATAACACCAATAATCCCCTACATCTCTTCCAGCGGGGAGTGAGAGAGACCTTTGAAAGGAGACCTTCTTCAAAGTGCCTTACACGTCGACACAAATGCAACGCCGCTCGGTATGTGGCTAGTGTATTTAGTTTCATGGAGTGTGGCCTTTTCGTGCCGAATGTACACCGAACTGAGAGGATTGAGTTCCACTCGCTGAGCCTTAACCTTTTAAACCCCTTGAAAAATAGGAAATAATCCACGCCGATGACCAAAGTTGACACCACGGCCCATATATTTCTTACTTTTCTTCTCCCCCTGTGACCATTAAGTGCCCTATAGTCGACCATTGTGATATTTTTATTCGGATGTTATTTTACGTATGCAACATTTTCTATATTATCAGTGTTTGAACGAGGCGAGCTTCTGTTTGTATGAAACGTGCAGTTTTAAGAAAAAGAAGGCCAAGGATCTTTACTTTTTCTCGACTGAAGTGTTATGGCTCTCATCATCGCCGACACCAACTAGTGTGAATAAGGAGTGAGGCGAGTGCCGTGGAAATAAATATAATCTTCGTACGCTGATTTGAACAACGGTGCTCGTCAGTTGTCAAATATATAGTTTGTACTCCTCAAGGTTATCCCTAGTGTCTTTTACTCCCTCAAGTCTTTCTTCTCCTGTCCCCATCACGTTGTGACGCTGTTTTTCCGTATGCGATGGTAACAGAGCAGTAATGAGCTGCCATACAGTGCGCGAAAAGAGGACTCCCTTCGGGGGAAAGAGAATCCAAGGTGTTGATTTATTTAGTGGATCCCGCACGCAGCGTGGAAGTCACGTACCTCACATTAAGTGCTCTTCTTAGCGTTCGGCGTGTCTCTCTTTCAATATCGCATCGAAACAGCGAGACGTCGCGGTTGTGGAGGTTTAAAGACGCATATCCCACTTCATCGAATCTCCTCCTTCCCCGTAAGCGTGTTCCGGGTGAACCCAGTTGGTCCTGGAGGACGAAGAGGAGGAGGAACTTGAGGAGGAGGCGAGGAGGAGGTTAGGGCGAGGCCCTTCACCGCTTCCCGATGCTTCCCCACTTCACTCACGCCGACCCGGATCGGAATTTCGGGCAGAGGAAGTACGCGGGGTCACATGCCCCATCTAGGACCGCCGGGGCCCGAAGGACTAGTGACCCCGTAGACCTTAAGCCCGAGTACTTGGAGCTGCCCTTACTCGCCCCGATCTCTGCCGGTTTAAGGAGTGCCCAGGATGATTACGGGAGCGAGTCGGCCATCGGTGGGGGCAGGGGCACGTGGTGGAGGGGCGGCGGGGACTGGGGACAGTGTCCTCAGACGACCGTCGAGATACCCCCGTCGCCCATATCCATGCGGGTTCCCCCGGTTCCGATCCCGCCGCGACCTCCACCCATGCCCCCCTTACCCAATGGATTATTCTTCGGGAGGCGACACCCGACGGATAAAAGGTATGGCAAGGAGTTATGTTGATGGATCGGCAGACGGTCCCCGACTTTTCTCTTTTGAATCTAATCTCCTAACATACGAAAGTCTCTCTGTTCCGAAAGTCTCTCTGACGCGAGTGTCGCAATTAAAAAAACATCTCTCGTTTCACATAAATTATTACATTAGAAAGATCTTTTGGAGGGTTGGTCATCAACGCATCCGATCGCATATGTACCTCTTGCCAACATCTTGAATATTTAAACTTTTATCATCAGGGCTACAATAATAATAAAAAGTAATGATAAATTACAATTTCTTTTTGCCACATAAATACTTGAAAAACTGTATTACGGTACCATGAGGTGAAAAAATAGTTTGAGAATAGAGAACATGAAAAAAAAAATGGTATGGATACTGGAATTTATGCAACTCGGTTTTATGGATTTTTGAAAAATTTGATACAAAAAAACCTCCATTTTTGGACACTGTCATTAAACGGAATTCCAATGGTACCATACCAGTTGACTACTAAAAGAAGATTATGAAAACAGATTGATTGGTATATGTTACTAGCTGCCACCCCTATAAGTATAAAATTAGCACAGCTTTAGCCATGAAATATAGGGTCCCGAATATCACAATAATATTTAAAAACTATAGATGATATACTTATTAAGAATAATATTCTAAAAAACTCATTAAATCCTTTCCAAAGTTTATGAGTTTAAACAAATTATTATTTCTCCTTTCGTTATGTTATTATTGTACCCCGGAAGTTGAAAATATAATTTTTCGAAACGTTGAAAAGTGTTACCTATGTGATCTTATTTTTTATGACCAACCATCGAAAATATTTTCAAATATAAATAACCTAGTTCTCATCAAAATAAATTATAACGACAAATATCAATGCATTGTACTGGTTCTATGTTATACGAATATCTGCATTGATTTAATCTGCCTGGTTTGATTTTATGTTTTCTCAAATTAAGGAAACCTTTATTATCGGGATAAATCCACTCTCCGATCCCACATATTATCTGGTTATCTATTTTCACTGGGTATTTGTATTATCCTAATCCTTCTGGCGAAGCTTTTTGATTCCAATGTCTCAATTATCAGGAACTCTCTTTTTTATGAGATAACTCACTTATCCAGGCGTCTTCACTATCTGAATTTTTCCTTAGCTCCTTTTTTTATCTGAGTGTCACTTATTCTTGAATATTTCACTCTCTTTCGCGTCAAAGTATCTGCAAAATGAGTTTATCTCTCATCCCTGAGTGTCTCCTTCTCTGATCGAGTTCACTGTCCAATTTCAAACGCAATGCGTTTGACCTCTCTTCCTCCCCCGTCTCTCTTTCTCTCTCCGTCCTTCTCGCCCCACTTGACAGTCCTGCGGGTACACCCATCAGAATAAATGCACTCGGACTCAAAAATAAGGTAGCCGCGGTGTTGCGTATTCCCAAATGTCTCGAGAATTTTAGGCCAAGCTTATCGAACGATTTCGATTTTAACGCCGACTCACGCCGGTCACGCCATGAATTAATCATGAAAGTCGAATAATATAAGAATAATGAATAAAATTTAAATAATATGAGCTTCTGATCGAAACCTGAAAAAATAATAACTCGAATAATGTTAAAAAAATACGAACATTTTCACTGAATAAATGAATAGCGGTGGGGAAATAAGGCTTTATGCAAAGGAATGAACTTATCCATTACATTTTCATCGAAACTTTCCAATCAATAGGTTTTCCATGTGCGCGATAGGTAAAATATTTGTTTTCATAATGGTAATTACGTTATTTTATGTATGTTTAATAACATCATATGAATTTTATCTTTTATATTTCGTAATTCATCGTTTAATATCTGTCCATACTACCATCAATACCGCTCCTGTCAAATAACCTGTAGCCTGATGTAAATAAGAAAACGTGAACTTTCAATTAACATTAAGTTAACGTAATGGATATGTCATTTGTGGTTTAGGCTAACAAAATACAATCAAACCGAGCCTGAACGCTTTTTCTGCTGATGTGAATTACCCCAACGATATCCTAGAGGTTAAAATGGGGTCGTGGTTAGTGAGCTTTTCGTGTATTGTAGCTTTTTTTCATAAGTTGATTTTCAGATAGTGCCTAGAATTACACCGTTTTTAAGCCATCAGTTTATTTTCCAAATGTCAATTTTGTCACTATTCTGAAGTATGAGCGAGGTATTTTATGCTAAATTATTTTTGTGAACTTCGATGCGTTTGATATGAACTCAATTACTGAGTTTTCCAAGTAAATATATTAATTTTGCTTCTTAAAATAATCACACAACCTTATACGTTTTTAAGTCCATCTCCTACCATCATACTAACGATGGCTGATCGTGTGAAACTCATCTGTGTACTGAGGAATTCAATCAAACGATGGGAACACTTCATGCATTTTATTTCAAGTGTTCCTTTCATAGACAATTGGAAATTAATTTTTTATGTTAATGAAATGATGTTATTTATCTATAAAGAATGCATTTTATGTTTTGGGTGAAATCACTGAAACACTTCATTACTTTTTTGTATAATTTTATTACTCACGACATGGATAGTTTACAATTCATTACTTTTATTTTTTAAGAATAAATACCCTATTCGTGTCTCAAGAACCAAATAGTGTTTACTATCAAAAATTATCATGAGAAAAATAAGCAGTAAGAATTTCAATATTTAAAACGCCTAAGAAGATTGAGTGTTTAATGTGAGCCCTAATTCCAATACTACAGGGTAGGTACATAGGTACCTTTTTGTAGTTAGGTTTTTTTCTCAGAATAAGTAATGTTTGCGATAAATTTTGATTAGCTTCAATAAATGAATGCTCTCTATGTTTATTTACTGGAATTCCTTGCCTTGGTAAGCCAGTAAACGATGAAATATAAAGAATCAGATTGAATCTCCTAGTAATTTGAAGCATTTTATCCAGGACGTTCGCCTGGATACGCGGCTTGACATGGAGCTGAAAAAACTGGCAGCATTTACAATCGAATGCATCCTCTTTATTAGTGCAAGCGTGTAGTCTAAGCCTGAAGCACGCTAACGGGGAGAGATCAAGTTTTGCTTTCCATGAGTGTTGACACAGTTTCGTGCGCAGAAATGATCCTTTTTTGGTAAAAATTTTACGAGAAGATTTCTGGGTCACACCTTAGAACTAGTCCAAAGCATTTTTTTTTCATTTTCCCAGTAAATATTTTTCGTCGCCCTAATTTTGGTCGAAATCTTCTCTTTTCTGCCAGCAAACAATAGCATTGCATTTTACCGGATTATTATGTTAACTATTCATATCTATATTTGGTGGTACAAAATGGTAATCCAGCTCTTTTTGTGTAATTAACCCTTAGACTACCATTTTTTTCTCCTTTTTAAGTACCCATAAGTACCAATGGGACACAAATGTCCCATTGGTTCGGGACACATATGTCCCATTGGTACGGGACACATATGTCCCATTGGTACTAATGGGACGGCACATCTACCTGGGACATATATGTCCCGTTGGTAGTCAAAGGGGTGCGTTGATATTTTGCGAAGAAGTCAAAACTCGTCTCCATTTGTCATGAAGCTCTTCTCGACGCAAATATTTTACATCAGCAGTTTGGAATTATCATGGGTTTATTTCTTTATAAAAAAAGCTATATTTCGTCACCCAGCCGACCGATTGAAATAGTTTCATTCTCTTTTTGTTGCATTACATTTGGAATATAAAATCTTAGTCTGTGTAATACCTTGCCGTTCGATAAAAGCTTGCCTCACGCATGCCATTGGCAACCCTGTGGTGCAATATTTTCCCCTTCGCGGAGGTGTGTTTATCTTCTTCAGTGACTCTCTGAAAGCGTGTTTAGTCGTTATTGTATTACTCCCCAGTCTCAAAGAGACCGATAAAGAAGGCTCTTTAAAAATAAATCATCCTCGGGGAAATAGCAGGTCTTCATAATTCCATCTAAAGATACCATAGACAATCCAATAATGCAGATTCAGGTCTGCTCTCGGGTGCAGGTGACCTTAACCCGAGGCGAACGAAGATGGACAAACCCGAAGGAAGGACGCAAAAACTACTTTGAGTGGTGGGCGATGAGACGGCTGATCTCTTTACGAAACACCACAACGTGACTTAACTCGCGAAATTTCTTGACGTGTTTACGTTAATAATCACCGTTCAATACCGACGTTACTCCACACTCGTAATGGAACTGCGCAATAAATAAATCAGGTAAACGTGATGAGAGAAAAATGATATACTCTGAATGGTTTGACATTTTTCGAGTATAGTTGCTTGTGTTGCAAGGAATGGAAATGATTTTTAAGCCATGTTTACGATGTTTATTAAACTATTTTTTGCGTCTTGTTTTGTATGTTGAATTTTCTATTGCCGGTCAATTTTGCTTTTTATCAGAGAAAACCATAGGAAAGCATCATTTATTGAATATTTATGTTCTTTACGCTGAGTAAGGTTAAATTATGCTAAATGCCTCGGAGTGGTTTAAAATATTTTCTGCACGACCAAAATTCTTGGAAGGTCCTTTGATCAGCATGGAAAGGAGATGTTTGCAGCTGTTTAATGAAGTTATACTTTTCTTGAAATACTTCCTCTCTGTACAAAACCTGTAATTTTCAATTTATCAATGACTAGTGTTCAGTGTATTCCAATATTCCTTTTCCTATTTGTTTTGTTTGTATAATGGTTCATTTCACGAGACTCTTAAGACTTCTATTGCAACGTATGTGTACTGCCTATGGCTTGCACCTTTCCGTGCCATTTTCAAAGGACAATCTTGTGTTCGGTGTATTTTAACACTGCCGGGATTTTATAAAAGTATCCAATCCGATATGGAGTGTGGATTTCATAAGTATCTCACATGTATGCATTTATTTTTTAGATCACTTGAAATACAGGCTCAATTTTATTCCTCAAAATGGTGAACGACTACCATTTTTCCCTATTAATGATAGGAAAAAACAGTAGTTATTAGCCGAATCTATCGGTCTTGTAGTTAAAGTCAATCAAAGCTCAACCCAACTAATTTACTAGTTGCCATCTTATGATATGAATTATCTGTATCTGAAAGCTCTCTGCGTATTCATTTCATTTTGAATCAGCTTCTATTTAGAGATATCAGTTGAAAGCTGCTTCCGATGCATACTACTAACTTTTATTTGCCCAAGTTGTGCTGTTAACATACATAAAATTATATTTTCTTCTACCTCACAAAATTGTGTTGAGATGGTTAGTTTGAAAGTAGGTAAATTCTTGAAGGTTTCGGACGTCAGAAGAGATCTTTTCATTTACATACTCAGGAATGTACACATAATATGCGTGAAAAATTTCTCACGTATTTGAAGATACATTAGAAATGAAATTTGATTATCATTAATCATCTTTAATGAAGCAAATATTACCTACATGATGTCACATGTCCAATGCGTACTTGCGCATCTATTTAAGAGCACCGTTAACCTCAAAGAAATGCTATCACTTCCTTTAGATAGGCATGAATAGATTTTTGGTGAAAAAATGTGAACACATTTTTATTTTTTATTGCCCTCCACCATGATAATAATTTGGGTCATCGGCGACGAATTTTATGTCCATATGGTGGGTTAGCCTTGGGAGAGAAAGGTCTTGGAAGGGTGGACCAGATTTTTGTGGCCTAGGAGAGAGAGATATTGAGAGCTCACTGCTCACGCGAGCGTTTGGAATAGAACCTCGATTCCACGGAACGTGCTTCGCAAAGATGCGATACATGCCGTGGACTCCCTGTACTTCCCACGTCTCTAGACCAGATTGTCTCCTGTTTCCTCCGACCTTAAATTCCGTCGCTCGAATAGGGAGGTCGTTGAGATGACGTCAGTGACCGGCGGTTAGGGTTTCAGGCCTCCGGAAGCAATTTAGGACACCACAGAACGCGCTCCATGCGAGGAGAGCATCAATGGCAAGGAATCTACTTGACGGGGCTAGCTCGGTTATTTTCCCTGAATAACGCGACCGCTCATCACACCGACTGACTTTAGATTGAGCCTCTCTCAGAGAATGACCCTATCTCTTGCTCTGCTGGTGATCTTCCGCATAAATTCATAATATGAGTGCTGCTTCGGATGACGACGTTATTGTGCCTCAACAATAGATGAGGAGTCTTGAGTTAAGAGCTTCTCATGATGTCCAATTTACGGAACAATATGACCTGTATCCAACCGTAACTTCATATTTCCTTTGTTGGTATTTCTACCTGAGAAAACAGACCTGTTTCTCAACCTCTCATTCGCCTTGTCTCGTAGGTTTTCTAGCGTTCTACCAGTTGCATATTTTATTATCATACTATCGCTTTTTAATGAAAATTTTTATATTTTAGGTATTTTTAATGACTCAAAAAGGTGGAGGTATTGGATGAGAATCTTAAGTTTCACGTATTGTATCGCTTCGAGAGAGAATCTTAAAGAAAGCCGTCTTTATTGAAATTATTTTGTGAAAAACAGAAATATTGAGTGATGATTTTATTTATTAATTTTAGTCCTGTAATAGCGATTCTAACATACAATTCTGCGAGGGAATTGAGAAATTATGAAATGTTAGAAAAGCAATTTAAGGAAATTACGCTCGCCTTATTTTCACATGTTAATTGATGCCGGAAGTAGAGAAAATGAATAATGGGTTGAATGAATATGAGAAAAACGCAAGGGAAACGATACAAAGGGACTGAAAGAAAAGCGAGCGGAAATTAAAGTGGGAATTTAACGGGTTATATTTTTGGGAAATAATTCCTTTTCGGCTAAAAATTTCTACTGTCGTCGCTTTTGAATATATTTTATTTAACTTAATCCGCGGCTCAATAAGCCATGCTTTTATTAACAGCACCTGCATTTATCGTCCTAAGCTCGTGATGGTGTTGAATAGTTGCTATTACATGGAGGATTTTTCACCAAGGACGAAAGCCATCTTTCAAATTTAGATGATATTCTGGTGAGGGAATAAAATGGATAGTTTTAAGCGTATTCTCTCACAGATTATTCATATACCTAAACACCGCGAACGTGTGGTAGCTAATTCTCAATTCTTAAACAATCTCTTAATGAAAGAGATTATTTAAATACACAATAACGTATACTTCTCTAAAATCTCTTTAAACGGCGGTTTGCCCATTGGAATTCTAATCTTTCGGATAGAATGGAAATATCTAAATGTTTGCGACAATCTCAGCATCTCTTGACTTTTGGTGAGTTTGAATTGTTTGCCTCTAATGAAAACTTCCATTTGCTCCTTTTAATTCATAAATTTCCTCTTGAAAACTCATAAATTGTCTGTTAAAAATGATCGTGAAAGATTTTGCAGCTTCATCATTAACTTTGCTTACTGTAATTTATGATAAATTGCAAACATTAAAAATAGCTGCATGATCTACAATTTAAAATGCAATAAATGGAAAAAATCAGTATCGACTCATAGAATAGCATTCAGAGTCTTCTTTTGTGAAATTATGTCGCTTAACGCTGGCTCAGGTAACACTTTCGAGCCGTTCAATCATGTTCTCTGTTCCTTGTGCGTCATAGGCTCGTGTTATTACATTCCCGATGCATTCAAGTTTCAGGATCTCCCTGGAAACAGCGGAGAAGAATAGAAGGATGAAGTGAAAGCGTAATCTGTAAGGGCTTATGATCTGAAGCCGTTCCAAACAAGAACCTTTTATTCGCTCGATCAGCTCGCTGACAATGAATGCCGGTGAAGAGAGAAACTGCATGGGATATTGACAAGCCCTCTTCGTATTATTTTAATGCCTTTTCTACCTGAGGAACCTACAGCACAACAGCTTTAGTATTATTTAATTGAGCTCATGAATATTCACGAGCTCTATTAAATAATACTAAAGCTGATAATAACTTCGGTGACATATTATTATCAATAATTCAAATCTCCCAAATCTCTATGCCTCCAACCTCCCGCTCCATTGGTTTTCCGCAATATAATACTTACTCTGCCAATAGTGTCATATTTTAAATGTAGATGCGTTTAAAAAGAGCATACGAGTCCTACCGTTGTTCTTCTAGTGTCAAAAACTTCAATACACGGTTTCAAAAGTTCCATAAATCAAGGCTAATTCCTTACCTATTTTTGCGAATGACGATGAAGAAATTCCAAAGATTATAGAAATTCCTATAAATTTTCCCTGTCATCATCCTTTTCATACCTAATGATGTAACATTCTATCACCCTCCTGACTGACGACACGGTACCATTAACAGTCACAAAAACTGAGACGAAAGTGCATCCCTTAAATATGACTAGTCTGTTCTTGCAAAACAATCTAAGCTTTGCTCTTTGAAAGTTGAACGCTTCAAATTGAAAAATGCAAATATTGGAAAAAATTAATCCAATAGTTATTGTGAAGCAATAAGACAAAAATACCTATATCATATTCTAAGAATTCATGTGATCGACTTAATTATTATTGCCAAAGATGAAACATCCTCTCTTCCTGACACCTTACGTAGGTGTCTGCCACAAAATTTCGACACGCTTACATGAATCAGTTTCCAACCGGCTCAGTCGTCATTTTCGAGAGCTGCGTTTTCCCCCAAGTTATTACATCCATTACAGGGGCCGCGTCATTAGAAAATCGCAAAATACATCTGGGACTAGAACCCACGGTCCTTCCAGAGAACCTCGTGGTAGACCTACCGTTCCTCTGGATGAATTCCTCAGGTATCCCACTAGGTGATGCTGTTGATCTCCACCGACGTTTCAATGACGTAGCCCACCGTCGTCTTCTGGATGAATGATTCACCCTGAAGGTTTTTAACACTATTTCATTCAAAACGTTGGTAAAGATCGACAACATCACCCGGTGAAAACCTCGAGGACTCTTCATCCAAATCATTCGTAGGTGAAAACCTCAGATCTTTCCTCAGTTCCTCTACCCTCTCTTTCTCGCTTGATTCACCCTCAATAACCTCAGACTCTTCAACAGAGAGAGCCACCAAGTTGTGTGCTGCCTATACCTTGGAGAAATTTAAAAATCGAAGCGTAGTCCGCACGAGGGCTTGGACGACACTTCGGAGCACTGACCATTCAGAGAATTTGGACCGGAGGCGGCGCGCAGGGTTTGAGTAACTAACGAAATAAAAGCGACTAACCGGATTGCGGGGGTTCGGGACGGACTCGCCAATCCCCCGAAATGGCGTGGAGTCACCGCAAACCTATCGAATTTTCGTCGCGGACGGCGTCGTAACGACTTTCCTGAGTCGGACTATCACGGACGAACTCGCCCGTCACCGCTGCGCGGAAAGCGAGGCCGAGAGAAGGGTCACCGCTTGGAAACCCTACGGACTTCGCTTCCCTCTCGGAGTGAAGCTGAAGGTCTCCGGGAGGCGTGGGCGTCGGTGGTGGCGAAGAAGGAGGTGGGAGGAGTCTTCCGCGGGTGGAGTGGCAGCCGTGGAGGATCCTTCAGAGCCACCGCCTCCTCGGAGCGATCGCCGACACTCGCCTGACGTGTTGAATGAGCCTTTAGAGGGTTGGCGTGAGCCAGTGGGTGAGCAAGTGAGTGAGTGGCGTATTCGGATGAATAGATCTCTCAGGAGAGCCGAAATGGAGGTTTATTTTGAGTTCGAGCGATCCGAAAGGTGAAAGGTCATGGAAGAAGCAAGGTTGAGGGAGAGTATCGCTTAGGATTTCAATGGGAGACCGTTCGCTAAGAGGTTCTCGGGAGGTTGAGGCTAAGAGGTTCTCGGGTTCTCGGTTTTATATATTATTTTCCCGCATTGCAAACATCGAAACGAACTGTGCTAAATGCCTCTCAACAGATTTTTATCCTTGTAAGCTTATACTCCTCAACATTTCTTTGTCACATTCGAATTTGTAGGACGAAAAAGTTATCCTCTACGTCCAATCGTAACGAGTAGGAGTTCAAGGCAGCAACCAACCTTTGTGTATCTACTTCTCTCCCATTCTTAGTCTATTTTGAATATGTAGGACGAAATATTTACCCTCCACGTTGAACCGTAACCAAGAGGAGTTCTAGGCGGCATCCAACCGTTTTCTTGACATTAAGATATATCCCAGTGTCTTGTTTTGTGACTTCTCGACCTCCTCTCAAGAGTGAAAATCCCTTAAAAACTTTCCTATTGCTTATGATACGGCGCCAGAAACGAGAAGAAATTTTCAATGCTAGACCAAATTGCTTTCCTAGAATAATCATTGTGCAGAGTCAAGTAGGAAAAAAATATTTCTATCGTATCTATGAACAGTGTGAAAAACATCAAGCAAAGTTAAAAGCCTTGGAAAAGTTAAAAAATGGAGGGTTAGAAAAGCATACATTTCATTTCTGCTATTTTTTGTGGGAATTACCATGGAGGAATATTTTATTAAAGTTGATATCCTTATTAAATTTGTGTCATTTGTGTTAGCCAGTTTTACTGTCAAGAGAATTGTAATACAGATGAATTACAGAGAGGGCATAGGCCAATGTGATGTTCCGTTCATTGTAGAACAGTTAGCAAATCGTTCTTGATCAGCTGCCCACACGAGGAGTAACACCATGCTTTTTCGGTTGAACGCGGCTAGTTATCGATCTATAATTCAAAGGGATGTTCCACGAAGATTGTGCCTGGTCACGTGCACTGCCGTTGAACACATGTGAGCTGATTTAATTTATTTTTTAATTTTTTTACGGATTTACGCGTTTGTGCATGAGAAAAATAACTTTGTACTTGAGTTTGAATCTCTTTTTGTGGGTATTTTCATACGGAATTTTCATATTTTTATGTTCGTTTTTCGATTAAAGGGTTCATTATATGGTTTTCGAGTAGGTAATGGGACACCCATCTCGGTTTCATGGTTCATTGTACGGATTACTGTCTCGATTATAGGGCTCATCGTAGGGTTTGTGGGAAGGGTATGCCATACCCACCCCCCAATCCTATCAAAAATTAACCGAACCGATGGAATTCTATTAACAGGAATGAAATATCTCGACCGGAAAAATGGATGCAAGTAATTGCTTTTTGGAGTACACTGCCCTTTTCTTTAGCTTTGTATCTTCTTTAATTAATAGATAAACCATATTTTTGTAATTTTAGTCATTGCTCTTACAAAATCCTTGATATGACGCTAATGTTGTATTTCATATTTATGAATATTGTCGGAGAACGTCCACTATTCTTGACATCGCAATTGAATCTTTTTTAGGGGATAAAGTTTTCTAAGGTTTCCCATTATAAGTTTCCTGGTCCTATTATGAAATTTAGTAATGGATTTTCATTTCTTCTTCCGGGATATCAGCCGTGTCGTTCTTTTTAGGACAAATTTTGATGTTATCCTAATCCAATTATCTAATTACGTATCTATCTATCGTTTCTAATTAAGTATCTAATTATCTTGGCCTTCTACCTAGTCGTCGTAGAAACCTTAGAGAAAACTTATTAATGGATTATTTTAAGGAATAATAATTTTACGAGAAAATAAACCATCTTTCGCGACCGGGATTCGAAGAAGGCTCTTTCAAAGAGATCAAGTTCTGCCACTTCTTTCTTCCCCCACTTTTGCAGTTTGCAGTGCCAGGCTGAAGTGGTAATTGTGAGTCATTGTGTGCCCATTTAATAACTTTTCAAGTAAGTCAAAAAAGTTCTTGGACCAAATTTCACTTAAGTACATCTTTTTTACGTTAGAAATCATCATATCTACATGCAGTAATGTAAATGATGCAAGGATTATATTTTAATTTTTTTCCACCTTAATTGAAGAATTTTTATGACTTCGATTTCCGGCGTAGAATTAGAAATGTAAGAAAAATTCATATCTAATTACGCTTTTTTTGCCCTAATTGATACCTTAATAATTTTTAGCAACCTTTATAATAATATGAAACGTAAAATTTCACGTATAGGAAAAACTCGGTGCGTAAATATAACCGATTTTTTCAAAATACGAGGTTTGATGAATAAATACGAGGATTTTCTTTTTTCTAAAAAAGAAAATCCTCGTTTTTTTGCAAGAGCCAAACGATTTTTTTTTGCAAGAGCCAAACGATTTGCCAACATTATCAGCAACCTGTCTGATATTCGGTGATTCGGTGATTTGGAAATTGTTCATCATTCCCTTCACTTTTACGACGTTTTCATCGGTTGTTGATTTGCTGGGGACTCCTGGGCGCTCGTCATCTTCAATGAGTTGACCCTGCCTCTGCCAATTCCCTCTTGGAAACGTTTTTACAACTAGGAAATCCTTATTTTATGCATAGACGACTCGCCAAACGTAACATTCAACATTTCCGATGCGGTGCTGCGCTTTATTTCGTTCTTATAACAAAATTTAATGAAAATTTTTTATTCCATTTTTTCTATCAGTAAAAATTCACCGAACCCATCAAAACACGTTTAACCTTTTCAATAGCCAGCAATAAAAAACAATTAATATGGCAACCAATGTATATATACGTCAGGGACAATTTTATGAACATAAAAACAAAAATGTGACATCTCGAATTGTACATCCCAAATTGCAAAAATGCAAAATTAAAAAGTTCCGCGTAATGTTTGATCAAACCTCGTACATGTCTTGTACAATAAGGCTACATTTTAATATAGTATTGAATTGCCAAGAAACCAAATCGGTAGCACGCCGTTTTTTTTCACTTTTATATATGTAAATGGTTATACATTTAAACTGATAAAGACACACATGCAAAGTTTCACGCAAATCCGTTCATAAACGAAAATCGCTCCAAGCACCTTAATTAGTCCACTTCAGGGGCGCTGAGGGCGAAGAGCAACTGCAAAATCACTGTCGCCAACGTGAGAGAGCCGCGCAGAACAAGTAAATGTCGGCAAGAGATACAAGCATGGCAGAAGGACGAGAAGAACTTTTTTTGTTTTGAGTAGGTGCTAAATAACGTCGGGGCTCTTTGCTCAACTTCACTGTTAAGGTTTCCCTCGATGGAAGTGTTCCAAGGCCGCATGAGCTCTAAAACCTCCGAAGCATATTGGATGGAGCGGATGATGGACAAGTAAAA
Source organism: Pyrrhosoma nymphula (assembly GCA_963573305.1). Classification (NCBI taxonomy): domain Eukaryota; kingdom Metazoa; phylum Arthropoda; class Insecta; order Odonata; family Coenagrionidae; genus Pyrrhosoma; species Pyrrhosoma nymphula. Next base: position 70,014,785 of record OY754331.1, read on the forward strand.
AACAAAGGCAATGGGTTGGGGGAAAAGAATGGTGAGGAGGGAGAGGCTCGTGGTCACAGAAAAGTAAGCGACAGATAGGTGGCCCCGAAAGAGAATCTATTTGCATAATGCACCCATCTTACACGCATATTTCAGCTAGGGCTTTGACATTGTGTTGTTAGGTCATAGACGGCGTGTTATAGATGTAGCAAGACTTGGTGGCACTTGCTTGTATAGAGAAAACGTGGTACATTATACGATCCAGTCAGGAATACGTTGGGTGTACACTTTGTATGAATGAGAGTTTCTTTAATTAACACCATGTCATTTCTAGGAAAACTTTCATCAAAAACATTTGTCAGATATGTTTGTCTGAGGCACTGATATTTCTATCGTGTCTTTTTCAAGAATGGCGGTGCAGTAGAAAGTTAAAACACCATAATACGAGACCTCCATGAAGGATTTTTTCATCAGTTTTGGATCTGCTAATGCCAGTAATTTTAAACAGTCAGATCTTGGGAGTTATGTAATTTAAATGCCATGACTATTGATCTGATGCTTAGGATAGACTTAAATGGAACAGATTACTAGCCATATAAAATGGTGCTTGAAAATAATAAAGCAAGTGGGATTTCATTTTGATCTGCCCAACGAACTTTATCCGAGCTAGTTGATATGCCCCAGACCATCCTTCCCCTCAGAATTTTCAGAACTGATCATATTTTAGCTGAAGGTCCTGGCGAGCCATAAACGAAAAGGGGACAACGTTGACCCAAATATCCTTAGCATTTTTCCTTTCGGTAAATTCGTGGAATGAGACCGCGTGCATGCCGGATGGTTTAGATCCGCGTGGATCCAAAGCAGGGTGATCTCTCCGGATTTTTTCAAAGTCTCTCAGCAATTCAATTTCACGAGGTTAAAGTTTGATGCCCTCCACCTCACTGCCTTTATTTCTATTCCCCAAGCACGAACAATAAATGTTCAAGAATTAATGAATTCAGTGTTGAATTCAGAAGTTGGTCTTCTGGAGGGAAACCCAAAAGGTCGGAGGGGAACAAGGCTTTGTTCGTAGTGGGATGTATAATATCGTGGTGCAGTGGAGAAATATAACTGTGCATAGCCATTGCTGAATTCGTTGTAGATTTGGGACTTTTTCCATATCTGGTGACGGCTTTTCCCTCTACATAATTCAACTATGAATACAATGCGGTGTACTCCTCACAACGAATCACTTTGAAGCTTAGCCCTTGACATGCGCAATGAATAATTTTACGAAACAAGAAAATCTCTCCCCCCACCCTCTAAGCATGCTTCCTATTTGTTGTTAAAGAAAGGTCTCTGTGGCATACTTTATTAATTAAAGGAGGTTTTTCCTTCTCTTCAAGTTCCTTCTTCTTCCAATAGTTCAGGTAGTATTGGTACAAGGTAGGGTAATTAGGGTGCCTCGACTACACTATGCACTACCAAAACACGTACAGATAACCTTATGAATTCTACAAATTCATTACATTGTATTCTATGTGTATGCATGTTAAATAGAGAATTATAATATATTTTATTTCTTTAGCAAGTGTACAAACTGGGCTTTCGTAAATCACGTAACCTTGGTTTTCTCTGTTCAAAGTACCCCATTTATTCTTGAGAAGGGGTTAGGTAGTCTGCTATTGACATCATGCGTTACACCGAATCATCTCAAATCTTGTGAATTATGTGCATCGCATGTTGAGGATGATGAAATTATTCTAAGCCTGCAACCCCGTCAACAACATCCTAATTACTTCAGTCCATTCGTGTGTGTGTGCGTCCAGATAAATTTGTCGGTCAGTAAGGAAAATTTCGAAAGGGCGATGGGCGCAGCGGATTTGTCCCTTGCTCAGAGACTACATATGTAATTATAATTATTCCCTTTTGGGTAGCCACGTTTGTAAGACGCTGCCGTGGTAACCCGAAGGTTGTGAGTTCAAATCCTGCCTCGTGCATTGATGTTTTGTTTGTGATGGTCTTGAAAGACGTGGTCAGACGGTGCGATGAAACCTGAGGAATCGTTGATATTAAAACCTAAGTCTACCAGTAATCAAAATTTAGTGGTTCGAAGATTATTTCACATCATCGCCGGCCGGGGAATAGGCATCGGAGCTCATGGTGGCACTCGCCCGCATAGAGTAGCAGCAAGGAGAGAGAAGCATTGGAATATGGTGGCACCAAGTGACCTGAAGTCCTTCAAATCAGATTTCCGACCCCATAAGCCCCCTCACCCTCACATGCTTCTCCCTCCATGGCTTCAAAATCTTCTCTCGTGAGTGCCTCTAAGTTATGTAATGCCTATGGCGAATCTTATAACGAGGCGTCCTATGAATAATTCTTACTTAGACTCATGCTTTGAACTTGGATATTTTATTTTCCTTAGGACTATCCTTAGGCTAAATGGCATGATATATTCCTAATAGTTGTAAAATCTCCTTACCTCAGGCTCTTACTCAGCTATTGAGTGCCACCGGATTCTGTGATGCCTAAATACAGGTTTTTAACATGACGGCCACGTTGCTCTATAGTTCATGGGTATCAAACTCGCGACATTAACCACCAAGGTTCGACCAAAAACAGTAGTTTAAGAACCATGCAAAAAGTTAATACATATTAATACGCTAGGGAGAGCAGAAATGAAACCATATAATTATATATTAGGCAGGCATAAAAAGACGGACAAAGTCACTGGACAGGATCCTTGAGGTAGAAATCGCTTGAAGTGAGAAGGATGATAACCAAAGTATCTGGGATTTATGAATTGCTAAAAATTGAAGAGGCTTGGGAGGAAATTACTTACAGGTTGGATAAACCCTGATAATAAGAAAGGAATGACTATAGCTATAACATTAAAAATAGACAACAAAATTCCAACATTCTAAATCACTCTTTCTTAAATTAAATACCTAAAGAATGAAATGACTAACCTGAAGATATTTTTAAGACTGAGGTTTTTAAAATGTTTATAGATAATTTTAATTTTTTTAATATGATTTCCTCTTTTCCTATCGCTGTTTTTGACATTTCTACCTGGCTAATTGCCTAATTGTCAGTAAAAGTATTAAATTAAATACATGAATACTAAGCGTAGCATTTGGAGCACCTTTTGACCCCAAGCTCATCTCTGGTAAGTGCAAACAAGTTCTGTGTTGCGTGCTACCAGATTTTTTGCCAAATGTCCAGGCAGCCCAAGGCTCACGAGTTCGTATCCCGGATCTTGTACGAAGGCTGTGTTTGTCTTAGGATAAGGGGTATCCTAAGGACAGTGATGGGTGAACGGTCTTAGACGGTAATCAGTTAACGGTTTAAGACGGTGCGGTACAACCGCAACCGTTGTGATATCAAAAACTACTGCTTTATACCGTAGGAAACTGTGAAGGAATCATGCATGTCATTGCCCCCTGTAGCCGAGTAAAAATGGAAAGCATTATTGTTCAGGCGTGGCTGTATTGAGAGCTCCAGACTTCTCCTTCCGAATACCGTGGGAAGAAAAAAAAACCATCACCATCCTCCATTCACGTGATGGAGGGAAGGAAAAGTGTTACTGGGGGAAGGGGGGGATTTATTTTCTTCCACCTGGCTGATGAATCGACCTCCCAATTTGGGTAGTGGCCGTACGTACGACCGGGGAGCGGAACCGTGTAGCAGCTCCGTATAATAATGACGACGTGAAGGAAATCATTTAACCCCCTCAAATCCCCGCCTCCTTCATTATCTTCCCACCCTGTTAACACATCCCTCTCTACCTCTCATATTCTCGTTTCATTTTCGGACACCACTCGCTTAAAGCAGAGCTTGAGAGAGAGGGAAAGATAGAACTTCAATTGTTAGTTCGCTTACTCGGCCACGCGGCACCCTTATGGGATGAAATATTGATAAGGGGCTACTGTGGTGGTGGTGCGGCGGCGTCGGGGAAGATCGTGTAGGTGGATAGTCGTGGGAAAGAATATGGCGACGGGGTGTAAAAAAATAGAGCATTGAGGTGGAAAAGGGATTGAAAGAATAATAAAGAGGTTTGTCGGGCAAAGCGAGGGTGGCTGGCTCGGGGTAGGAGAGAGAGGATTGGATTGCGGGGAATGCAAAGGGTGGAAGGAGAACCGTGTTAGGGGTGAGAGGTAGAGGGCTGGTGGAGGTTTCGGCTCTACTATTAGTATATATATACGCGAGCCGTGTGAGCATTGAGGCCGGAGATGAGGGGTTTTGAATGAATATCTGCCGGTTCAAAAGGGAAAAATAACGAAGTGCCCGGGATTGTGGGGGAAAAAATGAGGAGGACATCGGGTCGCGGGTTTCTCTCTCTCCACTGGGGAGAGATAAGGGGGGTGGTGCTTGTGATGAAAATGCGCAGCGTCGAGCGGAGGACGTAGGACGCGAGTGGAGGATGGAAAGGTGGAGGATCAGAGGAGGACAGAGGGAGAGAGAGACGGGCGCAAGGGAATGTGTAGAAGACCGGACTCAATGGGTATGGAAGGGAGACTGGGGATTAAATTACCCGCATAAAAAACGCTAAGGAATGCGTAGGATGCAGGTGAAGGATATAGGACGTGAATGAAGTACGTAGGACGCAAATGGAGAACGTATGACGCGAGTGAAGGACTTATGACGCGAGTTTAGGACATAAGATGCAATTGAAGGGCGTATGACGCCATTTTAGGGCGCAGGACGCGAGTGAAGGACAGAGGATGCGATAGATGTTAGCAAGCGGAGGTTGGAAAGGAGGAGGGTGTGAAAAAATCGACGTGCAGAAGGCTGGTGTGAGAGGAAAATTTAAAGATCGTGGCACACTACGGTCTTCATAGGGATGGTGAGCGATTGTCCTTCGTAAAAGAGAGCGCAGCGTCGAGTGAAGGACGCAAGACAGGATTGGAGGACCTAGGATGGAAAGAAAGGGAGGATGAGAGAAGAGCGAAAGGGCAACTGGCGTGAGGGGAAAAGTTGAATATCGTGTTGCTGTCGCCATGGGGATGGATGAGGGTGTGCTCCGGAAAACAGAGCGCAGCGGTGTTTGGATGACATAGGACGCGAGCGGAGGGCATAGGATGCAAGGAGAGGATTAAGTATGTGGAGGACGGAAGGCGAGTGAGACTGGCGTATGGGAAAATTGAAGATCGGTTCGCGGTCTCCGGGAGGGCGGAGGACGAAGATGGGCGTACGAGCTCCGGAAAAAAAGCACAGCTACATGCAGAGGACGTAGGACGCGGGAGGAGGATGTAACGATGGAATATGCGAGAAGGACGGAAAGAAGGAGAGACTGGCGTAAGTGGAGCGGAAATTTGTCTCTCGGTTGGAATTGAAATGGGCGTGGGAGAAAGAGTTTGGCGATGGAGGAGGAGGACAGGAGATGGAATTTAAAAAATAACTTTCTTCTTTTATTTTTCAATTTTCGTTACCTTTTCCCGTCGTTCATTTTTTCTGTTGAAGACGCGGGGAGGTTATATTACGGTAAGCGTTGGGAGTGAGGGGGGGATAAGGGGGGCGGGGTGGAAAAGAGTCTCTTGTACGAGATGAATGGGAATGGTACGGGTGAGGGAGGTAAAGTGGTCCCCTCCTTGCATGTATTTCTATAGAAGGGGTAGCCTCGAAGAGAGGGAGAAATAGTAGTAGTGGATGGGAAGGAAGTGGTTTTCATGGGTTGGGGAAGTGGGTCAGCGGTCTTTAGAGGACGGAAGGGAAGTAATGATAATAATAATCGTCTGAGGTGAAGGATGGAGGAAGGGACATTTTAGGGGAGGTAGCCTTTTGGGACTGGCCAAATTAAAGTCGCGAACTGGATCTGAACAACGTTGGCTTACTTCCTCCTCGTGTATGGAGGAAGGAGAAAGGAGAACTGGTGTATGGGATTCGGATGTCGCAGGGGGGTATGGAACGGATGACGGGTAGGAGGGTGAATGACAGCCTGACACCTTCTCCGGGCCAGCCCCCCAATCCTCGCGACTTAACCGGGATATTTCAGACTCGATCCAGGAGATTTTCCTCTCTCTTCTGGGTCGTCTCTTCTTTTTTTCCCGTATCATCCCTCCATAGTGCTTGAGTCTCTCCAAATAATTCATTTTTCAAGTGGCTTTCCTTATCTCTCACACTAAGCTGCCTTCCTAGCAGCGTATATTTACGTGTATAAATATAAATTCAAGCATCGTGCCTAAATCGTTTTTAAGGTTAATCCGGAGAAGATTAGAGCTACTTTTAAGTGAATATAAAATTTTTCGTGCCCAGAGGTTCTTTACTCAGTTTAGAAAAAAAAATGTTTTAATGTTTCCAGAGATATATGTAGATAATTGCACATCGTTAACGGTAAAAAGTGTGCGTTTGAATTTCAATTGTGACAATGAAAATACCGATTTCGGTGCGAAATCATGTATAATGCTTTTAATGAATATTTTGCCATCGTTCGGAAAGAACTTCAATAATTTTTATCAGGTAGAGAAATGTTTTAAATAATTGTTAACAAAAAATGGTTTAGAGCTCATCTCTCTAGCTCATCTCATAGAATCTCATCGTTCACGGTAATAACGTCCGTCAAGGTGTAGATAGTTTTTTAAATCGTTCTTGATAATGAATAAACCGCTTTCACTGCAAAATTTTGTTTACTTTTTTAGTAAACATCCTTGGACTTATTTCAAAGTAATTTCAGTAACTGAGTGGTCACGACGCAAACATTATGAATCACACAAATAGTCAACTGCAAATCGTGTGTACTACCCTTATACGTAAAATAAAAGATTTCTTCCCTTCTAAACATGTAAAGACCTCTAAAAATGCAATCATGTTTCATGCCCTCAGTATACAACCTCGCGCGAACTTTATTTAATATTAATACCAAGGTTCTGGTCGCTTAAAATAATTATCTGCAAGTTTTTCCTCAGTCTAAGCCAATTTTGTCTCCCAGGCATTTGAAATCCACAAGATTATACGTTGTTGCGTGTCACAGTGGTGATAAAAAGTCCTAAAAAGCAAATAGCCCCATTTCATTCTGTTATTAACGTGGGCTCCCAAGATAATTGCCGAGATAGACTGGGATTTATTACAATTTATATCAAGGTTAGCCGATGGCATACAAAAGATATCGCTCTGCCCGAGGGCATGTCATCTTTTGAAAGATGGAACCACGAGGCGAGTTAATGAGAGATTCGGGTGAAAGTTTGTGAATATTTGTAGGAACGAAACAAATAGATCCAATAGATTTGACATATTGTCCAATTTCGTGATTAAGCCGTCTAACTTGGCTTCTTAACCAAAATAAATATTATTGCGTCCTACGCTGTGTCATGATAAGCCGGCGACAGAATGTCCTATAACTCCTTTCTCGAGTGAAGAGCCATTTAGAGAATTTTAAGTTCTCCACCTGCCAACCTCTGGATCAAATTATCTCAACGTAAATTTATAATTTACATTTCAAACTTCAATCTCATCCAAACGACAATAGTGTCTAGCACCCAAACTTACATGTCAAAATTACTCATTACTAGATTGCCAGTGATACTTATTATTCAAAATTAGTTTGAGCGATATTTTTCTCTAGTCATAATAGAGGCCATACTTAATTTTTGTTTTTCTTATTTATGGAGCTGAATGAGTATGAAGTCAACAATGTAAGATTAATGAAGTTAAAACTTTGATTTTTTTGGCTGAAATTCTCAGTGATTAACTAAATATTCATTAATAAAGCTTTTTAAAATGACTTATTTTTCTCACACCGCTCGCTGAAAACGCCTTCACGACAGCCTTGTTTGAGAATTTGTAAAAATTATTTCGTGAGTTATTGATTTCCTTTTAATCATAGTTGAGGAAGGATTCAAACTACACTATATTGAACCTCTGACGCAATTCATGCGTCGGAACTTCCTTATTTGGTAAGTTAAACCTCTCTGGAATGCATATCCGTATCAAACACCGTGCAAAACGTCTTGTGCTTTACTTGAAAAATATCTCGAAATGAAGGGGAGGTTAATCGAATGATATGTTTTGCTGGTTTTGGATAGATGACATAATTTTCATCATATTGAAGCTTCATTTATTCAATTAAAATTAAGTGATATCTCGCTCAGACTACCTTAAAACAACAGTGACGAAAAACAATCTGGAAGAGAGTATATAGTCGACCTTTCCTTAAGCTTTTCTCCCCAGTAACTCAACATCGCGGTGTTAGGAATTCATCGAGGTATCCAAGATTGAGTTTTCGAGTGGCAATGACTTTGTAGGAACTGTTATACAAATGTTAATAGCCTTCGGAAAGTTTTTTTTAGCCAACACGAAGCTGATACCCGGTGAAATGAATACATTGACGCCAAGGGATAGTAAAACTAATATAAAAAGGTTCAATAATTCTCCTACTTCTTGCAGGTTGTCAGTTTTCCAAATTTTATTTCTCTCCGCTCATTTCAATATCGATTCAGTTATTTCTGTGAGAGTACCCACCCAAAAAAATGATTTTTTTTACAGACTAGGTTAATTTTGAGGGTACTTCCAAGACTTTTGGAGATTTTAGAGGTATTTCTGAATCTGCTGGTGACGTTTTAGTCCAAAGACTCCCAAAGGAAATTAGCGAATGTGGTATCACGGTCATATCTCCCTCTAATCTAATCTCTTGGAACTGTCCATTGTGGAAAAATTATTCTTTTTAATTGATGATGAAAAATTAAAATAATTTCTTAATTTTCAAGTTTACAAAATAATATAAAATGGTAATTTTATGTTTTACTCATGGTTAGAGGAGTATTCCGCAAAGTAAAGCCAATGGCTTGATATATTTTCTCAATTCCTTGTTTATTCCAAAGAATGGAGCAAAACATATAAACAAACTCATACATGAGGTGCTTTTTTTCACTGATATTTTATTCTATCACTGTAATTGATGTGTCTGAAAGCAGAACTACACACTTCTTGTTAACACATTACCTCTAATTTATATTTTTTCATATAAGTCAGTAATAATACGCGATAACTGATGAGCATAAACTACTGTTAAACAAGAGTCCGTATTAGCTTAACCATAAATTTAAGCAGCATGTATAGTGGACCCACTTTGTCCTCACCAAGACAGCAATTTAGGCGTACAACACGTCTATACTTGTCAGAATACTAAGCAAAAGGGAAAGGGGATCACAATTACGGCGGACGGTGGTTACATTTTTCTGACGTCACGCCCTCTCCACCTACCTCAATGGTCCTATATAGCGTTCCACATTTGGTTGACTGTATGAGAATTATGAAGAACGCTGTTGACAAATTTCTCTTTCACCACGTGGGCAACTACTTCCAACACCGCGCTAAATTTCAGCAAGTTACTTCGAGAATAATATTTGATCATTGGAAGACTTTGGAGGGCGGAATGTATGAAGCTATTATACTACGAAGTCCTATATATTGATTTTCCTGTTGCTATTGGTAACATCGCACTTCCAGTCATATGGATATTTCCTCAGAAAACGAATCTCCATAAGAACCCTTACTCCTCTATTGAAAATAAGATGTTACAAAAAAATAATTTCTCCTTTGCTTTACCGATAAGCAGTTATTCATTTTCTTTATTAATATTTATTGTATAAGGTCTCAAAATGTTTTACCAAGATATAACTATATTTCTTCTGTGAGAAGATAAGTAAGGATTTGTTAAATATGATCCTTTTAACTGGAAAACTATTTAAGCAGAACTCTCTCACCCGAAAAGAAATTTGTCTATATATTCACAATTATTTATTCTCGGACAAAATAGGATGATGTTTTGTGAGTTACTCTAAAGACTATATGAACTTGTACTTCCGAAATGTACCTCTCTGTGCCCTGGATGGAAGGAAGAGGGAACATTCTTGTCTCATTCCACGCTGGTATAATTATGAAATGTAAATATAAAAACACTATCAATCAAATGAGGAACGTTGTCTAAAACTGCAGGCATTAACTAACTGGATAAGTATTGGTATACAAAGAAGAAACATCCTGTAAACAAGGTGTAGTTCAATGTTTTTGTATCGCGTTCCCGAGTTTCGCCGAGACGAAAGAGTCTCGCATGTGTTGCGCGGCTTGTTATTCTGCCACGGAATTTTGATCCCCCGTCACCAAAAAAAACACGTTCACTCCCAAGCGAAGCCCCCATAAAAAAAATAACAATTCTTTAAAAACTTCCAAAATGGCGTCACATGGTGTCATTTTTCCCCCAGCAACCACTTTCTCGATGAAAAATATTTCGAAAAAAAATTTGCCATCGAATGAATCATCCTGGTTAAGATAAAACATGGAAGTGTGGTTGAAAAAATTTGCTTCCTTGTTAAAATTACTTCGCTCCGAGCTGAATTTATGACCGCTTTTATTTTCCAAAATAAATCACGAAAAAGTTTTGCGTCTTCTTTATTAACGGGTCAAACCCCTCCCGAGTTTTCTTTTGGCTTGACGTCATTTATGGATGTTTCCCAGGCTCTTGAATGGCGAGTGTTCTCACGGCGTGATCGTGCCTTATCCTGGCAGGCGTTCAGTTAAAATCTTAACTTATTTCGTGAACCAGTGGATCTCACCAAGCTTCACGAGATAAATGTATCCAGATTATTCTGCGCGGCTCCAATTTATTTTTGGCAACTATCTCAAACTGAATTAATTCTAAGAGAAGAGATTGCAGCTACTCTCTTCAATTTTTCTCGTCAAAATTATAGGATATAAAACTGTGGGAAATTCTGCTTTGATTGCTGGCAAATATATCGAAAAATTATTTCACTTGAGGTATTATTTGCCGTCCCATTCAGTTATCATACTTCTCGTCAATATTTTTTTAGTAAACAATCCAAACGTCAAAGTATATTTTATTTCAATTTGGCCAGTTTTTATAGGCAGTTTTATTCACAAAATACCTACCTACTCAGAACCTTTTGAATTCTATCTCGTTTATTGTAGCAACGCCTGAATTATTGGAATGTCGTGCTTTATCATTCCAAATTAAAATATTTTGTATTTGCCTATTGAGTTACTTTTTCTCCGAGGAAGTAAGGGATTTGAAATGTAAAGTTTTCAGATAGTGTATGTTCAGCTTCAACCAGTGCCAAATTACTGGGGAAACAGTGTAGCGTATAGCGGTGTCCTTTGCATGAGACACATGACACGAACATGCTATGGAGAAAAAAAGTTTCCCAACAAACGGAGTGCCGCCTCTGTCGCTCTGAAGAAAAATTGGCATACACTCTTTTGGCATATCATTCCTAGGCAACGACGAGGGAAATTCGAAGACAGTAATGTGATGGACTCATCGTTGAACCCAGTGACGAATTACTGGCCGCGTGCATTACCCGAGTGCTATACGCGCTAGCCTCCAAACGGAAGCACATTAGACGACCTTGTATGCATTTAAAACGTATCATTGAACTCGTTCTCGCCGTGAATTCCTCTGAATTTTTTCCCTTCACTCTCTTTTTTCCTAGGCTTTGCTCCTCCTCTCGTACTTTGACAAGGTCCTGGGATACACCCGGTGTCCACTTCTCTCACTATAACCTACGATACTTAACAGAACACCACCGCGAAAAAGTATTTCCTCTTTTAATCGTGAATACAAACGTATGTTCAATGCATCTTTCAAGCATGGCGGTAGATTTACTATGGCTGCGCAAAAAAATAAGCTGTGAATGTGCAAATACATAGTTTATAATAATTAAAATAATAATTTAGTAAATACTCAAGTAAAAAAGACAAAAAACAGTAAGAAGAAAGATTTAACATTTTTCTTCGTACTATTTCGTTTATCCATGGTAACGATGCAAATGCGAAGAATTCGCACGTAATCCTCGAACGTCATTCGAGGTGGTGTTCTAAATACAGGTCCGGATCCAGCAGCAGAAATTGCTCTCCAAAAACGCTGGCATATATGCCCAGATCTATGTTTCCTTGTTATTTTCTTGGGTGATACCTGACATACAGGAGGAATATTATTTTTTTAAATAAGGAAATATTCTCAAGAGTACTATCACATGCTAAAGTTATATTTAATTGCAATTGCGAGATTTACATTGCTAAACACGCCCATACTCAACACTTCTAATGTTTAATCATCGATGAAAGTTACGATATTCCAATATAATTCGTTCATATCCCGGTACGAATGAGCGAAATCTGTCCTCGACGTTTAATTAGTTTCGTTTATTGCTGACGGCTTGCAATTGAGAAATTGTAGGCTTGTCGGCCTGCAATTTATCATAACAGCTTCATTAAGCGGTTTCTCACTATGCAGGTTCTTTTTAGTTTTATGTCCTCTTTATCACAGCCACCCCGCCTATTGTAATAGGATTTTCATTTGGATGCTAATGTGTGCTGCCATCATCATCTCGAGATGTTAATCTTGGTCTCCGCTTGTCGTGTTGCCGTCGTCTCATCCCCCTTCCTGTAGCGTTTTAGACATAAATATACTGTTTCTATTCAAATAAATTGCCCTCGATACCTAAGTGACAACTGAACCTACCTAAACTATTCAACTGATTTATCCCCTCTCTCCTGGACTTATTGGAATTTTGTAAATATCTTCGGAAGTCGTCACAGAGAAAATAAAATGTCTGCAAAAGCAAATGCATTCAAATTCCCATCCTATCTAACCTACCAATCAACTCACATAAGTATTTTAGGAATCCATATAATACAAGACCGACAAGATAATAGCGCGCATAAGCTTCAATAATTTATTATCAATAACTATGCGCTTAGCATACGTTTGTGGTCCCTCCCTAAATATTTTGAGGAAATAATACATTTCAAATATAATTTCAACTTTTTTATGCTGCTGATATCACTGCATGATTATTAAGATATGTGAAGTTAAATAGCTCAGCGATTTGAATGGGCTCATAGGCCTTGGAGTTGAAACTCTTCAATTAACTGGAAATAGAGAGAATTCTCTAGCCGAAAAGGAGACCAATCTATAAGAATGAGAATAAAAACGATGAAGATTTCAAAATTGAAATATTTGATGTAATGACGGTGAGCGGTGCTTGATAAAGATCACGAAAAAATATCGGATGCTTAGAAACAAAAAGGAGCGTAAAAATTAAAATCTTTACGTACGAATTGGCCAATAATCGGGGTTGTAAAGGCAGCAGTTCAAATTTTTTTAGACTTTCGTAAAAAAACGGAGGATAATACGCTTTTGCCCAACAACTCACCCAATAAATAATCTTCTCACTCCTTTTTCAGTCGAATATATCTCTGCGACATATGAAACTTGGCAATTGATCGATAATGTTCGTGGAAAAATGGAAAGATTCATGCTACCATCAACAAGCGTGTAAAGAATCCTGATGATGATGATACCTTGTGACAAAATCATGTATATATGTATTTCAATCTATATTATTATGAAATTACACACATAAATTTGGGCCCCATATTTCCATCCCCCGAAACTGACATGCACTGCTATATATAACCAAGATCTACAATAAAGTAAAAAGTATTATAGCTCTGTTATTACGGAAGCTAAGTATTTGAAAATTTACACGCGGGTAAAAAATGTGTAATTCGGGGACCAACTTCATATTGCCGGTGAAATTGCTATGTTTCCTCTGACTCTCGCCTTGAAGGAATTTTACTTTAGTCTTAGATGGTGTCTTTGATAATATTTAACTTTTCAGCCGGGCTTTTTTGAACATTATGAAGATTTTATTACACTGCAGTCATGTATTATGTTCCATTGGCTTGAGTTTTTATCCGTCAAAGTCTCCTTTTAAATACTCTTGTTCCGACCGTCCTCTTACAATAATACCTCTCGAAAGTTAACTCATGAATTATGGAATGTACGTGCGAATTTTTCGGCGCGGAGGATTGGAACGTTGAGCAAACATCGCCCCCTACCCCTTCCAAATTCCATTCCAAAGCACTATAGGGATTCCCATTCCGTTTTCGAACTCGTCCGCCGTTCTTTGGACGTCATCGAAAGGGTTATTGGAATATAGGCTCCAGTTCCCCTCTGCGGGGTCGTTTCGTTACGTGGTCCCAACCATTTTCCCACTTACATGAAAGCCCCCTCCCCATTTTTTTATTCAAACACTCATATTCAACCACACAACCCTTGTTCTGTGAGACTTCGGGAATCTCTGGGAACAAAAAGACTCCAGTTGGGGGTGGTGGGGGTTGATGTAGCAGAAGCATGCGGAAAATTCAAAACGACCTTTTTAATTGGAAGAATGGTCTCAAGAGGGAGAGAGGAGAGATGGGTGGCTGGTGAGTGGTGGTCGGGAAAGATTTAATTTCGCGCAGAAACCCATAGGGTTGGGAGGCGCCGCATAGCCTAGGAAACCCTACAACCCTCCCCCCTCAACCTCCCCTTTCCAAGAACTCCCTCCTCCCCTTCTTTTCTCTCCCTGGGGGCTATTTATAACCTCAATTGGAGGGGTTTGACTTAAGATGGGAGATTACGCGTCGGGAGAGAGTATCGGGGAGACTGCCCTGCGGAGACTACTGAGAGAGGAATAGAGAGGCCCAAGCAACTCGGTTGGGTGCGTATAGGATGGTGGCGTTGGTCCTCTGTGGGGAACAGCCGAAATAGAGAGAAAGGGCTGATGGAAATTGCGGGGTTGAAGAAAGGAAATGAGAAGTGTGGGTGGCAGTGAGTAAAAAGGAGCTTAACTGGGCATTATTGCCGAGATGGGGAGTAGACCACTGTGATGTGTGTATACATGCATATATATTTATGTATTTCCTCTCTCTCGAGCGTGCATTCGCACATTCACAATTTACTCCGTAATCCTCCGCAAAAAAAAGGCTTCGGTCGAGTGATGCAGTGAGGAACGGCATTTATTGGGAAAGGGGTTATTGCGAAATAATTCCTTATTCCCCTGGATCCAGTTCCAGTGATCGATTTTTTCATTAATAAACAATCTCACTGGCGATATTGCAGTATTTGAACATGGTGTGTATATTAGTTATCTCATTCTTCTGTCAAGATTCTGTAACTTAATCGGAAATATTTGTCTTATGCATGATCTATATAGCAATGGGTAGGAAATTTTTAAGAGGAATCCGAGATGGAGAATCTGAGGTACAGATTGTTCCAAAACTTATCAATCAGTTTATAGAATACCAGGTTAATGAATGAACTACATTATTTGGATCTCGCCCTTGTTTCATTTTTCAAAATAATGCAAGAATTTCATTGAATATGACTTAATGACAGTAAAAGAAAATCTCAATCATATCTCTAGTTAAGAGTTATATTGTTCTTAAGTGCTTTAATCACTAATGACGTTGATTGAGTGACTGACAAAATTTGAATGTTAACTAAAGCCAGGAATCTAATTCATTTATCGGAAACTGAGCTGGGAAATAACTTTTCTCTCTTCTGTTCCGCTAATTTCAATCATGTATTTTCTAAAGATCAAATCCGATAGCTTTAAGTATTTCATACCATGATAATCTACAGAATAGTTTTTCACGGCCCTTGAAATGACACACTTTCCGGGCAGAATGAGGTTGAGCTGTCGTGAAATAACAAGCCTACCATAAAAGACATTTAATCTTATTTCTAGCTAAAAGTCATTTTGATCTTAAGTGTTTTCATCACTGCCGAAATTGAATTAGAGACTGACAAAATTTGAATTTTCAAATAAGGCAAGAAGAGCTTTTTGAATGTTCCACTCTCGAGTCTAACTGGCTTTAGAAGGTATAGCTTTAAGAACGGCTTTATCTCTGAACTTGAGTTGGGATATGTTTTCCTATCCAATTTTCGTGGATTACTCTTCCGAGGCATTCGTTAATCACTACTTGACCTTCATCAATCTCATGTGCTACCTAATATTTATCACTTTCTTCTTTTTTCACCCTTCTGCAGCCTCAACCAACCTCTAGAACCAACCTTTTAAACGAGAAGGGCTGAAAATGGGGCTTGATGACTTTCTTCCTCCTTTAGTGAGATTAAATTACCGAATAAACTAATTAATCCAGGAAAAAGTTCTTTCACGCCTTAACCCATCAACCGAGTTTCTTTGAAATTGAGATTTAATGAAATAGCATGTTTAGAATTTTTCTCTTCATTTATCTTGACATATGGACGTTTCTGTTTTAAGTATAATGAGCCAAGTTCATTCAAGTGAGTTTTGTGGTAAAAGTTCCCTATATCCCTCCGGCAAATCAGCTCTACACAGTGGTCTTTAGAACTGTTGCTATGCAGAGGCAAGTAATCAAACATTGCACTTGGTTCTCTTTTACACTTAAGCATGTGACCCTAGCCATCCTATACAATTAATAGTTAAGAGATTGATAAAAATAAACCTAGCTCAATTTAACACTGAGCCCTCCATATTTGGGCGACTCCGCATTCTTCTTTGATGCACAGTTTGTTGAGGTTATGATAAAATGTGTACTAATTGATTAATTTTGGATTTTACCCTTTGGTTATATGTTCCATTTCGGTGACTCCGGGTGGCCACGGTAATTCATCATTAAACGCAGCGTGTGTTATTTATGAAGCTGGCTAGCTCAAAGGATGTGCCTTAATGATGATACAATAAAAGGCGATTACTATGACGATACTCTTCGCAAATTATACCAAAAAATATTGATTTACGCCGCTTAGTTCCTGAATAATAAAGCTTATGAATAATGTAATATGAACTAATTTTTTGTGCGCGAAGCAATAACCTTTTATCGCATGTCGAGTCATCACAGATATTCAAAATTTCCCCATAAGCTCCAATGCGCTTTTGGCAATGGACTTCAGCCATCGACCATTATTGGTGCATATTCCTTGTGAAGTCGTTCTTCTTTTTGAGAGACCTCATAGTCAATTTTTGTTGGACCTCGTTGGGAATCGTTATTAAATATCGTAATGGAAATGTCTCTTTTTTTTAATTCAGGGGATCGACCACGTAATCCTCCGTTCTCCTCCCGGCCAGAGTTGTCGTAAAATAAAAAGGCTGAGGTTTTGGGGAAGTATGTCGGATTGGAAAGAGTGCATGGAAGAGCTAATAAAGCGATGATGGGTTGAGTACAGAGGTTGACATCCGAACACTGGTCCCGAGACCCCGCAGTCGGGGAATCTGAGTGCAGGCTCGCTAGCACTGAGCGGTATGTTTGTAAAATGGCAAATCGCTTATGGAAGAGGATAGTTTAAGCCTGAGGTATTTCTCTCTCTTCGGTGAACATTCCGATGATTGGTTGGCAGCGTTTGTTTTGAACACGTTAATAATTCTTCACTTTTCTCCGTCTTCCTTCTAATCTGATGATTGAATAGCTCTCGGGTTTTCCATCGGGTAAGGTTTTTAAATACTTCCAACGTTTCGCCAAGTGACTCGCCCGTCGTCATCAAGAATTCTGGAATCCAAGAATGGAGAACCTTACCCAGTTAAAACGTTGAGAGCTTTTCAATCATCAGGTTCACTGGGAAAGCTTTAAGTCATACTTCCTTTTCATCTCTTAATAATTCCTGAACCTCACATTATTCATGATATTTTTTAAAGTTACAGTCGTGATATTCTTCTGGATCTTTTCCACCATTTCCTCCATGTACATTTCCTCCTATAATTGTATGAATGACTCTCTGATGTCTCAATACATATCCTACAACCTAGACTATTAATTTTCCGATAGATTTCCACAACCTTCTTTTATCGTTCGTTCTTCTAAGCACTGCCGGAAGTATACAACGGTAAATCTGTCATTAGATATAAATGAATATGCATACCCGTGGGTAAAAAGTTTTCATTATGTTCGTCGTTGTAGTTCTATCTCTGCCTTGATTCACTGTCCAAACTACTTGGTATAATTTGAGAGGTCACTTTTAAAATTGTTTAACTGCGAAATTCTTAAGCCACTGGTAGTAACGCCGTACCCAGTGACGAAGTAGTAGCAACAAAATGGTCTACAAGCCAGGACTTGTATGTATATTAAATTGATTTTGGGAATATTCCACTATATTGTAGCATAGCTATGTTGAGCATGGTCAAAACAATCTTTCAAAAGTCGTCACTAAGAGGACATCGAAACAAAAAAGCATTCTTTATAACGATCATGTCTACCAGCATTGTGAAGTACACCTCACTTTCGATGAATGCTTTTAAAGCGTTTGAAGGTCTTCATGCACTCCATATACTTATAATAAACCGTCTATTCCTAGGCATCAGAACTGGTTAATCCAATGAAATTCCGTAACTGAATGGAGACTAGGCTTTGCTTGAACTTGAACAAGTTATTACTATCGGGCCTCGTGAACAATTGTATAGATAATGCATTGTAATAGACTCTTGTTTTACTTAAGTATCACTCCTCCTTGGAAACTAACCACATTTTTATTATCTCTTCCCGAATATTAAACTTTAATCTCTACAACTTAGCCTCATTAGTTGCGTTCCATTATTTTAACCACATACTTACTTGAGCATAACATCCTCATCATCCCACCTATCCCAAGTCTCAGCGAGCCCGGGGATCTCCTACCCACAATACCCCCAGCCGAGTAAACCTCGATGAAAAATACAGGAGTTAATACGGGGAAGCGGAGAAAAAACCGTAGAGAGAGAGAAGAGGGGAAAGTGGGGATTTCGTGTGTATAGGGAATGTAATCCGAGACTACCATGGCCGGTAAGTCTCCCGAAGGAATTCCTCATGGCCTTGCGGCCTCCCTTACTGGAAAAGAAACTCTGAAAGAGAAGAACTAGGAAGAAGGAGAGGATGAATGAATGAATCACTTTATTGATACTCTGGAGTATCCCATTATAGCAAGTAAACAATACAATAGTAAATTCTTCTCAAGTAATCGCAATCCATATAGCCTGAGAGAATGAAGTATTTATAACATTTTAAACATCATCAACAAGGAGTATAATTAGTATAATATTGCGTCATTATTAAATGGTAAATATTATTAATAAATAATTAATGATAACTAAACTCTAGCAGCAATTTATTGTCGACGTTTTAAATAAGGATATGATTTATCTTTGAATGATTAGAGGTATGAGGAAAAAAGTGTTCACTATGAACCCGCAAAAAATTAATTTTTTTTTGCAGCAACTCTTAGCATAAGAAAAATATGCATTGTTATATACACCCAATGAAGTGATGAACATCTGGAAATAACTGAAAGAATTATAAATTCACATGCCATAAAAAATCCACTTTTAGATCTCAAACATTCGCATGCTTATTGAAAACCCTGCATAGTTGATGAGGCAATGTTATCGGACGCATTCTGAGGTATTTTAATTACTATTTGGATAATCAAAAGTCTAAGGTAGGTTTGAATGGAATAGAGTAAAAATCATCTAGAATTTCACCGGCGCAGTCCCATAAGTTCTTACTATATTTCTTTCTTCATTCCACCATAATCTAATCCCGTACATAGAGCCTATCCTCTTTCTATACCCATCCTCGCTTACCTAACGTCCTCACTTCTATCACGGCCTCCAGCATCACATCCCGCTGAAAACAATTTTAAAGGATACAACGCATGTCAATAATTTATAAGAAATTTCAAGGATGGAGGGCGTGAATTACATTAAGGGAATGCCAAAAAAAAGAAATCATGATGAAATTAATTGGCTAGATTACAAGAGGATGAAGTGGAGTACGGAAGCAAACCGAAATTTGGATTGACGGCTGCTTACAATGATTGCCGTCCAATTCATAGATTATCTTTCAAACAAAATTTTTTCCACTGTTACAATTCAAGTAATAATTTATTAATGCAACAATAAAATGTAAACGTTTATATTCAACTCTTGGTTTATGGTTTGGTGTTATTTGGTGTGATGATAGGTAAGTGAAAGAGTTTTTTTTTGTTTTCAATGAAATGATATTGACTCCTTGATCTCACTCATATCAGGAAAGGGGCGATTCATAGCTTATCGTTAAAGAAATAATTTTCCCACTATGGCATTAAGTCATGACCTGTAAATCCAGCAATAATAAGTTTAAGTTTTCATCAAACTCTTAGCTTACTGCTAAGCGCCATTTGGCGTGTTGAATATAAAGTGAAAGTTGTGATATTAAAAAAAAACACAATGATGGAAACTCCTACACAATAACGCGTATCAGGAGGAGACTTAAGTAAGGAATGAACCCTGAGATGTGGTGAGAGAGTGAGCAGAACAAGGGCAAAGGGAAAAGGGCAGGGCCTGGAGGATTTTAAGTCAAGTCCCCCGGGGAAGGGGAGGGGGTAGGGTAGAACAGTGGTGGAGGGCTGCGAGAGTGCCAGATGAATGATGGGAAAATATAAGCCTCTGGGATATGGCACGATATGGAGAAATGGAGAGAAAAGGAGGATTTTGGGTAGAGCAGGCAGGCAGGGAGGCCGTGGGAGTTGGAGTGCTGGGAGGGGAGGAGAGGAAGATGCGGATGCGCTTGGAGAAAGAATGGACCAACCGGGAGCGGAGAATCAAGGCCTGAGCTCGTGGTGTACGTATGAAGCTGCTAAGCTCCAGCGTCGCCGCCGCGGTGCGGTGGCCGGGCACGGTCCGCGCTGCCGCCGGCCAAGCGGTCTCGGTCGGTTCGTCGCCGGCCGGGGCAAAATATCGCGGTGGGAAGGGAAACGAGAACTAGGTTGCACCGGGGCACAGCTCTTTCCTTATCCCGGCAACGATCCCCACCACCCCGGATGCCTTTGCCTCCCGACAAAGGGGACTGGGGCTGGCGGCGTCTCTACTGAGAGATCTCCGCTCACTAAAATGTATCCCTCCCTCCTTTTCTGTATGTGTCGCAA
The DNA here is from genome assembly GCA_963573305.1 of Pyrrhosoma nymphula. Classification (NCBI taxonomy): domain Eukaryota; kingdom Metazoa; phylum Arthropoda; class Insecta; order Odonata; family Coenagrionidae; genus Pyrrhosoma; species Pyrrhosoma nymphula. Next base: position 70,035,444 of record OY754331.1, read on the forward strand.
AACCTGGTGGAGCTCGCCTGCAAAAGAGTGTGACTTTGTGTATAGGAAAGGACATGAGAATGATGGGACGAAGGGACCAAGGCAGGGACGTTGTCAGAATTTAGTTCTTTCTTGCTTTTAGTTATTCCTGACCATGTTTAATTTGAGGGGAAGGTGGATTTAAAATATGTTCAATCAGGAGCAAATTTGTTTGTTCAAGCAATGAAGACTTCGGTGTAACCGTTATTTTTTTTAATATTTTAACCGTGAAAACTTATGGAAATACAAAACCCAGTTTTTTATGCTTTATAAAAGTACAACCATATTAATCTAATTTTTTTCAAGGTTAAGAATAAATTAAAAACAAAAGTAAAAAAAATATAAGTTTCTCTTAAATACCCTTTTTTAATAAATTCAAAATTTCGGGTGTGGGAATGTCCGAACCGCATGAACTTGCTACGTCTCTGGACCGAGGGTACCACGTCAAACCACGTTGGTTGGAACCTTCGATTCCATCTTTCTGGTTCCTCAATTTTTTAAGTTTAAGAATAAATTTTTAAAAAAGTAAAAAAAAAAATATAAGTTTCTCTTAAATTCCATTTTTTAATAAATTCAAAATTTCGGGTGTAGAAGTGTCCGAACCGCATGGACTGGCTACGTCTCTGGACCGAGGGTACCACGTCAAACCACGTTGGTTGGAGCCTTTGATTCGTCTTCGTGCTCATCTTTTCTTGATTCATCCTCAGTTACCTTAGACACTGCGATTGAGAGCGCCACAGCGCTTTAAGATACCTATTCTCTCTCTTAGTAGTGTCTTTAGTACTAGATGTCTATCACGAGGGAGCGTTCGAAACTCGGCAGTGGTAAATTAAATTAAACAGTTTAATTCCTTTCCACGGTCGGGTTTTATTGAATACCCCTTTATAGGTTTACTACTCCGTCCCGTCGGATGGAACAGTATAGTACAGAACAAGATGGAACGGGCCCTGGAGTCTTTTGTGTAGGCTTATTCCATGATTCCACCACCGATGTACGCACTGGCGTAGCCAAGTTACATGCGTTTCTACTTCTTTGGAATTACAGATGTTACTTATGCGCTGCCCATTCCAGGAATTGCCGTGAACAAGCGTAAAATAAGAAGTTAATTTCAAACTATATTAAAATTAAAATCCCTGCATCTATGAGGCCTTCTACAGCATTGGAAATGGTTTCAAAAGAAAATCACACTGTTCACTGTGTATTAAAGAGAATGACATTGTGCCCTTTCTCCATTTTGTTTGCCTAGTTAAACTGTCGATATTCATCTTTCTGGTTCCTCACCCTACTATAGGCGCCTGCGCCAACCACTGTAAGTTCGCCGCGTTGGGAACTACGAGTTATAGCCGTTTGAACGTGCATTCCCGCAGTGATTTTCGCTCACAGGCGTAGGTATTACTGGCATAGCTCTGTTAAAAGTTTCTGGCACAGACCTGCGCGGCCAGGAGAGGAGGTACAATTGGAGGGGATTAAGTGAGAGGATGGAGTGGAAGAGATGGAGGAAACGAAAAAGTGTGATTCAGGGGAAACAATAAACTTCGAGAAAAAGGCCCTAGGTAAATACAAGCAAGCAAAGGGGTTAAATCATAAATTGCTATGACTATACCAGGGACCTTATCTTGAGGTCTCATTGTGAGATGTGTCAACACGAGAAGGCAGGTAATGTTGAGTCATCCCACTCCTCGAAACGCTTGTGTTAGCAGCAATAAGTAAGGTTTTCTGAATGACCCTCCACACTACCTTCCTCCCCTGTTTTTCAGGATTTTGAAAGTTCCATAGCCCATGTCCCAAATCGTTAATGGCGAGGTGCCAGCAACTTTTGTGATAGCTATACACACGCCAGTAGAGGAAACAGGACACTATGCCGTCGTCGGGTTTCTCCATGTTTCTTCGATTCCTCGTATAATCCTCCCCTGTACAAACCCACCTACTTGTCCTCAATGGCGAAAATAGCCTCGTCTGTCGGTCGCCTCTCCAAAATAACCAAACAGCTTTTTGCCGTCACAGTGTAAGCACGAGGAAACCGTTTTAAAGCGCGCCTGAAGAATATCTGCAGTCTCTCGCGGAAGGTTGCGGTCACGCTTTTGTTGCTGCCGACCACTCAGATGGATATCATCCCCTGCGGTGAATATAATTGATGGAAGCAGTAACACTTAGCCAAATCAATATTATTAATGTGCGCTTAGCGTGTAATATGGGTCCGTTTTGCTTTCGCGGTCCTCTCTAATGAGGCACGGTATGGTGGAGGATTAATTGAAGCTGTGGATAGCATTATAGCACTCCAGTTCATAGTATACCTTGCCCCAGTTTTGTAATTATGGAATTGCGGATATTAGAACGAGGGTTTTTTTAATTACCTTCGATTGGTATTTATTTAAGCTGACATCTTTGCAGTATTGAGTAAACTGAAATGCCACTCTTCACTAGGTGATAGTATCTTCAACCTAAGGGTTTTTTTCTCTAAATTCTGCATTGGAGAATGGGAGATGCCGATTCAATGATTTGAAGTTAGCGTAGATCTTAACGCATCAGCGCACACGAAAGAAGATGAATGGAACGATTTGCACAGGTTGAAACGTTCGGTAACCTGCCAGTGGGTAGCATTCTATTGGTATACTGTTATTATGACCGAATATTTTTTAAATAGTTCCACGAAGTAAAATCTTGTAAGGGTTGTCTTTTTTACCACTATATAAGGCCCGAGTTTTCAAATAAATATGGAACGCTCTATAGCTGAAAAATAGTGAAACTTGGCTGAAAATCAAGTGAGGAGTTAACGAGTGAATTGGATTGAAAGCGTTTAGATCGTTATTTAATTGGTAAAATCTCATAACCAGCTGAATTCGGAAGTGCTTAAAAAGTTGAGAAATTTCAGTCATGAAATTTAATAAAGTTTGCATTTCAAGGAAAAAATGTATGATTTCATACAAGCAACGAACTACAACGATTAAAAAAGAGTAAATAATCCTAATTGAGTCAGTGAATGCTTGCAAGAAGAGGTTTAAGGATGAAACAGCAATGGAGGGGTTCTGAATCTAAGAAGCCCTGAGTTTCGTCCACGGGGCGTTCCAGAAAATTTCAAAATTACGCGTCCAACTCTACAGAAGACATTTCACGCAATGAGCACCTACTCCCTGAGTCACAGACACTACCTGTTAGATTTTTTGCAGTCATTTAATGATGAGTGGATTGCATGATGGACCGAGAGATCACCTTACGTGATTCACGTGGATTTGTCATTTTCGAGAGTCTCTGCTTGAGGAACAATGTCTTTCCAGCTTTCGCGTCCGTTTTCCATGCTTCTGCGTGATGGGAGATCTTCTTCTATACCTCATGATGCGCCCTTATCTCGAGCGCAAATGTAAGAAAGGCAATCATCTCCCGAAAATTACAAGTGCTTAAAGACATGACTGTCTCAATTAACCGGGACAACCATTAAGTTCCTAATGGATACCAGCGTTCACATGTAACCTGCTTTGGAAAATCTGAATGCTTGACAGAAAAAAGTGCCATGGGATCACATACTAATGATGAAGATTCAAAGGGATACTTTCGCGATTTCAATTCATTATGAGCTGTTTGAGAGCAAATATAATTTGCTGTGAGTATTTAAAACAGTGTTTAGGAACGGTGTCGGCATGCCAATCTTTCTCAGAATCTTTATCGGCCATTTGCCTGTTGCAGATGAAAAAACTAGTGACTGTGCTACGTGCAGATGAATTCTTGGAACATTTCTAGTTATTTATGATGATATTCCTGACATTAGAATAGTGACTCCGTTTACTATTTGCAGAAATAAAGTGAGTTTCCTGCCTTTTTGAGTATTAAATCATTTGACCTCTTGTCATAACAGGTGTGGAACATTTTTTATCAATATATAAGCAAGATGGCTGGTGTAGGGGTAGCTGGTAGTATTGGAGTTAGGATGATATATGGTTGCTCAAATCCCAATAAAATCCTCAAATAAAATGCTATCTTTCCACCATCTACGCTTCATCGGGAAAATGATTGAAGCTTCTTGATGAACTTTTAAAAGTGGGGCATATTGCAGAGGGCTTTTCATAGTTTCTTACTCTTCCCGTTATCGTCAAGGTTTCTTCGTATGCCTAAAATAGCCTACTCCAAAAAATAATCACGCTATAAAACATCTTTCCTGGCTTGGTATTTAAGTTTTGCCATTTAAGTCTGCGTAGCGATTTCCCCTTTGCAGAAAGTGTTCCGAAACGTGTGGCTGAGTAAACACTCGGAAAGATTTCTCCCAGAATGCGCAGGCACGGAGACCTGAGTATCAGATGCGAAAATATAATCGCTCAGCGAAGAGCTCTGTGCAAACAATTACAAATGGCTGCGATTCCAGTTTCCTTTTTAGGGCTCATGATGTGGTCAGATTCTTGTGCGCGATATCTACTAAAGAGTTAAGATTGGGTACCCGTTTTTATTTTTCGAACCGATTTTGAGATCGCAGACACTTTCTTACCATTCAAGTCTTTTTTTACGAAAGATTATTATTTCCTAGAAATGTCGAATTTTTTAGTGAATAACTCCGGTGGCACTGGTATTAAATGGACATTACTATTTCCCTCGTGGATAAGAATATTTTTTGCACACTGGAAAGATTCTGATTTGAGATGGAAATTTGAACTATACACTGTAACAATCAGACTTTTATCACAAATTCAACCTTAAGAAACCCTTTTTTTAGGCAAAACTATTAAATTGAGTATTTCACATAGATTTTAATGAGCAATAAAGTCGTATACCCTCAAATTGCACCATATGTAAGCTATAAAACTATTCGGGTGTATGCCGCGTTTCTGTGTGTCGTTCCGACGTTTCATAACCCCTGATGGTCATTCTGTAAGGTTTAAAAACAATCCTAGGGTTGTCTTTATGTAAGTACCGTTATTTGTAATTAAATTTTTATAGCTAATCATGAGCCACGAATGCTTCAATGAATGCACTAAAGTGTCTGTGAAAGCTTTTTTATACCCAATGATGGAGCAGGTTCAGGGTGCGTGAGTGTAATATAAATTATATGTGTTGTTTTATACCGTTATTTTGCGTAATTAATTATATCTTTATCTGGTGGAAAAGCTAATTTTTGTGCGTAACAGTGTATTCGGCATTCATTTTAGGTTAAAAAATACATTATAATAATATTTTACGTAGATTGATTATGTTTAAATTTTCCCCATGTTTCACTAATTCTCGCATTTAACACCCAGTAATTTCAAGCTTAATTTGCAAAAAAAATAACCTTTATGGACAGGCTTTGTTTATATCAAAGAGCGGACACATTTTTTTAAGTAGCCATAATATGATGAATCAAATTACATTTAAAATAATTTTTCGGTGGAACCACCTTGGAGAATTATGTTTAAAAAAAGATAGATGGCTGCAAAGGCAGCGTGGTGTGCGAAAGATTGATGGAATTTCGTTCGCCGCGCCTCATCCTCGTCCATGGAAGCTGCTAGCGGAGTGGATGCCATGTTTGGTGGAGTGCGGGCTAAATTCTCTCCACTGAAAGCAGCTGTAATGCAGACTCGTAATGGCCCAAATGGAGTGTGATTACGTGACTCACTAAAGGGGATAGCGGCTTTCAGAAGTCTCCCTCGCCTCCCCATCTTCCAGGGAAGGAAAGGAGGGTGGAATGCATACGCAGAACGGAAGCTCTTGTTACTTAACTCCCCCGCGAACCAAATAGAGTCAACGTATCGGAACCCCATTCGTGCGGTAATTTCCGACGCGTTGACAAAAGAATTCACCAGGGACAACGTAATATCTTTCTCTATATCCATACACATAACTATTTCCTCTCCAAGTACACTCCAGGAAACATTACGGAGTGAAATAAGGGAGTTGGTTTTCCTTCGAAGAGAGGAAGGGATGGTCTCCGCGTGCTTGGATGTTGAAAGAAATTTAAAAATATATATATTATCTCGTGCAAATTTGAGAGTGTATATGTGTTTGTGAACTGTGTGTATACTCCTCAGACGGTATTCTATTCTTTATTTATTGATTTAAAAAAGTGTGTCACGTATAGGCTCCACAAAAGAGCTGGAGCCATTCAGATGGCCCGCAGCGAAACAAACACACCAGGAACCGTCCCGAACGTTGGTTTTAAACGGTCGATACTTGGGAGTCGTCAAATGGAGGAGGGTTAGTTAGAGAGAAAGGGAGTCAAAGGGAGGGAGGGGTTAATTAATTCAAGCGGGACATGTCGGGGCAAGTGCTTCGACAAGTCGGCGAGGAAGAGGAGGGAAATGCATAATCCCCCGAAGGGAAGGAGGACATGAATTATGTTGGAGGCTGGATGCTTGCGAGTCAGTAATCCGCGATGGCTTTGTCGCGGTGTCCTTCCATCGCCCAGCACGTCATTGTTGCGGATGTGACACCTTAGAAAATCCATGGTTTTATCGAGGTCGAGTGGAGGAACTGGGTCCACATTAAAAAAATGCAGCTTAAATATTACAGAAAATACGCCAATCAGCCATGCTTTCATCATACCATAGAATGGCAACGCAGGAATGTGCAACCCAATAGAAATTCTGAAGCCTTTTAATTTAGACACACAGTGTAGAGGTCTTGTGGATCGGATTCCACATTAAATAAATATAGGTAACATAATATTTTACAAGCATACAACAATAATCCATGTATCCAATATATTTTTAATAGAGACGCACAAATGTGCAACCCGATGGCATTTCCTGAGATGTAAAATAAAATAATACTTTTACAATCCACAATTTTGGTCAAGACGCACAATCCGGATTTCAATGCATGTGCGTCATCATCAGGTGCTTGAATTACCCATGAATGAATGTCATTCAAGCACCTTATGGTGATACGCATGCATTGAAATCCGGATTGTGCGTAATTGTCCTGACCAAAATTGTGGATTTTAAAAGTATTATTTTATTTTATATAAAATGGAATTCGACCAAGTAAAACCGGATCTTATTTCTTTTATTTCCAAAGATTTTTGTTTACGGAATAATCATCAGAGCCAAGATCTGTATTTCATTCTACGATCGTGACTTTGAATGTCCATTGTAAATTGAATCTATAGGGACGTGATTACGGATCTTTATGGCGTGTTTGCTCGCGTTTTCGTGGCTTTGTTACTGCTCTGGTGGAAACGAAAAATTCTGTTAACGTTCTTCAAACTACACCAGTTCTTTAAAATTACAGTTCTCACATATTTTGAATGATCAACATGAGGGGCGTTCGTGTTTTGAACGTCAATAGGTATAGTGCGCCAAAAATATCCATGTTCTCATCTCAGGTTTATTTTAGCTGTTCTTCCACTATTTTTGCATTAATGAAGATGCATGGCAATCTAATCTCAACTACGAGATGATGGTAATGGTGCCGTCTTTAAGCTCAGAAGTTTGCAGCTCCTCGTCTTCATGTTGGCGATGCTTCCATAGATAAGCGTAATGACATTGTTTAGCTATTGAGGCGTTACTTTTTTCGATTAAAATTTTTCAGCATTTTTATTCAGCCTTTTATATTCGATTGATCAGGGTAGAAAATCTACAATAAATAAGCTTGAAGCTTCAGCAACAACGGTCTTATTCTCTTTAAAATTTCTGTTAGTGCCTACATTCTACACAAATTCATCTTTTACTCTCCTATTGCTGTATTTCTCTGAAAAATCAAGTACAAATACTCATTCGTTGCTACTTGAAAGCCCCAAGTGGTAGGAAAACGTGTCTTTTTTCGTATTCATTCAAGCTAATAATTTAAATATAATTGTATTATTTGCTTTCTCGGGAAACTAACTGCTATCTTGGTGCTTTTGCTGTTTTCTCACTCCTTGCTGCTAGAAGCTTACGTTTGGAAATGGGAGTAGTAATTACTTACACGGAAGTAGCAATTACTTCTAATTTATTCGTTGATGAAGAAGGTATGTCCCAAGAGCGGTAAGTGTTGAGCGAGAGTTTGGCATCCTCGATGAAAATATTCTTGAATTATTAATTACTCTTTAATTGAAATAAAAACACTTTTTCCGTGTTTAAAATTTCATTGGAGGGAGGTTTAGAAAGTGTTGTTCTCCATGGAATTCGTTTTGTATTATGCAAGGAGATTGTATCGTTTTGCATTTTTGAGGAGTCGTTTGAATTTTTTGAACTCATTTCGCCGGAACAAGTTTCCACGTTTTCCAAAATTTTTAATGTGAATGGCTTGGAATTATTCCAACTCGGAAGTGCTTACCTAGGCAAAAACATTAAATGTTAGATTCGGATTTTTTGTGACTGTGAAACGCGATTGGTCTCTTACATGGATTAATATGTGCAGGCACGGGTGTTATTGTTTGTGGTTTCGACTTCCGTGAAGTCAGGTTAATTATAAATTCTTTAGCCTACGTATATTTTCACTAAGGTTACTTGTATTTTAGACTTTAAACTATACTTAGATTTCTGAGGACTCGTATTGCGCCACCTCTTCATTGTCTTTCATCGTGCCCTCTCTAAGTAATAACCTCAAGGCGCTGATTACATTAGGTGGTTCAACCTTTGGAGGACTGAAATTTCATTTGATTCTTATTCACGCTACTAATATAAAAACCTGCGCTATTTTTTTATATGAACAACAAATTCCTACCTTTCCCCTTCATTTTTTCGCATTGAACTTGAAGTAACATGCTATTAAATGCTAGAATAAGTGAAACTTTGATGAAAAGAGTATTACTCTAACCATGGTAACACTAAAACAAGGTAGGTTGTTGCGCATCGTTTGGGTAAAACGCTGTGACGTAATTAGGATTACGTCTAGCGGTAGCTAGGTACGGAGTTCATTGTGTATTTGATACTTGTGTGGTATTCGGACACAACAGTAATGCGAGGAAACATATGACGGAAGTGTTTTTTTTAATCCTATTGATTCATCAATACGGGCGGAGACAAGACAGCATTAATATTGGAAAAGGTCATAGTTTCAACCATCCCGGCCAAGTTCAGTGTCCTTTCATTGTTTCTTGGTTTCTTTTTTTGAAGCCGTAAGAAAGGTGGCTTAGTGAGGACTCAGATGCATGCACATTGTCACTCTGTTTACGATTGGTGACTTGTTTGGGAATTCCGATTGTTGGTATAGAAACAAATTGATTGCTCCACTGAAAATGGGTAAAAGATCTTGCTTTGTTCCTGGATGCTCCACAACCTTTAAAAAGAACCAAATTTTTTGTGTGAAGAATAAAAGCTTGTTTAAGGCTAATGTCAGTACTCTTTTTTATTCTTCACGTTACCGTATAGCATATACCACCGTATGGTCGGTGATGATCATTACCTATGTATTCATTGCAGAACTTTTATTTTTTTGACAGAATTTGTTTTTTTCCAGCAATGTGATTTAAATTTCTTTGACGTGATCATTGATCGTATGTATAAGCGAATTCAAGTAATCGTGAATTCTGCTCATTATCCATACCGACGCTAATGATTTTGTTTTGTAGCCGTTCTGTATATTTACATATTTCTCAACGCCCATCATTTTCAAAAGATTCCCTTTCATCTGTTGAACCCCTATGATGGAAAATTTGAAACGTAGATCTGGTTACGACTTCATCGCAGTCACACGGCTGCCATAGATTGCTGGTACTCTCGAATGATCCATGATAGGTTAATGAAGGGGTTTTCTGTTTTTTAATTCGTATATTGTTCGTGGTTAACATTATTATTTAACGGAGAGAACCATTAGTTGCTTCCTACCGAGCCGTAATTTCCCACAGTACGGAATAAACAAAAGTAAATACCGCGTTTGTTTACATTGGGTTGATAGGGATCATCTGATTCCAAGAATCCAGTACGACAGTGGCGCCACGGTTGGCAGCTTCAAAATAGGTATCATGCCGAAGTTAGGAATCTGTTATCCTTCAGTATCCATGGTTTCAACTTTCATTTGTAAATAAATTGTTGCTAGGGTTATTTTCGCTGTAAACATGATTGTGTTCTCAAACTATGCCGACCAAACAAAGTAAAGTCTACTTGACTTTACTTTGTCATTGCTAAAAACAAAATTATCGGAGCTTTCATCCATTATTCCTGTGTTAATTCTCGAGTCGTGTTCTGCTCGTGTCAACAGGATGACGTCATGCGCAGAATGGACTTGTTTTGGTCCTACTCGAAAAAGTAGTACCAAATACCTTATATAAGTAGTCTCTAACTAATACAAACTCTACTTTCACGAAAAACAGTCAATAAGAAGAAAGTACTCCCAGGAAATTGAATGGTAGTGAAATATAGGCATCAATAAACATCAGTTTTTGAGTTATTAGCAAATAACTACATGAACTGAATTCAAAATACATTAGCTTAATAGAACTGGCGCTGCAGTTGGCTCATATGACCGGAAAAAAGTGCCCATTAAAAAATATAACGGCCGCATATTCTGCATACTTAATATCTCATTCTTGTTTTCTAATAGAAAAGGACTGTTATCAATGAAGCAATAACTTTTTTTAACAGTATCAATGAAAAGGTGGAGTTCTGTATTTGTTTTGACTTACACATTCACAATGGAACCTCCTTAGTTGCTGTTCCACCACTAAACGTCACACTTACGCTCTAAATAGAGATTTTATCGTAATTCTATTCATCAATTTATATGATTGGTTACGTAAAACGTTTTGGTTTCATTGAAACAGCCAAATTATGTTGAAATATTCTCTATATCCTATAAACTCTGCATTGTGTCGTTGGTGCTGAACTCGGGAGTTATGAAAGTTGGTAAGTCTTAAGCGGTTTATGTTGCCGCAACTCGTAATCCAGCTCTCCATTTTCAATTTGGATGCCGTTCAAGATGCACCTGAAGTAGCTTTTAAATTGCTTTTAAGGTAAATGAAAATCCTCGTCGAGGCGTAATATCTAGTAGGTACGGCATGCAATGCAACGGAGAGAAATATTGGGTCGAAAAAAAGGAGGATTAACTCCGGAAAACGAGGACATTCGTGGAGTTCAGGTGAACGCGTTGGCATTGCGGTAGGCAATACCAATCGTGGAAGGGGTTGGTCAATCACAATTTTATGCACTTTATCGACTAGAGAGAGATTTCTCTGCTTTAAGTTGAAGTTTAAGGTGGCTGGAGAGGTAGTTATGGGTCATCGAGTGCACCGTTTAAAATATTTTCAATTAATTTGAAAACATTTCTAGGGCCAAATTTAATTTAGAAATAAAAAATATCTGCATAAAAATAAGCCGATAGAATTCGCAATGCATCGGAGAGGCCCATCCTAAACAATTGTTTTGAGAGCCATAGAAAGGATTTTAGTTTATTTGCATAACAGATTGAGCATTTTTAAGTTGGCAAAAAAAATTGGCTGCATTGTGAACCCTTATAGTCAAACACGGAGACAGCATTACTCCCCATGCGTAACTAGCTGGTAGGCAATGGACTTACCAATCTAAAGTCTTCTTTTCTACTACCACTATTTTTGCTTCCCTTATACGTCGCAGGCAGTCCCGCAATTCAGTTTGATGTACTTAAGGTGGCTGGAGCGATTTTTGTATGTGTACAGATTTGCGTGAAACTTTGCATACGTGTCCTTATTAGTAATATCTATCGATAAAAGTGAAAAAAACTGCATGCTACCGATTTGGTTTCCTGGCAATTCAATGATATTTTAACTAGTAATCTTATGGTACACGGCATATATTTTGAAATAATTCGATTGCTTATGTACAGATTTTCTCCTAAATGCGAAATAATACGTTTTATATTATTATAACAGCTGCTAACAAATATCAAGGTATCATACCGAGTATGAAAAGCGTATTTAGATATGATTTTCTCGTAAATTTCGAATTTCGCGCCGAAAATCCAAGTCAAAACAATGCTTTAATTAAGGCGAAAATTTGAAATACAACTCTTTCAGTATATACATTACTGCATAGTTGGCGATTTCCAACGTATAAACTGGTGTACTTAAGTGAAATGTGGTCCAAGAATATTTTTTTCGACTTGCTTGAAAAGTTATTAGAATGTGCCTTCAACGACTCACGATTACCGCTCCAGCCACCTTAAACATGCCTCCCAGACACGCTCTTAACAATGGCATCGAGACCTTCGTTTGACCAATCCAAAGAACAGGAGTATTGAAACCAGGAACAATTTAGTACTCGAATACTAAGAGGATTCTGTTCAGCGCTGAAAGAGGAAGTAGCATTAATCGATTGGCAAACAAAATTTCGAATAACTTATGATTGGTTTATGCTTGTATTTACCTCCAGAATTGACGCTCAAGGAATTTTAGTGGAAAGACATTGGAGACCTTCCGTTGGAAAAGTAAGGTGGAGGGCGGATTATGGAACGGGAGGAAGCGGTGATGGCAGGTGATTATGAGGGATATGTACATACATCCCTCACTAAAGCTCGTAGCAGATCGTAGCTATTGCGAGAGCTGTAATAACCATGTGACTATTTGGCACTATTTGAAGTCATCTCCTATTCACTCTCCATCTGATCCATTTTTCAATATTATTTTAATCTACCATCCTCAAGGAGCTCTTTAATTTTTTTACTTTCGGCTACGAATGTCGTTGGTTAACCATGCCTTTATCAATTTTCTTGGCCGCTGTTGTTGAATAATTATGAATCTCTGTTATATCGTATGGGATCTTTCGATAAGTAGTGTCCCTTTTTATCGTTTAAAGAGACTTAGACGTTCATAGAATTTCAGTTAAATCAATGCGTACTCCCAGGAGATGATTTGTGCTCCCCCTAAACTATTATTGATTAACCTATGTCACATCCTCTTTACCATGTATGAAGCCGTAGATATGGTCACAGACGTAATTGCGAATATTTTAGGGCTTCATTGAATTACTTCCCCGAACAATTAGCATTCGTCACGTAATTGATTAATTTACGATAGATCGCGAGTAAACTTTTAATTAGTTTTAGCAATCATGATGAGACAGGATACATATGATCAAATCAGTGATATCAAGCTGAGAATTAGTCATGCCGCGGATAAAAACTACTCGGTACCTTACTTTGTAGTAATATCCCGCATTGTCCGCGATATTATTTATATAGAATGTATTTTGTTCTGCGGTGCTCTTATGGTCGTGGTCATTTCGCCCCCAACAGCTTGTAAATCAAATCATTTGGAGCATGTCATCCTTTCCACAAGGCCGAATTGAAGCCCGCGACCTTAAGTCTGCAAGGTCAATGCGTCGCAGCACTGGCCACCGCAGCCGATTCCATGGCTTAATTGCGTTAACTTGGGGTCATTATGGCTCGAAAATGTAAATGTCGGAACCTCTCTTCACCCAAAGCACATTTGAGTGTGCATGAGTGATCATGGCTTTTTAATCATGGTTAATGCTTCGTTTAAATGCACGTCTCTACTAAACCAGGGATTCCATATTCTTTCATGTAAAGTAGTTGCCAAAACATTCATGGAGATGGCACTGTATATTGGTTTAAAGTTGTATGTGATGTACATTTGTATTGTTATTAGTGGTAACTTAAAATTTATTAGAATATGTAGGCACGCCTTCAGCAATGGGGCCGGGATGGCCCAAAAGTTTTTATCTCGAAAAGTTCGTATGTTGAGTGGATCGTAAGTCGAGGCACCACTGTATTTCGATAAATATGCTTCGAGTACCCCTCACGCATCCAGCGCTATCATTGACTTCTTCCTCAATCGCCGAATTGTTTCGGAGGTGGAATATCCTGCGCAAGTCATATGAATGTTCTCCCGAAGGCGTTTTTATATCATCAACACAGCTATTATTAATAGCGTATTTGTTACTCCCTTTTTTCTTCCACTATTGTGATGATAACTCTACATTATCTTCTCTAAAGCCCTCATAAATGCTATTCTAATTAAGATGAACCCTTTACATGATTATTAATCACGTTTTTGTCTTAGGCTGTCCTATAATTCTTGCTTAATTGATATACCACGCGGTTGAAGATGAAAAAACTGACCCCGTAATAACCGCCGTATATATATCCTCCCTTTGATATTCATTCTCATTGCCTCGATGGAAGATTGCGTGGCATGTTTTCTTGGATATTCGATCGTATTTTTATGCCACTCGGTAGTGTATAGTCCAGTCGGGGTCTCCAAATAAATGAAAAAATGCTATTCCCCTAAAATCACGAGTCATTGGAGTTGTATTCGATGTGTAACGACTTCGACAGTCACCGTGAGTAAACACTGCCGTGATTTGAAAATTATATATCAGATGTAGCTAACAATGACAGTTTGATAGTGTATTCGTTCAAACCTGAGTGGCTCATATGTCGTTATATCGTCGATATGTCTCCACCAGGGATTATTGGTGCTGAAATTATATCCCATTCTTTCACATCATAAAGTTTACACTCTATAAATTGTCATAATATTATGTAAAATAATAACAAAAATAAGAAAGTTGAAAATCTTTGTGGGGAAAAAAATTCAGGATTTGGCAATTTAATAAACCTACAGCGGGAAAACACTTGCACAAGATGTGAGGTTTGAGAAGCCTACGAAAAGTACAGATATAGAAGCAAATACAAGTTTTATGCTAAAATGTAAAGTACAAAGTTATGCTTACGCAATTTGAGAAAAACGCGAACAAAAAATAGAATGAGCATAAAAAAGCGCAGATGAGATGAAGCAGTGGGAAATGCATATTTCAACTATGAGGAGAAGAACGAAAGCAAACGAAAAATTGTGAAAAAGGGTAATGTCATTTTAGCCAGCCGACATAGTGGATGTAGAGATTAGATGTATCGTAAGGTAAAGATATATTAACGCCGTTACACGAGGGAGAACGTTGATTAAATGGATATGGGGAAGAAAAGGGTGGTCTGAAAAAGAAACGATAGTGTGTGGCTGAATAAGGAAACAGTGTAGGAAAGCTCTGTATGCATGCTCATAATGTCATCACAGTCCTTTCTGTGATGTGAGAGCTGGTTTGCGGAGATAGGTTAAAACTTACCTTCAAGAGGGGGATTACCTTGTTCAGTAATGCAAATTTGGGTCGTGATTCGGTGCGTGTATCAAGTGTCGTCAACTCTCGAGGAAGAGGATAAATTGTAGCAGTTCCTTTTCCCGTGACGGCAGATTAGAGCTTGATTTATTACTCTCATTTCTGTCTCGTCTGCCTCACAGGACGAAATGGTGTTCTTTAAAGTCCCTTGAAACCAGAATGTCACGGAAAAACTCAAGCAATCTCTTTGAAGTGGTAATTTACTTTCCTTTCCATGCCCAGTGTCATTTAATTACAGGTTAATGATGCTTGGGTAAGATCATTATAAATTCATTTATTCATATTTTTTTCCACATTCGACTCTTTTCCAGCATGGGCTGGCTGTGGCAGCCGAGTGCCGGACAGTACTACATCTGTTAATTTTGCATTCTGGAAAACGCTGTTCCGCCACATCTCTCCGGACACGGTCGACTTAATCATTTTATCACCTATCATCAATGTCTACGATAGAATTATTAGAACATTTTAAACATTTAGTGCACAAATGAAGTTGATTTCGGCTGCCCAAGAATGTTGTTTGTTTGGGTATTTTGGGACGCGTCCGAGGACGTAGGCTATTTGCACCAATGTGAACAGTTTGAAGGATTATACTGGGAATGGAGGAAGGGTGGAGAGAAACCCGGCGTTGGAATTAGCCTTCTCTTCGCGATTGGTGCCAAAATGAAACACAGTTTTACGTCCCACTTGATGGATGGAGTGCTGCACTTGAAGTACTTTCCACATAGCACTTAAGTAGGGGTCTGGATCTCCTCTAAGAAATTTCGGCACTGACGAAATCCGAAAAGAATCTCTCAAGATGGGAATCTAGTACTCTGGCCACCGCAATAACCTGATCCTAGAAATGCGTAGTGATGGTACGACAGGAAAATAAATAGGGAGAGTAGGAGAGTCATTAA
Source organism: Pyrrhosoma nymphula (assembly GCA_963573305.1). Lineage (NCBI taxonomy): Eukaryota > Metazoa > Arthropoda > Insecta > Odonata > Coenagrionidae > Pyrrhosoma > Pyrrhosoma nymphula. Next base: position 70,051,345 of record OY754331.1, read on the forward strand.
ATAATCTCTTAGGAATAAATTATTTTCGATGGATAGATAATGGAAATTTTAAGATACGGCAAATGCGTAATGAAGAGCATTCTGACAGATTTTCATGATAAAGTTAAGCTTCTGCAACGAAAGCAAAATTAACTCAGTAAACTAAACAATTTTTCAAAAAATACTCGGCCGAGGTAACTTGGTTGGTAAAGCCTCTATATGGCGCAGACTAGTGTCCCGTCTTGGATTAAGGTATTTTATTTTTATGAGGATTAAGACCATAGGTTAGACCACGCTACCAGCCTCGTGGTGCCATGCCGGCTTTGGTGGTGACGTTGTAATATCCTCGTAGGCCAAACCTAAGTTTCCGGATTCGAACCCTGCCTAGTATGTGGTTTTTTTAGCTGTTCAGGTCATGGTTGTCTAAGTTCGTCTAAATATGCATAACGCCTTAAATATGCCTATTTTTTGAGTCTCTGTTAACCGCGGTTTCTTATTAACCAAGGTGCAAATACTTAATACGTGGCTATTACAAACAAATGGATGTCGCAATACAGCAATTAATTCGGTATTTTATATATGCAGGGATTCACAGCCATATTGTATGCGTACATTGTTTAAGACTGAAAAGAACAAAGCATGGAAATAACTTCTTTTTGTACTAATTCATTCTCACTCATTGGCCTTTATCCGCATAAAAGTGCATTATCCCAGTTTTTTTATTATCCGTGTTGCCCTCAGTTTACATAATCTCGGATCTAGGCTTCACTGTATAATAAATAGGTGGTGAATGGCGTTGAATTTTAACTATAAAAATATTGTTATGCAACCTTAGCAGTCGGAGTGACTAAAAAACCCAAGTCACTCCGCTGTCGTTCGCGAGGAGAATTTCGAATCGTGGCAAGGGTGTTTGTCCATTGAGCTCGGCGGGTGTAGGGGGACTCTGCCTTTCGGAGGCCGGGAAAGTGCTTCGCGGCTGGCATTCTTATGGTCTGACTCCCATTTCTATGCGGCGTCGCCAACCCGTCCATCCGGGGGAAAAATACTCCATTCCCCCGCAGTGCACCCCTTTCCCCTCCTCCCTTTCTCCCTCCCCTCCCCCGCTCAACTTGTCCATTTCCAACCCCCCCGCCCCGTCACGAATTCGCACTCCGTCGCCGTCTCCCGCGTGAGTTTCAACGTAACCGTCGGATGTGTGTGCGGGGGTGTCACTGAAGGAGTTGTAATGGGTGTGCCGGTGGGGGATGGAAAAGTTTGCATACTGTGTCGCCTTCGCCGCGATCCATTTGCATTCCCCTTCGCTGACGCCATCCCTCTGACCTTCCAACACGTTCCCATCCTCATCTCCTTCCCGCGTATATTCTGTGCCGTTACATTGCTGAATAATATAATAGTAATAATAGATTTTATTTAGCTTAAAGCTACTCCAAAATATAGGTAAAGTTATTCAGAAAATATTTAATGTTCCACTTCAAAGACATGAAATATTTACGACATTCCCATAATCACATTTCCAGTACACATTTACAAAATCCGTATTCATTCACACATACATTATACTAACAATTAATATGCATAGTTTTATTACTTTTCATGTGCCAACAATTCCTTTATCCTACTTTTAAATACAGCCACACAATGTTGTATAAATCGATGGGCATAGTGTTGTATAATGCTATTCCCGAGTAAAAAAAGTGGCATCTGTGATGAAAACTTTTTTCTCATCGGAAGGGGGAAATTAAAATTGATTATAGTTTTATAATTGTGTAATTCACTGTTGAGCATGTTGTTGAGCGAATACTTCTTATCGAAATATTTAGGTATCAAACCAAATTTAATTTTATGCATGAACATTAATATATTTTATTCCCGAGCTTTCCTTAAGTCCATCCATTGCAACGTTTTCAACATCAATTCTTATTTTCCTACCACATTTTAATGTCAACCTCATGCCACTATTCTGTAGTACTTAAAGAATATTCTGTCTGCAGTATTGGCAAGAAGCGTGACTTTAGTACAATAAATAAGGTGAAGTGTGAAGTATATGTGTGTGTAAAGGAATGCGACGCTCACCCAGAAGTTTTTGCTAATATCATCGTTCATAAATCATTTTACACCGTTCCCTCTCAAACCAAGTCCATGATCCAATCAAGTTTCAAGTCGGGGAACGTTTTAGTTAGATAAAAAAGAATTTACTTCGTAGAGTGGATTTTAGTGTATACGAGGGTATATCGTAGAGAAATATTGCCAATTCTGATTGGGCCTATAACTACTTGTTTATATTTATTTGAATATTTACCGAAATATTGTAAACATTACACATGTATACATGTCTAATGTATGCCAATACATATCAAATATATTTTTTATATTAAAACGATATTATTTCATGTCCCCAATTCCAAAATATCAATGAGATTCAATGTTATAAAATCATAGATTTAAATTTTATGCTGAATAAAACCTCTCTGTTAGCCTACAATATGAGTCGAAGGTTTTCGAATTTCCCTTTATAAGCTTTAGATGATTCACGGATGCGATGATTAAATTAATAATTATGAGCATTTGCAGTTGAAAGTCCTAATGAGAAGGGATACGTTTATCCTGAATGAACTAATTCTTACAGTGAAATATCATGATGGTGTATTTGTGAAGAAAGTGAATGGTGATGCGTATTGCTCCTCATCTATAATGTATTTATTGGTAGTAATTTTTCTTTTTGCCACAAAAATTCTCAACTTTAAATTGCCTATCTCAAAGCACTCGGCGCGAAATCGAGGGATCCGGGTTTGAATCCCGGTCAAGGCGAATGATTTTTCCTCTGTGGAATATCGCGAGACTGAACACGCTTTAAAGATTATGGCGAGATGAATTTCTCGTTTTAAGCACGGGAATCACTACTATTGATTCAAAGATCTAGACAGTTGTATTGTCAGCGTCTCACTTCCGTTTCTTACAGGCGTAAAAACTTTTATTATTTCTTTCCGATTTGTTCCTTGGCCAGGAAAAGTTGTGCTGAATGGTTATCAGTTTAGTTCAAAGAATCTGCCGGTGGCACAGAAACACTGGAACGTCTTTTGCGCCGGACGGAATTCAAACCCTTTGGTATCCTTTACCCGTCCAATCGACCGAGTCAACCATTTCTCATCCGGTGGTACCTATCCGTTTATTGCAGCAAAACGTATTCCATTCTATAGTGGCAGCGTGTTGGAAGTCGCCTGCGCTAAGCGTCATTTCAGGGAGAGTAACGCTCGTGTGGAAGGGTTAAGCAACGACTGGAAGGTAGAGGGCACAACAACGTTTACCATCCATATAAATATGGACCAAACTACGCTGATATTGTACGAATTCCATCGGAGAAGCCCATCTAAACAATTAGATTGAGAACTGTGGAGAGCTAATAAGTTGATTCGAAAGGCAGATTAAGCATTCCGCAGTTGAATATGTAGTTTTGCGATTTCGGAAACCCTGTAAGTCAAACGTAGAAATTAAGTCGAAGCCAGTTCATAGAGAATGGACGCTTCCTTTGAAAAAAAAAACATTTTGTGCATCTGCCATCATGCTACGCATCCACCACACCTTCCACTGACCCGCGTTGAGGGGAAGGGTGTCCACGGTCGTCTGTAGGGGCTTTCGGGTCTTGTTCCGAACGCCCAACGATAATTGTCGTGAAATTGGTTACCCTCACCCCACTCACAATACAGGGGATCATTCCAATGCAGGTCGGTCGTTTAGGACGGTCTAAACCTTGTGATCATGCAAGGATAGATGCGATGGTGTGATATAACAAGGGTATCGCGTTCCCTCTCATTCACTCCCTCCTCCGCTGTATATATGTACTGGAAAAATTACAATGCGGAACTCTGTTCAAAGATAATAAAAATAAGTTTTGTCTTTTTTTCACAAAATGATTTGGACCGAGTGAAATGTCCTTCCAAACTCTATCGGATCCTGTTATTACGGGCTGTCCTACATTTTTTCGTGTGCGAGGTATTTGGGGAATCCATAGCTCCTTTCAGTGGGGAAAAGTTTTTTGAAATCACTCCGTGATTTGAGACTCCACCTAAAACTCCGTGGGGTTGAAGTAAGGTGCAGGTTTATTTCAAAGCTAATTACTATGATTTGCTCGGCTGTATGTTCGTATAACTTTCCTGGAAGGTTGCTTTCTACCCAAGAAAGTTATTTGCTCACTTTTTTTTTAATGAAACGATTATTTTCCTTTTCGGAATTATCAATTTTAGACTTGGAAAAGCTTCGGTGTACTTGTAAAAGCTCCGCTGTCAAAGATTGGGAATCCGAGCACAGGCCTCCAAAGTTTCCCATCAGATGTGATCAGAAATTATATTAAAAAGAAGTCTTACATTGATTTGAAAATTTTGATACCTTGTAACATTCGACCAACTTTCAAGAGCTCCGAGTGCACATATTTGCGCACCTTCATGTGACTATTTTGAAGGCGGGGGTGAAGCTTTTACTTCTCCAATCAATCACACGAGAATGTACATACTTGTAGTGCATAGGCGAGGGAATTTAAAATTTCAGTACAACCGAGAAGCTCGTGTGTCTCCATTAGATTGGGCTTTTGAATCAACTGCGTGTGATTTGAATGACGTTGGGGTCCTTGGAATATGTTCAGCGCCACCCAGCGCACTTCAACTCGTTGAATTTGACAGCGCTTCTCGTCATTTCGAAACTTTCACGCAGATACTTGAAGTGAAAGGGCAGGCGTTTTAATGTTGCCTGCTCAATCTCACTGACATTTTCCCTCCGCGAATATGAAAAGATACGCAGTTGTGAATAAAATTTATCAGTGTTTCGTCTCTGTGGGATCCATCTGCAGCATAACGATCGATTTCTCCTTAAACTCCGACTCACATAACTCGGTAAATTTTCCGTAATTTGCTGGATGGAAAGAAAGACTAATAATATAACCTCATAAAAACAAAGTTTTTATTATACTCCCTCTTTTTTCATATGCATTACGTCACGTTTTAATGCCACATATTCTCATTGCATTTTATTTTTTTTCATTGTTTTATAGCATCTTTGCCATTAAATATTGTACTATCACATTGCCAATAAATTTAATTTGTGAAGGGAAATCATTCTACCTTCACTGATATGTCAAATTATTCAGTCATTCGACAACCATTAGGAACATTAGTAATTCGATATGACATTTATATTCATTCTTGAACATTCAATAGCGATAATCACAGTTGTTGGCTCACCATGGCCCACTACGTCCAAGAGCTAAGTGATAAGCTAAGGGCTAAGCTTTGATCGCCGTTATTAATGAATAACTAGCGAGCAAAATATTGCAAAAAAAGTTTAAGGGTAATGCGGTGATGAATACAAAATTTCTAAATATGTAAGTGAAAACGGCTATGAAAAACAGAATAAAAATAATTTCTCTAGCAGGGAATCGAACACCACACCTTCTACTCCAATGGGTTTGTACGTACACAGACAAGCAGACAAGCAGACAGACAGTATGAGCTAATGTAAAGGGAGCGATGAGGAAGTGCTAGGCATTGTTGATGGACAAAGAAAACTTCAAAATGAGGTTAGGGGGAGGCAAAGTGAGTGGTTGTAAAAGGTAATAAGGGGAGAAGGGTTTCTTATGGCCATGACAGAGGGAAGGATATACGGCAAGCGGGGAAGGGGAAGAAAGAGAATAGGTTTTATGGACGGGATGAAGAAGGGGAGGGCATATGCTAATTGTAAGATGACGAAAGAAATATTTTATATACAAGTAGGGCCTTTTAATAGGATTATAGACTTTCATGAATTGTAACTTGGTAAACCATGCAAGAACGTCGCGAAAATGTATCTTAATTTAAGGAAACAAAAAAATAACTTCATCGCAATGTTGTTGAAAGATATTCGTTCATTCTAAATTGGATATTACAAAGTTCCGATTTTTCCGGTCCCATCCACTTAGTAATTTTGAGTTTCTAATTTATTTACATCATTTCCCAATTTGACAGGTCCTGCCATTTTCTTCTTTCGTATACTACTAACCTCTCCGTATACTACTCTTCACTTGACTTTTAAAAGAGGTTTATGAGCAAGTTTACAACTTAATGAAATACAAAAGGTCAGATAAGCAATGAGCATACAATGGAAATGAAATATTCATTATTAATCTAACTCAATAATACCGAAATTAAAATGGAATGACACAATTCACACATAATTATGATGAACCAATGATCTAATATGAAATAGAAAATAAAATAATTTTCAGAGCATATCCCAGTATTGTGTGGTGTGGCAACCAGAACCAATGTGGCAAAGATAAAGGTCAAAAATGCATACATTACTGTCATAAAAAGCTTATTATGCATCACGTTTTAGAATCGTTGAGAATTACATAAGCTGAATAGAAAAACCCATTTTTTGGAAGCTTATTAGTATGAATCAAAATAAAACTTGTATACATCTTGTAGTACAGTATATATTTTATATACAGGTAGGGCCCTGCACATGTGAGGATTTTTACTGACATCTATTTAAACTACCATAACCTGTGGGTTACTTTAATGAATTAATGAGTGCCCCTTATGAAAGATGTTTGATGACTGTCCTTTTTTTCTGGAATCCCTTTCGCTTTTGTTCTGAACTTACGGTTATTTTAATCGCTTATAATTAAGGTCTTCAAATAGTGGTGCTGCCTTGAGTAGAATAGATGTGTCAAAGTACATTCACATTGTATTAAATTACAAAAGAATTTTTGTTTGGAGTAAGTGGAATAAATAGCATTCTTGCGGACTGGAATAAGTATTCCATCAGTAGAAAGGAGAAAAAGGATTATACAACATTTGTTTTTATTCTCCTACCTTTTCAAGCATTCCAAGTATCAATTACAATACGAGTTGTGGAAATTCTAATTAGGGTCCTTTTGACGGCAAACTTAATGGTATTGTTCTATGCTCGAGGCCGCAGGAGATAATTGTTAACAATTCGATTCAGAATTCAGCACGATCCCCTCACTCACACCAACCCCACTTTCTTCTCTCATCTCTCGGGATCCTAATTGAAATTCTGTGATGACTTTGAGCGTTTGGAAGTCTTCCAGAACCTCTTCGGAGAAGCCGCGGTGAATTTTAATTGTGACCTAGCTAATTGTGGTGCTAAGTGAAGAAAGCACCGTTAACCGAAATATAAAGGTAACGATGAAACTGTTCCTTTGTTCGCTGAACCTTTGATTCGTGCCATTTTGTTCGAAGAAATATCCGAAGACTCGCGATCTGGGCACTCCGGTGCATTCATGTAACGTATGTACGTAATCAAAGAACTTACATACCCTTAGAACCCTTTATGTAGTTACCAATGCTAAATGCTAATTTTAATGCTTTCTTGATCGTATGGGTTTACTTCTGCACGTCTATATCTCACTACGCAGTTTTCTGACCAATGAATGCAAAAGTGTCAGTAAGTTGAAAGTAGATAGGAGGTTTTAACGCTTGTATAGTTATTTCGGCAGTTGAATACTGAAACGAAGAAGTTTTGACTGATGAATTTATCATTGTAAATTCAAATTTGTCGAAGATGAAACAGTAAATTGAATGCTGAGAGGTGAAAATATTTTTATATGAAGTAGATTTAAGGCAGAGAAGTTAATAATAGGTGAAGAAAGAGATCCATACGAAATGTTTCACAAACAATAGTATATGTGAAATTTAATCTCAATATTTATGAGAGAGATACGATAACGCTCCAGTAATTGCAGTCCTTTATCTAAATTTTATAATTTTAGTTCGTGTTTACCGTTAATCTCCATAAATAAATTGACATAAAAGGCTATATAAGGCTCAAATACTAATAAAAAACAGGAGAAATCCATTTTGTTGGACCGTTTCACTGTCTGATGTTATCCGAAAACGATTCGAATTTAGTATTTTTTGCCTGGATGTCCCATCTCAATATCGATTAATGTATCCATATTAAATTTTACATTCAAGCCGATGTTGAATCTCCTCAAATAACGACTTTCAAATTTTACAAAAATTCTTTTAGCAGCATATTGGCTTTTAAGGTGCGTGCGTTTTTGTGGTTAATATTGCTCTCTACTTGAACCTACTCGATATTTTTCCGATACCACGATAGTTATAGCATGCTTAATAATGTATTCATTCATTAAAGTAATCTAATGGTTAAATGTGGGCTTTAATGGGAGTTTGAATAAAATCCTCCAGATTGTTACTTGTGCAGGGCCCTATCTACCTCAAGTATTTGTTTTTCCATCTCTGCGTACGTCTTACCTTTCTTCATCCCGTCCATAAAGCCTATTCTCTTTCTTCCCCTTTCTCGCTTACCCACCATCCTCCGCTCTATCACGGCCTTAAGCAACCTTTCGCCTCTCAATTACCTGTTCCAACCATCTACTTTGCCTCCTCCATATCTCATCCAGAAGTTTCCTCTCCTTACCACCCATGTCAAGCACTTCCTCTTCTGTCTTCCTTTCCGTCCACTGCACCTTCTCCATCCTCCTCCACACCCACATTTCGAACGCCTGCAGCCTATTCTTATCCTCCTTTCTCAGAGCTCAAGTTTTTGCCAAATACGTCGCTACACTTCATATTAAGCTCTTCACCAGCCTCTTCTTTATATCCTATAAACGGTCAAAATTATTGCTAAGCTGTCAAATCATTATCTTACTGAGGTAAGCAGTAAGCAAGTTTTTGTGTTATTCAGTCTTATTTTATATATTAACCCAGTAATAAACGGTGCCATATATATAAATATTAATTCACATTGGTGTATAAGGAAAGTGGGTACCGATATACCTAATGTGGTTATTAATTTCTTTTAAGTTTGCGCTGGTTGAAAGACATCATCCTAAAAAAATTACAAAGAAACAGCTTTGGATGTACTCAGGATTTTGTCCTTATGCTTGCCGATTTACGAGCCAGGGCCGGATGGGTCATTCAATGTTGGCCTATTACATTGAGGATGCTCCTGATATTATGAGGAATAAAGGGGACCCCACGATCAAGAATATTGACCCATCAGTCTAAAACGGAACCCATTACATATCCCATCTGACCTTGGCATGGCTTTGTCCGACCTTGTCGATAAGATTGCAATCTTCTCAAGCTGGTGGTATCACAAATGATCACTAGTTTTCGTAAATCGTTCAACCATAGTAACTACTAAAGTTGAACGTTATGTCAAGAGAACTTAACAACACTCCACACTATGGAAATTAAGTACAATTAATGCAAACACTGCGATGAAAAAGGAGTGTCGTAGGAGATACAAATGATAGGGTTTCTTTTGTTCTTTAGCAGTTTTAGCACCCTTCAGCGTGGAACAAACCAGTTTTGTCGCGTGCCAACTAGGGCGAAGCGCCAAACACGAATGAAGAAGCTGGGTTACAATGGATAGCCTGGAGTAGGGGAAGATAGACAACAGCAGCTCTGCATTCCCTCTAGCGCGTTGCACACCTAGCTGCTCACTAGCTCTCCATTCGAGTCAGACGCTGCGGCAGAACACACCAAATGGTCTGGAGAAGGCTTATTCCACGGTATAATGCACTTAAGAGGAATAAAAAGAACTATTCTCAGCAACCTAAGTTAGGCTCATATCCCCCCATGCTCTTTGTATGGATTTTATTCACTTTTCCTGTTTGAAACAATTCTTTTATTCCTTAAATTCTTTTTTTCTTAAGATTTTGCCTTATCGCATATCCTCTCTTTAATTTTGATATAATTCTATGTGCCCCATAGGTAGTGATAGTAGTGATTTCACCATGAAAAAATAATTTGATTTTACCCGGGTTCAAACCAGAACCTCCCAATTGCCAAGCAGGTGTGTTAGCCAGTTACACGGGAGCGATAATCATGCAGTGATTATGAAAATTACGTTGCTATATAGATCATGACCAACGCCAATTTTAATTTTTTGGATTAAGGTCTCCCGCAAGATTTAAAGAGAATCTGAGAATTCAAATTTGAGCCATAGGAATAAGTAACAGTTGTCAGCTAAGAAAAGCACTTTTTGAAAATTACATTCCTCCATCGTGGAATGGCAAATTATTAATGCTAATTGAAAATGGCTTTGTCCCAGATTTTATTCTTTATAGACGTATTTTGTACATATTTTAAATAATTTCAGCTCTGGTAACAATAAACTGAATTTCAATTTAATTTGATCAATCAACGTGATGAAATTACTTTATGGCGTAGCTCTACCAACTATTTATCATTATTTTTTTATAATGCAGTTGATTAGGAGTAAACTGATGAAAATGTAGAAAGCGTAGTAGGTTTTGAGGTGTTGTCATTCGTTCAATTTTTAAAAACTATTTTGGTATTTGCGTAACCACTGCTTTTAACTTCGTCGCCTCTTTGCATCGTGCTTTTTCTGAACTATCTAATCCAAAACATTGGATCAAAGCACAATATTTCAGAAAATTACGGTTAAACAATGAACCTATCGTAGGAATGGATTAAAACATGTTTATTCCTTCCGCTTTGCTTTGGAAGTTTTTATCTTTAATGAGAGTTACTTTCATGTGTTAGAAAATCTGCATCTAATTCCTCGTTTTATGCTCAAATCTTACGCCAATAGTTTAATCGCCGCTTGGATAAAATGTCAAACTAGGCCGCGTTGAGGAAATTTTCGTAGTCGAAAATGCTGAGCAGCGAGCGAAAAATTAAATATATGCAACGGCAAGTTTTTCACCGGGTCTAATCCGTTTTGTGACTCGTTTTGATAATCATGAGATTCCTTGCCTTCATAACTGGAATGGAGGTAGCAAAAAAAATGTGAGGATTCCAGGATAAGTGCTTAGGAGTTTATTTTTGATCACGCAGCAAGATTACTACGGAATAATCAAAATGGGAACTGCATGCTTGCTCACTTTTTCTATTCAAATCGCTTTTATTTGGGTTTTGTCATTGTTGTTTTTTCTAGGAGCAGTAAACAATCTCTGCCCTACCTAAGTGTAGATGGTAGATTTGAGAAGTTTCTGTTCTCCTTCATGATTTAGATTCATTACTTAGCCGGCTCAAAATGCTTAAAGATCGAAATAAAGTCATTTCTATCAAAAATCTGTGTAACATGAGTTTAATTTCATGAGGTCATAAGTAAAATATTTTAGCGTAAAACCTAGGAAATAAATTTAAAATTTGTATAATTACAGTTTTTCGTTATGGTGTCACCCAATGATTGCGTTCAAACTTTGGGTTACACCATAATCAGAATGAGGATTGTTGGAGTATTGACGCCGCTGCTTCGCTAGTTTCCATTTATTTGTAATATTTACTATGGCATATAACTATCATTTGAGGTCACTAGCACGAAAAGGTCGCACCAATCATCTCTTTATGGTGCATACTTGAGAGTCGGGATTCCCAATTCCTCTCCATACTCCTTCTTTATTTTGATATTGAAAAAAATTAGACGGTGAAATAAAAATTTATAGTAATTTCATTCAGAACTTGGAAAATTGCCGCAAATTTACGAAAAAAGCTTTTTATTTTATTTTTTTAATCCACGAACTTTACCTGTATTTTAATTGTCCTTAAAACTTAATAAAACTTCGTTTTATTATATATTTCATGTTTATTAGCTCACTGCACATTAAATAAATTTATTATAAATCAAAGAAACTTCAAATCAAAGAAATCCAAGTAACACAAATCAAAGAAACGAGTGTCAGCAACATTTGACGCCACTGTCTCGGAACCGAAATAATTTAGATCTATTTTCATCTCTTAGTTATTCTCTAAAGCCGTTTTGTTTATCGGTGCATCTCAGGTCCTGTGCTGTGAAAGAGACGATGTGAAGAATGAAAGTATGGCCTTTCACTTCCTGTAGTGTTAGATCCTTGGAATGGAACTGTAATTTATGGGAATCCCTCGGTTTAGGTAATATTGTTTCCACGGGCTTTCACTGCGGCGAGAGCGGAAGATCACACGTGCAGCTTAAATAGTGCTTCAGGTAAACAAAGACTGCAGGATTGTTTTTCTGTTCCCCACTATTGAACACTGGATACAATCCGTTTAACCTGCCTCTCCGTGATGGCTCGTGAGCTCTCCTTTGTTTTTTCTCTGTGAGAGCGGCACACCAACCTGTTTTCGTTTTTTCTACCTCGATGTTTTGATCCGTTCCCTTGTCATTTTGGGCATAGCCTACGTCCCGAAATCCCCTCAAGCAGAAAAATACGGCCTAAGGTTTTATTTTACCTCTACGTGGTACTCAGCAAGTCACCTCAAGGATGTGTGGCAGGGTGAAATTCCACACCAGGCATGTACTAACCGATAAATACACTCACGATGTTATTAGCTATTTTACTAAAGTACTGTTGTTCAATGTCTGTTTAAGGGAAATCCTATGATGACATAGCCAACTTTTTAACTAAATGCTAACTAAGGACTCGGGTTTTGTATAATTTATCAGACATTCGGTTAATTGACTTGAAAGTTATCAGTGGGAGAACGTATCAACTTCGGTTTTCAAAATGAGAAAGTATTTAAACTTGTGTATAATGAAGCCGGCAGACGGTTGTTTTTCGGAGGGATTCCCTCAAACAGGTATTTCCCCTTTGACTAATGCGAAATATTGACTCATACTGTTTTCATTCAATAAATTCTGCGTCCTCATGTACTTTTATATCACTTAACAATGGGAAGACATTTTAAGTGTATATCATCTCATTATTACTTTATGTCGAATTGTCTTTTTACTAAAGTCAATCTGTCGTCAGGGCGTGTTTATCGATCAGGAAAGTGATGGGCATACAGTGACTAATTAAATGCATATACAAGTATATATTGATAATAAAATTAAGTGGTGCTAAAAATGCGGTATGTACGTAGTTAGAAATAATTGCCAAAATATTTAAAAATTTGCCATAAAAATATCACCGTAAGCGCATTTCCCGCGCTTTTCGTAGTACTAGTAAATAAAAGTGAGGGCGGTTGTTTTGCAGCCCGTATATCTCGGAGGCTACGCCTATACATTCACCTCGGAGACTACGGGCCACCCCGAATACTTTCTCCGTCCACGGTTGATTGAGGGCCTCTTGTTGCTTTTGGACGCGGAGAGTGGCAGGCCCTTATCCGACTCCGTTTAGACACAATTTCGGCTCAGTTTCGTGAAGGACAGTTCGGTCGATCCGAAAGCTGCTGGCTTTAATCCCCCCCTCGATGCAAATTTCATATCGAGCGGCGGACTCTTGATCCGTGATATCTGTCGTGCAGTCGCCGTTTGTTTCGCAGACTTTCTGCGGATTGTGTCACCACGCGTTGGGTTGATAGGAACACGACAAAGAAGGATAAAAATAATAATTCAGCAAGAGAAAGATTATGATGCCACTTTTTCTAATCTTTCGGCCAGCCATGGAAGTTCGCAGCCCTGAAATTCAGAATTACTTCGTTCCTCTGGCTTCATGATATTAAAATTCTGCGGCTCCCTTGTAATTCTTTCTTGAAATTAGATTTTAGAAAAGATTAAGGTGTTGAAACTTTATATTTAGTCTGATTAAAGTAATCTATGATGAATTGAAGGAATACAATTCACTTCCGAATTAAAATAATTTTGCCACAATTTTATTGCAATGGTCAAATAGTTGTAACATTAACCCAACTGGTTTTTTATATAGTACATATACCAATGTTCAGAAGATCGCGTATTTATGATTTTACAAAGGACGACCATGGTTAAGGAGCAATGAGAAAGCAGAGGTAGGGTTTTCTTATTTTAGCGGAAAGTTTAAAAAAAAATATTTGAGGATTTTTTGTTGCAAAATTTTTAAAAATTTATATGCTAATTATTTTTGGTGTCCACGATTTGATGTGCAAATGAAAATTCCATCACCCAAGAGACTAAATTCCCATGAATGAAGCATTAATCTTGTAACTTGCTGGTTAGGAATCAGGTAGGTCCATTAGGGATTGTTTTCGTCAATAGATACGCTCAGTAAATAAGGGTATACGTCTCATAGCAACTGAATAGCAGTCTAAGGTTGTTTTCAGAATACAAAGTATCAATAAAAAATATAAACTCTTGAGGAGGCACTAAAGCTTGTAACAGAGCCTCCTCATGCTTTTTCTATGCTCTTCGAAATTGTTATTGACCAGTATTCATTTTGTTCAATCCTTGCATTTATCTACTCTGGCTGATAGTCCCCACCCAAAAATCTGATTGGAGGGCTAATTTACCTCAGGTATATTTTACCGGGAGAAATGCCATCACGTCATATGTTGGTTAATGCAAGGCTGCATCTTCTAGGGAAAGTAATTTGGTGGTTCTTGGTTGTCTTTCACATCGCAGTACTCCACTCGATTCCATGAATTTCACTCTCACCCGAAGCTACGGCAGTTGATACCTGACCGATCTTCTTGATCTGCGTCATCATTACCTTCTGCATAGTCTGCTGCCCCTCAGCACTGGATTCGGGTAGTTTGAGTAGCATGTAAGGTGTAGAAAATTCTCTTTGCCACGTTCCAGATTTTTTGCCCATGACATTTTTCCAAAATCAGGAAAATATTTGCCCTCACTTGGTTTATAACCGTCGACCCTCGGATTGATTCGAACATACTACCCCATGGCCAGCCCAGATCTCGATTTATAAAATTAACGGGATTAAATACTCATATGTTAGATATTAATTAGTAAGAGACCTCACATGAGGATAAACTCCGACTTACGTAACGGCTAGCGCTAATCAAATACTATAAAACCTGGCGTGATGGCAAAATATAAAAGCTAGGTGGAGCAAATTAGCTTAGGTAGTTTATTGATCACAAAGGATGCAGGTACTTGACCTTTACAACAATCCTCCATAAACGTCTTCCCTTCCCAACCCGGCCACTCTCAAATACTGAGGGTGTCTATACATTCCGTGCCGTCACACCTCTTGGTAGGCGCATCAAAGGAAAAAAATGAATAAACAATTAGCAGTTTAATTAACAACACTTGATACTTTAAAATTTACGACCAGTTTCGATGCTTGTATTCCATTTTAAAGTCACTATTTATATAATGTAAAATCAATTACACAAATCGTGAAATTAAATTATCCGGTGAAAAACTGCTATCTCCTTGGAACAGATTCGCCATACCAGCATGCCCTAATCAGTCGTGAACAGTTAAGGAAATAGCAAAACTATATTCAAGAGCAAATTGTGAAAAAGTACAAATTTATCTTGTTAAAATACATTTATTTTCTTGTGTTAAGATATACGGTATCAAGCTAGTAGTCGTGGAAACATTCTTAGCAAGCAAATTAAAGTAAAAATAGAATGTAATTGGTAGCTAAAATTGGTACCTAAATCTCGGTTTTCAATAGTTAACGCATATCATCGGTGAAAAGAGGACTTTTTAAACCTATTAATAAAAAGTTGGAATAGAGTATTTGTTTTGACTTGGCAGTTTGTTTTGGCAGTTGCGGTGGAGCCTCTTTAATCTCTTACTCAGAAAAATATGACTTTAAAATCTTCCCTTCATGCAATCTATCTCTGTTTCCGGCGAATTACAAGTGTCTTTAGGAATATCCATGGGTTGGAGTGTCTGCGAATCATCAGTGGCCTATGGAAGAGATGCTGTTCACGGGGTGAGGGCGGGGGGGAGGGATGGATTCTATTATGTTGAAACGGGTGACGTATGTGGAAGGGACTTCACGTGCAATACAGCTTCTAACCATCATTCTACTCGTGCGGGAAGGAAACTGCCCTATTACATCAGTTATCGCGATGACGTCGCCAGGATTTAGTTTCGGGGGAGGGGGTCCTTATTTAAGATAAACTGGGGAGGAAAGTGAAGCATTTTTTTTATAAAAGGAGCGTATTTTTGTTTAGGCAATCGAGAGTACAATTTCAATTGAGGTGTAACAGCCGATATTAAAAGGTTATTAGCTGTGCAAACTTCTGAAAATATACAAAACCCTCAGTTCTTATTTCTTTAAATCACAAAAATATTTATTCAAAAAGTTGACCAAACTAAATAATAGATGGATTCAATATTCTTACTCTAAAAAAAACATAACTTTCTTTCTTTTAGTGCCACTTTTTAAAAATAAATTGATAAATTCGGGTGGGGGGAGGAGTTTGGACTCCTTGAACCAACTCACCCCTTGCCACGTTAGTACATTACTGTACTACATTATCGTACTCGTAGATCCAGCCCCATATTTTCAACCGTAACGTATTTGGTGAAAAAGATTCCTTGAAAAGATTCATAAGGCTGCACCTTTGAGTCCTCTCCAGCCGGAGTTACAGGGAACCGATAATTAAACCGCGGGTGAGCGTCGAATTTAATCCCGCGGGTAATGTTAAAAGGGGTTTCGTCCCCCTTGGGGCAGGGGCAAAATGGAGGGGATGACTCGATAACCGCGCCGCGCTAATTTATCGGCGGAATTCTCAGGCGCTCTCGTCGCCGTCAGGTGACGCCATTGAAGTACTCGTTTACTCTCTCTGTCCTTCCCCCTTCTCTTCCTATCCCCTCCCACCCCTTCCCAAATTGAATCGACTCCTCCCCCCACCTCTTTTAATTCCTCGGGGCAAAACATCCGCGTTGCTGTCAGCAAGCCGCGCCGTAGATCATGTATGCGCACGGCGACCGTGTTTCCATTCGTCGTCTCCGAGAGCAATTCCATCCTTCAAGAATCGGACGGTGCATCGGGGGAGAGAGTTCAAAGGGGAACTGTGGAGTGGCGTTGATTATCCTGATAACTTGACTTACGTCCTTGTTCCGATTCCGGTGCATATTCTCTGTACACAAAAGTGGAACGAGGAACATAGCGCTCGTAAATGCATGTGGTGTAAAAATTCGTCAAGCAAATGAGTGACGGCGGTCTTCAACTTTAAATATTTAGTGACAATTCGAGGAAATATTTTATACCGAAGAGAAGTTTATTAGGTAACGCGTGAACATAATCATACTAATATATAAAAGTATGCCGGTTTCTGAGTGTATGAGTGTGTCTGTTACTCAATCAAGCAAACATCCCTGAACTGAATGTGCTGAAATTATGAAAGAACATAGCTAATATACCTGGTTCAAATATAGGCCCAGGGGCGGCGTAGCCAGGGCCGGAAGGTGGAGATTCCAGCCCGGGCCCTGGGCCACGTACTAGGTTTCGGGCTCGGATCCGAAGGGCCCGGCCCACCGGGCCCCGAACTTTGAACAGCCAGCAGACCAATCATCTCTGAGTACAAGTACAATTTTGTCATACTGTACATAAATGCCTATGAAATTGTAGTTTAACGCGTTTTTAACACACAATTTTTTTCAGAAGGAGTGAGGGGGGTCATAAAAACCGGGCCCCTCTGGACGTGCAGCGGCCCGGGCCCCTGAGCACCCACGCCTATTGTCGTTTTGAAACTTTTCACCATTTCATTATTACGGTCATTTTTCTTAGTCGCTTTTTATACTTTTCCGAGAAGGGTCTATTGTTTGCAATTTAAATATTAATTTTAACGTGGAAGATTGTTGTTGTTAGCAAGGGTGACTTAAAGGTAGGACTTGAGAACTTTTAAAGTTCTCTTTAGGAAACATTGGATTTCCCACTTTTCCCATGCCCTGGGCGGTCACTTGGTACACCATATGAAAAAATGTCCTCATTTCAGTATTCTTGTGAAAAGAGTAAAGAATGACTAAGTTTAAGTGATATATAAACAGCATTTCGTGGATCTCTTGCAAAGGTTGCGTGAAATCCCAGGATTTGGTGGACCAAAGTTTGAATACCGCTGCTCTAAGCGATCTCTTGCTGATTATCGCTTTCTGTCTCAGTACCTTTCTCACTGTCTCTGTATCTCTTTCTCTCTCTCATGTCTCCTTCCCCCTTCCTCCCTCTCTCTCTCTAAGAGGATTAACCTCCCGACGGCCATGTGAGGGGGGAAGGGTGGTGTGGGATGAAACCCGAAAGTGTTTGCACTCCACTTTTTCAATGGGTCAGCGAATAGAGAGCACACATGTCAGGGCTTGTTCTGAAATTGTTCCCCGGCTGCAGCGACGGTGTTGGCGCCGGGGAAGGAGCATGGTCACGTGCCTTTAGTTTGCGGAACGTGGAAGACAAAAAGACACGATAGCCTCCTACCTCTCCCTCCAACCTGTCGTTTTTTTGCGTCACCTGAAACTCGAAGTGCGCTGTTTTACCCGCTTAGATTCTGTGTTTTTCCCTTGGTCTCGTAGTGTCAGTTAGGATGTGAAGAGTTAAATATGATGAGAGCTGAGATTGTCTACTCCCACCGTAGTCTTGAATCCTTATCTTTTACCTATTACTAACAGCTCGCCGTGCATGTTTTCTACATAAGTTTTGAGTCTCTGTCCATTTGTGTAGTTGCAAAATACATTAACGGTCCCTCTCCTTGTGAGCATGTCTGTAGTGTAGTACATACTTGTGAGGCTTCGCCTCGTGACAAGCATTAGCGATTTATGCTGATGCATAATTAGTCGTAGTTACACTAACTTTAGTATATAGTGTAACGCATGTTGGTGACTACTCATTCCCTTCCATACACCCCTGAGGTGGCTTGCAGGGTATTTTGTAGATGTAGTCTGTTGCGGGCAGCCGCCTTTCCACTGAGTCAGTGATTCTTCAACTTTTTGTAATGAATTCCCCTTACCTCCGTCGTTTAAACATCAATTCTCCTTCCCAAAAAAAAGTATTAAATAAATATTCAATTCCGCAAGTGGAAATGACGGGCATGTTTAAGAAATGTTATGAATCTGTCAAATTTTGGATTTCAGTAAACTTTATTCGACGGCACTGACAAAATTGAAACGAACTACAACTTTCCAGATTTTATATAACCTGGAAAAAATCACACTTTGCTGAAAATTGGTCCCAATTCTCCCCTAAACCCCAATAAATAAATTCTACCCCAATTGGGGAGCTAAGTGGAGCTTAGGCTCTCCACTGGTTGAGACCACTTGCCTTGGGACCACTTCGTTTTTATCCAAACGAACTTATTTGAAATATTTTATTATAATCAGGAATACAATGAAAGTTTTTTAAGTTCTCATCAGATTATATATATATATATATATATATATATATATATATATAAATTCAAACATTCATAGGAAAATGGAAAATGGATAGGTACACATAAAAGGACGAACACAGGGTTTGGTGGGGAAGATGAAAATGAGTCAAATCCAGACAGAAAAAATTTTACCTTAGCCGGAATCCCGGCTAAGGTGAAATTTTTTCTGTCTGGATTTGACTCATTTTCATCTTCCCCACCAAACCCTGTGTTCGTCCTTTTATGTGTACCTATCCATTTTCCATTTTCCTATGAATGTTTGAATTTATTCGCGCCTTTGAGCGTCATTTTTCGTATGATTGAGTATATATATATATATATATATATATATATATATATATATATATATATATATATATATATATATATAGACGACTTCATAAGAAGAATAAATTTTCGCTGAAACTTAATAACTTTTTATATTCATTTACCTCCACTCTTCATTTCATTAAATGATTATCTGTATATGTTCTGTCCCATGTATATACTGTATATACTCTATCCCATGGATAACCGGTAAAACTTGAATCATTACCAATTCTAGTATTCCTAACGCCAAGGCTCAGGACTATTTACCGGGGATAGTTTACGTGACTGAAAATATTATTTTAATGGGAGTATTATTATTATTACCGGTTACGGTAGGTTTAAATGTGTGAGTAAAAATCCTCTAAATTTTCAAAGGCGCCGACCCATATCTACCAAAAAAATTTCTTCATTTACCTCAGCATACCATACCTACCCTTCTTCATCCCATCCATAAACCTTATTCACTTCCTTCCCTTCTCTGTTTACCCAACATACTCCCCTCTATCACGGCCTAAAGCATCCCTTCACCCCACACTACCTCTTCCAACCACCTACTCTGCTTCCTAATCTCCAACAGAATATTCCTCACCTCATCCAGCATACCAAGTACATCCTCGTTTGTCTGATTAAAGTAAAAGTATTCGGATGCTATGTATTTACAATAAAATGAATCCAACTACAAACCATTTACACTGTTCTTAGAAGCGCTTACCTTTTATTGAGTTAAGATGAGGATTAATTCTCAGTAGTCTCAGTATTGGTTCGGCTATTTTTATATTTTTAGTAAAAATTCGTACTAAAAAAGACTTTATCTTTACCAAGAAATGAGATACCATGCGATTATTGAAAAATGTACGGTATGCATGTCCTGGAAAGAGATTTAACAGTCATAAAAAAGTCTTAAATCTGAAAATACTGAAATTATATAATACGTGGTCATTAAGTACTGCTGAAATCGTTAAATAAATTTTAGTAGTAATCTTAACGCCTAGTTTCTCCTTAAAAACAAAATTATCATCTGGTGTGCTGAAAAATACGACCAAGTTCAATGCTTCAAATTGCTGTATTTCATGCGGGAGTTCGTTTATCTCCGCTAAATCTCCAATGATTTTGAGACTGCGTGTAGATGACTGGTAGGAATCAATTTAAGCAAGACTCTCCACATACAAGTAAGGTTCTGCTACATAATTCTACATCTAGGTCTACGAAATACCGTGCAAGACACCTCCAGGGTGTGTGGCACGGGGTGATTCCACACCAGGCATGCAATACTCCTTCCAATTCAAGGTAAAGCCCCACACAAACCCACGGTCGCTAGGCAAGGAACAGAAAGTATTCAGGAGAGAAATGCAAGGCCAGACCAGAAACCAAGAGAGTGCTACGTTGACAAACATGCTAACATGCTGTACACAAGTTTTCATACTGATTCTGATTAATATTAATAATTCTATGAATTCATGGATACTAAGAAATGCTAATTCATACAGAAAATAAAGTCATGCGAGACATTTCAAGCGGGATGAGGCCATAGAAATAATGATAAGTCATAAACATGACACAAGTACAGAGTCTAGTCAACCATGTGCCATTTCATCTCGTCGTTATACCTCAATAATCATACTGACGTGAAATAGTTATTACAAAATTACGGTCACTCGCGAGAGGAGACAGTAACTTCCAAGATACTCCGATTCATCACACTAATCTCGACTTTACCTCTTCCTCAAGATATACTTCCGTAAATATTGAGTGCTATGAGTGTAAATCCTATTAATTTATTTTTAAAGGATCTGGTTGATGGAATTTGATGGATTTATGCGGAGAATCGTAATGACGTCCTGAAAAAATCCCCGCTTTATACCCCACGGTGTAAAATAAATTGCTATTTTTTCTGAAAATAATAACCACAAAAGTTTGATTGACGGTCGATTATCGGATAATACTTTCCATTCGGAGCCCACGTCATAAATTGAGCGCACAATCGTTGGACTTGATTGCAGTTTCGACCGCTCGACTCCGCCTAATATCGATCGCAATATGGTCGAATTGTTAAAGGAATGGATGGAGTTAGGCGTTTTCAATCTTTCAATTGTGTTTCATTTTTTTTTCTTTTGCTCATCCTAGGGACCTGGCCTTTATAGAATGATGATGAAAAACGATTTTCCTTTAACTCGCCTCCCCCCCAACCGCCCTCCTAATTCGTGAATCACGTGAAGAGATCTACCACCTCCCTGTGGCACGGATGGTGCAGGATTTTTGGGGTAAATATAGCTTTTTTTCGAGGTTAAAATGGGTACTTCTTTATCTTTGAGTGCTAAACTTGGACCATTACTATGCGGAGCTTCTGTATTGGGTATCGCGTATGAATCACGTGGATTCAAATTAAAATGCACGGTTAAAGTTGTATATATAAGGTTGAAATTGCTGAGGTCTAGTTGGTAACTGTGACAACTACTTTGTGGACGATAGTGTTTTTTTTTAATAGCGATAAACTTGGAATTTGATTCTATAAGGCTCTTTATCTCCGTTACATATCTCTATACTAAAGCTATATACCTCCGTTTTAACCTAAGACCTTAATCCAAAATCAATACCATCGCCATTCTCGTAATATCGGTGAAGGTATCAGGCCTGGCCTTGTGGTGACCATGTACATCCATTTTAAAATTAACAAACATTGCAATTTCCACATTATTTGTTTGGCATTATCCAACATTGGCGTTATCGTGGCGGTTTCAAACCCGTGACCTTGGCTGCCAGGCAGGTGAATTACTAACTACGCTACTTCGACCGGCCCATATTTTATTGGTATTTTTTGTATTGATGACTTTGTTTTGTTTAATTTCATGTTTATTTGACGTTTCATATTGTTCCTCCGTTCAATTTCACGTATTGGATGTTCTCCACCATATACGTAACAAAGGCCGTTTATGAAACATCACGCAATTGCGTTTCAAGCGATTCCGGAGGTTTCTGTTATTTAAACCTAAATAAATTCATATTTTTTGGGATATTGGAGGCATGAATCGTGTTTTCTGCGTATTATCATGGTTTCACAACAATTTCCAAACTTGCTCGAAAGTATTGCTCGCGAAAAAGACTCGCTCATGAAATTAAAAAATATAGTCCTAGTCAGGTCATTCCCGTAATGCACGTACAGCACAAATGGCATCACTGATTTTCGACGGGAACATTATGATGCGGTACTATCGCCATTCCTTCACGAATGCCAAAATACCCCGTAGTCATCAATAAGTTAATTGAGTGAATGATGCAAAATTCACAATTCAAACCTTCCGCTAATTCACTGTAACATTAAATGGTCATAATGGGCAGCAGCGTAAAAAATGTCCTTAATGTTGGTGTAACGTAAATACTAGATGTGTAGGTTTTAATGATTTCCCGGAGAATTATTCTGGTGAAATTCTCTCGGGCTTCCGACCGAGATAGGTTCTCCATCTCCGCCGACGTTTCAATGGGAGACTTAATGAGATGAAGACGATGGAAAAGTCTCACATCAAAAGTTGGTGGAAATGAAGAACCTGTCCCGGTCGGAAGCCCGAGGTAAATGCTAGTTGTCACAACGGTTGAATTCGACGTACACGTGAGGAAAATACATTCTAGGTTCAGCAAAGAAGGCCACGCCACGTTTCTCGGGTATCGAACCCACGAACTTAAGGTTGCTCGGCGGATGTGCTCTTCATCGAAATGTACCTGAAAATTTCAACTGAGGCAGCATTCTATTTTTAAGAATCGGGATGCCCGTCGTATTGGCAGAACGGCTGCCCATTCCAACCCTTATCGGAAAATGTATCGTTCCCGGGAGAGATTTAAGTTGATTGAGGTAAATTTCATGAAATTCGACGTTTCCATGATACTCTCCGATGATTTTGATATTTCCTCCGTCAGACTGTTTTTTTTTCTTCTTCTACCGAGGACTACTTTTCAATACTTAACGGGCTTCTTCCGTGACATTTGCTCAAAATGTAACTTCTCGTGACCATATTTTTCAAGTTACAGACATTTCCGTTGTGGTTCAATAAAACACCAGAGAGTGTAGCTGATGTGAAATGCGGCTCCCCAAGAACGTCTAGCGATGGCGCTAGTGGACTGAGAAGATCACATAAATTAATAAATCGGGAGTTCTTTATGACGTTCGTTCAAAGACATTGCGAGTGATGAAAAAATATAAAAGTAAACGTCAAATTTCATGAAAGGAGAGTGTTTCCAGGAGTGCATACTCCAAGATTCGTATGAATTCCATCAGTACGCGAAAGGCTCCCTCTTTTACAACAAATTGCTGTTGATTCCACATTTAATCGTATTGGATGTAATTTTCATTGTCTACGCAAGTGCTCGCAAAAGGATACTGTCAACACAGAACCCTAGTGCCAGTGGGTGATTCTGCGGTAAGATGTCAATTTCTTATATATACCTAGAGCAGAAGGAATGTTTTTACTTATTTAACTAACGCGGTGATTCCATTGTAACAAGTATTTGACTTCGTGGACAGCAACCATTCTACTTCTAGTCCTGAGCGAGTGTGCGAAAATTCACAGAGAAAAAAATGGTGTTCTTAAGACCACACGGGAGAAGTGTAAACTTCTAAGGCGATATTCTGACAAATATAAAATATAACAAATATTATGGAAAATATTTTGGGTATAAAAAATTCTGCATAAAAATAATTTACAAAGTGCCAAAAAAATTTATTCAAACATTATAAAACATTTTTTACACAAAAATAGTAACAAAATTTTATATATGCCTTTATTTTTACATTATTTTAACATATGCGTATCTACTATTACTATGTGTGAGTGTGTGAGTGAGAGTTGCGCGCGCCGAAAGAAATACATACAGCATCAGCATCAGCACTGCGCGCTCTTCCGCGCTCTGCTATAGCTAATACACATATGCGTATCTAATATTAATATATATAGCCTAGCGTGACGTGAGAAAAAGAGCGTGACGTTTAGGAGCGTGACTCTCAGAATCCGATTTACCGCCTGCAGACTTTTCTGTGCGTGGTGCTCCTATAGAAGTTTACACTTCAAAAATCATCCACCTTGAGCTACGGAGGCGTTTTTTTCCTTATGGGTTTTTGAATTTTCGCTACCTTGTGCACTTGTAGGTGACCCCGTAAAGACAATACCGTACCTACTTCGCGGTATCCTCAAAACCTTTCCACAGCATATCATTATTAATTCAATTTCTAATTGCCAATCAATACTGTGTATTCTCATCCCATCCCAAGAATATTGTTGGTTTAAAATTAACACATCTTGTATGCTATATATTTCAAATTATTTGCCCAGCAACACGGGAGAATATATTTCATACAGTGTTTTATGTGTGCGAAATCAAAAGCCTTCACGCAGGAAACATTAAGATAAAAGGTCCTATTATTATGCATGGCAGGAATATAATCAATATGAATAAATGGTAGTTTCTTGGGAACGATCGTCCTTTGTTTACTGAATTACTTGAAGGTGAGTCTATGCATGGGAGCCGACCACTTTTTTAAAATTCTCAGCATAACAGCGTAAATTTTATATCTACCGGTGGATCAATAGTTTAACAATGATCTTCATAGATTATCGCCCAAGGCCAAAGCATTGTCACGTGGATGGGTGAGGACGTACGTTAATGAACAAGCAAAAAACGGGAGATGCTTGCACCGAGAAAATTCCTACGTTTTAAATGTTTTAAAATGTCCGAGAAGAGCTTCTGGCTTCCTATTGTTTGCACGAAGGAGAAAAACGTTGCGGTGGAACTTCTAAGAGAGAGAGAGAGAGCTGTCTTTCCAATTCTCTCTCTCTCTCCTTCACTCTCATTCCTTCATTTTTTATTGTGTTTTGTTTCTCACTATTTTTCGAGAAATATAACAAGAGGGACGACGCAGGGTAGGGATGGAGACTTTCGACAGACCGTTCTGAGAATTTAGATTCTCCACACACACACACAAAGATAAAGAGAAGCGGATTGCTAAAATAAAAATGGGGCCACGAAGATGCATAGATAAGAGACATTTCTGGAAAAGACGCGGTTTTGAAAGAATTGGAGGAAAGAATGACATAAATCACCGGACTGAACGAGAGGGACGCTCATATAAAACACACACACACACTTAATCGTGAACACACATATACACGTGGGGAACGAAGGAGTTTTTTTTTAATGTATACGCTTGGGTACCGAATAAGTACATTTCGTGAGGAATGAAAGCTAAAAAGAGAAGAATGAATGGGGGCGACGAATGATCGGCCCGAGATGGATGTGATGTTTGTATTCCGAGAAAGGTCTCTTTTTCTCGTCCGGGAGGAAAACTCGCAAAGAAGGGACTCGTTCCGATGTGACACTAAAGTCATTCGAGGTTGGGAGGGGTGAAGAACGATGAATGAATGCATTGAATGAATTGACAAGCCGAGTCGATTGACTTCGGAGATGAGGGAAATTTTAAAGGGGGGAGGGACGCACACAGTGGATCATGCATAAGTTCCATGGCAAGGGAGAATGTTCAATTTCAAGTTTGATTGATCGGTGGCTTTTCGCCCGAGGCAAGACTTCGAATATCATTTTGTTTCCCCTAGTGATCCAGATGGGAAAACCCCACAAATATTTTTTCATCGCATTATTATTTCTCATCGGATGGTCACTCTGGCAGAGGAGTTTAAATTAATCACTATAAATTAAAAATCGCAATCATGAGAGTGAAACGTAGTAATCATTTTTAAAACGAAGCTATCGACATATTTCTGATTATTCATCTAACGTTTAGTTTTGTGGTGGGTCAAATGTGATACAGACTTCATTTCAAGCCTAAGACTCGTGTATTTTCCGTAAATAATGACCTACAAAATTATTTTTTTCTGAGTGGAAAATGCCTTTATTGTATACACCTATTCCTTATAAATCACATTGCTTGTCAGAAGATTTTTTAACATACACAGCGGAAAGTTATAAACTTCAACATTCATAAAATGGCAACAATAAATAGTAATTCTACAAACAAACTACAAATATACGATAGCAGTTTATCACAGAAGCATAGCAATTTAACATAGAAAATACAGTAAAAATATACCAATGACCCTGTAATAATATATTATTAGTGAGAAATGATTATTTGTGCCAAGACAATATAAAGAGATTATTAGTTTTCTCTTTAACCAATGAGCCAACTTTAATATTTATTTTTACCTCAACTACACCTTCCAGTTCATTTTGATGCTTAGAATACAATTTACAGTACGGCACAATATATTTTGACAACCTTTGCTGTAAAAATGAAGAATAATTCAAGTGTTCAGAATACGAGTTTTTCTTTTTTGCTTACAATGCATGCTGTGGTAAGGAAATGGGGCAATTCAACTAACATGAATCAAGTATTCAGGTTCATAACTATAAAATCTCATTTGGTGCTTTTTTTTCTCTGCATCATGTCTTTTTTTAATCGTGCATAACGTTTCACTTTTTCGTAACTAAAAGGGTCACAATCAATAAAACTATCAAGATTTATATTGCTCTGTTGCGCAAATATTTTATGATATTGGTCATAATTTATGAGGTGAAAATTATTACTGGTTTTTACTGGTATTTTTAATATTTTAGCAGTATATTCTTCACAATTGATACCAAACATTCTAACGAAGATTCCTTTGTTTGTGATAGTGATATAGCCTAAGGACTATATAGAGATATGGACATAAAATATCCTTAATTGATTACTATGTAACCGGATGAGGGGTTAAAATATTTAAGCTCTTGAATGTAAGAGTAAAAATACTTCAGACAAAAATGATAAGTTCGTATTTATAAGATTCAGTGTTTCGGGAAATGTATTCTGCTTATCTTACGCTAATGCGCCTTATGATTAGTTGAACTTGAAATAAATCGTGTTGGTCTAATTTCCATAGAATGTTCCGTGACTCGAGTAGCTATAAATTTTGATATCTTAAAGGCTAGGCTGTACTTCATCATCTGGACGGCCTCAGTACGACGCAGCAGCTGGACCCTGTAATAGCTTGCCAACCTCCTTTACAAAACAAATTACCAACAACGGCACTTTCGACTAGTTGGCGAAGGCAGACTCGTCTTTTCTCGGGATTACGGGCGAGAATCTGGCGCCACCCAAGCAAGGGTTATGAAAATCTTGATACGAGCCGCCCCCGGCGAGAATACATTTGCATGTGTGCCTCTCGTAGTTACTTTATTTTGTTCTTGTCTTGGCGCATTTCAAATGAAATTGTCCTTTATTGAAAATCGGAGGATAGTCTCATTAATTAAGCCTTTAGTCAAGTACGTGAAATTTCATTAAGTTTCTGACAACTTATCCACTGAATTTGGTGATTGGATATTTTATATCTTTCCATGCATACTCAGCCACAAACATAACTTACAAAATATTAGATTACTTTGATGTATTATCGAATCGCAGTGTTAGACTCCGATAGTTCCCAATAAATATGAGTGTTTCTCATTTTCTAGAATCGCTAGAATAATATTCTCAATCTTGGAATACACTTTCTGTAGGTGCCATCAGTACCTACTATTTTTAATCATTCCAACTAAAGCTTTCCCAATTCATTGGCAATATTTCCTATTTCAGAAAAAAGTGCTGATGGATAAACCGTCCCTTGTAGGCCACGTGTATAACTTGGTGGCTATTTACGTCTACAAGTTCAAGTTCTCAGAATTTTTATTTCCATTAATTGCAAAACTTGTCCGATCTGCTTTCAATAAACATTCCCACTACTTGAATAAACTTCTAGGATGCAAGCAAGGGCTTGAACTCGGACTCGACGCTCGTGTGAGCTCATGAGCTCATCTTTATTAATTTGGTCACCAAAAATAGCGTCGGATTTAGATATTATTGGCAAAGCTTTATTTAATTTTACAGATAGAAATGAAGATTAGAGGATCGAAAATTTGCTTCACAAAGAGTAATGAATTTCAGTGGTCTCATGTGGTGCATCAGAGAGATTAAATCAAAATTAATAAATGCTATTATGCGAACCTAAACGGATATCTTTATTAAATGAAACTCTATGTGGTCACAATGGCAAACCATTTTTTCGTGAGCTCATATAACATGCACCCACGGTAATATTGCTCTAAAACGTTTTTAAATATTTTACTTAATCCTTGTTTTATGTCTTATTTTCATTACTTTTATATAGAAATGTTTATGTTTATTCCATTTTTATTGCATCTGGACATACAGTAATACTTTAGGTCATTTTGAATTTCACTATGCCATTAAGGATAGTATAAAATATTAATTGGTTTCTCCATGTTGTAACTCGGGATAATTTTCATCAGAAGAACACTTGCTAGCAACCGCAGCAGGCGCAGAGTTCCGTAATGATCTCCGGTTGCGCCGCTCAAACTGTTCCCTGAGATACAGGTTAACTCAAATCAAAGTTCCATATCAGCCTTATCTGTGGAAATTTGTATCGACCTCGGTGAGGAGTATCCCCTGAACAATGTATGACTTCTCTATCTCGATGCCCTGAATGCACTACTGCTATCCGAGTCTTCTTTCGCTCGCTTGTCAATGCATTGTTGAGTGTCGTGCACGTGGAGCTTTCGGCTGGTCCGGGCTTCTCCGTCCGCAATTAGGCCAAGAGGTGTCAAGTCTCGTGGCCTTGCCGTGAACAGCAAGGGCCCCCGAGCACATGCTTTGATATTTTTTACTAGTCTGCTTTCTCCTTGCTCGTCCCATGTACCGGAACTCGCTCGAAACTTTGCTGAGTCTACGGGAGAAACTTTATGTTTCATTCATTTGTCTCCGTGAAAAAAATAAGTTAACCGCATACCTTCGGAGATGGATGGGTATCTCCCTTGGGCTGAGACGAGTCATTTTCAGTAAATTTAACCGCATTGGCTGTTTTAACAATTGTATTTCTGTCACTGCTTTTTAAATCTCAACTTGGAACTGTCAGACTCCTTTGGCGTCAATTATTGACTACTGCAGCTCATTGACCATCGCTATCAACTCCCAATCAGAAATACTAGGTAGTTCAAGCCTTAAGTGTTATCCAGTCATTTAAATTCGGTTCGATTTTAAGTTGACTAATTTTTTTTATACATGATTGTAATCTAGATAAATTCATTCGAGCCTGTAATTCTCTATTCTTTTCAGTTACTCTCTATGAAGATTTGTTAATATTTCAATTAATTATATCGTAGGCCTTAACGCCATGTGTTTCCTTCTTATTGTCTTCCGCTGTAAGGCATTCCACTCAATAGATGTGCGATGCATTCATTTCATAATTATCAATAGTTATGAAAGAGGTGAGTGAAAGTTTATTTAAAGGACAGCAATAAAACACTTGTCCTCGTATGTTGAAATAAGTCAGCTGAACTTTGAAGACTGTAAATTTTAAGTGCATATTGTATTGTATCAGCTATCCACACTTATTTTTTTTAAGTTCCCTCCTTTGCTTGGGGAATAAATTACGCCCTTACGTTGAAGAAGCACAAAGTATAAGTTCTAAATAAAATATTCTCCCTTCGATAACTTCTTAGAATTCCGCAGTTGACTTTGAAAAGGATAAGTACATCTGGTAGGTCTCTGCTTACGTAAGTAATCCATCGTAAGAAGAAAGTGCATTTGAGTGGCTGTTTCAAGTAGAGAAACCATTGTAAGGTGTGTCTTTAAAAAACTTACGCTTCACGGGCGTCATAAAATGGCTTTAAGAAATGTTTGCGAGGCAGTAAGGGGTTTCACACCTCGGTAATGAACCCCTCATGATTTGGTGAGATTTTTTTTTAAACTTGTATAGAGGAAAATATCGAGAATGACGCAAAAAGTGTAGGGGTAAGTAGGAGATGACACAAATAAGGCTGTATAATTCACTTACAAATGCGCAAACAGAGGTGAGAATTGGGCCAGAATTCTCCCTTTGATGGGTGGTAAAATCCTTAAGATTCTGAAAGCAGAATTACTGTTTATGCATACAATGCTGTCGATGTTACAAATTCCAAGAAATGCTCATGTTTTCCCAAGCAATGAATGCTCTTCGATAAAGTTGAACGGCTGGGAAATACAAAACTAATATTTATTTTGTTTTCAGTTACAGGGGAAAATGAAAATTTAAGGTTTTCTGCGTGAAATAAAAACTCTGTGTTTATTTGTCATATGTTTTGATCAAAGACCTCTTCCTGATGAAATCAAATTCGACTTCAATTTCAATCGAATAATACTTCCATGGAAAATTGACGTGTACACAATGATATGGCTAGATCATAAAATTGACTCCGTGTATAGTAATATAGCATCCATGGTTGTGTCTTTCTTGGGACTCTAATTTCAACAATTCATGTTTTATGATTGTAATATTTACCTATGTAATTCTGTTGCCTTTATTGCCGTGTTTTTGCAGAAAATCGAAGACAATTTATAATATATCGAGGAAACAATTGACTCTATTATAATAGAAACACTTGCTTTGCCTTTGTCTTATAAAAATTTTAATATAAAGTGAAATCCAGTTATCCAATGACCATTTTCCTCTGGCTGGGCTATTTGCTGGCGTCCGACTTTGTTTTCAAGTCTTTCTTTACGCGTATTTTTTGGCATCTAATACTCAATGATCTAATAATTTCGATAAATTAATAAAATCGCGTATCTAAATCTGAAACGTGTGCATTTCTAAAACTATTGCACAAACTCATTTCAGTAGAATTCACAGTCTCACTCTCAAGATTTTATAAATTAATTTGGATGCTATCTTGAATGTCATTTCGAGAATGTTGTCTCTGATTTTCCAGATGAGTGTCGGAAAAAAAAATTGGGCATTTTTCGGTAGAAAATGAGTTCGTAATTGTGGTTTATGTTCAGTAAAATCTATTGTAATGAATTAGGCAGTATGAAGGCACAGTCATCTTTTATGCATCCGCTTGATGTTGGTTCGAAAAAATGCACTATTCCAAAAAATACACCTTTTCCTTAGCAAAAAAATTATCTCCTCCAAAATCGAGGGACTGAGAAATACGAAGCAGATTATAATTTGTCTCAACCTCTTGATTGTCATAAATTATGATAAAAATCAACCTGTTGATTATTAAGATAAGAGATGCGCTATCATTTGAAGAATGAGTGACTTGATTATATTACTTTTGTAACTCTCGACCAATATACATTAGTCAGTAAGTTAATGTCGCTTCTTAGTACTCTATATAAATTATTTTAATCTTTTGTTATATAATGCCATAAGGCAAAAATATTATTGATTTACTGATTTTACCTCATTTTTGAGATATTTTTCACTGCGTTTTAAGGTCATTTTGTCATTATTTATTCGTACCCCATCAGTTAAAGACACAGCGATTTTTTCATTGTGAAACGCTCGTATTGGTGGGAATTTTATTTGCCTTGCTATCTTAAAATTCATATTAAAACGCGTTTTTCACTCATTTTCCTAATGACTTTAACTCTTGACACTCGAGCGGCCATTTTTTATAATTTCCAAGCATAAACAACTCAATTTTATCGCGTGATAGTTTAAATCTAGGGTGTTATGAAGGGGTGTGGTATTCTAATGAGATCCCAAACGCACTTGGAAAGTAAAAGATAAGAACACAATGATTGAACATGAAGAATAACGCATTGTAATCGCAGCGCGTAAAAAAAATGAGCGTCACTACGATATTCATCGCGGGAAAATTCACGGCTAATTCATTCATCCCGGAACGAAGAGCGTCACGAACCCTTATTGACCCTTGTTCAGCCCCCGAGAACGTCGTAAAAACTAAAAAATACTCTTCCTGATTCTGTGCGTTGGAGGTTAGACTATTCTGGTGGTAAAAGATTATTTCATTGTACGGGATCAAATGATTCTACAAAATACGGACTCAGCTGCCACTGTTGGAGTGTTAAACATCAGTGTATGGCTTAACTTTTATATCCTGATTTGTTTACGGCACAAAAATGTGAAATATTTCAACATATACATGGATGAGAGTAATCACAATAATTCGAACGGTTTACCCCTGGTAACATATTGTGCCGCTAGTCATTCCTGGGAACTCGGATGAGTGTATAACACTCGAATATCACAAATTAAAATCGAATTTTATAATGCAAATAATTTATGGACAGTAAAATGGAAGAGTATTCAAATAGTCTGACTTATTTTTATTCCAAAAGTACTTGTAAATAAGCATTTGAAAAATCTCTTTGTTTAAATGTCTGAGCCTTTTGTGTCCTCGTATGTTTAAAACTAAATACTAGACTGAGTATTTATAGCACGAGCTTAAAAATGATTTTAGGAATGAAGAATGATGGCATTTACATTCATATGCATTTTCTGAGGATAGGGAATCATGTGATTAGTTAAAATAATGTCATATATTTTCGGTGAAGACAAGTGAAATTGGCTGAGGACACGCCAACTTCAATTGTTAATAGTGGTACCGCAGCCGCACTTAATATCCTTATACCATCAACGGCGAAAATTATTCTGTTATGAATTTTGCGGTAGCCACGTGACTAAGCCAAGATAATTGGCATGAATTTGAATATTTGTAACTGGACGGTGACAAGTACATTGGCTACTAGTCATCATGATCCGTCGTCTATCCTAAGATTAGCTTGACAGATACGAGTTGTAGATAGTTGGGTAAATGTCTAAGTATTATTTTTATTTTCATCGTGACCAAATTTTATAAAGCTACGTCGTCTGCTATTTCCATTTAATGTGTTGAAATCAGAGCAGATGGGAACAGCGAAGCATTAAGTAGGTTCACAGTAGTCACGATCGAATTTATTACGTGTAAATTTATCGAATCCGTTTAAAGACTTCTAAAAATGCAAGATTTTTCCAATATTTATATTCAAAACTTTATAATATCTGTGTTTGACGCCATAGCTGAAAATCAACACAAAAAAATAACATTCGCGGATCCAGTGAGCTCAGCATACCAACTCTGCTCCCGATCTATTTTGTAGTATGCTGGATGTGAAACGAATGGAAAAAAAGTGTAATTACACTGGTCAACAAATATATTTATTTCTGTCCTAGACATGTTGTTGGGTGATTCTAGAGGTATTTTTTGTGCTGATTCCGAATCTGGGCTCAGATGTTTTCTATCACGTCTAGTTTCCTTAGGACAACCGAATTACATGTGGGTTCAAGGGGGTTTCAGCAAATAAATCGTGAATTAAAACAATGTGAATAAATGGGTACTTACTTAGGATATTCTCGCATATTTAGCATCTGGCAAGTCCCTTTTCAGTGCCCAGCAGTAATCTGCTAACATGTTGCTGAAATTTCCTTGGTACCGTTTTTCCATGTGTTTAAATATCCTGGTGGAAACGCTCACCGTGTTCATTTCTAACGGCGCCAAGGTTTGGTGGAAGAAAGTCCAGGTGTGAGTCGAGAAAGTGAATTTTTAAAGACATATTGTAGCCCGTTTTTTGGTACGATTTAATTAGATTAGCCACCAGATCGCGATAATTCTCAGCCATGATATTTCCTAGAAAATGTTCAACTACATTTTTGAATGCGTTCCACGCGGTTTTTTCGGTTCAACTCGATTTCTGTTGAAATTCCGAATCCTTCAGCACTTCCCTAATCTGAGGCCCAATAAAAATTCCTTCTTTGATCTTTGCCTCACTGATTTTAGGGAATTTTTGTTTCAAATAAGTTAAACCAGCACCATTTTTTGTCCATGGCTTTCACAATTTTTTTTAAAAGTCCAAATTTAATATGTAGAGGTGGAAAAAGAACATTTTAGGGTTCGAATAAAGGCTGAAAAAGGACATTTTTGGATCCAGGAACGAGTGCTTTACGTTCTACCCAATCTTTTATCAAGTAATGATTTTTTCTGTCTCTGCTATCCCACTCGCAGATGAAGCAAAAATATTTCGTTTAGCAAAGTTGTAAGCCGAGTAAAATTGCAATTACTTTTAAGTCGCCACAAATTTTCCACTTATATTTTTCGTAGTGATTTTTTTATAAAAGTAACTGCATATTCTCGTAAAATTCTTTCATGTCAGTTCCATGAGCTAACGGTATCGAGGGGAGTTCATTTCCATTATGTAAGAGAACAGCCTTTAAACTTACCTTGGAGGAATCAATGAACAAAAGCCAATCATCTGTGTTGTATTCAAAATTAAGAGTATCCATAACAGAGAGAACATCATTGTAAAAAATGAGGTTGTTTTCTTGAGAAAAAAAAATTTTAATTCGTCATGGCGAGATGGATGCATAGAAATTTTCGTAATTAGATCCAGAAATTTCCAACCCTTTAATCGTGATCCTAAGATTTCACTCTGCTTTTTGGACAAATTTAAATCGCGCACTAGATCATTTAAATCCTCTTGCGTTATAAAATGAGGTGCATACATCAGATGTACTCGATCCGAAATTTGGGTCCTTCGAGTTTTCTAATCCTTCATTCTCACATTCTTGATTACTTTCTGAATCTTCGCTAAGATTAACATTTTCCGGTGTTTCCGCCACTGTTAAATTTTCGGAGTGAGGGACCGGTCGTATCGCTGATTCATGGTTGTTTGGATATTTTACTGTGTGTTTTGCCTTCGGTGTAATTCCTTTAATTTTTGTCAAACAAAAATAACAGTCTGAAAAATGATCCTTAGGATCCCGCCAAATCATGGGGACGGCAAAATTCATATGACGTTTACCCTCAGTCCAACCAGTGAGAAGCCTTACACCTAGGCATGATGAAAGCTAAGCCACTTTACAACGATTAAACAGGTGCAACACATCACATAAGGCACCTATCCTTTATCCTGGTCACCCAACGGACAGTCAAAATAAAGTTTATAACACTGTCTCAAAAAGGGAGTAATGTTCCACCTTTGAGCCTTGAAAGTAATTTCACCGCACATGTAACAAAAGTCATCGAGGTGGTTCATCACGCACTGTCTAGGCATGATGAAAGCTATGCCACTTCACAATGATTACAGTGTAATAAGCTGTAATTTCCTGCGAGCAATAAAATTCTCAAACCGTCTTCAGAGAAAAAACAAATGTCTTCACGCGCCGACAGTAGTTAGTCACATACTGATGTGCAGTGGCAGCTGATTCAGCATTGCTTTGAACAAAACGATAGGATAGTGCAAGTTTAAACATGCTTTGACAGGATAGGAAGGCATGACATCGTAGGGCAACATGTTTTGACAGGAAAATTTTATCTTCACCTGCTCATGCTATCACGATATATAAATGAAATAAATTACTAATTTCGTTATTGCAGAAACATACATTCAGCTGTCCTAAGAAAACTAGACGTGATAGAAAGAATCTAAAAACAGATTCGGAATCAGCACAAAAAATACGTCTAAGATTACCCAACAACGTCTCTAGGACAAAATCTTTGTTGACCAGTGTTATTTGCTGCAAAATAAGCAGTGCACTAAAGCAAACGTAAAGCAATTGGTGATTGTTTTCGTACCTTGAAAACGACGTATTTGATGCACTGAAATGTTTGCGGAGTACACGACTTTGTCCAAAGATACAGTTTCACAGCGCAACGCCTCAAAACGTTAAGTTTATTCGATAAGTGTTCTCAGCTCAGCTGACTACTATCACTACTACTACCAAGGAAGGAGACCATCCAATGCGTTTCACCGGAAAATCACGGAGGCTCGGTATTTCCTCGAATCGCTCCGTCTTCGGTGGGTGTTTGGGGGTTCAGCGTGGATTTCTCGGACTCGGAGATAAGGGAGAAGGAGGTTAGCAGCAGCGATGGATATGGCGTGTGTGCGTGTGTGCGCGTAGGGAGGAGTTTGAGGTTTTTTCGTAATTATTCGGGAGGGGGTAGGCTGTTGTGGCCGTAATGCGGGAGAACCGCAGTGGAAGAACTCCCTCGCCTTCTCTTGCGAAGACGCCCCCTCCCACACACCCTCTTTGGGCCGGTAGAATTGGAGAGGTGGCCCCGCTATCTTGGATGGGGAGGGAGGGCCTGAGGGTGGAGGCGGAAGGGTAAGGTGGGCGCTGAGGTGGGAGGTTGGAAGCGGGGGAACTTGGCGTGGTCTGCCGGGTTGGGTTATATTAAGAACACGGCCTTGTGACACCTGAACCACACCCTCTCGTAATATCCTCTCGCTCCTTCCTTCTCCTCTCGCCCTCCTGCCCCTACCCCCGCCCCCACTGCTTCGGCAGCCCCGCCCGCCCCCAGCGCCTTTTCACTTCCTTCGCCATTCAAGAAACGGGCTCCAAGTAGGCCGCAACACATCATGCCATCGCTCATCCCGACGGCCAGTTACTTATGTATATATATATATATATATGCGTGAACGAAACGGCCAGTTGTGTTTATGTGCAGACCATACACATATGTATTCATGAACTTAAGAATATTTAATTGGCAGTTATACATAAGATCAGCCCCAAAATAAATATTAAAATAAAAATATTTTTTTCTACCTCATTATTTGTACATTGTATACATGTACAAAATGGTCAGTTTGATATTTTTTACAAACATATACAAATAGATACCCGATTTAAAGCAAAGTTACGAGTAATTGACTGATACATAAGTTTGGCCCATGCATAATATTTTTTTAAATATTAATTGACTCACATTTTGTGTATTTCAAATTATTTTTGAGACACAATAACAGTCCTCGAATGTATTCAGGATTTTATTTATTTTATAAATTATTTTTACGGTTGTCTTTTTACTTTCTTCGTCACTCAGGGTCAACCAAGTAGGCCGCGACACAACATCGCCCTCCATTCCCATGGCCAGTTTCAAATATAAGCATCTTCACACTTATTTAAGCACATAACTCAAACATCTACAGTTAAATTGAACGATTTTTTCCCATCTTATGGTGCATTGAGATGACGTTTTGTGACCAAATGATGGTCCCCGAATGTTTTCAGATATTTATGCAGAAATCTAGAAGCCACTCAAATGAATAACCCGATAGAAACTAGTGACATTCTTGGATACCATTCCATGGTTAACCGTCCCTCCTTGTTTTATCTTTATCGTTCTTGTTTTGTTTTCGACTTGAAAAATACAAGTAACAGCTGGCCCATTAGCAATTATATTTCCTTGATACTATATCAAAATTTGATGCCAAAACGTCGTCGAATACATTATTCTTTTGTTCTTTTTCAAATATTTAATGATGTATACTGAATTTATCAATGGATAAATATTTGGTGTAGAGTTATTAGGGAATAAATATTTGACAGTGCTCAGTAAAACAGAATAAGGTGTCTTTCTCAGAATTGTTGATACATGCTTTGCTGTATAAATACCCTTTAAATTGATTGGTACATGGACATGTGTATGTT
Source organism: Pyrrhosoma nymphula (assembly GCA_963573305.1). NCBI lineage: Eukaryota > Metazoa > Arthropoda > Insecta > Odonata > Coenagrionidae > Pyrrhosoma > Pyrrhosoma nymphula. The sequence continues at coordinate 70,088,924 of OY754331.1, forward strand.
TTATCGGCGGACATGTAATTTCTAAAGCTTTTTCGTGGTTATATATTTTTTAGTCAATCGATGAAAAACCACTCGTGGTGAAAATAAAAAAAAATATTATAATAATGAGAATATAAATATAAATACAGTTTTAAAAACACAGGCACACGGAAATAAAAAGGACACTCACAAAATATTTTACGGGACGTTTCGACGTTCAGGCCGTCATCATTGTCTTTTATTCTCCGAGTGCGTTTTCTGAGAATATATATATTTATATACTTATATGTATATATATATATATATATATATATATATATATAAAATCACATTATCACATTGGCCAATACCACGCCACGCCCAGTCGAGAGTCGCCCAGCCCTACCTCCGCCCTCAACCACTCCCCTCGCCCTCATCATATCCCTTACGCCCTCGCCCACACCACCCCTATCCCCTGACCCTGCCCCGCTTCCCTTCCCCAAGACCTAAACAACCGCAGCCCCCCACCAACTATAGTATTTCACTCCCTGTCCCTCTCCCTACTCCCCTCACCCTCATCATATCCCTTACGCCTTACCCCACACCACCCCTATTCCCTGACCCTGCCCCGCTTCCCTTCCCCTCGACCAAAACAACCGCAGCCCACACCACCCACAGTATTTCACTCCCTATCCCTTTCCCCCGATCCACCAATTTCTGTCCTCACCCCATTCTCTCTCTCTTCCTCTCCCCTGCAACGCCGTCAAATAAAAATATCGACGTATCGATTTTCGATAATTGTTTACCGTAATTTGAATTCTTTTTCCTCTTTCCACTTTTCTTTTTTTTTATCATTACAAACTCTTAATGTACGTGTCCTCATTGCTACATTCTCTCCCATTTTTCCCAGATAGAGGAATTGGCTTCAACTCTCCTTTCCCCCTCCGCTCCCCCCGCCCCCACTCCCGCTCACTCATTTCATGTTTTTTAATAAAGGCTTCAATCACATAAAGGTTATTTTTTGTTCAAAATTAATGAGCGAGTAAATTCCGGTGTTAGGGAAGTGGAGTACGTGAAAAGGATATTTTCTTCCTTGAGTGGATGAGATTGAATGGCATTAAATTATTTGGGAAATGTGTACTCGGGTTCAATGAACTCGGTAGTATAGGTGTACGATTCAAATGCAATCACTTGGGTATTAAATTTATTTGAACCATGGAAACCAGGAAAGAGCGGATTCTGAAAAAAAACTTTTTTGCTTAGTTTCGAAAATAACTTTCGCCTCCGCGTGCCGTTTCGCTTTGAGTGCGCGTGGTGCTTTTATGATCGATTAAAATCAACTGAATTCGATCAGAAAGCGAGTGGTTAAAATCCGCTGACATGGTCTTAATTATTTAGAGAGAGAACTATTTCACTTTTATTTTATCTCGAGAAAACCAGGTGAATGCCTGCGTGAATTAATCTTCATGATATGGCCATTCCACGCCGAATTCTCTAAAACTCTTTTGTGAAAATTACCGTTCAATAGTAATGAATAATTATAAAAGTTTCACATTTCCAGAAAATATAAAGGATACAATGAGTGCACTGTCTAATGCGTAAATATCATCTTTTCTACCGCTCTGTTATATTGGAGTTCTGGAGGTTGGTTTTGGAGCAAATTATTGAAGCTTGAATGCTGCTGTTATTAAAATTAGTCTCTAGAGCCTGGGGTATCTCTAAACGTTTCTCTCGTCTTGTAATATAATAATATATTCCCAAATTTTCTTCTTCTTCCAAAAATGTTCTTTTCATTTGTGGGTTTATAATTGGAATCAGCAGTGAAAATTGTGTGTGAAAAGTGTTAAAGCATTTTGAAAATTTCTCATTCTGAGGCTATCACGACTTGTCATCAAAATTTCTTTACCCTAGGATAATACTCTTTTCTTCATCTTGCTCATTTTTTTACTAAGTTTTGGCTATTTAATGGCCATGCCTCTTTCGTTAACAGGGTTAAATAAGTGTCGTTATCCACTCACTATTTCGGCCTATGCGTTTGGTCCCACCAATGAGTAATAATATTTTACTATATTTCAGCTAATTCCTTCATTACCGTTTGAACGTAATCGTATCACTCAAACGTGGAAACATTTTCCTCAATTTGTTCTCTTATATATTAAATCGGCTTTTTTAATATCAGCTCTCAAGTACCATTTTGAAATTTAAAAGCTACTCTTAAACATTTTTTCATGAAAGACATCAACATCCTTATAAATATGTTTTCATTCAAAACCAAATATAAAAAAACAGCTAATCACTCTACAAATTAGACATGAATATAGAGTCAGAATTGTTTTAATTATATGCTTTTTAATTTTGTGACTACTTTCTATGGCGAAATTATTCGTGAAATTCCTCCAAACTCCCTCGAATCTATATCGGAAACCCACTATAAATTGTTCCAAAAATTAATCCGTATATCTATCTAAACACAATTTATCCTTCCCCTACTGCTGCTTCAACCTACAATAAATACATGATACATTACTGGTAGAGTGCTTATCTCTAAATATTCATTATCACCTTCGGAAGCCAAATTAATGATGTATGAATGATATCACACGTAGTGACAATGGAGTATCGCAGTGAGCTATCTCGCGAGTAGAAAGCATTGATAAAAGTGATATATTTCTCTCTTCTCTCTGGCCCTATTCCACTCTCTGTTTCCGAAAATTGGGGACATGTCACGGAAGCGTTATTCTGGCAGAAGTATCAATTAAGAGATCGAATCAACTTATGGCACAAAGAAGACGCCATCAGGACCCGTTTAATGAGATATCAACCCCCCGAGAGAAAATAAATAGAAAGAAAAAAGTGGATCCCCGGCGACAATTTCATTATCCCTTGTCCCGTAGATTGCGTATAACAAACTCTTTTTACTCAGTTCAATTCTTTCTCGGCACTACCCTCGGAGTTTTCTCTTCTTTCTTTGTTGGATTGTGTTTATTTTATACGTGGCATTTTTCATCAACAACGGAAAAAGCTATATTTCAACCTCAGTTCTCAGATGCCTTGGAAAAATTCGTGGATCCTATAATAATATGGCTTATGGAACTTTTCGTCGAAGTATTTTATTTTAATATTTTGCGTGGTGTTCCATTTTTCCAATTTCTCTTTAGTTATAGGATTTGTCTTTAACCAGAGCAGGAAACGGTCGTGTTCATTTAAACTATGGCGGAACCTAAGCTAGCCGGAACAAAATTTGTTATAATGTTGGGTTGGCAATATAATAAATAAGTTTAAAGACAAAGGTAGTTCATAACTTTAATACTGCTATATTTCCGTTCTTTTTAGGCGTTCGCCTGCTTTATTTTATGAATTTTACAGCATTCTTTCAGCAATACTAGTTGTGAAAGCGTTAGTTCTCCGACCTGGCATCCTGCTCTGGAGTCTCCATGATCTTGCAAACTTAAAGACAGAGATTATTCCCCTTTTAAGATAAACTAGCAGGAATATTTACTCTCAATGAGAATATGTTTGAAAGAAAATCGCATGATCGGGAACGCATAATTTGATACTCTATGATATTCATCTTGCCATGGAATTTGAAAATGCGAATTAAAGAATGTTATGGATTGTGTTCTTGACATCACGTAAAATACGAGTCGGTAGCTTTTGACTATTATGGCACTTCTACTAACGAATATGTTTCATTTATTGACATTGTAATAATCAATTAATCTAATATCGTGTATCTTTGTTTTATATCTTCATTTGTTAAAATTTGTTAAATGCTGTGCTCAAGTTACCAATTGATATAAGTTTCTTATGCTTAAAAGTGAATGATAACGCTTCATGGATTTCATGGAAATTCAGCTACAATGTAGAATATTTCAAGACAATTGCTAAATGACTTTAATTTTACTACTCTCTTTCTAGAAGTAACACTTTTCAATGTTTTTTGCTGTATAACGAAACCTAACGGAAAACTATATTCTTAAGTCCATTAGCTGCTATATTTGTTGATTTGATTTAAGAATGGTCATTTGGTACTTTTTTGTTCGAAATGTAAAATAGTTCTACGAGCAATGATAGTAAAATATATTAAAGGGGTATTAATGGACACAAGGTTCAAATGAATTTGCAAACCAATGGGCGATATCGCCTCAAGGGGGAGATAAAGACACCAGCATAATGGTCTCAGATGTGAGCTTGCCCACTGCTCGTTTCGATTAATCACTTTGAAGTGGAATGAATTTAATTTCCCCATTCCAAAAACAGAAAAGAATACATTTATATCACCCTCCCCGATTGGAAGGCTCATGATTTTTAATTGCAGTTCATCAATCACTCTTGAAAATATTACTTTCAAGAATGCAAGTGCTAGTTCATGCATTATTGTCAAATGACTGTGAAACCGAAAATTAAGAATTTAAGAAGGATCATATTAATATACAATATATGTGTATATATTTTTTTCATTTTTTACCTCCTCGTCCCAATTTTATCAATAGTCGTGAATATTTCTAAAAATCTTTCTTACTTTTCACTCATATCGCCCATTCATTAATAGCTAATCACCAGACTTCCTTCTTTTGTGCCAATTAATTTTTGTTATTCTCAAGTGAATTTTTCTACATCGACACCCAATTTACGCATATCTAGATGACCTATATTTATAAATAAAACCATCTGCTGATGAAAATTACAAAATTTTGAGATAGTGCTATTGATGAGGGCATTTTCAATTGCTAACAAAGTTTTTGTTTTCATTTTTTCCTCTTAAGTTCTTCAGTAAGGAATGCTATGCTTCAGTATGGTAACTTATATTTTACATACCTTCTCGTAATCATGGCAGTGCCATTTACAACAATTACTGTCGGAAAAAGTAGAGTAAGATATATGGATGAACTAGCTAATTGTACCCGTTGAAACTCCACGGGTGTGAAAAACACTGAATTTTTAAATATATACAAAAGCCATAAAATCTGAAGAATACTGAGCCATCTTCTTTGAGTCGTCATCTGCGTGAATGAACTTAATCGCTTCCCTTGTGTACATACATATACATATTTGCATTGAATGACTTATTTCAATCTGCTAGCAAAAAATGAAACCAATGCACCGAACCCAATGATTAGCATGGACCAACAGGAGAACCTTTGGGGGGCCTTCTGGGGCTCTGAGGGATTTTTAATATAGCCTATATATTACCCACAGATATATTTTCTATCTACTTGCCAAATTTCTGCTCAATCGGTCCAATAGTTTTGCGTGATGGCTAAAGGGAAAGAAAACAATAGAAAATTAAATAAAAAGTTGCTAACGAACACAAAGAAATCACAAAAGTAATAAAAAAAATCTGAATTTCAAAGTTTGGATCAAAATGAAAACAACTAAAAACGGTAAATCATAATTTGCTAACGCACACAAAGAAATCACAAAACAAACAACGAAGTTCGAATTTCAAAGTTTGGCATAGAGAAAAAACGAAATCTAACAACAATTCCAAATCGCAAAGCAAACATCAAAATCCGATAAACAAAGCAAAGAAAAAAAATAGCGATAGAAAGAGATCGTGAATAATTTTTCTCGTAGTATTTGATCGGCGAAATTAAATCTAATACGTATGTTTATTTTTTTAATATTAACACCGCGTTTTAGAAACTGCATTCACCAATACAGTATTTTAAGTATGCATGAGATAAGCATGTAAATATGCATTGAATTTATCGATTGCCCACCTAAGCTTGGGGCCCTTGGGACTCTGGGCCTTTCTAATACAGATATACTTTCAACGTGATATCATGGGCTTGCAGGAAAATATGTTATTTACATGCTAGTGGCGTAAATATCTTTTAAAGATCAAATATTTAGTTGCCAAGGAAATATGATATTGTTGATTTCAGAGAAAATGTGAGATTTTTCAGCTAAAAACACACAAATACGAAACGCAATAGAAAGTCGATTGAAATAATTGGAATTTTCATTTATACAGCCATCCGATAAAAAATTCCAGCCCTTTATCTTGAGTGAAAGTACTTTTAAAGAGCAAAAAATAAACTCACTGCACCGAACCCAATGATTAGCATGGACCACCAGGGCTTTGGGGGGCATCAGGGGACCCTTAGGGCTTTTTAATATAGCCTATATTACCCAGAGATATATTTTCTATCTACATGCCAAATTTCAGCTCAAGTCCAGTAGTTTTGGCGTGATTGAGTAACAAACATCCAAACATACAAACTTTCACATTTATAATCTTAGTTCTGACTAGTCAAGCTGTTTATTGCATATAGCATGCAAGTTTTAGTTCTTATAATATTTGAATGTCTCTATTGAAAGCCAGAATCTTGAATCCCTAAGTTATCCTCTTTAGAACTCTTACTCATTTTATTTTTAAAATTCTCCAATCATTGCGATTGCGCAAATGATGTGGTATGTTGAAATTCACATTGAAAAAATCATTTGACTTGACTGGGATTCGAATCCCGGTCAATTAAAGTGACTTTAATGGCGAATTTCACCGTCTTTGGTTTATTTATTTTTTTATTGAAAAAAATTAATATCCTTTTTAAGGTTGCCAAACAAAAAGATATTAACCTACCCTCTCGATATCATGGTACTGCCATTTACAATAATTACCGAATTTTTTTAGATATACGAATCAACGTATCGCTGGAGACAAATAATTTTTCTCCTTTTGTAGGTTAATTAGGCGAAATCGAAACCCGGCAAGGTAATTCGTGGAGATACCTGTTATGCCACTTACAACCATATGAGAGAAGAATTTCCTAATGTCAAATACGGTACTCTTATGTGTTCGCTTTCCTGTATTATGTAAAATGTTGTTATTCGAGATCTTCTCAATTGTTCCTACATTTTGGCAACTGCTCCACTACACGCGCATGTCTTAATTATCAAGTCAACAGTTTTCAAAAATATCTACTCGATTTTACTCAGGATAAATTTTTGTGAACTATATAAAAACACGAAATTTGAATATCGCTCTTTGAAACTTGCGGTGGTTCTATCGTAAGCATACCTTTGGGTTCTGTTTTGTACAACACCCCTCATCCCTCGATATGTTTTGTCATTTCATCTCCATTTCATTGTTTATGACCAAAGTCCCGTTTTCACGCAATTCAGCCTTATTTCTTTATGCTTCTCCTTTTTCAATCTAGTTATTTTGATTTCTGAAATTAAAATATTTTGCATTTCTACCCCTTTTAGATTTCATAATTCCTATCGCACTCCCAATATTATGGCATGTTTTCGGTAAATATCCACCGTTTTAAAATCAAGATCTTTGCACCTTCACCCCTTAGCATTGTCATGATGCATTTTGGAACGCTTCTATGTAACTGGGGTTGTAAGTATTCACGGCGCTCTCCAGCTCGAATGAAGAACTGGTGACTGGATTGGAAGCCAATATGTGTGCTGCTGTTTAACTTTAAGCTTCCGCGACTAATCCCTAACTTTTATGCGTATATTAGCCCACATATTTTTACTGTCATGAAAAAAGTCAATTTAAATTTTAAAATACTCTTCATCCGGACATGAAAACAATTATAGGATGGTGAGCAGTTGACAGAAAAAGTAAAATATCAAGCCCTCTTCTTTGCGTTCGGAACATTTCACCTTTTTTTTATTATTTTACTAACTCTTCTGTAGAGACTAATAAGCATTTAGTGCATGAGCTTACGTTGCCATTTTATTTTCTTCGCTGTCATCAAGATATGCATTCGAATATATGCTCGATAAGGGGTTTCACTGTGAAAGTATTGAAGATTCTGGGTATCCAATTCGGGTGTTAAGTCTTTTGTTGTTTCCTATATATTCCTTCCGAGAGTCGACTTCTTCCTGATGGTTTCATGTGTCATAAACGTTAGAGAAAACCAAGTTGTTTCTTAATCCGCATTGGCTACGGCACGCATTTATCGCTCACTCCTGACTAGTATTTCCGGGCGGGAATCCCTTTCCCGCCCATACGCGGCAATTTTTTTACGATTTTTCATTCCCGAATCCTGGGAAAATAATTTCGGGAATTTTTGTTTGAGAAACCAGGAATGTTTTTTCTTGAACTCCGAAATAATAATAATATTGCTCAAACTTGAAGAAAACTCTGATAAAAAATCGTCAAATTAAAAGCTTTGCGTTCCTTCGAATAATATTATTATTCATTTTATTGCTTCAGCCAGTTTTGCTAAACTCACCCTTCATGAAAAAACAATTCGAGGGAGCAAGATATAGTACCGTGGTATTTATGTAGCAAAAATGATAATTTATCTACTTTACTTTTCAAGTGTAATGTGAATGTAATGACGGTTGAAGATCGCCAGAATAAAGTACGAATTATGATGCCCATTCGTGATTGACTGACTTCCAATATCTTAGGCTTCAGAAAAAAAAGGCTAAATGTTCTTCAAAACATTTTCGGACATCTCTCATTGATTTAAAACCAAACTGAATTTTCACCGATGATATTTTAAATGAAAATAGAAATTTTGAGTTATATTAACGTCCTGTGTGGAAATTACTGATAGATATGAAGATGTCGCCGTTTTACATGAAATATTTTTTTAAACCATGCGCAAGAGTACCTAACAGTTTTATTGGTGATATAACGTTGCACAAAAAACTTAGTTCCAACATCTATTCTCATTCCTTTCCAAGGCTACCTTTGAAAAAATTTAAATGACAAATATTTCTCACTTTACCTGGGAAACAAATATAAAAAAACTAGGGGCTAAGAATACTTCATACGGTTTTCAACATTTTTTTAGCCATAATGTCCACCTTAATCTCTTCCAACACACTTTACACAAGCCCCTTTTAAAAATCACCCCTTGTCGGCCTCTTCGTTAGATCTATGGATTCATTCTGATGACCCTAAAGCCGACATACCTCGAAGAAAATGCGATTGTTCTCCGTCATGCCCGCGGTTAGTTTTTTAAAGCCCCTTTAAAAAAACCACCTCTTGTCGGCAGCTCCATTAGATGTATGGATTCATTCTGATGACCCTAAAGATAACATACCTCGAAGAACATTCGATTGTTCTCCGTCATTCCAGCGATAATTTTTTAATTTATGGACCTCGGAGCAAACTCTCTGGGTGGTAACCAAGTGAATGAGTGATCGCCTACGAGACTGCGTTGTAGTTTTCATTTTTAAGTTTGACTGGGTGTCATCAGAGACATAATATAAAATTATGCTAAATTAGCAAGGACAAAGTTATATTGTATCCATGTATAAGGGGAAGAGAACAATTTAATAATTTCGATATCTTTCTTGACTCATTTAATATGGTAAATGCTTCTTATGTACTTGTTGTTGAGACTAGACTAAGATGAAAATATTTTCATTACGTCAGTGCCATAACTTTAAGGTATGTGACAAATATGTTCAAACGCCTGATTGCTCTTTGAATATGATCCATGAGGAGACGTTTTTGGCCAAAGAACGCTATTTAATTGAAAAACTGTCAACTATAAAAGTATCAGAAGTCCGGCTTCACGAATATTCTATTCATGGTGAATGTGTTCGTAATTTAAATCAGATCATATGTGATTAAACATAAGAGATATTCACCAAAAAAAGTGAAATTCGCCATGAAAAAAACCTTTTCACTTGATCGGGATTCGAACCCGGATCTTCTAATTTCCAGTCAGGTGTGTTAATAAGAGATGTTGTTCGCTTGATTAATATTGTCAGTAACTCTGGACATTATTACTCCCGGTGCAACCGTACTCGAAGATGGCCTACACAGCACGTGATAAGAGTGCTTAAAGACTCCCTAGTCTTTTCTCTGCTGCATTGATTATCACGATGCGACGTGATCAGAAATTCACAGCGGCCGCTCTCACGATGCGTGACTAGAAAAGCTCAGCCAATGGCCCGACCTGGATCCTGCACCGTAAAGGGGATGGACAGCTCTGTAATTTATCTATGACGCTGGATGCATCTACCCCGTTGGGAGAAAAGAAACGGCTGCAAAGAAGGGAAGGGCTAGCTGCTCCTGCCATTACTACTAATTAACTTAGCACACTGTGACTAGCTGATGGTATATTAAGAGAAGTCACCCGCTGAGAGGATGCCAAAATATCTTATAATCACTGCGAAACATTTCGCTTCGACTGAGATACGAAAACAGATAATGATAAATAATAATAAATTATTCTTCCAAGCATAATAACTGCACTTAATGCCTACCATTAACAGCCTTATGACTAGGAAATTAGATATATATGGGTAGGTTAGCAACTGGGGTGTAGAAATTCATTTTCCTACGTTTAGAGTACCTTCAACTGAATAACCCGCAATGCTAGAATACAAGGTAAGATGCGTAAAAACATAATATAGATATTTTCATGACAAAAGTGGTGCATAAGGGAAAAAGGCACTTACTGTGATTGGTAACAGGGACAGATTTATTGAACCATGGTACTCAGAAAAAAACAAAGAACCAATTGAAGCAATATTTCAATATATTTCCTACATATTAGCCGTTGCTTAACTATTCTGAGAAAACCGTTAAATTTCTTGCTTCTTTTATGCTATTTGACAGCTTATTACAAGATTTTAGTTTCACGAGAAAAAAAATATCTTTTACAAAGTGTTAAATTTACTTTTGGCATAGGGGGAAAGTAGCTTCTGCGAAGATTGAACAGCTTATGACTGTGTATTTGTTTTGATGCATCGCTACTTATTCCCTACCGATCTCGAACTCCCGAATTCGCGGCGAGTGCTTTAACCGACATTTTCACTGCTACCTGCAAGACTGCACTTAATGTGTGGCTGTAACAGTGCTACCTAGGCTTTATTTATGAAGACTTTAAGGGACGAAATTTTCAGCGTATGTTTCAAATCACTCTAACAAGTGCGGATTGCATCAGGGTTCACGAAGTTAAAGCCACTCTTAAACAAATCAGTGCAGATGCAGAAGTTAGTGCAGATATTAACGCATGAGTTCACATGAACGACAATGAATGAAGAAATGTGCGCTGATGAGACGTTCGGTAACTGAAGTGCCAAATTCCACAGAGGAAAAATCATTCACCTTCACCGAACCTCGAGCCCGGATTCCTCGATATCGTGCCGAGTGCTTTAGCCAGTTAATCTACTGAGGCGTCCATCCCCCCTGTGAAATCTTAGGGCTTTGAAGGAAAAAGTTATACAGGAATGCTCAACATATGAAGTCACAGAATCAATCCATTTTTCACCAAACATGGAACACAATGAGGTATTTGCTCTATTGACGGATTTTGAGGATAGCGGGACACATGCAGGTGACTTTGTGAAGGTTATTCCGTGACTAGTCCTGGTATCCTCATTATTTGTTCGGTAACTTGCCGGTAAGTAGCATTCTATAGGTACACAATAGTCACGGCTGATCCAGATCCACAAGGTGGCGTACTTCAAAACAGATCGGGAGTCAATGGATGCTTTATAATCACGTATCTGCGCTAAATTCTGTTTAGTGCAGAACGTATTCCAATGGAATTTTATACGGCATCTGCGCTGAGCAGATGAAAACACATCTTCACTGTAGGTTATTAGTGTTATCATGTGTGATAGAAGACGAAAATTTTGATGGAGGGGAAATTTGTAGCCATAGAAACAGGAATATCTCAATTCCTAATTTAATTTTGATGATTATTTGAAAAAAAATAATTAATAATTCGGAAATTAGTCTTTCAAGAGATAAGCTTGACCATTTCTTTAAATAAGTTGAATATCGGACCACCATTTTGTAAACACCTCAGTGTAGATCGTTCCAATCGTCGACTTGAATACGTGCTTGTGTGTTCCCATCTGCTGCCATGTGCGCTAATCTGTGCAAGGTGATTGGAAAGCACTCAAAGCTCCCGATCTGTTTTGAAGTACGTTGCTAAGTTCACAGTGTCTTAATTGGACGAAAAACAACTTCGTTGTTGTGTTGCGAACTAAGCAGGGCACTATAGTGAACGTAAGCGCCCATGTTCATTGTCCTGCGGGCCAAGCAGAGACAGTAACTTAAGCGCAGTCTCCCGATGACGACGTGCACGTATTTTTCGACTTCTTCTTTCTGTATATGGTTGGCAGATTGTCTGTTCTTTTTTGTCCCTCCACCTTTCATACTTGCTCGACAGTAAGGATATCACACCATCTTTATTTTGTCTTCCTATTCTTCTTTTTCCTACCCGCAACTTATCACGTTCTACTTTTACTTTCCTTTCTTCACTCGCGTTATTTATGAGATCATTCCAATTGCGCTTTTTTTTAAGTCCAGTCGTTAATGATTTCAACTTTGCAAGTTTTTTCGTATATTTGTGTTTTGTGCTCTGCCTAGTAATTCTTTACTCGTGATTTAACGTACTCTGCTTGCATGGTTGCTGGGTGGATTGAGCAGCTAAGAATTCATGTTGTCGGTCCCATGCCCGGATAAAAGGGACGGGTTCTTAGATTCTTAGATCAGACTAGCCCCCTACCTGAAACCATCACTGGTGATGGAACCGTAACTTTGCCTCGGAACGGGATGAATCTTAAGATGCGCACGAGTGTACAGAATTTTTCAGTCCAATCTTCCACTCAAAAAAATTCGTTAACTAGGCTTTCAGTCCAGGTGAATGATTTTTTCACAATGAATTTGTAGGGTTAGCAAAACTTGATGGCACTCGCTTGTGAAGAGCCTGACATCAGGTGGAGAGAAACACGTAAGAGATGTGGGAATAAGGGACCGAGTATCTCTCAAGGGGACCATGAAGAAGCCCTGTTTTCCTACCTGTTCGTCAACGCAAGATTAACCCTCACAGACCTCAGACTCCCCACTGTAGAGTTCCATCAAGTTTTACGATTACTGCAAGAAGGTATTTTTCGTCATCACTGCCGAGTTCTTCGTTCAGAGAGGAATGAAACAGATGGGATGAAGGAGCGTTGGGGAGGAGGGAGGAAATTAGACGAGATCGGTTGGGGTGGGAGCAACTCGATGAGAAACTACGGGAAGGGGCCAGGGGAGAAATGGGAGAGGACGAACGAGCGACTGGCTTCCAAATAATTGTCCTTAATGGGGATGGAGGAGGAGGAGGGCCACGAGAGCTGACAATGACGGTTAAAGAGGGCGAAATAAAGGGAGCCTTAGGCTTGATGTTGGAGAGAAGGAATGGGGTGGGATGTGTGTAAGGACTTGGAAGAAAATGGTGATGGGTATGTGCTGGGAATAAGGGAGATGGAAGTTAGAAAGAGAGAGTTAAAAAGACTCGTAGACGGACAAAAAGAGGTTAAAGAAAGAGGAGGCTGATTAGGTATTGCGGTTGGAACGGGAGGAGGTGGCATTGTATTAGCGGTCGTTAGCGGAACACGGGCCTCATTTCGCCGAGTCATTTTTTAAGTGGCTCTTTCGGTCCTGGGACCACGTAGGGGGGAAGGGGGAAAGGGGCAAAGAATTACGGCCACACGAGCCTGTGAAAAGTCAAGAGGGGGAGAGCCTTACTTTGGACGCAATTTAGCTCCATCATAGGATGAAAAATAGTTAATTTTTTGGAAGCAAGTAGGTTGGGGGGGACGCAAGAATGCCAAGGTTTTTTCGGTATTATTACGAGGACGCTAGCTGTGGAAATAGGAAGATTTTTAATGCCCCACTAACATCTTTCGTTACAATGCACTGCACGCGGAGGAAAAGGGAGGAAGTGCCTGACGGTATAGTTCTCCCGAAAGTAGCACGCGGATGATTTCCAAGGGATCATTAAGGAGTAAGAATATTCCAAATTTCCGTCATTTTTAGCCTTCGGGAATCGAGACCCTGAAATGGAAATTTCCCGAGAGGTCCCGAGAATTTCTTACCCGACCCATTTTTTTATTTCGTCCTCGCTCGTCTAATGTTTGTCATTATCATTCACGTTGTAGTGATATGAAGATACCTTCATGTTGCACATCTTGGTCTTCGAGAATTTTGCAGAAAATATTGAATATCAGTTTTTTTAAATTTTGTCAATTTATGCAAGACAATGAAAAGTTTGCTTCGTACTTGATTACACTCTGGTCTGGTCTGTACATCTCCTCAACGTGATTATTTATAAATTTAATACGAACTTGTCATGGGTCTTTGTCCTTGCAAGCGCAAATGGTGCATCCCTAGTCGGCTCAGACGCTTCACTTTTTTAAATTTCTCCTTAATAATCCCGATCTTTTAATCTCTTTCAATATTTACCCTCTAATTCTTTCTCTCAGATGAATTAATAATTAATAAAAAAAAAATTGCGCTGCATTTTTATCTGAGTTTGGAGTCGAAGGGTTCAAAATTGATTTTTTTCAAGTAATCGCAGTCTTTTATTATGTATCAGTGGTACTCGTAGAGTAAAACAGAGCAGATTATTTCAAGAGAAAGTTAAGATTATCAAAGTGAATTTACGAGATTAAAAAGTGTAGTGTTTTCGTTTTAAAAAAATTCTGTCTGCTCAATGAAAGGTTTTTGCAGGAGTGAGGTTTAAGTCCCGTTTTTTCGATTGGTTAAAATATTTTGCTCATACGGCTGAAAAAATAGCTTTTTCCACTTTCACTTTCTTACGGTCTACAACGATTTTTCAAATTAACCAAATCACTATCTACCTCAGTTGCCCCAATCTCTTAGTTATCACGTCCACATAGCGTAGCTCTCTCAACTTATATTTTCCGAAATATTTTCCTTATCACTCCTGCTGATGCCCTTTGTAGAGAAAGGGCAATTCTTTTTTTTTGATCATTTCATCGATTTGTCTTACTCCACGTCTAATTTTCTTCTAGTTTCTTCCATCGTTCAGATTTTGAGGAAAATAAATTAGTACACTTCATCCAGTTGTCTCTTAATCATTATCATTTTCACATTATTAATAGCGTACACCAATTTATGCATCTCTTTCATGATTTATACATTATTTTTAGCCTAATTAATATTCATACTATATTCTTATCTCCTCTTTAATTGTTCTGTCTTCGCTAGCGAGGTCTTTAGGTCACTCTTTCCTTCTATCACATTTTCAGTGTCAGCTACGTAAGGAAAAGGGAGGATAATAACTATTTAAGGGTCCCCATCCGTATTTATACTTTTTTTCCGTCTGATTTTTTTTCCATTTTGTACGTTGCTAATATTATAAGCATGAAAAATTACGAGGCATCTTCTTTGATTTCCTATGTTGACGTATTTCTTATGGCTCAATTCAAGATGCATGTTGATAAGAAATGAGCGCTGTTGCATTTGCGTCATGAGTTCGACTTAAAATGTTTCCTCAAAATGGGCTGGCGTTACTCCTTCACGGTTGTTTACGTTATTTGAGGATAGATATTGGGATTGAGGGTAGATAAGAAAGAGCCGATTTTGCTTCAAACTCAATTCACAGTTTTTTAGCGATGAAGGACAGTTACCAAGCGTGACTATCTGAGAACTCAATCGGCAATTGGCGGTTCTAGGCCCACTCATGTCGATCAGCTTACTTTTACCTTGGAATGTTGTCATCTCGACGTCTATTTTCGTTTCAATTGATAAAATGTTTTTTCTCTACTGATTTTTTTGCCATGCACCTGCAGGTCATTTCATTTTCTATTCATTAAAGATAAAAATTCCTATTATTTCATGTGAGATAGCAATTGTAAGAAACTCCCTTGCCATAGCTGTATTTTCTGTTTTTGCTTCCAATATTTCTTGATTTTTTCTTCTCCTCGGTTAATGAAGCTTATGTAAGTAGGTATTTTTCTTTATTAAATGGCCTGAATACCAGTAAAGAGTAACTCAAACAAATTATGTGATCTTACCTACTTCTTATAGAATTAGCAGAACTCAAGACCTTTCCTAAACATGTTAAAAAAAAATATTATAGTAATTATATACTTCTTTTTCACCTGACCAACAGCAATACCTTACCCATTTGCGACTCCATCGGTTTAATATCTTTCTATCTTAATGCGTAACTGTCACGCTTAATTTGACCGCCATAACGGAGGGAAGATATTGCGGAAAATGAGTAAATTTCCAGTGTAATCTTCCTAAGCTAACTGAAACTGAGTTAATATTCTGTTTATACGCCGGATTTTTATTTTTTGGAACTTTTCTGTTTGTATTTCTCAAATGATTCACAAGGCAAAAACATTTACAAACAATGACCTAGAGAATATTATCCAAATTTAATCTTTTTAAGATGTAGGTACTATATCTAAAAATGTCTTCAACGCAACGAAAAGTTATTTTCGCTATCTTTCTTGCCAAGAGCTCTTGAATGTTATAAAGAATGACTGAGAAATGCTTTTTGCCTTTAGATAGTCCTTAGCTGTGAGTTTTGCATACTTTTCATAAGATAAATACTTTCTGGGCACTCCAGAGCGCACAGAATACCCTACAATTCGATGGCTTTTGTGGTAAATCATAAATTAAGCCCCCAACATTAGGAACATCTGCTCTGAACCCTTTGAGTGGGGTAATAAGGTATTAAGCATATACGGTAATGGAGAATTGTGCACAGTGGTGGATGAAAACTCGAGATCGCTGGAAAAAGCAACTGTCTAGCTATTTTTTCATATTTATCGAGCCTTCATTATTTTAAATAATACTTGGGCTAGAAGGAGTGGACTATGAATTGCATTTTCTCTTCGAAAATAAACTCCGTTAATTTTCTTGAGATGATTTCGTGTATTTCAGCCTTACCACTTGATTTATCTACCCCTTCATTGAAAGCTCATTCGGAGCAAAAAACTAGCGTGCTCGATTTCGAAACTGGAATACGTTTCCCCGCTTCCGGGAATGACCCCTGTCCATCTCACCAAACGCAAATTTTAAGCCTCAACGAATACCCAGTGGGTTAACAAAGTAAGGCTACCCTCACCCCGATGGATGCCTATCCGCAGAGTGGCACACAAAATAATAATTATAATATCTTTTATTCCACCAAAAACTTTACAATTTTAACAGAAGAAATATAAGAATACATTGGTGGAATATTGGTACCCCGAAGGAAAACCTATTGTGGGGCTTCCATCAGCTCTGAATTTACAAAACCAGAAGCTGGTTCAAATGCATGCTTTTTAATTACATTCTTCATGCAGGGGTTAATTTTTTAAAAACATTTTGAGTGTTCATGTCCTTAGGATATTAATTTGAAACTGAAAATTTAACTGTAACCGAAATATAATAATTGCTCAATAAAGTACTGAGCCACATTTTTAGCCACACACACAAAGAAACCGATCATAACAGATTCATCAAAAATCCTAGGCACATATGTTTGCATGAACACAAATAAACCAACTTTGAGATCATTTTGCAGCATGTTTTTGAGCAAAAATTCAACTTCCTCACACATAAGATACAAGCCATTTTTTACGTAACAAACTTTGTCTTACAGCTTAGCAAACTTATAGCTTAGCCATCTCATTTGATTGCAAACGAAATAATGTCCCCAAATATTGGCAGGAGTGTCGGAAATTTTCGTCATTTGACTTTGGTATTTCAAAGTCTCAACTATCACGGAAACTATTATCACAGTCACATGATGATGGCTAAGTGAACTGAAACGCGCTGTGATGGTAAAGTTTTTTTCATCGAAAAGTACAATTTCATTTTCCTTCATAAAAAGTGCTATTTCTTTGGAAACCTTCCACCACTCATCACCTGAGACCGTCAATTTTAATATAAAACCGGACCATTGTGTCCTGATTGCCTCAGTCGCCATTTTTTGCACCGGCGACGCATCACCAGTCTACCCGTCCGCACATTATTGCTCGTCCTTTTGTCACGAGAAACGAAAAGAGAGACCGCGAAAGAAAGAGAGACTTTCGTACCCCCCGTTCCATCCGCGTGATTCATAACCGGCCCCCTTCCACCGTCACCAGCACACTCCCGGCGCTACCCGCTCCACCGCCCCCGCCGAGGGCGGAGGAGGAGGCCGCGCCGCCGCCGAAGAAGGCCTCCGCGTCGCACCCCAGGCGGGTCCTCGACGGCAGACGCGAGCGGAGGCGGCAGGAATGGGCGGCCAAGAAGTGGCGCGGGGGCGTGGCGCGGAGGGCGGCCAAGGGTCCCAGCACTGCGGCAGCGGCGGCGGCGGCAATGGGTCCCTTCGGGGGCAGGAAGAGGCACCGGCACGAAGTGGAGGACGGAGCGGAGGCGGCAGGGGAGGCGGACGACGGGAGCGGAGGCGACAGTTGCTGGGGCGGCAAGGGTGCGGGGGACGAGGGCCTCGGGGGCGGTGGCGGTGGAGGCGGCATGTACGGTGGCGGTGGCGTCGGAGGCTGGTCGGCGGACGGCGAGGAGGGTCCAGGGGGGCGGTGGACTTCTGCCAAGCGGCGGAAGGGTCGGAAGAGCGTGGCCGGTCGGGAGGGCCGTCGCGGTTCCTTGAGGGGCGGAGACGGCGAGGAGGTGGACGAGGAGGGATTGGAGGACATGCAGGGGGCCAAGAGCTCCATCGCCGAGGGACTGGACCTCGGATCCACCGGCCTCCCTTCGTTGACAGCCACCGCGGCTCAGGTAGTGAGTCCATACGCGTGGTAAAAGGGGCGAGCCCGAATTACAAACGGGGAGCCCACGTCGATCACCGCCGGATCAAGGTCGCGGAAACGAACGAGGATGTCGTTCGTTCACGATTCTCGCTACTTTTCACGCGAATGACGGCTGAGGTAAACACTTGTCTCCCGTATCTTAAGCGGGGAACTCAATCCAACTACCGCCCTAAAGTCACTGGAAAGAGTGTGATGTCATTCGTTCGCAATTCTCACTCTTGTTCATGCGAATGGTATTGAGGTGGACTTTACCTCCCAAATTTCCAAATGGATGACCATTCGACGGTAATTAAACTCGTTATTGGTTAATTGTTAATGTTTAAAGCTCAACGTTATCCTCAGGTTTTCGCAGCGCTCCACACTTCCTAGCTGTTAATTTCTTTTCACCCAGAAGGCCTCATCAAGATTGCTAGTGGCTAAAATCTGTCATTTATCAGACTAAGGAGAACTCCAAAAGCCATCAGCTGCTATGTGTATGGCTCATTCATCGTTCTCTATGCACAACGCTCGAAACCATTTACGTATCTGACGACTTACGCTACGTTTTAATGCATCCTTTTTGCGTTTAGTTTCAGAAGCCTGCTTAGCCAATCAGAAGCGAGGTTGCAGGCCGCGTTGCCGTCGACGTTTCTCATCTCACAACTTTCAACACAGGGTGCTTTGCGACTGCTATTTATAAGTTTTTTAAGAGCCATTTTCGTCATTTTGAAGCGATAATTTTGATCCTGAGTCCAAGGGCACAGATTGCTGTCGTTTTCTGTTTTCAACTTTCGGCGTAGAAACGAGGTCTGTAAGTGACGTAAGCCGTTGTTGCAAACGCAACGCAAACCCAGATACTTGGATTTGTAGCTTTCGGTGCGCATAAACTCCCGACTTTCCAGGGAGCCCTCACCAAATGCAGACCAAAGGGAAACGGGTGGCATGCTGCTCTTTCGCAGGTCATGTCACATGCTGTCGTTTGCACGAGCAACAGCTGATAATCCATCATACGCTTAAATGTCTGAAAACGTGCAATATGGCTCAGTTTGGGACGAGGAAGGGTGAGCTTATCTAGTGCCTGAAAAGGTGGTGTTTGAAAGGTAATGGGATAATTCTCAACGCTTCCACACAAGTACGATGCATATTTTATTTGAACTCAAATCTGGTGGCTGATTCAAATGCTCTACCATATATTACGTGACATTGCTGAGATAGGTCCAAAATGAGATGCTCCCTAGAAGATAAAGAATACATATTAAAACATTGGAAAGTACCTTAAACTCCAATTATTCTATGACTACATTTTTTCAATAAAACACAATGGTGCCAATATTTTAATAGAATTTCAGAAAACATTACCATTGTAGCCGCCCTAGGGCATAACACCCAAAGGAAATAGAAACATCGGAATACTATGGAAAGAGATGGGTTCCGGAAACCATCAACTAGGACCTAATCTTTGAAGTAAAGAAGAAGAACATATCAAATGTTTATACGTTAAGCAAAAGCAAACGATCCAAAGAGTCTCTAGCTAGTATATAGGACACTTCCTTTGCCCTGTCGCTGAGCGCATAAGCAGTCGAGGAACCGAAAAAGCAGAGAAAAGCGAGTAATCACGCGCTGCTGTAAACTCCGTGTACAGATGCAATTGCACACCGCAGTGGAGCAAGATCAAGGGTATCGTATGCAGAGTTTTAGGTAGCTGCTTTTAGGATTTAATTAAGAATAAGTTTTCTTTGTCAACATTGCTTTCTTGAGAGCAACACACAATCCCCGGAAAGGGAGCATTGTATTCAGTATCATGTCTCAAAGGCCACAAATTCATTGGCCTTGCGAGTAAGAAAGTAGGGCATGCCGATTGTATTGTTTTCTCGGAAATAATCCTGGCCTTGCTCCGGTATTTTCTCGCGTTCAGGCTTCCCCACTTTTTAAGCTGTTCGCATCCAAATGTTTTCATAGCAACTGATATCTTTCCTAGCGCTTTGATACATCGAGGAAGTAAACGACGCGATCACCTTACATGTGAAGTTTAATCAAATGCAAGAATCCTCATGAACATTAACCTAATTTTTTAGCTACAAGTTGGTAGTTTTAGTCCAATATTTTCTGACAACTAGTTTACTTGATTCCAATGGATTAGTTCTTCCCTAAATGATCAATATAGTGGAGGCATTGCAAAGTAGGATCTTAGTTAAAGCTATTTTTGCTCTCGCATTCCTTGTGATACTTTAAAAATCAATTAAATTCTCTGCTTATAATAGCGTCATTTCCTGATAATCACCGTTCATTTTGTTTTTATCTCAACGGGAACATAAATATTTAAGCAGAAGCTCTTCTTTTACGCATTACACTTTTGTTTTCAAGGTACACCTAAGTACATTTTTCTACAGCGTATCGTTTAGGGGACTCGTAATTGTTCAATGATTACTTAAATTGTCCTACTCCTGCTAACTAGTGTTACTTATTGGTTTTGTTCATTTTTATCATTAGCTTAGCCACATCCATGACCCGGAGAGCCTTAAAAAAAATTTCATATTGAATTGAAAATCCAGACGTTTCTATGCACATAATTCTTCGAAGAGGTTCATTCCTTCAATTTAACCCACGCAGAACGCTAACGTTCGTTGGCCGTCCTTTACATTTACGTTGCATGTACGTTGCAATAGAACGTTCGGAGATCGTTCGCTGACCATCCTTTATATTTACGCTGCAACAGAACGTTCGGGGAACGTTCGCTGGCCGTCCCTGATATTTACGTTGCATGTACGTTGCAATAGAATGTTCTCTGGCTTGCAAACGAATCGGAGAGACTTTAGTTCAGCCAGTAAACACTTCACTGAGAGTTTTGCGTAATAAATTTCGATTATAATTCATATTATTTCTGTGTTTATTGGTAAATTCAGCAATTTTCTACTTTCCACAGTTATTTGCGGATATGAAGACTCTTTTTCAGCCCTAGCTTGGTAGAATGACTCAGTTTTGTACTCAGTAAATTGAGATAAAGATGAGCTTTCTTATTCCGTTACGAAGAGATGTTACTTTTAGATGCATCTACCAAAGAACTTTGTCTATTCTGTACCCCTGATCATCGTGAAAACCTTATATTTAGTGTACTCTGGGTGAACATATTTTTTTTACCAAAAACGATGATTTTTCCATGCCATCTATAGGTACTTTCTTCATTATTTTGATTATATATTGTTTTGTACGGTTTTCTTTCCCGTCAGCTCATCGTGTATGTTACGTCACCCTTTCCTTTCACCCAATCTATTTTTCTTTCATCATTAATTCATTTGAATCATCTACGTTTTAATTCACAATAACATCGGTTGGAGGTAGTTAGCAAGTGCACGTAATGTTTGCAGTCACGAGGGAAGGGGAAATAAGTTCTTTTCCTCTGTTCTCCCAAAGCACCACCGGGGCGGAGTGGGTTAAGGCGCTGGTCGGAGGGTTGGAGCATGGCCATGGATATAAAGGTTCAGACAACTCGCGGCGACGGCCATTTTGTGGCCCCGAGCAGAAAGCTTTTACTGTCAATACGACTACACACGCATGTTACGACTGTCAATACGACTACACACGCACGCACACTACGCATGATAACCACCTCCTTTACTTGCAATGAAAAAGTTTCCGTAAAAATGCGTCAGTAGGCTCTATAACATGTAGATTTTAATATTATCTATAATCTATCCATGGCCTTGGGTTGGAGAAGAGTACGAGTAAAGACCATAGGTTCGCGGCTCCCCAACACCGTATTTTTTTCGGTCGAATATTCGGTCGTTTCTAAGATTGCCTATAGACATCCTATTTTCGTCGATACGGCAACATGTTCATCATTGCTTAGCGACGTTTACGCTACTTTTTCCGAGTTATTTATAAGGGTGTTTTATTACATAAGTCAGTTTTAGTTTAGTTTCAAGCGTTTCAAGGCAGGAATTTTTACTTGAGACGTTCGGGCGGAGCCACATTGCAACCAAATGGGAACGTGGACGGCGCGAACGTCCACGCAACGTTCCGGTCGGGTGACATGGGAACCATACGGGAACGTTCTTGCGGTTAATTTCCGTAACATTTCGTCGGTTCGAAACGAACGTTCGCGTAACGTTCCTCGAACGTTTGTGTTTTGTGTTTGAAACAATTCACTTCTTCTCCAGCAAAATTAGCATTTTTCAACTTAGTCAGCAAGAAATAAGAATCAAATCCCAGCCAAGTCAGACAGTAAATAGCATGAAAGTATTTTAACAGTTGATCTTCTTGCTTTATTTGTTCCAAACTCTGATCTCAGACTTGATACCATTGACATAGCACATACGAAGCGGTGAGTATTGAGGAAGATGAGCTAACTGAAAATCATATTCTTTTGAAATCAGAAATAAGCTTAATCCTTTACAATATTTTAACTGTCGTCTGTTGTCGGCGTTGATTCACTGCAACCTTGGTGAAGACGCGCGAGTGCTGGGGTTGCATGGTTCTTTGGCATGATCAATTTTGTGGTTTGGAGGTAATAGTTATGTGGCACTACATGGCGATGGAATGTGCTTTAGCGGTGAAACAGAGTTCTTACTCAAACATTTACACATCGGTGAGTATTTTGTCTCACTAGGCAAATATACCTACCGTTCTGTGAGTAAATGTACCGGACACATGATTCAAATGCATGCTTCTGTTTCCGAAAACATGTAATTTTATTCGGAGTAAATGCGGGTCTCAGCTTAAAGGGTATTTGAATACGCACATAATTCAATACGAAGGGCATTAATCAATGGAAGATTTATTTGGCCTCACACACTACCCTCGTGTAGGAAAACGATTTTGCTTTTCGCTTTACTCCGCGACCTGATCGATTTGCATCCCATATAAGCATGGATTCGCAGCTTTGAGCCACTTATAATAAGTTATAATGGCTAAAATATGGAAGTTTATACTGTAACTGCACAATACATGTGAATGGTTCCATCTCTTTCACTTGCACTTCACGATCGGCATACAAATTTGAAGAAATTGATCAATGATAACAGCCATGAACGAATGTACGCCACCAATTATTCATAGTCATTCGGCAAAAATGTGTACATCGCTCGTGATGAATAATGGGAAAAAAATGCAGTTAGCTCTAAGTGCAACTGAAATTTTAACCATACATGGTTTCTCATCCAAAATTGTTATCTTAATCGATATATTTATACACTGGAAGTTTATTTGAAAGAGGTATATTAAGAAGTTTTTGTATAATTCATTTGAATCCGATGGAAGAATATTCAACTATATGCTGTCCTCCTTACCCTGTACCAATTTTGGTGCGATTAGCATTCAAGCACCGAAACAGTGCACAGTGTGCCTACCAACTTGAAGTCATGTTTTCCAAATGTTTTTCCCATAAAAAGTTTCTTGGTTAAACACGTCGTTTTTGCATACCCAAAAATGGGTAAAACGGGATTTCTACTACTCATGGAATTTAAAATATATTAGAAACTTCAACATCACCACTCTTTGATGAGGATTACAGTCCATTTTCCATCCGGACAGGAAAGTATGAATGCTCACTCCGCCAAATCGTGATAATCTAAGTGCAGCGAGGGAATTTTCTCTATGGTGCTCGAAAGAATTTTATATTTTCATCAAACATTGAAAATGTGTTTTCATTGATTAAAAGTTATGCGATATGTTGGTTTTTGTTGGCAAAGCACACAACATGGGTCTTGGCATTGTTCTCATGTGTTAGTATAATTAATTTAAGATAATTGGTAAGAAAATCTATTTCTTTGTTCGTATTTTAATATGAATGCATGACTGTCACCATCTTGTATCAATTTTCACCAGGTAGTATATTAATCGTGGTGTGCAATATCTAAAAATGTATTGTAAATATATTTTAGGAGGAAAATAGAACATTTTCTATTATTTGTTGTCTTTTATGTCTAATAATTTTCAATTTAAGATAAGTCAATTCGTTTAATGCAGGTTATGCTGACTTTCCAATCAGACTTCACATCGCGAAGTGATTGATTGACAATAACCAAAGTAAAGCAAATAAATTTTTACTTCTCAATGATAGCTCTCATTTTGCTTAATGTGTATTTTATACACTTATTCATAAACCTATGGCTTTGATAAGTCACTCTGTAGTCTGCACTAATCAGTATCTGAACTACTCCAGTATAAAAATATTTGCATTTATTTAAAACGTGAGATGTCGTCAAACAACTTGCTCGAAACTAGGATGCAGAGGTATCGTTTACGATCTAATATTGTTTTTCCAATATTTCAGGTTCTCTCCCTTGGAGCCGATGTTCTCCCTGAGTACAAGTTACAATCACCTCGAATACATAAATGGACCATCCTCCACTACTCCCCCTTCAAAGCTGTCTGGGACTGGATCATACTACTGCTTGTCATGTACACAGCAATCGTCACGCCGTATGTGGCAGCCTTTCTGCTCGGAGAAGCAGACTTCAATAGCCCCAAGTCAAATGATGACCCGATTGTCATCATCGACCTCATCGGTAAGGTATTACGGGTCGGCTTTAGTGGAAGGCGACTCGATATTTTTAAACTTAACCCTTTAAACTCGTAAAATAATGTAAAATTATCTTTTACACTATTCCCTCTATTTTTTTATATGGGATATGTCATTTCCAAGCAATACATTATTCTATAAATACTTTTTTTATTCAAAACCGATATCTACCTTTTCTGAAAAAGTGCTTTCAATTTGAATCAACAGCATTCTTGAATGCCAAAGCCTATTTTACGTCATTAATGATTCTAATAATCTTAACACACCGTGTCTGAGATCGAAAGATATTTTTCTGTAAATATATTATATTTTTGCTTTTTATCGCCGTTAAAAAATTAATAGAAATTACTTGCAAAAAAATCAGTTCAGAAAAGTTGAATTCCGCATGCCACGGCACCAAATTTATAAAATCGCCCCGGAAGAATCTGTTACTGGCTAAAAATAATTGGCTTAGTAATTATAATTGGTAATAAGTTTTTATGCAATAATTAATATAAATAATACATGGAAAAGTTTCGAACAAAGTTGAAAATCTCATAGTCTTCTCGCGATGCTGATAAAACTAATATAACTTCTTATAATTTTATCCCAATGGCATGTAAGCATATTCTTACAATTTTAAAAAGAAAAGATAATGATAACAGTTCTGAGAGTTAAATTCCCCCTCTTTTCTCTGTCATTAATTAGAAATTCGGTGTTAATTGATATCAATCCCGACGGTAACCGCTAGAGTCATTAATAACTCTAGTGGGATGGAGTGTAAACCTAAGTGCGGCAAACCTGTGTAGAAAGAAAAAAATTCTTAGGTAGTTAAAAGGAGGGATAAATTTACACTAACATTTAAATGTAGGCAAATGAATAAAATATCAATATAGAAAATATTTAATTGCATATTTGAAACTGAATCGCATTCCTCAAATTCAAAGGAATACATCAATAGAATTTCCTAATTGTGAATGAGAAGCAGTAACTTTGTAATTCCACATGTATTTATTGGAAACGACGTAGCACGTCATCGTCAGGTATCACCTAGGTCGTTTCCAATAAATACATGTGGAATTACAAAGTTATTGCTTCTCATTCATAAATTCCATAAAGTTACGCCTGAGACAACGGAGAATTTCCTAAATTCAATTGAATTCCTCATATTCAGTTGGAAATTTCAGTAGAATAGAATTTTCCCAATTCAAATTTTCAATTGAATTGGGAAATTATTTCCAATAGAGTATGTATTTGCAAGGGTGTACAGATTTTTAAGGATTACTTGGTCACTTTTAATGCAAATCTTACTACAATTTGTGAATCTAAGAACAAATGTGAAACTTAAGGCTCCGGTGGCATAAGACACTTCATCAGGAACAATGTGGACTATGGGGAACAGAAACTGTCTAAAAAATTTTTATGCCTCATTTTTTGGCATATGCCGCCTCATTATTCCACAATACCCACATCATCTTTCCTCTTCGTCCATATCGCCATATGGACTTTTGATGTGGAACCTTTTGACTTGGGATTACACTTACAAATTCAATTTTGGACAAATATACTTTCACAGGGGAGAGAAAATGCATAGTGACAGAGCTAAAACAAGTTATTTTTCCAAAATAATTTAAGAATGATTATTCTTATAGAATTTATGTACAAACGCATGACATCGTTGATACGGTGACTTAGTTCTTCCTGCTGATGACATACATATTGCGGCAAGTGAAAGTAAGAAGATTCTTCATGAAGAATATCCATGGGCTTCCTTAGAAAAATAAAACGCAGAAAGACGCACCACTTATCCTAGAGTGGGAAAAAGTTGATTCTAGGCTATATCCGTTTAGGTCTAATGAATTAGGAATTTAAAATTTTTCAAAATAAACATTTCAGCAAATCTTCCGTTGCATAAAAGTTTCTTCAAAACAATTATGAACGGTCACTTATATCTCTTTACATTAGCTAATGTGCAGTTAGTAACACGCAAACAATATGCAGGTGTTCTTTAGAGTTATATTGACCAATAAACATCTTCCCCTTCTTTTCAAAGATTTTATATTCTGAATAAAATTAACTGAGGCAGGCGAGATGTAGTGGAATGACATCCTGATTTAATGAAAAAGAAAGATGGCACTTTTTCCACAAATTTATTGATTGATTTACGACTCGTTTCGACCGTTAGGTCATTTTCAAGTACACTGAGTAATTGTTGAATTCAGGAGCTGTATTTATACAGGTCGGATGAGTGGGGGTGGGAAGTGGAAAAGGAAGGATGAGGAAGGAGGGGGGAGATGTGTCATGTGGTGGTGCACTTGGGGAATGGGATGGCAAGGAGTGGGGAGTGGCCCATGAATGTTTGTTCATTCATTAAGTAAGCGTCTCCTTCTTGCACAATTTCCAATTTTTCCCGGTTGAAGGAACACAAAAAATGCTGGGAGAAAGGAGATACCACCTCTCTCGTGGCGAAAAATCTCCTTGAAGAGAAACATTCGTTTGATTTTGACCCGGAGATCGCCCCCGTGGAGAGGAAAGGCCGAAGACTCGACGCTTTGGAAAAATTGAAAATTGTGCAAGAAGGAGACGTTTACTTAATGAATGAACAAACATTCATGGGCCACTCACCACTCCTTGCCATCCCATGCCCCAAGTGCACCACCACAGGACACATCTCCCCCCCCCCCTTCCTCATCCTTCCTTTTCCACTTCCCACCCCCACTCATCCGACCTGTATAAATACAGCTCCTGATTGCAACAATTACTCAGTGTACTTGAAAATGACCTAACGGTCGAAACGCGTCGTACATCAATCAATATATTTGTGGAAAAAGTGCCATCTCTCTTTTTCATTAAATTTTATATTCTCTTTTAATTATTAGATATCGGTAATACTTCACCAAAAAGTAACTTTAAGGGGAAATGTATGGTTTTAAATCATAATTTGCTGATCAAGTATATTGGTGCCGTCAAATATTTATGACCCAATCATTTATCTTTGGAAATATTGGAGTCATTTTGGAATATCATGCTGGTCACAGATTTAAGTTCAAGATTACTTATTAGTTTATAATTGCCAAATCATCCCTAAAGGGTTTACCATCTTTTTTACTGAAGCTCGAATTTTTTATCGCGTTGATTCAAAAATGTTTGTACAGAATTTCAGTTAACGATTAAGTATGTAGCTCGTGATTCACCCAAATATTGGCTTTTAAGGCGTTGGAGGAAAACGAATATACAATCCAATAGGGTAATTTACTAGTGACTTTTCAGATATGTCGTTGATTAATAACTTCAGGAATGTTCTCTCCGCTGCGACAGGGAACGATTAGATTTGCCCACTTTAGAAGGGACAAATTTGTTGCCGCATTAAAAGGTGTCGAACGCTTTCCCTCTTGCGTGTCCTATCTTGAAGGACAGTCACGTACGGAACACATTTCCGTGCACCAGCATGCGTCAACATTTTTATGTCATTCTGTAAAAAAAATTCAACTCCAAGCGCCTGCGTCAGCAGGCCAAATTTCACCAGCGAAAAATCCTTGGAAAACAAATTTTTAATGCTACTTGTCATGCTTTCTGAGGAAATTCTATCACAAATGGAGTCACTCAGTGGTCGTGCTAAGTCCCTTCCGTTCGTCCACGATGGCACGCAATATATAGTCTCTCGCCGCGCATTTTCCAATGCTGTTAATGGCGCATTGGATCATCTCTCGATATCCTAGTGTGTTTTACGAGAATTATATGCTGAAAAGATGAGAGATACAGGAGAGAATACTGGATAAAAATACAAGCAAGGCACAGGCATATGAGATGAATTTTTTTAGCAGGGTTGGAAAAAACTAGAATGGGTAAGATGAGAAATTAGGACATTAGAGAGATGGTAAAGGAGGAGCCATTACAGGAGAGGATGTAGATGGTAAGGGACAAGTGGTTTGCAAACATGACAAGAAAGGGAGCAGACAAAGTGCCGAGAAGAGTAGGTTTATGAAATGGAAATACAGGGTATAAGACCAAGAGGAAAAAATCAAGCATCTACCGCAATGTAACATGAAATTAATAATATTTATTGCCCTTAAACGCATAGTTAAAATAAAAAAAACAAATCATAAAAAGGGAAGGAGCTTTATGTTAACCCCAAGGCTGCCTGTAGATTGCCTCCAGAAAAAATATCAGTATTGAGAAAAATAGTTAATTTTATTATTGACTTATAATATGTTTAAAAATATTTTAAACGCATAAATATAATGACCACATTATTTATATTGTACAGGGGAAGACTATTCAAGTTATCCTTGGTAAATTACCACAGTTGAACATGCTTTAAAAAAGTTTCATTTTATCAATTAATGTAATAGTCAGTGATAATAAAATACCTTAGACCCCATATAGACAAAAACACCGTTTGTACAGTGTAATTTTTGGCTTTGCCAAAACATAAGAAAGATTACATCGTAGGGCATAAAGTGGATATATTATATGACATAACTTAAGATATATTTCTACCGCGGCGTTAGAACAATCTTAAGACCTTGAATGTGTACATACAGTATGCCTATGAGGAAATATCCGCAGGTTTAGGAAAATGGAAGAGAAAGTTTATGAAAACCTTTTCGAGCCATAATTCTGACAAAACCTTTCAGAGAAGTTTAGGCACTTTTATAATACAAAGGGTTAGATGGCCAAAAGTAGTGGAGAGAAACATGCAGAAAAGAGAGAAGGATTTAATCAGGGTGACAACGTAGAGGCGTTGGATAACTGAATTGGATTTGATGATGATGATGATGGGTTACTGCGGAAGATAAAGGAGGAGAAGAGGAATTTTGGAACAGATTAGGGTATGCAGACGCTATGGAGAACTTATTAAAGACTGCATGGCGGGCAAATATATTGCCCTGAGTAGGAAAGTTAACCCTGGGGTGGGGAAGTCATGGTAGGGTTAATCCAAGTACTGGCCGATCAATGTGTAGAATACAGTGTATGGCTCTTGCAAAAGTTCCTGGACCAGACCTGCACGGCGAGGAGGGGAGGAAACAGTGGAGGGGGTGAAGGGATAGGACGGAAGAGGAAGAGAGGTAGGCTACGAGAAGGAGGGAAGCAGGGGAACCTAATTTAGGAATTTGAAAGTTCCGTAGTCCATGTCCCAAAATCGTCCACTGCGCAGCGTCAGGTACGTTTGCGAGAGCTATACTGTATAACCCCAAGTTATAAAACTTTGTGCGCTTTTTCTGTATCTCATGATATACTCGTACATCTGTGTATCTGCATCGGTTTTGAATGGGCATAATGGAATGAACGTTGTGTTTTGCGGAAATTAGGCCTTTTATCAACAGAAAAATATCGTCAAAAGATAAATCTAGACTTAATGGTCGAAACATTCTTTCGCAGCCTTAACAAAAAATTTGCTCATTTTCCAAAAGAAATTTCGTGCCAACATGCGTCCTGGGGTGCGATACTATAATTCACCGATTTTTTAATGACCACAATAGGTTAATAATCAGCCTTTTAAAAAGTAGGCCTTGTGGGGTGGAGTATTTTAAAATTTTAATCCAAAACTGAGACCATATATTGAGGAATTGGGACTCAGTTGAGAACATCGATTCGGATAAATCCAATCCTGGATGGTCCAAAACAGATCAATCCGGAAGAATTGGCGAGAAATGACCGTTTTCGGAAATGGCCACTACGTTAACTCATCAGTAATTTATCCACCGCGGGATGGACTGTCGATAGCAGTCATTTGTGACGGCCCACGCACTCCTATAGTCAGCTTTTCACGATTGCACACGCAGCACATAATTATAAATTCAAATAGGATATCGTCCTGCATCCCTTGGGCCGGGTTTTAAAGCCCTCACATCCCGGATTGGAGCTGCTGCGAGCCGTGTGATGGCGACCGCTGCCGTATTAGGGCGCTCTGCGTTTTAAGGCTGGAATAAAATAATAATGCGGTCCAATGTTTGCCTCCTCTCAGTCCCGGGACCGACCGCGATCCGCCCCTCTGCCGTGTATCCTTCAGAGCTATTATGTGAAACGTGACCGTAATTATGGCTGGCCTCATTTATTTCCGAATGCGGTAACTATGTACTGAACCACATGTACCAAGCACCCACGTATACATGTGGTGGGTATATAGCTGACACTGCTGATGCATAGTATTAATTGACTATAAGTTGGGGTGGTAGATCGTAACCGTGGTTGATTTTCTTTTACCGCCTGGCCGCATTAGCTGTCTACTTAGTGACACTATTAAAGGTCGATGTAACGTGCAATTATGTAGGTACACTAGTTAATTCGTAATCGGAACCCAAACTCGAGTCGACAGAATTTTTGCGCCGAACGCAGTGCTTTTTTTTCTTTTTCGTTTCGGTCAGCTTTGGACCACATTAATTCGAATCAGTATTTTCCACCCTTGATTTTAACCCAATACTCCTTCGTTCTCTCACTCTGCGCTATTCTACTTTCCTCTGCCAATTGCGTGTTTGGGCCCCATTGTTCTTTTTATCTCGGTTGACGCTAGTCTCATTTTGAACTTATAAACCATGGTTTATAAGTTCAAAATGAGCTCCAAGCCCGACCCTAAAAACCTTTGTGTCGCTTGGGTTACTCTTGGGACAGCTGTTTGATTTCCGCTTATGAAGCAAATTTTGTGATATACTTAGCTATAGCTTTTGAGACAAGAATGGTTGTGAGGGTAGTAGGCATAAGGCGACCAATAACTGAGGTCATATGTGCTATATCAGATAGGAAGATGGTACGGTCGCTTTTGCTTACCACCTGGTCACATGAGGTGTTTAGGAGCACTTTGTTGTACGAGTTTAAAATGAACTAAGAGCCCGGCCTTGAAAACCTGTGAGTCGTTTTGGAAAATCTTTGGCCAGCTTTTTGAATTCCGTTTTGTGATGTTTGGCATGTTTGTAGTGGTAGTAGTTATTAGGAGACCGATAACAGTAGTTATATGCGCAGTAAAATAAGTGTAGGCGTTATGGTAGAGTTAAGATTTTTAGAGAAAGAAAAAAGGTAGAGAAATCCTTAGTCATCTTTAGCTAACTATAATTGATAGCCACGTCTGTATCTTCAGTTTCACCCCCGTCAATTAGGACGTAGTACCTTCTTCACCGTATATATATAGAAAGTGGAGAGCATATATGCTCTCCACTTTCTGCTATAGAAAAATAAATGTTCCATTGAAAAGTTTCTGTCTGTTACAGGATAAAAAACCGGTGCCATTGCCACGGCACAGTCTAAACTACTGTTTGTTTAGATTGTGGCCACGGTAAGTCCATACGTCAATCGTCACCACGCCAGCTTCATACTCAGATGAGCAATGAAATCCTCTCAACTATCGACTATATGTTTAATAAGTTCAATTTTATTTGATTTCCATTTTCATCATCTGTTAGGTCATAGAGTTATGACTATACACTCTAAGCGTTTGGTCATAGTTGTATAGTTTTAAAGAGCCTATAGATCGCCCAGGAGAGGAGATATAGTGACAATTGAAATTTGATTCCTTGTTGTACATATATTTATCCACAATGGCATCAAAAGTAATGGGCGACATAATAGGATAACTAATTACTCACCTTAACCAGTTAAGTAAAGGAGAATATGCACTTTATAATTAATAATAGGACGCAATAAGAATTTACCTTATGCTCATATTATTCGTTGCCGCCATGGATAATTCATTTCTGATTTCATGTGATCATTAGCTAATGAGATATAAAAATCATTGGAATTATACTTGACAAAATAGGGGGAAACAGTGAATTTCGAGTGGAATATTTGGGGCTGAAAATATTAAAACAAAAAAAAAGGAATTTGGGGTGTTTTTGAAAAATCAAGTGAGGATTTCTTAAGCATTTGGAATTCATTCAACTCACTGTGGATATGTCACGAAAAACACCAAAAAATCGTCACATTTTCTTTTAACATGATTTGCGCTTAACGCGCTGTCTTATTTGTGGAAAATGAACATATAAAGAATTCCTGGTAAATTGTAGCTCCCGCGTAATCGTGTAATCGTTGATGACAAAGAACTGTCGTAATTAAGAAGTTCAGAAAACTGTCAGCAGAGTGCGCTAAAGACATCACCGACATGAAACTCGTTTGAAAGTGGTATCGACAATTTTAGCAGACTCGCAATGCTTTTTAAGGTGATACATTGTTTTAAAGAGTAATGTATTCCATAGAGAATTGTCTATACCAGTGGTTTGCGAACAATCATATACTACTTCTCTGAATAATGAAAAACCAGGTATTCTGTCTTGGCGAACTTGTGGGTGGCAGTCTTCAAATCGGGATGAATCCCACCAACCATTTCCTTTGTGGAAAAATGTCATAGTCATGATAAACCTTAAGGCTGCTTGAATATCATGACTCCCATAAATACTGTTGATCGAGCTATTCAGCTCATTGAAGTAAGTTCACTCATAAGTAAGTAGAAATCTTACTTTTGAATTTCGACTCTGTCTTAATGATAGAAGTTCATTTGCCGTTTTATAAATCATCTCCTGTAGTGATAGTATTTTCTTACTGCATTAATTGATATTTTGAACATATTGTAATCATATTGTTGATGATACTGGCTTATGTAGCTGTATATTTAAATAATAAATGATGTGAGTTTGTTTACATAATGCAAAGATTGTTTGCTGATACCTTCTGGGCGATTTACTCATGTGTTGATGGTTCTGGGAAATATGGCCGAAATATCACTGTCCTTTTTCACCTATAATTCGTAGTTTATTATATAATGTCATTTAGAACTTGTGACAAAAACCCTGTTTGTATATGTTTTTAGGCCTGGATTGGCTAATAATTCTTGATGTAAATTTATCTCTATGCTCAGCAATGTTCAGAGATAACCTCATATTTTTGCTTACATTAACAGTTGAGCGGCATGCTTTGAGTGTTGGGGATGTTTTAAAAAATTTAGGCCTGAGTGAATAAAAGTCATGCAAACCTGGTCTTTATCTTTGAGCCAATTCAAAAATCAGTTTGTTTCATTTGTCAGTTAGTTCAAGGGATAGTAAATTTTTCCTTTCACCTTAATATTTGACCATATAAAGTAGGATACCTAGTGTTCCTAAGAAATATTTTCTCAATCAAAGAAATTTGTGTATGATTGACAATGATTCTGCTCTATAATGTCATGTCATTGATTATCTCAATCTGTCTCTTTTACATTCTTTGGCGCATCTACATCATTGGTGCATCAATTCTGCTTCTTCTGGGCTCCACCATCTCATGGATACTGTGCACTGAATGTGTGTTGGAATATCCTCACCGGTCCCGTATTGCAAATGTGTTGTGCTTGTGTGTTTTGTGGTGTTTTGAATTATCAGTGGACGTGACCTTTGTGGTTGATATCTTAATAAATTTCCGGACAACATACGTGAACAGCAATGATGAAGTTGTGTCCCATCCAGGAAAAATAGCCGTCCACTACCTCCGCGGGTGGTTTGTCATTGATCTGGTAGCAGCCATCCCTTTTGACCTCCTACTCTTTGGTTCTGACACTGACGAGGTAGGCATAAAATCTAACATTTAACTTAGGGGACACTCCAGTGATGCCCTTTTGATGGCACTTGTCTAGCTGGGATGGCACCAATTTATTTCTCTCATGGTATAAGTACAGTAGTAATAATAGATGGCATCTATAACATTGAGTATTGACAAAGATCATTGCTAATGCATATTAAAATCCATCCAAGTGCAAGAGGGGGTGGTGAACTCATTGGCTCTTGCTCTTGGTTTGGTGCTAATGGTAGTGCGTACTTATCAGTTTCATCTCTCACAAAAAGTATATTACATGCATTTTTGGATTCACAATTGCAGAAATAAGTTGTCAAGTTGTGCTTTACTCTGATTATCTCTGAAAATATCAGTTGTTTAACACTTACAATAACTGATCAATGAGTTAATATCGCCGAAAATAGATTGTGCTCTGAGAAAATTTTTACATTGTCATTCCTTTTCATTGCAATAGTATAAAAAAGTTTTATGTGAAAATATATCGCAATGTAGATTATAATTTTACTACTATCTCTCACCATCTTGAATTCAAATAGGTAGTAGTTTTGTAGCTCAATAGTCTCTTGGTGTTTTCATATATTAATTTCTTTCTAAATATCTATGTTAGTGTACGCCCACGTTGTGTCAGAATTCGTAAAACAGTAAATAAGCCAATAAACTGAATGTTTTCCTGCATGTAAAAGTTAAAGTATTTTACTGAATTTATATGCAATTTGTAGTATACTAACCTTATATTATTCTCTATAAGATGCCTGTCTAATTTTTTGTGGTTACTTAAATCTCCTCCAGTTTCCCCTGTATGCACACTACTATTACTTTTCTAGTTCTTGATCTTGATGTCAAGGCCATCCCAATGAGGTTTAGGAATCAAAAGTTCTCTTGCTATCAGAGTGGTTTTTTGAGGGTGAGTGCATACCAATGGCACTAATAGAATTTATGTAATTCAAGCTATCCTATACATAGCAATAAAACCTGATACACCATGCTGGAAATAATATGAAATATTACTTATTGCCCTTGTGTGTTTCAATATAAATTGCTTATTCACAGCTAAATTAACCCTTCCAACCATTCTATACGTAGGTGCATATTTGCGTATTGAGCGAGCTGTATTTATGGTTTCTCTCACCAAACTCTTTCAATTTATCCCTAAAAGTGATGGGAATGAAAACCAAACCTATCATGTGTATTTGTAATGATTCACTCATCGGAAGAAAGTGTGAAATTTGCAAGTTTCAGTGTCTTTAAATTTTAGACTAGCATAGGCCTACATTACACCCGAGACTTCAGTGCACTCCACCACCACTACTGATGTACCTACAATGGTAAAGTCAGGGAATTCTCGTAAGAGTCGGGGAGAAACTGGGATAGGAAATTCTCATTATTTTTCTGCCATTACACTTATCAGCCAGTCTTTCCCACTCTATTTCACCAACTAAAACAAATGTTCATCACTGACGTATATGGAATAAGCCCCATCAATTCATGGGACATTCAGTTGTGACTCTTATTAGTTGTGAATCTTAGTTATTTAGTTGTGAATCAGATGTGCATACAATGTATCCCTTTTGCATATCCTTATTGTGATATTTGCCTAGTAGTGCTGAAATTCATGATCACAATATATTACGCTCATCCTAAAGAATCCAAGGCTATGTTGTGCGGAACATTTTACCTTGCGTTTTTTTTTTCAACTTCCAAGACTCAGGTCGAGAGGTAGCTGGAGCACACTAGCTCGTAGTAAATACATGCTTGCTGTTCCAAAAATACGAGACAATAATTATTAAAATGGCACCTAATATGAGAACGATCTCACGTGTAAACAAAATCTTACGCAAGATTATCTTCGATTCCCATACATTACATACCCCCCTTCCTGAGGCAGTAATAAGAGCCCTCCTCCCCTCACCACCTTTTGCACTTGACATAATTGTTGAATGGCCTCCTTAGCTCCCTCTCGAAGCAATTTACTCAGGTCGCAAACTACATCAAATATGATATTCCTTAATGTGATGCTGCCGTTGTTAATTGCCTCCTGTCTTTACTCGCAATGACGTGCTTATGTTTTGTTTGTTTACCCAAATGTTTTTACTTTGCAATTGATTACAATAATCTTGCAATCAAGGGGTTACATCCACGTTAATCAAATTGTTATTCCCACCATGTGATTTTGATCCAGTCCAACAACTTAGCTTTGGTTTGTATTTTTCGTGCACCTTAGTGATACCTGTGGCAGAGTTGGGACCCCCAGTGAATTGGGCATTAACTTTCCCTTTGATGCCTGTTCAATAATTCTCAACTTCCCATAACTACCACGAAGCAACTATAATTTGGATGAGAGCTTAACTTATGAAGATTTAATATATTATTTTCATTAGGATGTACTTGTAGCTTTTAATGTATTGATTTCAGCTTTTAACATTTTCTGAGTTTTGACGAAAATTTAATTCACCAGAAATAAAATATTCCAATAATAGGTGATCTTTTGGCGATTGGTTAGGTAAATTGGTAAATCCATCTGGGATATGTTAGGGAAA
Organism: Pyrrhosoma nymphula; assembly: GCA_963573305.1. Lineage (NCBI taxonomy): Eukaryota > Metazoa > Arthropoda > Insecta > Odonata > Coenagrionidae > Pyrrhosoma > Pyrrhosoma nymphula. The sequence continues at coordinate 70,125,908 of OY754331.1, forward strand.
AGTCAGGGAATTTAAAAATTGGATATTAGTAGCCACCCTGTCACTGGTAATTGCTAAAACTGATAAACGTATGTATTCTCTAACATTCAGATCTTCAATCATTGGCCCATTGGATATATATTTTTTTTGTTTCATGCTAAGGCAAAATAGTGATACTTTGATATAAGAGTCAAAATCTGGGACTAATGATTCATATTTTTCATCATTTTTAAAAGCTTTTTTAACTCTTTCAAACCTGTATTCCAACATCCATTTTCTCCTCGTGAATTTTGAACAACTGAGGCTTTCCTGAAGTTACATTATTCCAATGCTGGATAAATAATTCACAATTTGCTGTGAACTGGTGGAAAAGAACAGCCTTCTCTCAAGAGTCTGGACTGTTGAGGCATGTGAATTAATAGAAGTTGAACTGGCTTGTAACTGATAGCTCTGGGGCCAGTAACAGGAAAATCTTCATTCCGGCCATTGTGCACAAGCTTAGCTTGTGTGTGTTACCCAGTAAAATATCCTTCATGATATTTCTGTGAGGAGTTTTGTGTTTTTCCAGTTAACTTTGGAGATCGTTAGGATACTGAAACCCCCAGGGAAAAGAGAGAGTATGGAGATGGTTGGTTGGGTTAGTCCAAGTTGTGTGTGGTACTGACTGAATGAATTTTAATTGGATCATTTGACTTTCTATTTCATAAAAATTTCGAAAAAGGTTATTTGATTTCTGCAGTATAGTGAAATTTTTATGTTCAATGATAACAGATTTTAGGGAAGGTAAGAGAGCCTAAACCTCATTGACCATTTCCAAGTAAAATTAAAAGGTGCATCCTAGGCTTGTCCCTTTTCTCTATGTCGTGTCTCACTTCCAAGTATTGGATGTTGTTGCATGACTGGTTGATGTCTTGTGGCTGTATTAATGCCACCAATGTGATCCTCCTGATATTTCTTGAGTACTTTTTCCCCTCCGCATGCAATTGCGGATCGGGGATACGCAGACGACCACTCTGATTGGGCTGCTCAAAGCAGCAAGGTTGCTGAGGCTGGTAAGAGTTGCTAGGAAGATCGACAGATATTCGGAATATGGTGCTGCTGTACTTCTTCTCCTCATGGCTACCTTTGCTCTAATAGCACACTGGCTTGCCTGCATATGGTTAGTAATGTTTATACTGTAACAATATGTAATCATGGGTGTTCTCATGACGTTTTGCATTGTCAAATTTTTTTACTAATTTTATTTAGGAAAACTTTTGAAACACTTTAACTTGATACCCATAGCATAATGCAATCTGTTAACTTGCTACGCATCTGCCTTTTCTGTGGAATTCAAATATATTCAAAATTGGTTGTTATCTTCAATTGTTGTGTACGTAATTTCAACATGTGTTTAAGACATTTTCAATCGTTGTGGTTGCACAAATGATGTGGCACGCAGTTACATGCAGGGGTGCAAAGTTATACTTCAAAGAGGGTGAAATTTGCCTTGAAAAATCAATCCAGGTCAAGTCATATACGTAATGTTTTCATGGCGAATTTACCCTCTTTTGTGTCTATGAAGAGTTAATGCTCTGCAATTGTCTGTAATTATACTATGAGTTTTTCCACAAAAATGAATGAAGTAGCTTAGTAAAATTCCTAATTTGAATTTTTAATGTTTTTTTTTAATATTACATATGGTGAAATTAGATTTTTGAAGCTTCAAAGCAATGGTCAATCATACATTTTTATGCATGTATTGTGCCGTGGTAAGTGATTCAGTTTTACTCTCAATTCAAATTAGCAGGTGACTTGGTTCATTAAGAACTCTAAATTTTGAATTTCAACTAGGAGTTCTTGGTATGAAATTTTGATATCTGAGTGTTCCACTTACTTTATAAATACTGGTCTTCAGTGAAATTTTTCTGCTTTCTTGCTTTTTTTCTTTCTGTGCTTTGTTGATATCATTCAGTATAGAACAACCATTTTCCACTGAAGAAATTCTTTCGTGGTTTTCATTTATCCGAGGCCTATTAGGTTTGCAATTAGCATTTGTCAAATCAGAATGGTTTTAATGACACTATGTAATTCAGACTAGGCATATGTTGAGAGGTTTCTCATTGATGCTTCATGGTTATCAAGTTCATGGCCTGCCATCTTTTTTTTAAATTGACTGGTTGAATACTTCATGATAATGTATTCATTCAAAACTAGGAACAAAATCTTTTTTCTTCCACAAAGTGTTTTTATAAACTTAATGTCTTAAAATTCTAGCAATGAATAATATTTTGATGAGATCCTTTTTTTCAATAGATGCCCGGTTGATTTATATGAAGGCCTAGGAAATTTAAATGTACTATTGGGTGTAATTCCTGATTTTTGTCATAACAGGTTGAAGTTTAATAATACCTAAAACCAAAATTGAAATATTTTTAGATCATGCTAATTAAATATGGCTGCTTCCTTCTTGGATGATATCTAGGCCAGCCACATTATTTTTTTATTAGTTTTAAAGTTTTGACTTTCTTTTCCTCATAAGAATTCTTAGTTCATAATTTAACCAAAAGCAAAGTTTTTAGCTGATAATTTTTCTGGCTCTCCATCAAGTTTTCTGGTTCTACTTGATTGTAGACTGTCATGGCTTTAAAATTTAAAAACTGATAACTATAACCATATACTTTGGGGTCACTTAGACCTTCAGCTTCTCATTTGGCTATCAGTCCATGAGCTATTAATTGATTCTGTGAAGAAACTTGGTTTTTCTAAGATGATGCTGGGTAAATGGGAAAAAAATATTTTAATGAAGATGCTAAATATATTAGACATCAAGGAGACAAAATGTTGACCTCATTCTTAAGAATTTGGGTGGAAAGTAGCACAAAGGTAAAAAAATGGCTGGAGTGCTTACATTTTGTCTCACATGGAAGCATGGGAGAGATTTAAATCATGAGGAGAGATAGACCAAGTCTAAAGAAAAGTAAGAGGTGAATTCTAGCAATAAGGAAATAAATTCATACATTTAATCAATAGAGCAGGCATCCCTCTTAAAATGTTTAAAGTGACACAGACTGATAGACTTCCATCTCTACCTTATTTTATCTATTGCGAATGAAGTCTCTACGAAATGAAGTTTAAGCACAGCAGTTATGATAACATGTTTTACTGTTATCATGTAGGTATGTTCATGTTTTAATCTTCCTTTGTTTGGAAATAAATTTGTAAAATCATGCCCTTAGCCCTAAAATTGGTATAATAATTACTCTAGTCATTACACTAGCTGCTATATGCTTAGCACCTGGAAGCTCAAAGGGGATGATATTGTAAATCTAGTGCCACAGGGAATTCTTGGATGAAAATACTTAATATTCATAACTTCATTGGGTATTGCTTTTATATAATAACAGTTGATTCCTTTCATTAATAACTTTTGATGCTTTATAATATTTGTGAATCCTCTTGAGGTTGACTCATCATAAAGTCTCCAAAATGTTGCTACAAATAAGATTTAGGTAGGTCCTACTAGCTATTTGGGTCAGTATACTTACCAGAGTTTGAAACTACATATCCAGATAACTTGGAGATTTTAAGATTGGCGTTTTCATGTCTGTGAATGATTTTTTGTGGTATCCTTTGTGTTGAAAAAAATATGTTGGATTCTCTACGTTGGATTCTCTTTCTATGTTTTTACAATGTCATGTAACATCATGTTTCTAGATTTATTTCCTAGTGATAGTATTTTTTTAGCCCTCTCAATCCTTTTACTGCTAGGCAGTTGATCAGTCAGCGATCACTGCATGCGCAAAAAATGCCACCAGCCACTCCTATCTTCCGCATTTTACTGTCGTGATAGTTTTTATTGTCTAATATGTGTTTGTGTGCAAAACTGTTTGCTCATTTTCTTTATTCTGCATATTTATACATTTGAAGGTTTATGAAAAGTCTACCTGAAAAGATTGTTCACAATGCTTGAACTTGATTTTTCACTTGTTCTTGAAAACTTGCTGGCCCTGTTGGTGGCGGGGTAAAGTCCTCGCCTGCTAATACGAGGGTCACGGGTTTGAGTTCCACCTGGGTCAGTTTTTCACCAGCCCAGGGCATGGGTGTTTCTGTCAACTTCTGGTGGTTCAACCCCTGCGAAATCTAATGACAAGCCAATGGCTTATCAGGATTGCAGGGCCATACAGACTACCAGAATCGTTCGAGGACAAAAAAAATGGCTTGGCATTCTTCGTGCATATCGCAGTATTTGGACTGAAACTAAGAGGGTCATCATAATTTTCTACTTTGTTTCTACCATTGCATTGTTCCTTATAATGTTTTCATTTTTGACAGGTATGCAATAGGCAATGCAGAGCGACCCCACTTGAAGAGTAAAGTTGGTTGGTTAGACTTGTTAGCTAATGACACTCACCAATTTTACTACCCAAATAACACCGGAGGACCTTCCATAAGGGTAAACATTTTTATTTATTTACCCCTCATCTGTGATGCCCAAAATTCAATTTGAAATGCAAAAATTCAATGTTGAAAGTTGAGAAAGGTTTCTGAAGTACATGTATACCCATCACACCATTCCCTTTTGGGATAGGCAAAGTTAAATATTCCCCCCCCCCCCCCAATTTTCCATGCTGCCCAGTCCATTTGTTCCTCACTCCCCACTGCCTCACCATCAACCATATATATACCCGGCCACCTGTGAAATTTGTTACCTGAAGATGGCACGAAGTGTAAGTTGCTGAAACCTGGGTTGTATGTAATAAATTGTGTGGATTAAAACTAAGTTGTTTTCTATCATGAAAGTCAAAGAACTTTGTTATTGCTGTTAGGCCTAGGAAACCGGTTGCATTTTAATAATGTCCTCCATAGTACCCTATCCTTGTATACCACTTATGCTTCTCTTGCACTCATGCATTTCTTCATGCTCGCTCTCTTATTCTTAATACTTCTAATGTTCCTCCACTTTTGAGTCTGTTCAACCACATTCACCCATGACTTTCACAGTCTGCCCCTTCTTCTCACACCATGTGATCTACTCTAATATATATGTATCTGCTACGTTATTCAACTCACATCCATTCCTTTAACATGGCCAAACCAGCTAAACTCACTCATTTCATATACAGTAAAACCTCCCTATAACGAATTCACTGGGACCGGAAAAATGACTTTGTTGTACGGAGGTTCGTAAGTAAGGAGGTTATATGCGGGTAGCATAGTCTCAGGGACCGCCGAGATTTCCTGTTGCTTTCTGATCCAACTCACATTTATTTCGCAAGCTAGTTTCAGCGGACATAAAAATCATTACTGTAATGCAGTATACCGCCTTATATATGTGGTGATTGATGGGATCTGAAATTGATGGATAAACCATTAATTTATAATTTCATATTAGATTTGGCCGTGGTTTCAGTGCCACAATATCCCCAAGCCTTATATATTATTGAAATATTGGCTTTTTTCCTAACATTCCGTTTTTTGGCCAATGCGTTCTTCCATTTTATTCTCTGAAACAATACACCACCTAAAACTAATGCCTGTTCATTACGTATATTGAATACGCCTCATCATTTGGCGGAACATTCAGTTGTTTATTTTAGTCTCAGATGCTTAATGCGTCCTTTTTTCTCTTCTTATTCTTTGTTTCTACTAACTGTATTTGACTGCCGTTTTTTTATAATTTTTGGTAGATTAAGCATAGATTACCTTTTATATGAACGATATGTTATGCAGTATTGGCTTCTCATCAGAATACTGCACTCAGGCAAAGCCTCCGTGATATACAGGCAGTGACACTACCCCTCCCCCCCCCTCACTTTAATTTAGTAGGTCTACAAAAAGTGCGGGAAATGTGTTTCCTGTGTATTTCTTATGGCAAGGTTCAACAAAGTTAGGCAATTATTTCTTGTCATATGCCACATTTCAAGGGCCACTTAAGTTTCATTAAAAATATTTAAGCACTTAGAAAATATTAGTCTTATTTGAGCAGGGCTTTTAAGACAGTTATTATTCGAAAACTGCAAGAAAAATTGTTGACGCGAATTCTAATTCTACTGCGATTGAGGTAAATATATTTCCCTCACATTCTTGATCGACAAACACGTCCTGAAACCAAATTGGGTAAATTGAGGAGACAATTTGATTCAATTTTATGAAGATAATATGAGCACAAATGGATACTGATGGCTTGCAGCAGGAAGAAGACATAAAAAAGTGCACTCTGAGAGTCCGCATTGCTGGCTGAAGGTGCGCAAGCCTTGTTAAAATGTGATATGAATAAAAATTTCTATAGACTATTCCTTTGGTAATGTTTTCAAAACTACTAGGATCGTAATACTGAATTCAATACAAAGTCAACCATGTCACGCCCATGCCGCTGCGACCCATACTAACAGAGATAGATTAGTTCCACAAAATTAACAACAGCACTGTAACAAATATAGTTTCAAACAGAAATCTTCAAAAAACACTTAACCAAGGTTAAGAAAATATTGTATTCAAGTCTGACGACGATTGAACCAAGAGTAATTCTGCAGTAATCCAGCAAAGTTCGGCATTTCTGCTAGAGGCTCAAAAAATGGGGCTCTTTTTTCATCTTGCGCAAGAAACAACATTTTGGAAAAAATGATCAAAATAGTAATTACAACCATTCAACAGAAAATAAAACAGGAAACGTGTCAGCGTTTGCTTCATTAGAATCAGCCCAGACATTCTCTATGTATTCGACCTCAAACTCAGGGTCGCATAAGTTTTACGCCGAGAATAGGGATGGAAATAATGTGCTTTTTGTAGTGCTACAAACTAAGATTTTTCATCTGACAAAACGTCAAAAAGTTATAAAAGTACGACCTCACGAAAAACTAAAAGCTTTGGTTACATTATCTTGGAACCTCCTCGCCCCCCACAACATACGAACAGTTTCAGATTAAAAATTTAAAAAAATTGTGTTAGAAATCTCCTGCCAAGACCTAACATCTGGGCGTCACTGCTTTTGTTATGTTCGCTGTTGAGTGATCAGTAAGGGGGTCAACAACTTGCAACTTGATAACTTTTACGATGTGATGCGAGTGACAACTTTCGGCGGTAAATATGTAGTAAATTTTTTCATACTTTTTAACAGAAACTTATTAATACTGCTGCACATCGCAAAGTTATGAACTGAAGGAAAGAGTACAGATTTTCCATTCAGGCCATTCATTGGGATCCTACTGAGAGCAACATTTGCGATGGAAAAAATCACACGAACATTGTCACTGTGAAGAGAAACGCCGAACATTATTCCGATATTGATAGTAATATTACCTATAAATACAGGGGCAAGGGCCTAGCCATGTTGAAACACCGGTTCCCATCAGAACACCGAAGTTAAGCAGCGTTGGGCCCGGACAGTTGTTGGATGGGTGACCCTCTTCCATACTTGCACCAGGCGTGGATGGAGAGGCGATACTCCCTCCAGACCACCGGAAGGCCGGTGGGAGATATACCCAGACCGGGAGAGTTAGAGGGAGGACACCCTCCATACCTGGTACTGGGGTGAGGCAGGGGGAGGCCAACCCTCCATACCTTTACCGTGGTGCTCTTGTCCCATCTGCAAGTGGCAGACAGGCATGGGGTTGGCACAATGGACCAAGAAAGGTCTAAGTCCCCGGGCTCCTGACGAAGGACCCCCGAATAACAATATATCTACCTATAAATACAGGGAAAAATTATTTCTGGAAAAAATATTTGTTAAAAAGAGGTGACTTCCATGTTTGGTCCCACGTACGGAATTCGTTTTTACGGAGGTTTCGTAATTATAGAGGTTCATTACGGGAGGTTTTTTGCATGCATTGTGTATGGGAATGCTCTGGGGCCATGACTTCGTAATAGGGAGGTTTTACTGTACATATATCCATTACTGAAGCAGCCAACCCACATTCTTTCATTTTGATACTACATAATATAAGGTTGTCAATGGTTTACCTTTAATTGTGATTAAGGAAACTGGGCCCCAGGTTTCATAAGGGCTAAGATAAGTAATTATTCAGTAAAATGTAATTACAGTAGAAACTCCATATAACGAGTAGGGCATAAAACGAGAAGCTCGAATTTGTGAGGGATGGCAAAGAACGATTTATAACCCTATGATTTACATGTAAAACAAATTGGAATTAGCGTGGACAACAACCAGCCTCCACTGGGGTCGTTTACTATTACGAGTGGTAAATGTCTGCTTCATTCTCGGCAAATGTACACAAACTTGTGCTCTGTCATTGGAATTATATGGCTAGCAGTATTTTTTCTGCACAATTTGGCGTTCAAATGCTCATTTCGGACATTCACGGTATGCCCGTATTCACACAAATAAATTTCTCGTAAGTTCGTGCATTTCCAGTTTAATATTCCAGTGTATGACATCTAACGTGGAATTTGATGTCATCGAAAGTGAATATGATAATAAGTAATTGAAGTGTTCGAAAATATGATTTTTAATAGCTATCTCAATAGAATGTTTTTGCCACTCACCAAAACTTTCCACAATAATGGCTAAATTAGCGTTACAGTTGTAGGAATTCACTGTGGAGTGATTATTTAATCATCTTCGGTATTAACGAGAGTTCTATTTAGTGAGTGATTTTTCAGATCCCGAGAGCTCTCACTATATAGGGCTTCTACTGTATGTAGCTAGTTGGTAGTTTACTTTTACAGATTTTTACAGATTCTGGACTACTGCATTTTGTGAACTGTTTTTGCTGGTGATGGTCTCTGACTTTCGTTGAAAGCCATGACACATTCTTGTTGGATTATTAAAATAAATCAACTGCTAAAGCTATTATAAATGATTTCCTTCATCGGTTATGCATATGTTCTACCACCATTTACACATATCCAATTTTCTCATTATCCTCCCCATCCATCCTCATTACCTTGATTATAATTGTTAATTGGGACTTCAACATCTTCTTACCCTAAATATATGGTATCCTTGCCTTTTTTTATTTCCATAAAATTCTTCTCCTAACCTTCTTCCTTCCCGTGCCCAATTTGACTATTCTGTTGGGCAATTTCTTTATCTATATTAATGGAGTCATACTTCGTGAGGCTAATTGAGTGAAACCTTCAGTAAATGTCATTGTGTCGCTATACTTTGGAGAGGATCTAATGTAAATTTACTGATTAAAAGTTTGGGAAAAATTATATTATCTTTCTCTTAATATTTTTCTTGACAAATCAGATTGTGTATGCATCCTAGATTGCAATAATTTTACTTGTTTTTCATATGCACTTTATTTTCTCATTTCAGTCAAGGTATATCACTGCCCTCTACTTCACCTTCAGCAGCTTAACCTCTGTAGGATTTGGCAATGTGGCTCCTAATACGGATGCTGAAAAAATTTTTACAATATGTGTGATGTTGGTTGGATGTAAGTAGATTTTATCCTTTCAGTATTTCATTAATGTAGAAGTTATTCAAAACCTATTTAGTTGTTGGAATTTGTGCACAATAATCCCAAAGTACAGACTTTTATGGGTCCACATTATTCATGGGCCAGGTGCTATGCTTAGAGGTTGGGATTGCCCTCTTCAGACCACTGATAACTTTTAGTAATTGACTGAGCAGATTGGAGCCAAAAAGAGTTTTAAAGGTGGTCATTTTATTTTGGGAAAGGAATTTAGAGGTTATTGGGTGAGAGTTCTGCCAAAGGTAGTCTACTACAGGTTCAAAACTAGGGATGGGCTGATGCCAAAAATTCGGTTCTCAATGCCAAAAATGTCACAATACCATTAATTTTCAATACTTGATTCTTTAATGTAAGTAAATAAACTCATCTATTGATAGGAATTAGTATACCAGTGACTATATTTAACACCATTCATTCCATAAATTCAATACCTACATAATTGTATTTAAGATTGCATTAAGGTGGAGACTTGTCAACCATTTCTGTTGTCAACCAATTAGTTAAAAAGCTTGTTTGAGGACATAAACGTTTTATATAAATAGCTGAAAACTCACAAGGTACCAATATATGCCTACGCAGGTAGGTACTTTTCTTACCATGCAGAGGAAAATAAAGCACGAAAGTTCTTGAACAACTGAACTACTTGAGGTGTTTTGAATGTCATTTCATTCTAATTCCAGCTGAACTGTTATGATAAACTATATTTTCATTACTTTTCCTCATTCCTAAACTATGTGCAAAGTGAACAGTGATGGGGCATTAAATAGCATCAGGTATAAGCTAATTTTTTATGCGTTTTTGCCGTAAATGGTTTGTTTTGGCCACTATCTGTAAAATATAACTGCTCAAGGCTTGACTATTTATCAACATATGTTGAAACTTCTATTTTAAGCTTTTTAAGGGATCAACTCCTTGCACTTAAATGTGTAAAGTTGGAAAAATTTTCAAATGGAGGAAATGAAAATTATTTTAAAATTGGCCTGGGCCTAAAAAAGTGTTAAGTAATGGAAAATGTAAGATTGAGGAGGGGAAAATTGAAGTTTTGCTCTCTTTTCTCATTAGACGTTTGCATAGGTATTTTGATATAGGCATAGACATTGAATTAACAGTGTTTTGGAATTAAGTCGACTCTTGATATTTCTGATACTAATTAGAATCAAGTGTCATCGAGGGGTCGGCAGGCATCAAATCCCATCCCTTTTTTCGCGACCGGAATCACGTCATAAGCAAATTTATGGATTTCCCATAAACATAACAGAATTTTCTTTGAAATGTGATTATGTGTATGAAATTTGAGACATTTTGTAAATTTTTTAGCATATATATATATAAGTTCTAAATAATTAGTTTATATATATATATAGTGCAGAGACAGATTGGTTGCCATTTGTATGGGCAACAACATGCTTTTGCATGCGACTTGCCAAAACTTTTTAATGTATTTCAAGTGGACTTGCAGAGCCATTTACACTTGCATTTGATATCGAAAGTCGCTTGCTGCTAGTAACTTGCACAATAAACTTGCCAGAGTAAACCCACCTTTATAGTGGTAAATTTACTACCATGCAACAACAGTTTTAAAATAACTTTGCGATTTCTGCATAAAACAATGTGAATTGATAGTATGTAACACAAAAATGCTGAACATCGTTTTGTGGGTATTTGGCATATTTATGAGTGAAACCAGTAGTCATTTAAGCTGTGAAATGGTTAAATATCTGACTTATTGCAAAGTTAAAGGATTGATTACACAAAGTTAAAGCCATCCTTCTCTCTTTTATAGTGCAAATGGCTCCAGCCATTGTCTGCCTGCTCTACTAATGAATATTTGGTTCCCACTGCTTACATATTTCTGAATCAGACTGTATCATTATGATTAGCTACGCAGCGAGGGCAAGCAGGTGTGGTTTCCCCTCTGATGTAGGCAGCCCACCACACTCACCCCTCACCTTAGGCAATCTCTGGCTCAGAATGTGGACTCTTCCAGTTTAAGAAAAATTTTTAATGCATTAGTGCTGGGGTCTCCAAGCTTATCGTAATGAGGGCCACAATGGGTGCTTGAACACTTTTCAGCAGGTCGTAGTAAAAATAGTAAATAGGAAACTCGAGATATGAGTTTCATCAAAATCAGAAAATTTTATTGTTACAGAATATATGAAATTATAATATCGTATATTGATGATGACGAACACTACCAGCAAATTGTAATACATATATTCATCACAAAACTATTTATATGAAAGATGTTATTGTGTTTGTGCTATTGAAATCTTATTAAATTAAGATTTAAAGTTTGAAACACTAGTTACTTATATCCCAGCAAGGGGCAAGGGCCCAGCCACATTGACACACAGGTTCCCGTAAGATCACTGAAGTTAAGCAATGTTGGCCCCGGATGGAGGTTGGATGGGTGACCATAAGTACCTTCACTGTGGCGCTCTTGTCCCCTGTCTGCACGTGGCAGATAGGCATGCGGTTAGCACAATGGACCAAGTAGATCTAAGTGCCCGGGCTCCTATCGAAGGTCCCCCCTACAAACAATCTATCTATCTATCTACATCCCAGCAATATTACTCTAAGCATAATACCATCCAAGCAAAATCAATGTGGCAAATTTCCACATAATTCTTCTGCGGGCCGGATAAAATCATCTTGCGGGCCAGATGTGGCTACTTTGGAGACCCCTGCATTAGTTCATCATCATGGATCCTCATTTATTGTAGCCATAGAATATGTTTTTCAATTCAATGTTTTATTTGTCCAAGGATTTGCAAAACAAACATAAGACAAGTCAAAATAAAATAACTGTAGCCAGTTATACCAAAAAAAAGTTGAATGTTATGTTGAAAATGTGTGCTCTTTTTTAAATCTGTGCGTTGATAATGTTTTTTTATCAATTGATCTTTAATTTTCAGCCCTCATGTATGCCAGTATATTTGGAAATGTATCGGCCATCATTCAAAGGTTATACTCAGGAACAGCAAGGTATCACACACAAATGTTGAGAGTGCGGGAATTTATTCGGTTTCATCAAATTCCAAATCCATTGAGACAACGATTAGAGGAGTATTTCCAGGTATGATAGTTTGTCTTTTGTGTATTGTAGAAATTATACCTTGGGAGTAGGTCATTTGCTTTTGAGTTGAATTTATTGTAATGTTTTTAAGATTTTTTAAGGGAGAAGTATTCAGATATTTCTAACCTGATTTTTAAGGTCATATTTTGCCTTTAAATATTGCTATAATAATGCCAGAACTGTGTATATTGGCCATTTTATTTAAACCTGGATAAACTGAGTCAATTCATGATTTTAAAGAGAATTTCCTCAATTGCACCCATTCTTGTGTGACATTAATTAATAAAATGAGCGTTTCATAAGAATATTAAGTGACATTAATTCACTATCAAATAAATGAGTGTATTGAATTAGCATTTATATTGTTTGGTGCTTAAAGGCAATACTTGGCACAATATGATACAATAATATTAGCATATTTTTGCTTATCCTTTTCCTTTTCACTGTGATCATTTATTATATTTATGAGTGTTGGGTGAAATTTTATTGAGAGTGTTGTGCTGGTAATGGGAGCTTTTAACAGACTTACAGAAAGATCTTTAAATTGTGAGTTTTTAAAGTATGCCTTATTTTATCCTTAATTTTGCCTTACATGACAACTAAAATACACATCCTTATTCCTATGAGATTACAAAGTAATGCAAGCAATACATTACCCTCCTATCGTGGACTTCAATATCACTTTGCCTTGTTACTTCATCTGTCTGTATACTTTGTTCCTCCTAAATTCCTCAAATAGCTTCTTTTCCTCCTTTTTAGTTCCTTGTACCTATTGATTCATATATCTTTTGGTCCACCTGATTGTCAAATCCTAATAAAAAAAGTCAATTCTCAAAGGCCTCTAGTCTATTTTCATCTTCCTCTCTCATAGTCCAGGTTTCACGACTTATCTCCCTATAAAAGTTTGATATCTTCTCTGCATCTTTACTCAAGTGTCCCCATCATTAGATTTTTACTCTTTGTGTCAATTTTTTCCATTCCTATTTTCATTGTAAATAGTGCCTGGATATGTGAAGTGCTCTACCAGTTCTTACTTTTGCCCTCCTACTTTGATGATCAAATGAGCTGTCTGTTTTCTCTAGAATCTTGTTACCCTTGTCTACTTATGATTACTCTTTAATCTGTGCATTGTACACTGAATATGAGTGCAAAATTAACTGATCTCCCTTTGAATCTAATTAATTTAAATAACCCTCCTCCAATTTCCATTCCCAACCCAAGATGATCTATAAGAATCCTGCTAAAAATGCAAATTTCCATATATTGTTGAAAAACTCTTGATGCACATGAGTGAGGAAATGTAAACAATAAAAAAAGACTCATTATAATTTTTGCTACTGAAGTATAATTATGGTCTGGTGTTTTTGTTGATAGCCATTGAGTCAAGTACTGGTTTCTCAGTTTAGCTCTTTAAAATTATTCATGATCATTATTTGTCTTAACGAAAGCATGATAGAATAAAAATGCTCCAAAAGAGATAGTTCTCAATCAGTATTTTATCTTAAGTAAAGTCTAATTGGAAGTTTAAAAAAAATCTTATCCATCAAATTTATCTGATGACCACACCTTAATGTTGTGCATTATTTTATCATTGATTTTCTGAAACAAATTATTTCTTTTTGTTTTCCAAACTCCTTAAAACACATGATGATGATGATGAATTATATCACTTCATGATTATATGTTGCTTTATATTCCTGCAGCATGCTTGGACTTACACAAATGGCATCGACATGAATAGTGTGCTGAAAGGCTTCCCTGAGTGCCTTCAAGCGGACATCTGTCTCCACCTCAACCGTAACCTACTTACAAATTGCTCAGCCTTTGACGGGGCCTCTCCAGGGTGCCTAAGGTAATACTTAATAGTTAATATGTAGCAATATCAATAATGAATGATGGCAATGAAACCTGATGCTTGCCTGAAACTTGAGGGAAGATATGTATCAAAAAAAGTAGATATGCATGTAATAATAATATTATTTATCCAAATGTCATTTCGACATGATATAAAACAGGTATTATAGAAAATTGGAACAATATCTACCAATACAAAAATAACAAATTGGCCAAATATGCCCATTTCATGAAAATAGGAAATCAGGAGGTACATTCAAGATATTCACTAGCATTATCGTACAGCTTATCAGTTGGAAAAGCTTTTACCCTTTTCCTACATCAAGAGATTTTACATTGGTTCCAGAAATTTGCATAGTATCCAGGAAAAAAATTAAATAATAATTTATTTGTCTCAAGTGATTTATTGTTACCTTTTGAGCCTTTTATATCATCACCAAGGAAAAACTATTTAATATTTATTCATTAACAATAGCAAGAATTTTAATAATCAAATATGATCAGCTGAAGTGAACATCCGTGGTATACCTATCCCCGCCCATCTCACTTAATTGCCATGATCTTTTTTACTTGTATCCCCTCATGTCTCAGGGTAAGGGTTAAGTTGTCTTTTACTAGAGACACCATACAAGGCATAAGGAGGTGATTTTACAGTTAAAGTCTTCTCTTCTTAGGCAAAATGATATATATTTCTTAGACATTGCATACATTAAGCATAAGTCATTGAGACTTCCGGTCATGTGATTGTGCATACCACAGTTCTTCATAAAGCTCTATCAATGTATTTTACATGACCGTAATATTAATTGGGGAAGAAAATGGAAATGAAATTACATGTGTGATCTTTTTTGCTTTCTTCAGGTCAGTGTATCCTCTGTATGAAAGTAGTAATGAAAATTGTCTTATGTATTTATTATTGGGGTAAAATTCAACCCATGAAAATCCAAATAGCATGTTGTGTGAAGTGCAAATGTGCACATACATTAAGTACAACCATATGTTTTAATGTCGTAGCTTAAGCAGATGGGCAAAAATATTTGATCTATTAATATTTAGTGACTTGCGCTTACTAATGGTGGATTTTTCGCTGATGAGTCATCTTGGAATGTGGTTTCTTAATCACCAAATCAGTTTCACTCAGTGCTGTGGATTATAGAAGGATCTCTCCATTTAATAGCTACGTTTATGCACTAGAAAGCCTAGCTTACTGAGGGTCCCAATATTACTTTTTTATACTGCCCTAGATCCACATATTTAATGGACTTTTCACATTTTTGCTTGTTTTCAAAACTTTGCTGACTACATACTTATTTCTTGCAGGGCACTTTCAATGAAGTTCAAGACAACACATGCTCCTCCAGGTGACACGCTAGTGCACCGAGGGGATGTCCTCACATCCTTATATTTCATCTCCCGAGGATCAATAGAAATTCTAAAAGATGATATAGTTATGGCAATACTTGGTAAGTTCAATGTTAGTATGAGCCTAATGGCATGCTAGATACTTTTATTAACATTGTGTTTTAAACCTTAAATATTTCACATCTCTCTATACTAGAATTACATGTTAGATAATTTTGTGACCTACAACATTTGCTCAAACCTATCTCATTAAAATGTAAAATGGGAGTTTCTGTTATCTGCAGGAGAATTTTTATTCCCAGCTTCCATATTTGTAGCATATGTATCTTCTTTAAGTATTTTGGAGTCCCTTTCAGCTGGGATGCATCAAGCTACTCTTTGTGTATATAGCATCCTTCTTATGCTACACAGAGTCAAATTAAAGATACCACTCATTAACCCCTCAAGTAGGGATATAATATTTAAGCATTGAACTCCTCAGGGGGTATTTAAATTGATGTATAAGGAAAGTGGACGTATGCCTTACATCGAAATGCTGCTGGGACAGAAAATAGTTCACATGTACGTTGAAAAGGCTTGAGAGGTTAAAGGTATCATGATGGTTTATATACTATGCATATTCACTGAGAAAATTAATTGCTGTAATTAGCCCTAGTTGCAAATATAAAATATCTATTCCACTCAGCTTACCAAGGCATCCTCTTTGTGTGAGATACCAATATGTATGCAATTATTAAATTACATGCAACATATTTTTAAGCTCTACACTTATGAAAGATTTGCTCTTAATTGTTCCTTTTTTCCTGAATCAAAATTGTTTTCAAAGAGGAGGCTGTATTCCCTTTCTCTCTTTACCTTAAATTTCATAATCTATGTAAATCATGTCTTGTGATATACTAATTGGCCTAATTTTTTTAGTTTATTTGAGTTTTCTATAGCACTCTGAGTGGTTGCCTTGATCGTAGAGACTAAATTAGAAAGCAAAGTGTGAAGTTGTTATATTTTATATAGGCAAATGCTCACTCCTTTGATTTGATTATACTTTCAGGTAAGGATGACATTTTTGGAGAAAACCCATGTCTTCATCCAACGCTGGGGAAATCATCATGTAATGTTCGTGCCCTCACCTATTGTGACCTGCACAAGATACATCGGGATGATCTCCTTGATGTATTAGATCTATATCCTGAATTTTTTGAGTCTTTCACTCACAACTTGGAGATAACTTTCAACATGCGGGATGTAAGTTATCTTTCTTTTTTTATTGGGTTTCTACCTAAAACCTCTAAAAGGTGGTGTGGACGTGTTCTGCATTGCTTTTTCTTTCGTGTATACCATAATGTAATGAAAATGTTGGTTGTTAAAGTACTATTTACCATCCATTAAAAACTGACCTCTATTAAAAAGATAATGCTGTATTAGTAAAAGCTAGTTTGTTGGAGAAGTCATCTTCATCATGCTATAATCTAGAGTAGTTATGTTGCTGATGCCTCTACTAGATTAAAAGCATCTAAATAGAAATTTTAATCATGAGGTTAGTATTGAACTATGTATATTCAATTTACTAGAATAAAGCAGCAACTCAAATGCTCACTGTTTATGCAAGGATCTCAGAAACTGCAGAAAAGTAAAAATAAGTCTACATTATTTTATCTCCATTTAATCATGCCATTTGGTTGGCCATGTAGCTATTCATTTGGCAATTTAATAGTCGATAAGCTAGCTATGTTGCTTAACAGCTTCTCTTTTCTATAAATTGCCAATATGATGTAATAATATTTTAAAAGTTAGGTGATTGCATAGTTGAAGATCCATCATCTTAGGGCTAAGGTGATACATACATATTTCTTGGTCCTTTCATACATTGAGAAGTGAATGTTTACATCACAGTTCTTCTTAAAGATATATTAAACAATTCTTGTGAGTGTAAAGTTAGTTGGGAATGAAAATTGAAATGACATTACATGCTGATCATCTTTTTTTCCATCATTAGGCAAGTACATCCTTAGCATTAAATAAGTATTAAAATTATGTAATTTATTTTGGTGGCACAATGTAACTGATGAAAACCTTAACAGTATGTTGTGTGCAGTTAAAATATGCACTTACACATAGTTTAACCATGTGTTTCAATGTCATTGCTATAGTAGATGTACAAAAATACTTGATATTTTATGTATATGCCTTATGTCTGCACATCATGAATTTTTTTCTTCATCTTGAAATGCTCTACAAAGAAATGTAGTAAATTGCAATGTCATAATTCAACATCGAATAGTTTCACAGTAACAAGCCCGCAACTGTGTTGCATATGATAGTAACGTGTTTATGTTCAGTAAATGTAGTCATTTTAAATTAGTTCAGGATTGAGTTCTTGTTGATATCAAAAGAAAATGTAATTTGGGACCAGAGTAACTGATTATTAGGGATTTAATCAGTGATTTATTTACCATTAAATCATTTAAATTATGCAATGGAAACCCCATTACCCAATGAAGATAATTTGTCATAAAGATTTTATTAATTTGAAACCTATGCCTCAAATAAAATTGAGTAAAAAACGCCTGATGTAATGGTGGTGATGTGCATCCATATGAAAAAAAAGCTTTGTTGTTCAATGTTTTTATTTTTATCACATTGGGCATGCTTTGCCTCTCTGTAGCATAATTTTGTGCCCAATTTTGTCCATTATTATGCCATTGAATGATGAAATACACTTCGTGCCTTTGATACTATAAATAATAAGGAAAGAGCAAAATATTTTTCTTTTTATCATGGTTATTCTTTTTATTGTGCCAGAGTGTTTAAGCATTTCACATTCTTTTGTGGAATCTTATCGCTCACTAAGAAAAGCTGTTACCTACTGAACTGTCATGTTCTCAGTTTTCATTCATGGCCATGATACATGAGCTTATTTTTTTTGCCCTAATAGGAAGAACTGGCTGGAGTTGATCCACGTAACACGCGGCACAAGGCATTCATTGCAGCAGCTGCGCGGCGAAGATCGAGCTCTCAGGAGCAGGATTCAGATGTCCGGCGGCAAGCTTACAAACCCCCCCGAAGACGTCACAGGCCAGTTCAACAGAAAGCATCAGTGGGGGCCAATGGGACAACGACGGGCGGTGAGACTGATGGTCCCATCGGAGTAGGCGAATACTTCTTCAACAACAGCAGTAACGAATACGATGGGGAAGGGGGGAGTGGGAGGGCAGGTGGGCAGCCAGCTGCAGTGGACACACACTTACAAACTCTCAGGCAGCAGCATATATTTTTGGATTCACTTGACAGGAGACGACATGAGTCGAGTGAAGATGGATCAGACTTGTGAGTGTAGTTGTTATTACACATGTGTAGACCTCTTAGGCCTGGTATCATTATGTCTGGTAAACATCGGGTGGAAGATGACGTAGCCTTTTCATTTACTTGATTTAAACTGTAAGTTCAGATTTTGTATGTTGCATCCATTGAGGTGGATGGAGAGGGTGCTTGCTATGGTGGCCAATGCTTGGAGCCATGACGTGGGCATGGCCAGAGCATCATCTTTCTTCCCCCTGATTTACCCTAGCGCTTACGGGCTGGGGTACTAATTTTGCAATTTTATGATGTTTTCTATCATTAACTTACTTGAAATCAGCATGCATGTACTTCTTGAAAATGCATTATTCATGTATACATTTTTTTATTTATTTTAATTAATAATCATCTGTATTCCAACCAAATAATCCAAAGTCAAATCAATAGGTCCTAGTAACTAATATATGTTTTAAGAGTTACTTACTCTAATTTTCAACAGAAGGTAGATATTCCTGCTTATTATCTGCTAATGCATCCACTCCTCTGTGCAATCAAGCAAGGAAAGAATAGGGAGAATGGATATTTTGGTCGTCAGTGTACAGTTTGATGACATCATGCTCTCTCCATCTACCTCAATGATTATGTCAAACTCTTGATTGCTAGCTGATATGTCTTATGAATGGGAGAACATATTAGTTTTCATGCCAAGGAAATATGTACATATTTAACCAGAGAATGTAAACCCAGGCCTGTCTCGTTATTTAAACCATTTGCTTCATCTTGAGTTTTTGAATTTTTGATCCTTCTGCTACCAAGAGGCCAATCTATTGCACTCTGGGACCTGTGCAAAAACTGCTACCATCTTATATATCTGCTGATATTTTTGACACCTTCAAAGGGCAGTCTAAATGCATTATCTTTCCCCAGTTTTACCTAATCTATATGTTATCTCTGAAAAATTAACATTTGTAGAATAAATAAGTATATTGTTTTTTTTTTATTTAAGGACTAAATCATAAAACACTATTCAAAAATAGCCTTTTCCGTCTATTGTACCACCAGAAATTTTTTGGGAGCAAAAAAGTTGCAAATAAGTGGTGTCATTGGTACCATATTTTCCAGCATGTAGAAAGTTATGATTCTCTGTAATTTTTCAAGTTAGATTTTAGAAGAATAAAACTACAATCAACATCCATAAACTTAGGGAATTTATGGGAAGAAAATGGAGATGTTAACTTAAAAAAATAGCTTCTGTACTAGAGTTATTCATTATAGAATCTAAGGAACAAATGAATGATGGAGAGTGCACCTTTAGCTCACTGCTGCAATGCAGTGTGTAGTGAAAATAGGGAGAAGGGCACCTTCAGGGGCAAGGCAAAATGGGATGTGTGAAAACTTTACTAGCTTTACCCTAAGCTCAAGAGATGCAGGCAGATTTTAGAATGTATTTCCAAGAGAAAATGCCGTACTGGCCAAGAAATGTGGTATTCTTCATCCATTATAAAAGTGCAGTTGATAGAAATACATGCAATCAGTAAAACACATTTAGTGCCGGCTGGAGTGAAGCGACCAAGGAAGCCAAAATGTTGGCCTCTGCTTGCATCATATGGTCATGGTAATATATTGTTCACTTTTCATGACTTTCTTTGCCAAATCAGTAGATTTCATTAAGTTGTAGTATTTTAAATGCTTTTAAGTGTTGTCAAAAGTAACTATGTGTATTTTTGCTACCATGATAATGCTGTGCCAGCATAATGATGTGCTAACATAATTCTGTGCTAAAATAATGATGTGCTAACATAATGATGTGCTAACATAATTATATGCCTTATGTAACTGGTGTAATGACTGCTAACTATCCATGATGGCATCGTTACTACGTTAAGTCTGCATCACCAAAGTGCCTGTGCAAGCCAGTACCCTATTTTTCCAGCTGTGTAATTATAATGGATGAAGTATAACCGCTATCAGGAATCGTCATTAATTTTTAAGCACCTTTTTCCCATCTAAATAATCTAAGAATGGTGTAAACCAGTAACATAAAGTGGAACAGGCATGACTAATGAATGGACTTGCCTATTTCAGTGAGCGTTCGGGCCACGGAATTCTGGAATTTTCTCCAGAGAAGGCGGGACTAGACGTCACTCCCCTCAACTTGGATTTTGGGGAAAGTGCTGGAGATGGAGAGCAAAGTCGAAGTGGTCAGCAACACCAGAGGTCATCTACTTTTAATTCTATAGCAGGTATGTAAAATTGCTGGGCAATGGAATATTGGAGGAAAACTTTCAAAACATTTTGTCTCATGATAACTGTGACAATGTGAATACTTTACACTTGCAGTAATTAATTAGTTCTCTCTCTTTTGAGTTGAATATCAGTCAAGGATTCTCCATGGTAGATTTGGGGGATGCCATATCTTTAATGTTCCCTTTCAAGACAGTTTTAGTAGCTCATTGTTTGATCTCTCAATTACTCTTGTGATAGATTGTAGTACTCCTATGTCCTTAACCCTCAGTTAATGATTTTCATTATCCTAGTAGACAAATTGTCCTCATTTGTTGTTATGAGAGCATTGCTAAATATTTCTCCAGGTGCATTGTGTTAAAGGTTGAGATAAAGTTTGTAATTTTTTTGTGATTGCTATGTTCATAAAATTGTCTTCAATTTTCATATGATGACAATCATCTTGCTCCGATAGCCATGCAATGGACCTCTTCTCATGGTTTTATGGTATTTGAATAAAATGCAACAATGTTATATTTCCACATCTTTTTACTTGCATTTTCATTATTGTTACTTGCTTTTCAAATAATTTCTACTATTTTTGGTAATAAAATTATATATTCAGTTATTTCAATTTTCAGCCTATTATATGAGTTTCTTTTTTAATAAATAGACTTTTTGCATGCGTATTTGGAATGTATTATTGTCATATAAATCTTTAGAGAGTTGTTTTATTCAACTAATCACCCATTTGAATTATTGAAGTATTTTGTATGACTTAATACTCTTTCTCTTGAGCATATTTAGATAAAGTACTGGCTTTTTCAGTAATCTGCATCTTGCTATCAATTGAGATACTGGTATATTATTCTAAATCTTATATTGTTATTAATGTCCTTTTTTCACTTAATTTGTGTTTGCATGTTTATAATCCATTCAAGAAAGAAACACTTGATACTTACCAATGAATGTTGATTACAATCAAGGTTTAAATGGTCAAAGAAAGGCATTTATTTTTAGCAAGTTGGGCTGTTACCAGCTTTGCACGGCTCTGCTGGAGTTCAAATTTTTCATGGTTATTCAGATTACACTCTCAAAAATTAAGTCATCAGCTGAGGACAACTTAAAATGCTTTAAAATCTTTTTTTATTTGCATTCTCACTGCATGAAATAGAGAGAGACAGTCAGGACTTACTGTTGAGTTGTATTCAGATATAAAATAACTGAATTTAAACCTAGTCTAAAAATAAGAATTGCCGAACAAATTATGGCTGGAATGTAAGTAGCCAGCTCAGTACTACATGCTGATTTGGTTCCTGGTCAATTAGATCAGGTATCAGGAAAAAAAATAATTTTAGATTGAATGTGAAGTATGGTTATTCATAGATTATTTGTATTTGTATATTTGGAATTATAGATAATCCAGCTGGAATGTGATATTATTTATCACATGCATATAAAAAAGAAAATAAGCTGGAAGGCCCTGGAACTTTCACCTTTTTTGCCCAAATAAATAAACCCTCTAAGTGATGAAATATATTAATCATAGCTTGCAAAGACAAGCATAACTGTTGAAAATATATCACACGTAGTTAGCTAAGGACCATGCATGGTGCTATGCAAATTCTGGCGGCTCCCACATAAATGAATTATCCAGAAAATCAGATAATTTAAATTAGTTTAAGCGATGGTATTTTTTTTTGACAGAAAAAGCTCTTCTTCTAGTGACTTGAATTTGTTTCCCCTTGAGTCTCAATGAGGTTTCTTTAATAGATATCTTTTCGTCAGCATGATTAAGTAAGCCAGACTTCATTTGAGTACAAAATAAAAAGATATTTGTGTGCCTACTTTGGGGAAAAGCATAGCTTCCCTGCACATCAGTAAAATATTGGTCTCCAAGTAAGTCATTGGTCTTATAATTCATGACTACCTATCTTCTGTCAAGAATCTGCGAACGTTTTAACTTAACTGATCAACAAGCTGCTTTTCATTCTAGATAAAGTAGAATTCACTCTTAATTTTATCTAGACCAAATTATTTTGAACAAAGTTGACATGAAGCTTGTGTGAATCCTTCTTATTCATATTTTAGTCCTTGATTCAGATGTATTGTAAATGTTTCCGTACTTCATGAGCAAACCTTTCAGTATGCTGAAAGTAGGTTCTTGAAATAGGCATAAATTTTGGTGATCACATTGAAAGGAAAATGTGATCCTACTTCTATTTTCCATCATAGTTTCTTGCGAACAAGTACTAAATAAAAATCGTATGGAAAACAGTTATATTTCTTGGTCTTATTTCTATCAGTATTTATTTATTCATGCCCATGCAGTGGGGCTGGAAGATATTGTAGTGTCTTCAGCAATGCCAAAGACTTCATGGTGCTGGAATATTATCTCCTAAAGATTGAAAGTAAATACCTATTTTAAATTCAGTATTCCTTCCAAAAAATAAGTGTATCACTTAAAGTGCTGTGTTCAATTTACTGTTGTGTAATTGTTCCTACTGCAGTTTGACAGTGATAATTTTTTTGGTTATACAGGAGCCATTTTTGTAATGTAAATGTTTTACCTTACCTGTAAGCTTTTCTCATGTGAGGTTAATTATTTTACTACTGGCAAGTTAATTGAATCTAAATTTACTATTGTGTTTAAAAAGCAAATGCAGAAGAGCTGTCGGAACTTGTCTTAAACCATCTACTTCTTCAAATCGTTGTTTCTAGAATTTTATAGAATGAATTGTAGGTCACACTATCATAGGAACAAATCCAATGTATTTGAATCTTGAATGTTGTTGAATTTTCTGTGCTTTGATGGTCCTTATATGCTTGGAGGTTCAACCACTGATAGTGATAAATGTGTTCCAGCCAGAATACAACCAATATGGAATTAAATTTTTATATAAAATAGATTGCTCTCTGAAGTAAATGCTTCCATTTTTCATTACTTTGTGGTAAAGAACAAAGTAAGAATTTTTTTGAAAAAATCAGTAATCTAATATAGTAATATAATATATATATATAAGAAATTGAGATTGAGTGTCCTTAATGTTAATATTTTGTTAAAGTAACTTGGTGTGCTTCTTTAGCATTCCCCGAACTTCATCTGTTAGAGGGAGCATCTGACAGAGCTTGTTTTCCATATTTTTTGCATAAATGTATTCAAACTTATGAACTTATTTATAGCTCCCATTGGAGGACATTAAATTATTGTTAAGTTAAATCGCAACCAATACTAAACATTGGCACTAATAACTTGATTGTTGATACACCTCTAAAGTCACACTCACTCAAGCAATGCTATCAACTAAATACAGTTATTGTAAAGGCTATCAGCGTGATTCATAGTAAAATAGTCATTGCTGAACTTTGTGTGATCCACTAATCCTTGCCCCAATGGTATTGGGGTCGGTAGATGTGGGCCCTTAAACAGTTTCTTCGGGGATAAGTATTGTTGGACTTCTCCTGCAGGTTTAAAGTATAAATTCACTCACAATAAATAAAACTTATCATTCCTAGCTAAATCCCAAATTCTCCTAAGTTTTATTTTAATAAATCAATTTAGATGAGGGCAATGGTTTGCCATGATAGAAACCCCAGTTCCCATTCAGTCACTCAAGTTAAACATCATTGGGCTCGGCTCAAATTAGGAGGGATGATTCTCCTACTTGTCCGAGTGCTGTTGTCCCTCTATGCATGTGGCAGACTGTATTTGCGAAATGATCTTAGCCATAAATGTATGTTAATAAATGCTACTAATATCAATGATGTCACAATTACAAGCATGAATGATCATTTTAAACAATATGCAGTCCATTTAATTCAGGTTAAATGGGATATCAAATTTTCACCCTGGAAAATATTTACATAGTGCTTTTTTCTAGATAATGTACCTTCCAATTGTACATAAGCAAATACATATAGGTGATCATTCATTCCATTATTAACGTGAAACCTCTTAAATGTGTCAAGATTCTTAAACCTTAGTTACTTCAGTCTGTATGAAAATTAAATCAGCTACTCTGACAATAGGTTCTTCAAATCCCAAGTTAGCTCGCATCATCATTAATGTAGTCTCTAATAAAGGCAGCTTGACTGATTCACTGCAAATCCACTCAAAATTCTTCACTTTCCATTAGACTCCCTTCAATTATTGCTCACATAACACCAGGCTTTGTGAGAACACCATCCTATTGTTTTCTCTTTGTTTTGTTGTACATATATTCAATAGCTATCTCACGTGCAATACAAGCTAAGTGTCGGTCAAAACTACGGATTACTTCTTATGAATATATTAGTGTGCATCATTTGTTGAATATTCGATTTTTGAACTGAATTACGGCATTTATCCAGTGATTTTTCTCTATTTACAGTAGAACCTTGTTATAACGTTACTTGATGTGACGTAAAATTTGATATAACGTCAGCTGAAGGAAGGAACCAACAAAACCCCTATCTTTGCCTATGTAAAAATCTTGATGTAACTTAAAATTTGATATAACATTATAACATAAAGCCGTCGAGGCACCACCAGATGTCATTATTTCGTTGTTACACAAATAGGATTAGTTCCCGCATTAGGTGTGGATGGTGCTGAAGTAGTGCGGCACGGGGAATACCACCCGATTCTAATCTACGTACGAGTATTTCTTTAATTGAATTTATGATTAATAGAGAACACTGAACCCATTTAATGCGATAAAAGTTTTTAAAATAACATAGCCAGAGGTAACTGACAAGTAGTGCACATTTTAGAGGTTAACTCAATTTTTCACGTAAACAAGAACACTTGCATGATAAAGAAAGACTAGTTTTCAAACAAAACACTGAGGGAAATACCATGGGGTCTTTCTCTATCTCGAAGCTACAGATGCGGTAGCTTCTAATTAGCTACAGGAATTGTCTACCAACTGTATTCTCTTACTCAATTGAATTTTCTCAAGAACGTAACAGAAAGTTGAGAGGTTTGGAGAAAGGCGGGTACAAAAATATTTTAACACTCTGGGTGCTGGGTGTATTTTGATAGGTCTATCCCTCAGTGCTGGCTATTTTTTGCACTTTTTATAGCGGTGTTATGAAAAAACTAAGGTACACAGGGGTTGTTAACATTATTTTAAAGATTACATAATCTTTCAAATGATAAATTTTTTTCACATTATTTTATGCACAAAGGAGCACCTTGCATTTAAAGAAAGCAATATTTTGAATTTTCAAAAAGTTGAAAATTTATTCTTCTTGCTAAATATATTTTGAAAAAATAAAAAGTACACATTTTGCATTTGGACGGGTTTATCAACATGAAGTAAAATAATAAAATTGAATATAGAGACAATCAATGCAAATGTACTCCAAGTAAAATAAAGTAGAAAAACAAGTACAGTGAACTCTCGATTATCTGTGCGAGGATTATCCATGTTGCGGATTATCCATGCGTAGTTTTTTACTCTTCGTCGATATTTTCTGCGGAAAATATAAAAAAAATCAATCAAAAAACACATTCGAAAGTGCCCCTGCCCTCCAGCATGTGAATGATAGCGATATTGTTTATGCCGCGATCAGAAAATGGGAGAGGAAGGGAGTGGGGAGAGTTGAAGTAGCGGGGATGAAGATGAGGGGAGCAGTGAACGCATGAGTCACAGCCAGGTGCTCAACTTCGTAGATGGTTTGCTGCAGTACACGGAGCAGTGGGAATACGACTACAATGGCATTATAGATGCTAAAAAGATATGCGGTGGGGTGAAGAAAACTCACAATTAGTCCATGAAACAATCTAAAATAACGGACTGTGTGCGCAAATGATATTACATTGTTTTTTTTACGTATATTATTGAAATTATAAGAAATAAAAATGAAAGTTCAGACTATCCGTATTTTCTGATTGTCTGTGCGTCCTCTCCCCATTTTTAGCCCAGATAATCGAGAGCTCACTGTATTAAATTTTGATTCTTTCATTTGCATATAAGTATCAATGCCCAAATTCCAAATACCAAAAATTATTTTGGGTCGAGAAATAGAACTGAAGATGGATAAAATGGACAGATGGACGAAAGATACATGGACTGAAGACCATGATATAAAGGGAAAACCTTGGGTAAGCTTGGAGGTTGTAAGAAATAGATGAGTAACATAGATGCCATGAAAGTGAAAGAAAGTATGTACAGTAAAGGAATGCACAGAGTAAGACAACAAGTTATTTAGTTGAGTCTTTACATTGATAAATGGTTTCCTGATATTTAATTCTAACCTTTCTTAACCAGTAGGATACTTCTAGGGTCTTCAAAATTTACTGAATAAAAATATCATGAAATCTTGTTAGTTCGCAGGTTTCCGTGGCGTTGATCTAATGATTTCAACATTTCTCGGGTTGCATCCGTGTCAGTTGTCATTCAGCACAACGGTTTCGCCAGCTATCCTGCTGGCGTCCTCAGGTGAAGGATAGCGAGAAGGTTGTTTGTGGTCTGTCCTTATATAGGCCAAGTTAGGTGCCAAAAAGCGATCAATGCTCCAGCCAATCATGGAGCAGCATTGCGTTTGCGCGGGAAACTTACTACTCTCTTCCAAGTGCTGTGTAATGGGTATCCATCTTCTCTGTTGAAATTCTTTAGTGTTTTTATGATTTCTATAGCCTCTCTTATTATTCTCGGGAAGTACCTGTTTTCCTTTCCTAGGAACATCAGAGAGTGACAAAATATAGACAATTCAAAGCATCTGCCATCTCAGAGCACCCATGGAGTGAACCGGGACACACCGTACAATTCGAAGATCCTAAAATAATTGCCAAGGAAAACAGGTACTTCCCGAGAATAATAAGAGAGGCTATAGAAATCATAAAAACACCAAAGAATTTCAACAGAGAAGATGGATACCCATTACACAGCGCTTGGAAAAGAGTAGTAAGTTTCCTGCACAAACGCGACGCTGCTCTATGATTGGCCGGAGCATTGATCGCTTTTTGGCGCCTGACTTGGCCTATATAGGGACGGACCACAACCTTCTTGCTATCCTTCACCTGAGGACGCCAGCAGGATAGCTGGCGAAACTGTTGTGCTGAATGACAACTGATGCGGATGCAACCCGAGAAATGTTGAAATCATCATGAAATCTTGTTATAACATAATTTGTTATAGTGTAAAGGCACATTTCATACCCCCTTGCCTTTACGTTATAACAAGGTTCTACTGTAGTACATTATTTCTTTCGGTGAGTTAAGAATGATTACAAGAAAACTAGATAAAAATTGGAAAAAATGTTCATGCATTTTTCCTCAATTAATGATTGCATTTGTCGTCTTTTTATGTAAAGGATTCTTGGAAAACTTTTTTTCACAGAAGGATGTTTCTTTTAATACCACTTTTTCATGATCATTGTTTCTTTTCAATGCATTATGCATTTGAAATGCACATACTAAAGTTATCCACCTCTCCACAAACCTCTGTTAGTAACCAGTCTTGCCATCCTGGTAGTAAATTAGTGATCCAATGTTTCTACTGAACCAGTTGTGCGAATAGGATACTAAAATTTTGATAGATCCTTAGCTTAGTTCAAATGCTGTTCCTTTTGTTCTGTACCTTAATTTTTACTTTTCTGTGTTTGAAAATCTAATGCCTGTGATCTGTGATACAGAAAATTAAACCTATCAATAATTAATTAATAATAATTCTTGAATTGACATGACTTTCTGACAAAAAAGTTTACTTTTTGCATAATAAAAAAGGATGAAAATATTTTGTCACTTTTCACATGAATTTCCACATTGTACACCGATCCTTTTTAGCGAAGAAATGTGACTAATATCCCAATTTCAAGTTGTATGGCAAGGAAGGTAATCTTTTCCTATTAGAGTTCAAGTACATATACTCTTCTGCACTTCTTTTATCTTCCAGCATTCTTGCATTGCTTCATGCACGCTTTCATGCAAAGAATCTCCTCTTGAGAGCTGTTTTGGCCACATTCACCCATGACACACTCTACCTACCATTCTCTTTTCACATCTTTTAGTCACTCTTACACACTGTTAACTCTTACATGCACCACCTGTCTTATAAATATCATTTTGGTAACAAAACACTCATTCATTTTCTCAGCTAGAACAAATCACCAAAGTGTACTTTCTTTCAATACTCCCAAGTACCAATTCATTTGGAAAAATTTTGAATTATGCAATGAATCAAAAATATTGAAATTCTTCAACAAAAAAACTTGAAAGTTTCTTGGAAATTTTTTTTAAAAAGCTTGAATAGTTGAAAAAAACGCCAGGAATTTTATGCTGAATTGGAGAATGACAAATGAAGATCATTACTGTAGTTTTGATATCAGTTAGATATTAGGGGAGTTCATCATATATGCAAGCTCCATTAAAAACAAACAGTAGGAGTAACTATGGTAGTTTAGATTCTCAAAAGAATCATACTATGTATGTAAATAAAGTAGCCAATATTTCCGGGGAGAATGAGTTGCTGAAGGAATGTGATCGTTTTCCATAGTTTGGCTACATGTTATTGTACTCAAGCAATCATAATGAAAAGTAATTCCCTTGGTGTCATCAGATTTATATTTTCTTATATATTGATATATGTATTTGTATGCACAGGAGAGTGATTTTGATATTGTTCTTCATTGAATATTTGGGAAGTGAAGAGGACAACAGGAGAAATGAATGAATTTCATGTTGTAAAGTGGGAAAAGTGGTTTGCAAATGAACTTCATTAAGTTTTGCTATATCAAGAATGCAAAATACATTCACAGAAATGACTCTGAATTTTTGTAGCTGCCAAAATAGAGGCTTCAGAAATTGATATACATATGTACCAAGTACCTGTGTATACACTGGTGAAATACTGGAGGCCTGTCTTTTTAATCTTGGAAATTAGTTGTGAAACGTTACCTATTTCTTATTATTGAAATATGTACTAGATACTGTTTATGTTAAAACAGAAAATCTTCAGCTTTCAAGGAACTTTTTAATTGAGTTAATTATAAATTTCTATTAAAGTTTGTATGTCTTTGAGACATTAAATATCTAAACTAAATACCATTGTGATATTTTTTCTTGTTTCTGTGAGGGTATTATGCCAATGCTTATGTGGGAGGGTTTTATTTTGTTTTCCCATCGTAAAAACCTTCATTTTGGTTTATGTTATTTTTGAGTCAGTGAAAAAGTTTCATTTTTTACTTAGTTTGTGAAATGTTTTGGTTAAGTTGAGTGTTAGCAAATATAGCTACACCCCAAGAAAAACTGAGTGATTTGAAAATGAAGTGGAGAATTATGTACATATTTACTAATGGTGTTGACAACCTCCTTTGTAAATTTCCTACTGGTCACATGGGGTGAATAATTAAATTAAGGAGCTCATGAAAGCAAGTAAATTAAATTTCTGAATAAATATTTGAGGGGTATTTTTGGATTTTATATTTGTTGTTGGCACATAGTAGGTTTGTTTGTAAACTTTTTATTGAAGCAGTATTCGTAACTTAATTTAAAAATGATTACCCATGTGCTCTGAAAAACTGGAAGAATCCCGGATTCAGTAACTTCAACTGATAATTTTTATTCTTCGGTTGATACAGATGCAAAGAAATTGTGACTCACCATCAGTTTTGTATGCATCAAATCATTCTTTGAAACATTTATTTGTGAACTTATAAAAATGATGTGCTAGTGAATAATTTAACATTCATTCAAAATGATTTCTCAGATATTCTGAAACATTAAGAGCCAACTACTGTGCAGATTTTGGCTATATATTTACCACATTCTTCTTTACTGTATGCGATTGTGAAGAGTACTCCATCTTCTTCTTCTTAGTCTTCAACCTTATTCAGATCTACTTAATGAGAGAACTAATGGGGTTATCTCCAGCATTAGAGGCATTGAGCATTAGTCTACAGAAAACCAATCCACGGCCAGATTTAGCTTAGTACAAGCAGAGTACCATAATTTGTAGAACTACAAAATATTTAAAGACATTTGCATGATGTTTTCCACTAAAATTTCATGTATTTTACATGAATTAATTACTATAAAATTGACTGGTTCGTTTGTTTTAGAAAAACCTAATGCATAATGTAAGTTGTGGTGATGCCCACTGATAATAAACTGGAGTAGAAATACTCTGAGATTGATTCTAGATAGTTTTAATGATCCCATTCCTTCTACTATATCCATGATTCCTGCTAAAAGGAACTCTATATTGAGTAAGGAACTACCTAGCCCTTGATACTGAATATGACAGTAGTTGAAGTTTTGGTTTTTGCAAGTTATTTTTATAGTTTAACAAAATGTCCTTGTCTCAAGTTTCTATTTGAGAAAGGTCACTTGATGGTGAAATTGATAGCATTACCTGTGTAATAATATTAGAGTATTTTCCTATAACATCTGGTTGCTTATACCATGGAAATTAAATTTTCCCTCCCCATAGTCCTCTGGACGTCCTAATTTCTTAGTGTTACTCCTTTCATGAGCCTCCTTGAAATATTTTCCAACATGTTCAGTTAAATAGGTACATTGTTTAACATCATCTTCCTTGTGATGTATTTAATACTTGATATAATCGTACATTTGAATTCAAAATGAATGTATAACATGCCAAATTATGACTATAGCACCTTCATTGGGTTTCCAATGTTAACAAGAAACATTGCCCACCAAATGTATTAACGTTGACCAGTACTGAAAAATTCTTTTAAAGCAAGGAGTAATTTTTACCAGAAGGAATAATAGTGAAGATTTAATCCATTAAATCAATAAAATATGAATGGGTAAAAATGATAAAATAATGACTTTTAATGATAACGTAAGTAGATTAATTTTCAGTTCATTCCATTATGAAAGATGATTTAATTGATAACTACTTTCTCATAAATCAATGAAGTGCCATAAAATCTTTTACTAACATCTTCAAAACATCAATATGTCAATACTAATCAACTTCAAAGGTATTGGTGTCTTGCTGGTTTTTCGTAGCCTGGCCTAAAAAGTATTTATTTTCAACAAAAATGTTTTGACTCTCAGATAAGTTGCAAAGTAGGCTTATTGAGTTTTTAATATAATACCAATGGCATTGGTTAATTTGAATTGTTCAGTTTGACTTGTTAGTTATTTTTTTGCAGAAGTACATAGACTTCAATTATTTTGTAGAATTTTATTGGAACTGTGGTTATTTTTTTATTTTACATTCTTTAATTAAATATTTTTTACAGGTTTTACATTGTTTTATTAGTGTAATAATTTAAAATTTGCCTTTTGTTTAGTTTGTACACATAAAAAAAAGGAAATTAACTTTTGTGACTTTTAATTACCTGAATATCTATCAAATGAGTAATTTTTGAAGTATTATTTTTGGTATTTATTTGGAAGCTTAAATTGTTTCTAGTATTTTAATACAGAAATTTGTTTTTAAAAATTGCTGGTTTCAATCTGTAAAAATGATAGAATAGAACTAACTCAGAGATGATTGGTTGTGCCCAGGCATGTTCACCCAGTTGAAAAGGAGCTTCACTGATCTTCGCTTGCACAAATCGAACCTGCGGCTTGCCAAATCTGATAGTAAATATGGTAAGGAATTGAATGGAAATAAATGTCTGTACAGTTGTGCATGCAAAGTTATTTTATATCACATATAACAACAAGAAGCAGGTAGCAAGTCTAAAAGATAATACATATATGAGCGCTTAAATGTCATGCATAGCCTGTAGTTTAAGGACTTTCATATAAAAAAAATTATAAGGACCAATCAATGAAGAGAAAACTTTTAAGCATCTTGTTTTTGCAGTGATAAAAGCTAATTGGAATGTTAGATGTGGATTGACGCACGTGATTTTTCAATTTTAAGAGAGTTTGTTTGTTTCCTTACTTGCAAAAATTTAATTTGTTGTTGAAATGCTTCTAGCATGAGTTTATGTAATCTGATGGAATATAACTAATTTCTTTTGCTTTTTATTAATTGCAGATTTTTAACAAATCTGTTTTTGTTACATGAACATTATATGTGCTACTATGACTGAAGGTTCATTGTGGTTGACTCAAATATATTGCATTCCAAACTCAATCAGAGTTTTATCAAGTCATCTGTGAATGAAACCAGGGATTCTGTTTCTTAACCCTTATCCTGTCCATTTTAATATATTGTCAGATGCAATGATTTATCTGTGTGTATCAGGAAAGCATTTTTAGAAGTCTAATGTGTTGACTAATGTTATGTGAAGTGATGAGTATGACAGCAGCATTAACTTATCGCACAAAATGACTTCATCTGTAATTATTTGGACATTTTCCATGCTTAATTTGAGGAAAATGCATGATAAAATCACTTGGTGAAACACCATACCTAGTATGTACACATATTCCACTACCACATTTGTCTCTATTATTTCATCAGCCATTATTAATCAGGGGCAGAACACTTGATTATGATAAAATGATAATTGTTGCTGGAGTGCGTAGTTCAATAATTTAGATATGTAAATATATGTTGTGGTCATAATTAAATAATTGATTGAAAATTTCTGGTCATTTAGAATTTTGATTCTTATAGTTGATTGGGCTTGGAGTTTGTTTACTTAACTTTAAGTTTAGTGAGAAGTGAATTGAAACCCTTAACATAAGAATATATGTGCAGTCCTGTTCATTAAAAACTTACCACCTTGGAGCCCTGTTCATTAAAAACTTACCACCTCGTAGCCGAAAAATTTCTAAGTCTCGAATTGACGCCGATGTGACAACGTGGCCGAACCACGCCCCCTTGGGTGGGAAGGCAGTATACGCACGGAACGGAAGAAGGGCCTTCCTCCCTGCAGCTGGCGAGGGGGAGAGCCACGGAAGGATGGTTTTGACCTGCAAAAGGATTATTTCTTAGGGGAGGGGTAGGGTCCGGGCTTCCATTTGCTTTGTATGGGCGAGAATGAAAGAACACAAGTATCCATTTCAAGTCTCCATCACAGCATGGTAAACATCTCTGCAGGAAGTGATATGCGTCTTCCACTTTTTTATATAGCGGAAAGGTAATTATCGCGAATTATCGTCACTCGAAGAGGTTGAATCGTGCCAATTGATTACATAATTTATTTTGTTAAATTTTTTATAACATCTCCCTGTCTCATAAACAATACTTATTCTATAACCATGGCAATTAATGCGAATTAGCGTAACTCAGAGAGGTTGAAACGTGTCGAATTGAATATACAAATTATTCTGTTACACATCGAGTTTTGATAGCAACATGTCCTTATCTTATGAATTCTAATGATTCCATTAATTTGGAAACATTAAAGAATCCAACAATAACTACTTAATTATGTTTGTTTCGAATACTTGTATATCTAACGCGACGTTTACTTGACATCCGAGACAGAATTTTAAAATCCAAACTACGTAATGCGGCCCTAAAAGAAATCATTTTGACCATACAAAACTTTTTTGTCCCATAGGAGAAAAATAATTGAAAGTGAAAGGAAAAGAAGCATAAAATAGTGACTAATGAATTCACATTTATTTATTTATATAGATAAATCAATCGGTTTTATTCATTCAGATTCGGTTGTAAGGTATTATACGCCCATGAGACGAATCATATTTGTCACTCTATATGTTACTACCTAGCCTCACTCAAGTTAATTATGCCACCTGTTTTTCGATTATGTCAATACTTAGTGATGGTAAAATGACATGTGGAATTTTACGCTTACGCTTTTCACAGTAGGAATTAATATTGTTTACATCGAATTTGAAAAACATGGCATTAGCTACTGGAGTTTGCATCACATGTTTTCTGTCGTTATTGTTTTTTAATGTGAATCTACAAGTAAGTGACTTTTGAGTTCATCTTAAAGTGTCTAATGCTTCTTCAATCCTCTCAATTAGTGAGTTCAGCCGTCACTAAATTATCCAGGATCTTTGCATAGAGGCAGCTCCCTGATGACCCGGTCCATTCTCTCCTGGGCGGGCAATAAACATTAAAACATAAATAAACACATCAGGCTAAAGTATAGGTAAAGCATTTAAACTTGTGGCTAAATCAAGTGATAACAAGACAATCATGCCTCTGGGAGAGTGTGAATTGTACAGAGAGATAAAATTTGAAAATATGACATTTTAAAAAAGTTATCCAAGATATTAATTAGAAAAGTATACCACGCAATGAAAGTTAAATAACATTGCATAGCAAACTAATAAACTGCCTGGGCAAAATGAAAATGAAGAAATTTCATTTACAGAATTACATCTTTTTAAAATATTATGTGGTTTTTTGCACTTTTATTTGTTCCATCTTTGAGTGGATTACTTTGAAATTTTTCTCACATTCTCTTTCAAATCATCAACTTCGTGAAGTAATGAGAAATGATGCAGGATATTTAATGCCTGGAGGTTATCTTCTTTTTTGGGTTCAGGGATGACCTCATCACTTTTATCTACTTCATTGTCAGTCAAAATTTCATGGCTACAGCCATCTCTTTCATTTGTTTGTCCATGAGAACTTCTCAGGGTGTCATCATCCAGCCCTATGTACTCTAGACTTGAAGTCTGTGGTGCTCCCAAACGGTTAAAATAGTCAGCAAAATCGCTGGCTATAAGCCCAGTCTTTGAGATGCAGTGGTTTCCGTTTCGATGAGGAAGATTCACTATTCTCATATTAAATTTCGTCTATGGGAAGGAATAACAAATAAATCCAAGCGACATTATGAATAGTAAAATTTTGTACTCCACCCTTTCTCTACGAAGTAAACGTTTCTCACTCGTAAATTTTTCAATGGAGGCATAAGAATGCCATTTATAAACAGTGTAAATCTTTCCACGCTAGACACGGCTCTGCGGCTAAGTGAGATGCAAGCAAACAAAAAAAGTCCCAGGGGTAATTAAGGGGTAAGGTTCTGATATGAATCGACCAGGCTCCCCTTTCTTCGTGTGTGTATCAACCCAGTGTTGGCTGCGGAAGCCCCAAAAAGAGGCCCAACTCCTCATTCACTAGTGGAAACCACCTGTGTCGAAGCGAAGCTGGGCGGGGGTAGACAATAACAGATAAGGCGAAGGAGCGATCTCCTCAGGTTACACCCTTCTCTTTCGTGCTGAATGAGTCATGCCCAGATGAATTTCGTGGTGCCATGAGCGAGAGGAGTCTTTTGGAAAAAAACCGGTTTAGATGCGTCAATTATATAGACCCAACTGAGGGATCGACCCTGAAAATGACAACTTTTATCGTTTCCCCCCCAACCCGCTGGTCGCCGGACCCTTCCCAGGGGCCTGCGGGTGGGGGTAATCTCCATCCTTTCGTCTCAGTGGCCTTTACTGTGGGTGTCCGTGGTCAAGCATTTGTTAACATACTCAGTGGATTTACTATAACAATATTTGTAGTATGCTGGGAAAATATAAGCTCAGAATTACATTTCTTATGTTTTTTTCTGTGTACTTCCAAATTTTAAATGGAACTCTACTGTAAGCATAATTGTTGCGAGTGTTCATTATACAAGAACTTTGTTAATAATAACGGTAAAGTTCTGTTTAAAATTAGTAAATGCATAACGAAACATAAGGAGTGAACTTCAGGGCCTGTAGTTAAAAAATAGGCCCAGAAGCAAATATTTGCGGCTGCAAATATTTTTAGTAAATGCACTGAGTAAACGAATAGTTCGCCGTGAGTGGAGATGATACTGAGAAGAGGGTCGTTATCACCTCTGCACAGTGATCGAGGAAAGGGTCCGGCTTCCCTGATTTGAGATCCAAGACAGACGAGGAGTATACCTGTTCAATTCCTTGCCACGAGTGAGTTCCGTACGGAGGAATAACAGTATATGCTCATGGCACTCATGACAAGTGAAGCATTTTTCATTGCAAGGCTCCAGTGCAAAAGGGTAAAATCAGTGCAGGTAGCATATACGATAACATCAATTGTAATTATCATTTATTAAAAATTTCTCTGTCTTGAATTACACTGTGTTAGCTATCAATTTGATATTGCTTGGTTCTTCAATTCAATTTATTTAATTTTTAGCTAATCCAAACAGAGTACAGTGTGTCCTCGTTTAACGTTGTTAACTCGTTCCTGAAAAATTAGACATTTAGCGAAACAACGTTAAACAATGCAGTATTTTCCATAAGAAACAATGTAAAAAACTAAAATCGGTTCCAAAACTTATCAATTCTTCATTTCACAACAATAACGATTTCCACAAAGCACAGTGATAAAAGGTTGGGTATATGGCATTATTGAATGAAGCATTCAAACTAATTTTCTAAAACATTTTAATGGTGAAACTTTGATATTTTCACTCACAAAAATTTTTTTGGAATTATTCTCTATCCTGGCGGCACGAAAACTACAGGTGATAGGAACTTACTGTTGATATTTAATAATACAGGGGACCTGGTTGAAAGGCATTATAAATGGATTAATGCACAAAAATTGCCAATTTCCTAAAAATTTTATGTGTTTTTATGGACTACTTCGCGTCATCCTCCGCCGATTTACGGCGTATTTTAATTACGCGGGCAGTCGAACCTATGGCACCACTAGTCAGAGAACTTCATATGCTAGATGAAACATACTGAAAAGGCATTTTTAAAATGATAAGCACCAGGTTTCCCCCCTATATTTATGATATTTAGTGCTGTTAGCACCGGTTTTCCTCTGAGTAAACAGAAATTTTTGTCCTTCACTGCGGGAGCATGCGCATGCGAATGCAGTGAAGGGCAAAAATTTTGCTCCCTGTGATCTCAAAGACGTAGGAAATCAATTAAGATAGTGAGTGAAGTAGGGAAGCTCGGTGCTGTGTACAAAATTGTTGTTATTTCGTAACAATTTTTTAGGAACAGTATCTCCCTCGACGATTTACTGCATCATGGAGGGTTCAGAAAACTTCCTCTTACATGCTAATTCAACACGAAAAATACGTTTTTGATTCACCTCAAACAGCAGTGAATCAACTTTTTCTACCACCAATTCTACCTTATGGCGGCATGGGATTTTCAGGTATTTTTTCCAGTAGATATCAGCCCCTGGATCTACCATTCATACATGGTATTATTAATACCATGCCATTCAAGATGGTACACTAACATTGGTTTGAGTTTTAAATCACCCAATGCATTGCCCCCCAACAACAGCGTAGTAAATAATTAGCAAATATAGCAGCTATGAAACAAATAACACAATAATTATTCTCTCAGGTGAACCTTTTACACACACTATGGGGAGTTAACGCCAAACTTTTCCACCAAATGGAAATTATGCATCAGATGTGCCAAATTCCTATTCGTTAATCATTTTTTTTTGGTTGCGCAAAATTTGAACAACGTTATTGTGAAGCACTGACGACGTTGAACGATTAAGGGTTTCAATTGTTGGAAACGTTATCGCAAAACAATGTTAAACAGGACAACGTTAAACGAGGACACACTGTATCTAATTCCGCTTCTAGCTCTAGATTGGGAAAGTACAGACAACCCAACCAAAACAGACCTATTCAGTACATGGGGAAGATGGTGAGTAAATATTTTTCTACAGGAAAACATTTATTGCCAAGCATTTATACCAATTTAAGCGAGTTTGAGCCGTGTGATACCATCAATTGTGATGTTTTATATAATACTACAATGTCACCTATCTTCCCAATAGCCTCTGTTGTTGGTATCGGTCGAGGACACACGTTGTCCATACTTTATTCCGCTCAACATTGCGTGCCAGTGTCACGACACACGTGCTTGCAGGAGACCCCAAAGCGAGTTTCATCTCGTCACTTGGAACAGCTGATGGCATTCCTATCTCAAGGTCAAAAAGTAGCTTCGCGTGAGCATTCAGGCGCTACTGTCTGGGTGTAAACAAGTAAACACCTTGAATCAATAACATTTCATGCTGAAAGATGGGAAAGTAATATGATATATTCAATTAAAATGCCATTTATTGATTCATTACGGATGTATTTCACAGTGGTACGGCATTAAATTGAAGATTCCCTTTAAATATGGGCAAGAATCTTCCCGATTTGGTTTGTTTCTTTATTTTCTGTTGTTTCATTTCGTAAAATCAAATTGATACCTCTGCCAGGGACCAAAATAGCCTTACGTAAAATCGTTACATCAAATTTGCGTAAAATCAAATAATGACTCTATTAGAATACTGTAGGAGTCGGCCGGGACCGCTCATTCACTTGTGTAAAATCAAATTTTATGTAAAATCAGGTTATGTAAAATGGAGATTCTACTGTAACAGCTAAAAAATATATATGTACAGATTCTGCAGTGCTTTTTTGATACTCCCTGATATTTATTGAAAAGTGTAGGATAATAATTTGATTCACCATGTGATCATGAATTTTTATTCATGTCTCCAATGCTCAAAGAGTTTTAACATTTTTAAGGGTGAAATGGATGAGTACATATAGTATGTACTTCTGTCAATGTAAATATGAGGTACCTTTGCAGCTTGCTAGAAAACTTCACTTTTTAAGCCCCTATTTTCCTCTCATGTTGTGAGGTAGCTGTAGTCAGAATTGCCAGTTAACCAATAGGAAATTGATTGAAGGAGGATTCCCAGGAGTTGGGAATCCGTTATGTATCTATTAATTTACTTTTTAACCCCCTAAGCTGCATCAAATTATCAAAACTTTTTCATTTCATCAAATTAGTCAATTGTGGCATTACTTTGTGGAAATTGAAGATAGAATTCATTGTCACAAAAACAAGGTACAAAATTCCACTAATTATTTTATTGCTGTCGACCGGTTTCAACGACTAAAGCGTCATTTACAAGACAAAACAGTTTTGTTATCATAGCACGACAGCAATAAAATAACTAGTGGAATTTTGTACCGTGTTTTTTGTGACCATGAATTTGCAGTTCGTATTTGTAAAAGATGGATTCTTCTTTTGGGATTCCCCTCGTCTTGATTTAAAAAAAATGAGCATATCTTATGCTCTCCTGGTGTATGGTGGTAGTGAATTCTACTCAGGATATCCACTGGGTCAAACCGTCCATTTCCACTTAAGTTTTGATGGCTGAGTTGTCCTTCAGCTCCAGGGCTAAATGAAGCCCTGTAGCCCGCACATCAGAGCAATGCGAGCATATGAGAAAATATAAAAGTCTGTTATGCAAAATAAGCTGAATACATCAACCCCTATTTAAATCTCCAGCTAAAAAGGAAAGGTTGATATTTTAAAATCAATATGCAGGGCATCCCAAAAGATGAATCCATCTTTTACCTTCAGCTGCAGGAAGCATATTTTTAACCATAATCTGGTGGAATTCTGCTGGAAAATGATCTTTGATGTTTGACCTTCATCTTCTTCATTCTAGCTAATCTCCAAATTACATGGTGTGACCTTCCCAACAAAAGGTTCAAATAGTCACACCTTCTCATTGTTCCTGGACAGATTCTCCTATTCTGGATGAATTAGATAATGATAAAATTTGGCTAAAAATAAATAAATTGACCTACTTTTTGGTATCAAATCAGGGAAAGAAAATGTGAAATGTATATTTAATATTATTTTGCTATAATACTAATCAGTTCTTAGTAATTGTATGTTCGCTTGTGGTCTGTAATAATGAATCCCCCCAACCCATGGAAAAATGTTTATTTAGATTATGAGGGTCCGCTAGTTTTCACTTACTTGCCTGCATACCAGGGGAGAGTACACCCTTAACTTTCTCATGCACCCATAGGTAGCAAAAAAGTGGTGCACCACTGCAGCTGAAGGGTTCAGTTTATCAGCTGTTTGAGGTTTGATCTCATTACTATGTATTATATTGAGGCATTTTCCATTTCATCTCATCATAGCGAAGTTTCGCTTTCGTTTTGATTTAAATTTTTATTATCAAACTCGTTTTCATGTGATATTGAAAGATGTAGATGTCTTTTATTTTTATTAGTCTAACTAAAATGAAAAATATTAGGCGTCCTCTTACTAAATAATATTTAAATTCAAGTATTCATGAGGCCTCACCCAGATGTACTTCTCAAGAGAAGGAAAAAAGATTTTTACTCATTATACAAGGCACAACTATGGTAGCAGTGCCTTATCTTGTTGCCTATGATTTAGGTTATATTCCAGAGAAAATATTTTCAATTTTGGTGTAATGTGGAAGTTATTTTCAAGGCTGGCACTCTTGCACACATGCAGTTCCAATTCAGGCTCAAAGAACAATTTTTACCCCCATTCCAATACAGCGGACTCTAGTTAGTATGTTCTTGAAGGGACCTGGGATTCTGAATGTGGTAACCAGGAAAACGTGCAAAACAGGGTAGGCATTCCATGGAAAGAAAAAAAAATAGTTGATTGCATAACTTTCAGGGGAATGTTATCCTGCCGATCATTTTAGCTCATAACGTAGATAACTGGTGATCATTTATTGTAAAAATAGTTTATTTTCCTCCTATTCCGCCTACCAAGAAAATACATGCTATACCTAACGTTGATGCATACTCAATTATTAATGATGACGACAATGACCAAACAGCACGTTTAGTGTACAGATGCTGCTTTCACAAAGTTCAGCGACAAAGTAAGTGAAGCCACCTAGTGATATTTTTCTCATCGCACTTCCAATGTAATAATTAGGTCAGAGGAGAAATGAAACCGTGGCGTGAATGCCCACTTCTCACTCAATTGCTCTTCATGCTTATGGAAATCATGGTTACAAAAATGTAATTCCTTGTAGTAAATTACAATGATTGCAAGGAAAATGCTATATTTGTGTTTACCATGATGAACATTTTCATGAATAAATATTATAGTATTTTGAGGATTCTTAGAACTACTTGAAAACATGAACAAAATGAGCTCCCTGCCCAAAAACATCGTCCTTCCCGTGCATAATGGCATAAACTTGATTGCTTGTAACAAAGCAAAAATGGAATTTCCCGCGTGTTCTCCACAAGTATTTTTTTTAAATACATAATGTAATTGAAATACATATAAACTTATAGGGGCGGGAAGAATCTGTCCAAGGTGCTTTGTTTTTTTCCATTTTGAGCCCTAATTCTTTGATAGTACATACTTCCATTTTTATTAAAGTATTCATCACACTTTCATTGACTTTGTGACTGGTGACGAACTGTCTCCATCGCTTCCATTGCTTTTGCGAATGTTGGAGGAGATTCGGGCTCTGCTTTGCCTTTCCTGTTGTCTTCTTCTTCATCCTTTCTTACTTTCTGTTCATAGACTTCATCAATTGATATCAATCTACTGATAAAAATATGCAATAACGAGATTCACTGACTTTTTCAATTACATTTAGGAAGATGAAAGATTATGTTTGGAATTGCTATTATTTATTTTTTATGTAATTATCTTCATAAATAAAGCTTCATTTTTAGTAGTCACAGGTTCCAACAACCAACCTGCAGACTTCAACATCGGTGTCACATGCGATCTACTCGTCGAAGGTCATATCCTCCCCTTCTCTGAACAGCTGATCCCAGCCCTCAAGGGTGTGCTCATGTGCTGCCTTGTCACTTGGTGATGCAGAATTGTCCTCGTTTGTGCTGCGATGAAATCCAGAGGTCCGAAAGCAATTTCTTATACTCTAGGCTTT
Organism: Pyrrhosoma nymphula; assembly: GCA_963573305.1. NCBI lineage: Eukaryota > Metazoa > Arthropoda > Insecta > Odonata > Coenagrionidae > Pyrrhosoma > Pyrrhosoma nymphula. Next base: position 70,168,639 of record OY754331.1, read on the forward strand.
GACGGAGTCCCAGGCATACTTCACAAAATGCATCGCATTTAGGATATTTACTTTTCTTCCTGACTCATGAAGGCTGGCCAACCTCTCATTGACAAGTAGTTTCCTGTACTTATGCTTCATACATCATATGATGCCTTGATTTTAGGGGCTGAAGAACACTCGTGCAATTTGGAGGAAAAAACACCACTTTAACATTTCTTAAAAATACAGTGTCTATTGGATGTGCTGCGGAGTTATCAATTAGCAACAAAATTTTACCATTTAAACACCCATCTTGGCATCCAGTGCTCACAGGAACTTTTCAAAAATTGTTGTGGTCATCCAGGCATTAGAGTTGCAATCATACATCCAAGGTAATGTTTGAACATGTTTGAAGCATCTGGGGCGTTTTTATTTCCCGATCACTAACGGAATCAGTTTTTATTGTTCCAATTTCATTGCAACATAGGACAGTCAGCCTATCCTTACTCATCTTACCTCCATGACACTTATCTCCTCTAACTGCCAGTGTTTTATCAGGAAGCAAATTAAAAAATAAGCCCGTCTCATCAGCATGAAAAACATTATTCGGGCTGTAGTTTTTAAATGATGGCATAGATGAGGATCACATGCACTGTTGCTCATGCAGTTTTGATTTCATAGGCGACAACGGCGACAGCCGCGACAGCTATAAAACAAACGAATTGCAATAAAATGCACTGCTTGTGGGAACCTTGTCAAGTGTTGAATAGGTGATTCTAATGTTTGAGATTGCTTTTTTCTTACTTCGCAAATTTTTTTTTACCATAATATGACTATCAAAATATTTTTGTAAGTGATAACAATCTTTTTTAATGCGGAAGTTAACCTCTTGAGGTTTATCCATCATCTGATTAACTTGCGAGGCGGTTATTTCCCTAGGACGAATTTGGTTTGGTCCTCCTCCAAACGTGGTAAAAAGGTAACCAAAATGTGCTAACCATAATTATTTACATGCACTGTGACACGGACCTGAGGAAATGACCATACAAATGAGAAAAACTTGCTATCAAGGAACGTCCTAACGAGAGTCGGCTGTATATGAGTGTAAATTCAAATGAGCAAAATATGTACTAGTTAATTGCAGGCATAACAGCAAGAGACCTTGCCTTTTATTTTGATTAAATATGCTGTGAACTTGTGACACTGAAAAATAATTATAATTGCTTAAATTTTCAATAATTATAATTCCATCACCCAAATATTAGTTGATGCTACAAATTAGTATGTACCTGTTCTGTATTTTAGTGCAAACTATCAATGGTAATTTCAAGTTATTAAATGCAGGGAATTTCACATGAAATTTGATCTTTAGCACACTTAAAAAGGCTGACATTATGGTAGATTTCATTCCTAAAGAAAAATTAAAATCAAGATTCTAACGAATTAATTCATTCCTCTGACAAAAGTGAAGTTGATTTTCTTTCTACTTTTTTTGCAGTCAATGAAATTGCAACTATTTTCAAGTTACTTAGTTAAAATAGAGGAATCCCAAATTTGGCTTTAATTTCAGGTGGAAATAACTACTCATACCTACTTTAATTAAATGCAAATGTTAATATATACTGCTGGTAATGTATGGAAAATGAATAACCCTGCTGCAGCAATTTAATGTACATTTAGGTTAGGTTATAGATTTCATTTCTAAGGAGATTTACATAGATTATCCATATATTTTCCCAAAAAATTGTTTTTTATCCAGACAACCTACTTAAGGGCTTCAGTCTTCATAAACATAATCAGCAAAAGGTGCACCATCACCAAATACTATACAAGTCTCTTGTTCACAAAGTGTTTGTGTTAAATATGTGATATAAATTGAGAACTCCACCTTGTGAAGCCATTTCTTTCATTGTGGACTTAGGCTAGTAGAGTATTCTCGTCATATAAAACTACTGACTCAAATTTTAAGGTCTGCATAAAATCAAGTATAACTTGAGAAATTTTAGCCTTTTTGATAGGGGAAAACCTACCTTTGACTTGTTGTCAAGTCACTACTTAAGGTGACTTATTCAGTGCCAGTATTTCTGCGTATCGGCTGCACAAAGTTATATGAATCTCTGGTATGCATGGACCATGGAGAATATTCTCTGAGAAAAGCATTATATTTATGTTTTATCTACCATATTTTGACCTACCAATGCCAAATACTCGTAGTACTTCTGTTTTACAATATTAATTCATTCAGCAAGGTTGTTAGTTTTGCGCAAATATCACATAAGGAACCTAAAATATTTACTTGGATTTGGTGATTTACTGGGGGCCATGTTGTTGATGTAAATCTCTATTAATATACATATTTTGATCGATATGTAGCATATTTTTTACATGCTGTTGGTGAAAATAACTTTGAGTGAAATGCCATTGAATATTCTCAATATTTGACTCAAAGATGGGATGAAATGAAAGCCTAGTGACTTCTCATCATGAAATCTGGAATTGCCTAGCATCTCTGCTTCCCAATACACCACACCCTCCAACAGCCAACTGACTCAGTTAAGGTCAACCATTTTCTTCATAGATACCATTTTATATATTTCTTTCAGTGACCTGAATACATATATGGAAACATCCTTCTCTTCTGGCAAATATTCAAATTTCCATAGCTATCTCCTCCACCTGTACCTTGCCAATGGCTGAAATTTGTAGAAGTCAAAAACAGGCGGCTAATTGAAGTCTGTGCTGTGAAATGTCCCAAGGAATCAACAATATCTTCTCCTTCTCTACTAACTCTGCTTTCTTTATCCTCTTAGCCATATGTTGGATATCTGATTGTACACAAAATCACACTCCGGTGTTAATATTTAAATTTGATGGCAACATCTTACTCCACAATAATACATCCCATCTCTCGTCACTGACCTATTGATTTTCCTCCAGTGCTATGAACGATTGAACAGTAAACACTGTGGGTGCAATAGCCAATGCTAAAAATATTACAGAAGATGATGATACCCTCAATCCAAATAAAATATTAATCAATAACAATGTTGCAGCTAAAAATATTAGCGCTAAATTTATTGAAATTTTTTCTTTCTTATTTTCAGTATTTAACACTCTCTCATTGTTTCAATATTCATCAGTGTGCCTTTAACGGTTCAGTTTTTTAACTGCGAAAAAAGAGATCAAGCAATTGTTTTCATCTCGACTGATGCTTGAGTCATGGATTTTAGTCAATATTTTTGGCTGAAAAGAAGACCCTAACTTTTATTCAAATCAACTTATACTTGAAGATATACAGTATTTTTTCACAGAACGTTTTTAAATTGACTCCAATGTAATCAGTTGAAGAAAAGAGTAGGAAACTTGTAAAAGCCTCTGAAATTGATTGCAGTACACCGGTGGCAGAGGTGGTACGATTCAGGAGTTTTTCCATTTAGTATATAGCATTCAAGATGCTTTAAATTGTTGTTTGGTACATATTGCGTATCCTGGGTATTCTAAATCTCATTATTATTACATTATTATTATTTTCCATATCAGACTTTAGTTCAACCAGCTTTATTATTTTCCTTATAATGCAGTAGACAATTTCAGAATAGCTGTACAATAAATATTAGAAATACTTAATATTAATAATATTTCCATACCTAATGGAAAAGGAGGAAATTCTGGCTATAATGAAATATGTACTTGAATTCGCTGAATTTATTTCATATAAATATTCTGCATTATTGTAGAGGAAGGAACACACTTATGGGAATTTTTTGTGCTTCTAAAATTTACATTTAATGTAAATTTATCAAACTAGTTATGCTCTTAAAAAGTCTCTATATTTATTGTTATTAGCTGGAGGTCATTCATATAGGTTTTGTCTTTGGAAAAGTCACTGCATAAATACGACTTGAAGTCAATTCGAGCATATGTTTTAATATGTTGAGGAAAGCATAATTGACCCTTCAAATTCCAAGTTTATGCATTTTGCCCTAAGAACGGTTTTGGGCATAACTTTGTGGAAGTCCTTCATAGAAGGAAAGTTAGGTTAATTTTCAGCACCTTTTTCCACCCATAGTTTTATTTATGGAGACCATAGTTTCATTACAGAGTAACATCTTCAGGTCACATGTCACCCTTTAGTACAGAGTAACACCTTCAGGTCACCTGAAGATGTTACTCTATAATGAAACCATTGTTGTGATAAATAAAACTACACATGGAAAAAGCTTTGCTGAAAATTCATATAACTTTCCTGCCATTTTGTCTAAATTCAGTCACTTGATGACAGCCACTTATTAAGTAGATTTATCTTCTATGTTAAACTGTTAGTAAACTACAGAGAATGTATTGTGTTACAATTCATAGGGCTTTGAAGTTTCATTTTAAAACTACAATTAAAAGTGCACTTTGAGAGATGCTAGGACTTGTAAAAAAATATTATTAACTTATTGGTGTTAGAATATGGGCTCCAAAGTGAGGCATCTCCACGCACAATGCAAATACTTTGATCCATCTCTCGGAGAAGGATATAAAAAACTTCTTAAAAACTACAAAGATGCTATAAATGAATTTAAGAGAAATTATTTTAATAAGCGCATTGCCACAGCAAGTAATGTTAGCAAAGCAGCATGTAATGCTATAAATGGACAAACAATTAGTGATGTCAGTCACAAAAATCCTCCCTTTATTACCTTCAATAATATTCCAGTATCTAATCCTGCTAATATAGCAGATTGTTTCAACAATCAGTTTTGTAAATTTAAAACAAATGTAACTTTATCGATTTTTAATGGGTTAAACTGTCCTTACTCAATATTTCTCATGCCATAAGACCCAAATGAAGTTGAAAAAACAATTCGGACTTTCGACAATAATTGGTCAGTTGGATGTGATGGAGTACCAATGCCAATCATAAAACTTGCTACTAAGATAATCTCCCAGTCCCTTTGTGATATTTTCAATATGTCAATTTCTAATGGTCATTTTCCTGCTGTGCCAAAAACTTCTCTGTTTGTACCTACTCATAAAAGAGGGTCATACAGTGAATCAGAAAACTATAGACCCATTTCTATCCTCACTGTGTTTTCCAAAATCTTTGAAAAACTTTTTTATAGCCGAATCATTAACTATTTATGTCATTTTGGCCTTCTACACCATTCTCAACATGGATTCATCATGGGAAAGCCTACCACAACTGCAGCCTTTCAGCTTATAAATAAAATTATTTGGGGACTTTCCAATCAGGAAGACTTAATTGATTTTTTTTTTAATTTGTTGAAAGCTTTTGATTCAGTTGATCATGATCTACTTTATTCTAAATTGCATAGTCTTATAATTAATGGTATTGCCTTGTCTTGGGTTAAGTCATACCTATCAAACTGTTAGCAAATGGTTCAAATTAACATTAAACATAGTTCGGGCACTAACACATTTAAGTCCAATTTGGTTGAAACCTATTGCAGAGTCCCACAGGGTTCTATATTGGGCCCACTTCTGTTCGTCATATTCATTAATGACCTTCCCACCCACTTACCCAATTGTGAAGTGATTTTGTATGCCAATGACACATTTACACTAAGTGTAGGTGACAATTTTGCAGATGCTTGTGATTCTGCTCATCAAACTTTAATCAAAATGTTAAATTGGTGTAGGTTGAATAATTTGAAAATGAATGAGAACAAAATAGTTTCTCTCTCAAAAATATTTGTACAGTTTCACAATAAAATTAATCCACCAATTCCCATTTAATTTGACCCCTCTTCTTAGAGTGGATACAAATAAACCTATAAAGAAGTCGAGCTCCGTAAAATTCTGTGGAATATCTTTTACCGAAAACCTTGATTGGTATCCTCACATTAATGATATAATAAAAAAAATGGCCACTGGGACATTCATGATCAGGAAACTTGTCCCTACTACTTCCGTGGAAATTTTGTAACTATGTAGTATACTTTGCTAAAGTTCACGCTCACTTGACCTATGGAGTTGTCTTATGGGGTAACTCGAGCGCAGCAAGGAAGGCATTTTCTATGCAAAAGAGGTCTATAAAGGCCATGATGAGTGTACCCATCAGGACCCCTGGAAGGCCTTTGTTTAGGCAACTGAATATCATGACTTTACCCAGCATATATATTTTTCACACATGTTTATTTGTAAAAAAGAATCCATCTATGTTCATTCCTAACTCAATGGTTCATAGTCACTTGACTTGTGGAAGGGATAATGTTCACCTGCGAGTACAATCACTTGCTGCATGTAAGAATGGCCCTATTCACTCGGCATCACTTTTGTACAGTAAGTTACCTACAAACTTTAAATGTATGTCCTTTGTGTCTTCTTTTAAATTAAAACTCAAAGAACTACTGCTTAATAAATATTGTTATAGTACTGATGAGTTTTTTCAGACAATATTGTAAATCTATTGTGAAAGGTTATTATGTATAAATGTTTCTGAATATGTTCTATGCCAACAATGACCAACAGAACAATAAAGCTATGTATTATTATTATTATTAAGAAGCTACAAAACCCTTTAGAATGAAAGAGTCAAGTGTTATGAAAGGGGGGCTTGGTATGTCTCTACTCATTGCTTGTAATTGCTTAGAGAAAACATGAGAGGAGTTTATTGTGAAATGTCTAGCAGTTTTTTGTTTGTGTAATAGTGAAATGCAATAATTTAAAATGCTTTCAGTAACTTCTCTATGTTACAATGAAACTCACATCATTACTTTGCGGTGATTGTAATTTCCACTAGGCTATGTAGGTGGCGATGGTGGTGGTGTAGAAGGTGGAGGAGGCTGGGGATGGTCTCCGTCGGGGACCACGGTTCCTCAGCAGCATCAGAAAAGTGCCTCAGGTCCAAAGAAACAGGGAATCCAATTGAGTGGAAGATCTGCTTCTAAAACCGAACCTTCATCGCCACCAAATCCCTCGTCTGTCACTGTACATACCTGCCCAAAAGAGAGCTTACCTCTCCTGCAGCATGAAGCCCCAGGTAAGCACCCAAACACATAATTGTTCTTACATAGGTCGCTGCATACACAGAGCACATCTGTTTTGTATTGTTAAGCCCTACTTGGGAAAATTGAGGAGAGCACTTCAAGTGAAGTTTTCCATCTGTCATATGGGATGTTAAATTATAAAACACTTTGTAACCTTACTTAAAAGCAGGCTTTTCTCATGGTCAGGTTTTCCATCAATCTTCATTCCATTCCCCTGATAATCCTTCCCTTACCAACCTACTTTTGTTGTTTTTCACCTCCCGAAATAACCAACAATCTTTTGCATTGGAAAATTATCTTGTGCGCATATAAATATCCAGAGCAATTTAAAATATCAAGTGTTTTGTTACATTACGTTCGTTTATTGCATATATTGGAATTGGAACAAATATGGCATGGGCAATGAATGATATCAAAAATTTTGTCTGTGGTTCATATTCACTCGCATATTAACAATTTTCTTTGTATTTTTATAGGTTAAATAATAAATAATTTAGCTTGTAATTTTTAAACGTGAACCTAGGTAGGTAATTCTAATGTGCGTGAATATTTACGATGCATTTGTGTTGCAGGTTGCATAATCCATTTACCCTGACGTAATATTTTGCTATAGGTAACAATTCTTCGTCATAAATTAATTTTCAAATGCATACAACCCTTATTGAATACATGAGTTTGTTTGTTTGCTACCATGGTTGTTCATGAGCAGAAAATATTCATGAATAAATAATTATGAAATTTAATATTTAGAAAAATATGTTAGTTGTGTTGCGGATTGAATAATGAATGTCCTAGTCAAGTTGCTGTATGTACTGTTAAAGTGACATCTTCGTTACAATAAATTAATGAGATTGTGAAAAGTGTTTTAGAAATTCCTTATCAATTTTACTATTTAATTATATGAATTATTTTAGCACGTTTTGATCCATTTTTCTTCACTATTTTTTTTCATTAGCCAATGGATCCACAGATTATTTTAGTTGTGCTCTTTCTTCATGCTCAAAAGTTATGGGTTTGTTGCCCCCCCCTTCCCCATCCCCCTCCAACCCCTTGCTCCCCGAGTTATCATACGTCCTGAACAAGCGAGATTGTCCTGAATTCGAGCACTTAAAAAAAGGTATTCTGACTGTTATTTTTGCACTAATATTGTATTATGTAGAGTAGCAAGTTTTCAAGGTGCGTTTCATTTTGCATTTGAATATCCAAATTGTAAATATCAAAAAAACACATCTTTGTCACATTTATGAAATTATGTTTACTTCTCCCTAATGGTAACCCTATCCCTACCATTTTACAGCTGACATTTGATCAAAAATGGGGAGGCTTTCAGACATCCATGGTATTATTCTTCAGATATTATAATAACTCAGTTCCAGAAAGTGAATTCACCAACTATCTCTACAACAGCGACAATTAATAGTTATCAGTGTGTGCAAAACATTCAAATGCTGTGACTTAAAAGTGAAAATATCTTTCCATTTTCATGGTGGCGATGCAGTAGGGGCACTGGCCAGAGTTGATCAGGAGGAAGGCTCCATCCTGCCATCAGGTACAAGCGAGAGCTGCCTCGGAGCTTCAACAGCAATGGCGGGTATTGCTGCCCAGACCACCATCCCTCCCCCAATAGGGCGACCAGCCCTCCCTCCCCCACCCCATCAGCACCCCCCAACCTCCATAGGTAGCGCAGGTGCCAGGCTTCCAACCAGTAGGCCCCTCCCACGCCAGAAAAGAGCAATTGTCGCAGCAGTGCCCCCGCCTCCTGCAGAGGATGCAGGGCGGAGGCAGGCCTCGGTAGAGGAGGAGGGAGAGGGACGGCAGCGTTGCGATGGGGGGAGGGGGGTGGAAGCCAGGATAGATCGTTTGAGCCGGTAGGTCACCGGTGGTTTTGGTGTGGTGTGATCTCTCCTTTTCACACTAATCCCCTCTCTCTGACTCTTTTGAGGCCCTGCTCCTCTTGCTTGGCTGTGTTATGCATTCTCCTCACATTCCAGATGCTTTATGACCATCAAAAATTGTCATGACTGTATATACTCGAGTATAATTTGAGAAATTTCTTCCTTAATTCGTTCAATGAAAACCTACCTTTGACTAATATTTGAGTCACTAAATCAGGTGACTTTTTTGGGGTCAATATTTCTGTGTATTGGCTGCATAAAACCATGTGTATCTCAAGTACTGATAAGCCAAGGAGAATATTCTCCAAGAAATGTGTTAGATTTACGTTCTAAATTTTGTATTAGGGTCTACCACTGACAAATACACATGGTACTTCCATTTGCGATATTAGTGCATGCCACAAGGCCAATTTTATTGCAAAAATATTGCAAGCCCAACGTGAAACACGGAGGTACTGCAATTTTCTCTCCTCAACTTATACTTGAAGATATATGGTATATTTTCTCCTTCCACTTACCTACTTTGCTTCTTTGTTAGACTTATACTGCCCTAGGTAGATTTCCCTTGAGGCTGCTTTTATATACATTACTGAATTCTCTATTCACTCACTTTCATTTTCTGATTATTTTTTGAATTGAATCTTTCTGTAAAGTAAATTGTTTCTCATTTCATCATCTTTTCAATTAGTAATTGATTTACAAATATGTATGTGTCTCTGTAGAATAATTAAACCTTTTGTTGTGCGCTTCTTGCCCATGTGAAATTTGGATAGATTGTGCATAAAATAAATGTATTAATGTATATTAATTTACATCTACATAATTGTTTGCTCTAATAATGTTTATTCAATTATAATTTCTTTGGGAATTCATTATTATTGATTGATTTTATGCACTATTACAATTTTATATATTTATTGGAATTTTGTTTTGCATGATTATTAATGCATTACTTTCACAAGTATGCTTACTGATATTGAAATTCTAATATTAATAACAGGTTAATGGTTGAAAATTATCAACATTTTATAGCATAAGAATGTGATAGGTTTCATTCTGTTATTAGGTTCATCAGAGTTCAAGCAAGTAAGTTGCAAGCTGGATAAAATGGATAGGTAAGGTTAATTATTGATGCACTATTCATTTTTGTTGTATATTAATGCATTTCTAAGCTTTGTTAGTATAGGCTGGTAATTCATTTGGATGTTGAACTTGTAGTGTGCTTTCATAATACGTAAACATGACTTAGTAACCTACACATTTGTGATGGTAGAGTAAGTGCTATGTATTGAGTGATATATTATGTATGGTCTTTAAACATATAGTGTGGTATTGTTATTTTAAGCTCAAATAATGTGAAGTGATTTATATTTGTGTAATTGGTTATTTTATATAGCCCATCATTCATTAGATTATTTTCTTTAATACTTGTAACCATCCACGGCCACAAAACATGAATTCTTGAGTTAACCTTCCCAGGAGCTAATTTCTCAGTAGAGATCTGATAATGGCAGTGGATAATGTGGGGTGTCATGTCACAATATGTGTGAATTTCATCATTCACATATGCATTTAGAAACCTTTGAGGTAAAGTGTTTCTGGTGATGCAGAGTTTTGTTTCTTGTGTGGATGGTATTTGGCTTTATTTCCACTTTTTGCCATTGATTTCTAACATAAAAAGTACAACAATATTTTAAACCAATTGCTGTAGTCTACACTTTAAACCTCTTTGGTATTTACATCCCTTAGTTTGCTTGACTGTAAGTTTAATTTTGATTTAAACATTCAAAGAATTTAACAAAGAGAAACAGGAAGGAGTAACAACTTTTTTTTATTTTTTATTCCATCTCTGGTGGAGACAAGATGGTAAATGTATTAAATTTTGATTTTGAAAAAATACTAAGTACAGTGAACTCCCGATTATCAGTGTGCGAATTATTTGTGTTGGGGATTATCCGTGCGTGATTTTTTACTCTTCGTCAATATTTTCTGCGGTCAATATAATAAATTTCTATCAAAAAACACATTTAGATTTTAGCAATCTAATACAAGCCATTTCTTGTCACTCAAATTCACCTTATAAAATGTAATTGTTTTCATCTTGCTCGCAATGAACATGTTATGTTTACCTCATTGTTCATCATCAGTATCTTTCCAACTTTTGAGCTGTGAATACGCTGTCTCTGGAGCTTTCTCCGTGGTATATTTACAATAATTAATGGTTTCGTCCACGATAAACTTCATGAGATCCTCTGATAAAAACAAACAGAAACTATCTAGTATCGCAGAATCTTCGCTAGCAATCGCCTTGCATATAGAATCTTGGGGATCGCATCCATTAATTCCCAGATTCAGATCCATAGATAGTGCCATACGAATTCTGGGAATTTCTTCTTCGAATGTGGTGGTAAATCGTGAAGATACAGGTCTTCCAGGTTTTACTCCGTGTTGGTCCATCATTTTCGGACGAGTTTCGTTGGTGTTGCAGTCATGAAGTGGTCAACTCAACACCGACTTTCGACTTTTGCAGTCGTGAAGTGGTCTACTCTATGCCGAATTTCGACTGCAATGCCGGCAAAACATGTCGTCCGAAGAAGATGGACTAACACGGAGTAAAACCCAGAAGACCTGTCTCTTCACATCCATCAACCCGCGGAAGCCTATACAAGGTGGTGAATCGTCTTCATCTGAGCTATCTTCAGATTCCGAAGGTGAACTTGGAAATTATTTTTCTTTAGCAGAGGCTTGACCCGACGTAGATAATTAATCAGATTGAGCTCTAGAAGCATATTCCTCTTCCTCCTCAGAGTAATCTTTGGAAAAATCGTCTAAAAATTAATCCCCGAGCTCAGTCTCTTCCAGAATTTCTTAAACTCCTTCCGTTGGAATGCTCTTCTTGAAAAATACATATTTTCTTCATGTATATTTGCATGTAGAATCAGTGAATGTCTCAAAAGGGACAGTTAAAAAGGTCGAGATTAAACCAAAAATAATCCAAGTGCAAAATAAAGCCTATGTTACGAGGGTGCCACAAGAATTTCAAAATAAAGCACTAGTCAATGTAAAAATAATCAGAGTCCCAAAATACCAAGATAAATATCCAAGATAACGCGCAGGACTATAAACGAGCAAAACACTGTTGAGGCTGACTCAGGTAATCCAAAGAATGCTCTGCCACCAATCAAACAGCAAGGTCGGTAAAAATTAAGTCCAGAGATGAATGACCAAACAAAGCAGGGGTCAATACCAGAAGAGAAATCTAGGAGAGTCCAGAGAAATTATCAATAAATGTACAGTGGAATTATTTCTGAAGACAAAGTCCAAACAGTATGCGATGGGTCAAAAAATGAGCTAGAGGAAACAGAAAATTGAACTCAAAAGGCTAGCACAGTTCGCACAGCAAAAGAAAATCATCGAGTAGAAGGACACACCGAGAAAAAAATAATGGTAAGGAAATCCATACAGGCAATAAATCTAGCAGCTGTGGGTAATACGATACTCCAGAAGCACCATCGCGAAGCTAAAAGATAACCATGGACCCTCATCAACTCCCAAGGCCAACGTGCCTGGGAGAGGGAAATCCTCAAGCTCACAAGCTGTCAGCAGGAAAAAGATAACAGATGAAAGATAGGCCAGAAATACGAGCGAGCACTCTGTGACGCTCAAGATAACTTCTAAGAACCATGTAGAACCCACAAGAGCAATTGGCGACATAACAAGCCTCTCAAAACACAGCGAAGCAAAGTTTTTTCCCCCGAAGGTCACTTCCATACTTCAGCCAATGTATCACGGTGTCATCACGTCAATGAAAAGGAATTAACGAGTTTGTCTTCTCAGGATGCTAGCCAATGAAAATGTCAATTTATGGAAATTTTAGAAGAAAAGGACAATATTGGATGCAATTCATGGCGTGCCACAGGCCTGGTCCTCAGTGAAACCTGTTACACTAGTTCGCTCTTGGAGGAAACTTTTGTTTAACCGCAAAGGTGATGTTTGGGGATTTTCAGAAACTGAAGTGCACTACTCCAAGTTGGGGCATTTAGTGAAAACCATGAAAGGATTAAAAAATGTTGATGCGGAGAACTTAGAAGAATGGCTAAAGAGAGATGAAAGTGTCCCGGGCTTCCAGCATATGACTGATAGCGATATTTTTTATGCCGCAATCAGAAAAGGGGAGAGGAAGGGAGTGGGGAGAGTTGAAGTAGTGGGGATGAAGACGAGGGGAGCAGTGAACGCATGAGTCACAGCCAGGCGCTCAACTTCACATGTAGATTGTTTGCTACAGTATATGGAGCAATGGGAATACGACTACAACGGCATTATCGCTGCTTGAAAGATATGCGGTCGGGTGAATAAAACTCACTATGAGTCCATGAAACAATCTTAAATAACGGATTATGTGCGCAAATGATAGTACATCTTTTTTTACACAGATTATGAATATTATAAGAAATAAAAGTGAAAGTTTGGATTATCCGTGTTTTCTGATTATCCATGCGTCTTCTCCCCATCATTAGCCTGGATAATCGAGAGTTCACTGAAAAAAATTTTGATTCTTTCATTTTCATATAAGTATCAATGCCCAAATTCTTACAAAATTATTTTTTCCCCCTTAGTATATAAGGTAAGGGTCCTTTACCCATTCTGGGAAATACCTTAATCATCTTTAAAGATAATTTTTGTATAAAAGATACATGCTATAATTTTACCTTTCTATTAGTAAAATGGAAAATTATTCAACATTGTATCAAATTTTTATTCCAATCGGTATACTAATGAATGAAAAACACCTCTAATAAAATTTATTTATTCAAATTTTTTAATACTTCATAAATAACTAAAAAGTATATAACTGAAGATTTTTCGTGAAGAAGTTTTTAAACTGAATTATTTTTAGGCATAAGTGTATTTGTTAGACATTTCATTTTTTCCTAATAGGTTATTTCAGTTCTGATTCCCTTAAAATGTTCGGATTATTGTAACACTATGAAGATTGTACACTGTTTTCTACACTATGGAATTTTCTACACTGTTTTTCTTCATCACAATAATTGAAAGGTTGTTTTCAACCAAAATACCTAGTAAATATACCTTATGCTCTTCATTTGATATAGTGAGGAGAGCTTCATATCCATTCAACATAACTTCATGCATTTCATGGCACTATTATTTTATCTACCAAAACACTTCTTATCCCAGTGGTGAAGAAACTAAATATTGAATTTAATTACAAAAATCTCTCTGTAATAAAAATTTTCAAAGCAAAATTTCTGTTCCCTCTAAAATTTTCTATCGGACATTTTTGGCTGATGCATTTGATATTAGTCTCAATCAATAATTAATTCTACTATAAGCTACACTTAGTCTTTCAGTACCTGTGCTTGTGAATCAAGGGGTAAGCTACTTATGCATTTTAAGCACATAGAGAAGTATTAGTAATGTCAGGTACCAAATTTCATTCAGTGGTCTCATTTGTGCTACTGAGTAAATACATAGGTATGCATAATCCAAATGAGCGCAATGGTTAATTAAAAAAAAATATTCTTTAGATATTAGTCTTTTGGATTCTTTATCAATATAAGCAACTATTAATAATTAACTTTATCAATATAAGCATCTACACATTACCCTGAGAGTCTTCTTTTGGCAAGCAGTGAATCTTAAAACATAGGGACTTTTTGGAATACAGCTCCTACATAACATCATGATATATCTTAAGGCCGTTTTACATGTTACATTTACTTGTACAATCTATCGTGTGGACACTTGTATCAGGAAATTGTACCGTGCAAAATGGCAATTTGTGCGAACGCTTGTGCGATTGTATGAATGACTGAATGAAAAATAGAGCCTGTTCTAATTCCATTTAGACAAAAATTCAATTTCATTCAGGTTTAATTCAACAGATGGTGCAAATATGGCAAAACCTGTGGTGCCTGTGTTAACAATGTTACTGATTGAAAATGAAGTTGTCTATAAAAAGGATTAACACTTTCCCAGTGAATAATATGAGTAACTATTATCCTGTGTATATAATCTTTTATGAGTAAAATCTTCTCAGGCTCTCCACCGGTTTAAACTACTTATTCATAATTGCCGATGTTTCGAGAGATGACTCATCACTCGTTCTCAAGGCAAGAATTAATTATATTGGCAGTTATGATTAGTTTGAACCAGTGGAGAATCCGAGAAGAGTTAACTCAAAACTGCTCAAATGTTTACATCGTCATTTCGTCTTGTTTTTTGGTGTTCTGGTTTTTCAGTGCAATCGTAATCTTTGGGTGTGTCCTTTTCCCCCAAAATTATGAGCTGGTCGCGTTTTCAAGTGGAGTTCTTGATATGCCACGTGAGATAATAATAATGCATAATTTATTTCTGTTGGTTAGCAAGTAACATAGAAATTGTAAAAAAATACATTAAAACACCAGAAAAAATTCAAGGGAGGGAAATTTGGAGGGACTAAAGAAACCTGTGCTGTTCCACTATATCTCTTGATAATAACGCTTCCTCATACTTACAAAAAATAAATGTACGAAATGAGTCTATCAAGAGTGGAGATCTGGCAAGAAATGTCAATGACTTGTCGCCCTACAATCCAGAAGAGAGAAAATGAAGCGGTGCAAAGGTCAAATATAAAGCCAGAGAGAAGAGTCCAATCGTCAAAACTGGGAGAATAATCAGTAGGCAAATGGTTGAGTCAATCAGGTTCCGAATTTCAGGTTATCAGCTTTTCAAGGTGTCCAATACGTGAAAAATGATAAACAAAATACTTGCAAATTTCAATTGATTTCTACCTTTCAATTGCACTGGAAATTTTACATTTGCACTCATCGTGTAAAGCAAAATTCAGTCGTTTGTGCAATATTTTCTTTCACACTTGATTGTACATTCTCTGATACATTTGTTTGTACAAAAAGTTGCACCGTGTAAAACATATACATTTAATATTTATGCATTTAAATTTCATCACTTTGTGCTTGATAAAAATTCCCACCTTGTTAAATGTGAATTATACCCCTTGTGGCAGTGAATATAGTGGAGTTCAGGATGATTTTGAATAACATTAATCTATTACAGAAAAAAATATATGTACCCATTTTACAGACTGACTGAATAGGCATGAGTATAGATGTGTACTATAATAAAACTCCCTGAGCCTTAAAGAGAGGATACTAACTTGAGTGAAAATGTTTTTTTTTATATTTGCTGAAATGTAAAATATAGTGAAAATTAAAAAATGAGGAAAATAATACCATGATTAAGATGAAAATCTCTGTTGATGAAGTATGTAAATATGGTGAAATCCAGAGACATCGGTGTTCCATAAGAATTTCTTGCCCAAAAATATCATGTGAATAGGTATGCTCCGTTGTCTCAGGTGTGACTTGATGGAATTTGCTTAGCATTGTGAATGAGAAGCAGTTACTTTTTAATTCCACATGTATTTATTAGAAAAAACCTAAGTTTAGACATTGCATATCACCGTGAAAAGAAAGGATAAAGGCTGAATGTATTAGAGCAATTGGAAATTTAAAAGTGTCAAGTGCAAGGAAAAAATTATGAACAAATTTTTGTTTTCTTGCCATTCCCCCGTTTTGGACCTTCCTCCTAGCCTCACCTTAACACTCCCTTTTTAACCCAACAACCCAACCCCCTCCCCCATGAATGCATAAAAACACACCGGTGGTTGTAACGCTCTTCTTGTACTCATGATGCACTCATCTCCCTCTGTGCTTTAACACCTAGCCCTTAAAGTTGACAGCAATTTACCCCTTATTAGATAACTGACCTTCCACTCCCTCACTACACCAGTGTATGAATGGTGTCTCAGTAATATAAGGCATTAACACAGCACTGCAAAATATTAATATACCATTTATGAAAAGAAACAGCAAGAAAGAACACATTATTATTTAATACATTTTGAAATGTTTGCCCTGATTCAAATCCCCCATTTGGCTCCTATTCCCTGTTAAAATGAGTTTCTGCTGATGAAGGCTTAAAATGCCTATGCTCCTGTGTTCTTTAACTGTGTGTCATTTATCTTTCTACTTATTGTATCAGTTTCAATTCCTTAGCCGATATAGAGTATTGACTAGTAGGTAGTACCTTAAAAGCAGGCTTCTTGTGTTTCTGAAGGGAAAATCCATTAAATACTCCAACTGCAAAAATAAAATCAGTTTAATTGTGTATCCATTTGAAATTGCATGATGTACCTTTAAAAAAATCAGAGTGATATCTTCTGTATCCATTTCAATAAAATTATTAACTATTACTAGTAAAATAATAATTATCAAATGTAAAATCTTAAAAAAAAAATTATCTACTACTATCTACTCTACTATTTTTTATCTACTCTGTCATGCACATCAGTCCTATGGTTATAACAAAAGAAACTAGATATTAATATTATTTTACTTGTATGCTCCTTTCCTCATTTCTTCTTCTATTTATGTACCGATAGTTTTGACCCCTATGATAAAAACTCTCAGCTTTTTGTAAACGTCAAAAAAACTTTTGTGATCACTACATATAATTTATGCATTACCCAATTGTGGCACAAGGAGGTCAGTTAGCTTAGGAAATTTGAGTGAAATGATATTATAAAATATGTGATCGTCAGCCTTAAATAGTAATTTACCTGTGTATCTGATTACTTAAACCATAGAGTAAGGTATGAGAGGGCTAATGCCCATGTTGAGAAGCGTCATACATTTTCACATAGTTTTGGAACTGTCACCCAGGTGTCACTACAGTCGTCAGTTCCATAGCCGCTCGGCCAATTCGAATCCCTTTTGCACTGTGTCCCATGCGTGTCTCGCTCCTCGTTCATCCCACAACGAATCCGATAGGACTTTAATTGATTACGAAGGAGGAACTGCTGATGCATCGGACTGGAGGATAGAAGCCTAGAAACTCCGAGAGCTCTGACAGATTCGGTAAAGCTCCGAAAAAATGTTTTTTGCGGCTGAGTCATATATGTGTGAGTGAATTTTCAGGCTTAAGCGTTCCATCGAAGGCTTATCCACTATAGCTCCAGAGCTTATGGCTCCAGATCATCTGCTGGCTTCTTGATCTTGGGTGCTGTTTAATAGTTTGCCATTAGTATTTGAAGAAAATAATGACTGAAAATACCATTGATATTAAATCGTTTCCACTAGTGAAACGGAACTACAGAAGGTTTTCGGTATTTTGAGGATATGAATTCGCTGCACAACCACTTTGCCGACATTGCTGAAATGATTTTTGATTGTAAAGGCGCAGAAGAAATCACGGGAAGATAATATAAAATTCTCACAGTTGGAAACGGGGTTTGATTCCAAACTGTTCGAAAATTACTTTTCAACATTGGAAACTACTTTGAAAAACAATTTTCCACAATTTTCAACTTACAACTTTCTGAAATTGTACATGCACATGTTTGTCATTTAAAACATTAGAATTGTAGATTATTGTATAATAATAGATAATTGTATATGTAGTTTATTCCATTAGAATTTATTTAAACGTTTTCCCGCCCTACTCTGAAGTGCTTGAAACATGTTTTACTCTGGTATGGAGGCATATATTATTTTTTGATTATGGTATAAATCAAGCAGAATGAATCAATATCTGTATATCCCCCTGTAATCCTACGCAAGGGCATTTGGCAGGGGGTGTAGGGAACCAAAAGTTATAGCAAAAAAGGAAAAAAAACTTTAGGGATCTGGATGGGAAATGGGGTGATAGGAAGGCGTTTATTTGTAAATGGGTTTTCTATTATAGCCGTGAATGGTTTGTGGAAAAAATAAGTTTTAAATATTTGTATTTGACAGTCTATCTCTCTAATTTTGTCACTTTTGTCTGAACTGCAGAGGTAGTGTTGGGATAACATTATGCCTGCCGTGGCAGTCAGGAACTCGGTCGATTCGAATGTATGTAATGATCTTAATCTGCATGTAATCTTCGAGTCTCCAGAGATTGCCACCCAAGTCCTTCTAAACATTGACACTTTTCGATCTTTCGTAGGGATTAATGATGAAGGTCGCTGCTTACATACGTATCTTGTTTAATTCACGAATGAAGTCTTTATTTTCTGGATCCCAAATACTAGCAGAGTACTCGAGGTGTGGTTTTACCAATGAAAAAATGCATTTTCTTTTACTTTTAAACAACGTTCTGTATGTGTTATATGAACGAATTTTTTACCAACTTCTGATTCACTCACTGTGTTTTGACCCAATGCTTGGTTTATTATAAGCAAGGGTAGAGCTCACCTCTTACTAAGCCATTGGCGTGAGAAAGTCTCAAATTCAGGGTAGGGGGGCCAGTTCCTCTCCCTGGGCCACCTGCAATTTCTCACGTAATTCTGACAGTCAGAAAATCTCACCGCGAGGAGTTTAGGTGGGAGTGGGCTGAGAGGATTCACCGGGGGTCAAACCTGGGACCCTCCAGGCCACAACCCAGCTACTCCGATTAATTCTCCTTTTTATACAAATAAGTTCAACTGCTATTGTCGGTGGTAGGCTAAAACCATTAATCGCGTCTAAAAATCTGTATCATTTCACATTTATGGTAGGTACATACTGATTTTCTTTTGTATTGTTATAAGGTTTTTTTAATGTTACCCTTTGAGCTTGGAAGCAACCACCCAATCGTTCGAATGCATTGATTGTCATCATTTAGCTGAGATTAATGCTGAATTACTAGTTTATAACTTATATGTTCCTTGGTATGGAGGCTTCCGCGGTGATTTGATGAATTGCGTTGATTCATGTTTATGGACTACGGTTTCGCTTGCATTCCAGCTAGTGTCGTCAGGTCCTGAATGAGCTGCAGAGATTATTTCTCTGTTATATATACCTAATGCTTTAGCTAGTTAGGCGCACGCTGATTGGCCGGATGGACCTTTAAATTTGACTGTTACAAAAACCCTGGAACATTGAGGAGAGAGGATAGCCGTCTTCTCTGTTGAAATTCTCTGCATTTTTTGCTATTTCAATTGCCTCTCTTATCAGCCGAGGGAAATATTTATTTTTCTATGGCGATAACCTTACAAGTGTGAAAGTTTATTTTGTGGCTGGGTTCTGACCAGGTGTGCTCTGCAAAATTTTTGCCATTCCGCAGTTGCAGCCTGGTCAGAACCCGGCCACAAAATAAACTTTCACACTTGTAAGATCATCGCCAGAGGAAATAAATATTTCCCTCGGCTGATAAGAGAGGCTATTGAAATTCCAAAAAAAGCAGAGAATTTCAACAGGGAAGACTGCAATTCTCTCTCCTCAACGTTCCAACGTCTTTTGCAGCAATCAAATTTAAAGGTCCATCCAGCCAATCAGCGCACGCCTGACTAGCTCAAGCGTTAGGTATATATATAACAGAGAAAGAATCTTCTGTAGCTAATTCAGGACCTGACGATGCTAGCTGGAATGCAAGTGAAACGGTTGTCCATAAAATGAATCAAGGCGGGAGAAACCTGAAAAAAAAACAATTTATATGTTCCTTATCTTCTTACATACCTACCCTGACTGCAATTCCTTTTCAGGTTTTGGTTAGGTACATAAAATTAAAAAAATTGAAAAATATTTTAATTTTATTTTATTCATTATGATAGCTCATTTTGACATTTCAATAAAATAAATTGTTTTATTACATTCATTTGTGCCCTAAAATCCTCATTTTGTCTCCGGCTGTGGATCTTGTTGTAAGAATCCATTTACAGTTTATTTTAATGATGCACTGAAAAAGCAAATCTGAAACAAATTCATTGTGAGAGTCACAGTCGTGTGGCACTGGCTACCTATTCTGATTGTGTCTCAATGTTTTTGATAATTTTCTCATAAATATTTGTTTTACATTTTGTTTGTGCAATTTTTTTGGGAAATATGCTTTAAACACACGCAATGCAGAGCTAGTGAGCGTGAAGGACTCTTCAGAGGGATATATAAGCCAATGGATGAGTCTTTAAAATGGGGGAACGTCTAATAAAGAATTAGCAGCTGAGCCTTGTTCCGTAGGTCCTTAGTACCTGTAAACCTATATCTGCATTTTTGGGAGGAACATTTTTCCACCAGTCTCCTTGCTAAGTAACCAGAGAAGTACACTTCCGAACAACTTTGAAGGGTCACTACTTTGATCCTCACAGGACGAGGGACCTCAATATGCTCTTCAGAAGAATCAGTGATGGTTACTTTTTCAAAATCTTCAACATTTTCCGGAAAAGAGGTCAGGCTGGAGCTCTCTTCCCCTCTGACATGAAACTCAAGAACTTTATCCTCATCTAAATCATTACCTGATGATTTTGGAGGCTTTTATAAATTCTGCATGGCAACCTGTCGATAGCTGGTTCTGAATGGCTTCACAGTTGGATTACAATTGAATCCCCCTTTGCCGTTATACGGAAAAACAGTTTCCAAAGGGTCCTGATTTAATCTGACAGTGAAAATAGTCCTTCACCCATATTGTGAAATAATGCCAGAATTGAAGAAATAGAAAGATGGAAACCATCAAAACAGGGGTCGACTTCCGTCCTCCTTCTTAATGATGGTCATAATTCTTAGTCCTTTACGAATCAGCTCTATAACTTGAGCATTGTTTGTATCCAAGCTGAAATCGCTTGAGGGTTCTGAGTAAGCTCTAGTGTTCAAGGCATTGAATAAATTATTTATTGTCTCAATAAAATCAGCCATTGGAAGTGCTGATGGCCGTTTTAATTCTCCAGTGGAGTGGCTTGTGCGAATAGCAGCTGAAACGGAATAGCTGAATATTTGAGTTGCCAGCTTCACAGACATTTTCTGGAAGAAGTTGAGCCAGATGTGTGCCCTAGTCAGTTTCCACAGAGCTCTAGTTGTCGAGCTGGATGTATTGCTCTGATAAACCTGGTGTATATTTTCAAAGGAAAGGGTCTTTCCATCCAGGACAAAATCACTATTCAGGAAGTTATTTCTCAAAGACTTTATAAAATGCGGAATATCAAATATACAATAAAATTTATTTTCATTAATCTGAAAAAAAAAGGATTCTCGACTGAAACCCCCATCTCTTTAATTGCTTTTCTATTGGTGCTGGCTTGGTTGCAAATGAATCCTCTGGGATGCAAGCCTACCATTAACAACTTTTCAATCAAGGACAATAAGATTTTCCGTATATTGGGGCTAATGAAATGCTCAGAAATAAAGTACCCCACAGACAACTTCCAGTTGTGATGAATACCTCCGATGAGGAACACAGATGCATACTTTCCCATTTGTTTCTTCCTACCCAGATGCCCTAAATCTTCAAAACCCTCAATCATTTCCAGGGAATTTGAATATTCTAAATTTTCCATCAGGCACATCTCGTCAAATAACATTACGCATACTTTGCTTACACCCACCATTACAGAGACATTGAGCTTCAGCTGATGGAAAAAAGAGTCGTTAAATCCCGTCAAATATCGTAGTGTTCCGATCCACTTCCTCACTGTTGACACAGCGGGAAGGGTTTGCTTGCCCAGGAGAGATCGGTATGTGGTTGGAGACGTGAAATACAGGGATATCACAAAATTTTGTTCCTCCCTACTCCATGAACTAAAGTTTTATGGCAAACCTTCATCTGAGTCAGAACAAATGCTTCCCGAGACTTAAAGTTTTTTTTCTACAAAACTGGAGTTAGTGAACCCAATCTTCTTTATGATTTGATGAGATTGCCTCAGCCGAAAACCGATGACCGGAGTTCAGAAATAGTTTTCTTGTACTTTTCCATCCAAGCGTAAAGCTTTTTCTTCCTTTTTGTTTCCTTTGTAGCTATTTTAAGTGAAATTGGAGAAGAACTTGAGTCTGGGGAAATCGAGGGCATAGCCTCCACCATCCATAATGCCCTGCGAGCCGTCATACAAGAAGTCGTCCTCGAAAGAGAACGTCGACCCGTAGGTGGTGTAAGAAACAAAATTTGGTTATGTCCATATCCAACAGTAGGACTTGGACTGAAGGAGTATTTATTGACATTCCCAGAGTACTCATGAATCATCCGTTGTGTTAAAGTCCTTTCAGAAGCACTTGCAGTTTCCTCTCCCTCCGGCACCACTGTTGCCAATTGGTAATGAAGTGGAAGAGCTCCTATCATCCACCGCGAAACTAATGCGTGAGCTTCTTCATCGATAGGTATGTTGCGTATGATGCCACCTGGCACCCCTGTAAATGGAATTTAGAAATAAGGTGACAATAATCATTGGCACAAGTAATTATTCTATCGATCGCGTGAGATAACGAAGGGAGTGTGGACGGCATTTGAAAATTGAATATTCAAACAGAATTCCTAACTATAAAGAATATATCCTATGCTGAAAACAGGTAAAAGTCACATACCTGACAAGAAGCTGATCCGCTCGTTCGTCGCGGGAAGATTCTGTAATGATTCCAAAATCGAGTAGACAGTGATTTCTTCTCTTTGGATTCATGTGGCCCATGAAGTTTTGTTGCATGATAACTCCAAGCAGGACCTCGGCAGACACAATGAAATGCAGCACAGTGATGAGCGGGAGAAACTGAAGTCATACCCTGGTGGGTGTATTAGCTAGCCCTTGAGTTCTGTCTCAGACGAAGACGATTTGAAGAGTGAAGGCAAAGTGACGAAATGATCATAGATAGGTAGTGGTATTCCACCCATTACTATTTATGCTATTCCATCAGATTTTCGTATTGGAAATACCAACAAGTGAGAAAAATTTGTCAGGCGTCACTTCCAGTTTCATGGTCCTTTGTTGTTCCTTCACCCAGCTGCACCATAGATCATGCGTTCAGAGTTTCCGAGAAGGAAAATCCAGCCCTTTCGGCTACACATTTTTATTTTTACCATTTTCTGAAAAGTTCTCAAAGACATTTCCCCAAGCAGACCATATTATAGACTATATATTTACCAATTAGGAAATACTTGGCTTTAAAATTTTTTATAGCTGATTGCACCTCTTACAATTTAAATATTTCATACCACTACCCAACTCATACAGTTAAATGATAAATTATCATCAAACTACTTCTATCTAGTTTCTGTGTGCACAAGAAATGCAATCAAAAGGCTTGAATTTATGTTCAGTCAGAGATTATTTTTGCCGCCTTACTAATCATGATTTTCCATTATCGATCCTTCCAAATTTTCGGTAAAGGGTGTACTTGAATGATACAAACCATACATGCAGGCTGAAATTTTCTGCTGCATAACTGCAGATTCAATTCTGAAAAAAAAAACGGGAAGTGAACCATTTAAAAGTGGTGTTATAGAATTAGAAAAATCAAATATCAAACGGCGGAATATAAAAAGTGGAGATTTAACATTCCCCAACACAAAGATGGATGGACAATGAAACATTCGGAAAGCTGCCACTCCCCAGGTGTGGGGTGACTGGCCAAGGCCTGCTCCTGGAGTAGGAATCAGGGCTCTGGGGAACAAGCTTCGATACCGTGGATTCATAACTCATCCATTCCCGGCAGAACTCAGCCGCCTTGGCCATACCCAAAGAGTCGTGAGAGTTGTTGACATCAGGTTACGCTGGAGACTTGACCTTGAAGGGAAGCGGGAGGGTTTCAGGTTGAGAAACGCAACATCATCTAGCGGAGAAAAAGCGAAATACATGGCCGTCCAAAAAAGTTATTCGCAAATCCCTATTAGCATTGGCACTCTGTATTACTCTGTGGTTAAACATAACCTGCAAAAATCTATTGCTTGGCAATGCTTCTCAGCACATGAAAATATAAGTTGGAATTGATTTTTTGTTAATTAAACTTTGCTCTGAGGTAGGGCAACTTCCTACCAATTATTTTATTCTACAACTCCACTTCCATCCTACCACTAGTGCTTCATAATTTCAAGTCAAAGTTTACGTGAAGGCAATTAATTAGGTTTTAAAGAGAATAGCACCACACAACATGGTTCCCAATAAAGTAAAAATACTTTATTGCTTCAATTGTTTATTTTTGTAGTTGTGTAGTTTTTCATCCTGTAACTTATAGAATACTAAACACGAATACAATTAAGTCTAATGTGAGGGGAAAAAACTAGATAATTATATCAATTACCAAAAGATCACTATGTGGAAAGAATCATTCACTTTGGTTAGAACTTTTGAAATATTTAATCAGTGTTGATTTAATTGCAGTTCTGAAAACCCAAACCTGTTAGGTGTTTCTTTAGAAACTCCCATTTAAATTATTATACGCTTAGAATTTTTAATCTATTTCATGTAGATAAATGTATTTGGCACATGTCATCACATGATTTTTGTGTGGTTACATATATTTTATCATGGAATTTTGTAGTGTGATTTGGGGCCAGATATTAAGGCTAGTAGTGTTACATATGTATTTAATTGTGCTCTGTTTAGTTACAGAAATGCAGACTCCCTAACCACATGTAGATTAACAATCCGCATTCTAATTTCTTTATAGTATGTATCAATAAAATAGCATTTTTTAAATATTGTATTTAATATTAATTGGTTTTTTGGGCTTATCAAGTGTTCATAATTGTGTAAAGAATGTACATTCTTAATATTTGTGTAGTGTTTCTATAAATGCAAACATTTAATCATATATACCTACTGGTAATTTAATAAAATAGTATTCTGTTGCTGTAATGTATTTGAATTTGTTCCCCCTGTATTTTAAGATGTGTGTGTTATAGAATATTTTCATCCCTGTATGTCATCAAATGTTTCATTGATGGCACCTTACCTGAATGTAAGTCCATGGTATACTCAAACATTTTTAAATGTCTTGACATTAGTATCAAAAAGGGATACCTTTCATTCATACTGCACTATCCATATGTGAATTTGTGTGTGAGATCTCTTTGTTTTTCATTCTTCTGCGATTCGATTTTCAGGCAGTTGCAGTCCTTGGAACAACAGGTTGCTGGTGATGTGCGTATGATACTGAGCCTGCTGCAACAACAGTTAGCCTCCAGTGCAAAACAACCTCCATCCATCCAGCCTCAACTCTCCACTGGCTCTCAATCATCTGATTCTGCAGCAGGGGCTTCCATGGAAGTTAAAGAGGTAACTTTATCATTTTTGTTTTCGTTAATACTTGGTGTTTTGAATCTGATTCCAAAACGTATGTATGCTCATACAGTATTGGAAACGTTTTAAAAGCCTTTGTTTTTCTTAGATTCACAATTGTATGTCTAAACTGGTCTTAACTTCCATTCCTGAACACCACTTTCTTCTTATCAGAAATTGAGTGCCTCAGTGCAATTCAAGGTGATGGTAATTTAAACATTTTAACATTCCTTTCTTAGAGAATTAGTTTATTGAAGAAATTAGATGCTTTTGCCAGATCACTGTCTTGGCATGCCTACAACAAAGGTCGAAAGGCCATAAGTAACAGATTTTTCATGCTATTTCAATCCCGGTATGGGTTTCTAGAGGTCAATTAAATTTCTGCTAACCATCATGTCCTTGATTCTCATTTTGCTACTCATAAGATTTCGTATTAATTTGACATCAACTCAGATCCTTAGAATGTGAGTGGACTAAATAATGCCAGTGCCAGTTTTTCTCTTCTTCTCCCTTGATTCCTTATTGTAATAGCTATGCTAAAAATCACCAACCTGTATCCTTAATGTCATTTATTGTTTCAGCTGTAATTTGAGTACTCCTCATAATTATTTACCCTGTATTTGTTTCTATTTGGCTGTGATGCAATAACTGTAGTGAGATACAAGAACTAGGCTACAAGGTCTCCATAGTATGTACAGGCAGTCCTCGACTTTCGTACACTCGACTTTCATACAATTTGCACTTTCGTATGCTCCAAATTGATACCTATTACTTGACTTTCAGACACCAAATTCGGACTTTCGGACATTTGTCGAACAATATTTTTGAATTTCCTGCGATGGTGCATGGTGCATCCCAGCATTCAATTGTTTCATCTGGCGTTTTCGCTCGCTAGTATACCCGACTGTGGGCAGTGTTAACTTACAGCAAGGTATAACTTGTTTATTTACTGAATTTAATTAATGTCGTATGATAAGAATGAGTAGAAAACGTAAATATGATGTGACTGACACCAACCAAAATACGCGTAGGTCGCATAAACTTAATATGTACTGTCAAGCAAAAGTTGGGAATTATTAGACGTGCTGTACTGGGAGGATCTTTCGCTGCAAGACAATCATTGAACTTAAGCCTTTCAACTGTGTGTTCAATAGTAAAGGGGAAAGATAAAATTATAGACCATGTACGAAATGCTGGGAAGTGCAATGCGAAATTCACGAAGTTGTGTATGGCATGTACCTAGGAAACATAATTCTATTTTCGCTTGTCTTTTGTCCAGTTTAGGAAATTGCGAAGTTTTGTTGTTTAGTTAATTGTAATAAATTAAATGACATCGAGTTTAAGGTTCCAATAATTAAATGTCGAGATGCTTCTTGTTTTGTGTCTTTATAGTGATAGTGGACGTTATCATTGAAATGTTAATTTCTGCTTGAGAAAAATGAGAAATGCGTATGTTTACTCAGTACACAACGGTATTCTTTTAGAACCGTTTATCAAGACTGCACAGTTTTTAAAGTAATTACGTATTGTTTTAAATATAATTAATGTATTTTAAACTTTTGTATTAAAAATAAAATTTCCTTACAATTGATATGAGGTTTTACTATGTATATTTAACTCTCCGGGAACGTAACCCCTAATTAGTATGGGACTCTATTGTTCGACTTTCGTACACGTCTTCAGGAATGCATTGTGTACGAAAGTCGAGGACTGCCTGTACATATTTTTTAGTGAAAGCTTGAATAAGATTTATTGATAGAAGCAGTAAAACTCGGAGTGGGCATTATGAAATTCAATATACGTTTGAATTTACTTTCAAATTCTGATCCCATCTTCAATGAGTATTGATAACCGCTAGCATTTATTATTTTTGAAAGTACGATTTGATGAAGCTGTCATAAAAAATGGAATATGTATCCTTGAGTATATGTGACCCTGTATTTATACAAGGTACGTGGGTTGCATATAATAGTTTTGTGCCTGGGTTGCATATACAGTAGAGTGCGATTATCCACACTAATGGAGGGGAAAGCCTAATCGGTTAACCCAGGGGTCCCCAAAGTGGTCGATAGTTACCCCAAGGGGTCGATAGGAGTTCTCCAGGGGTCGATTAATACACGAGGGTCGCAAGTTCACATACAGACACGGGGTTCTATTAATGTTATTGGATGTCTTTTATAAGATATGGGACTATAAATTCTTTCGTTGGGTTGTTATGCATGTTTCCTTTTTGCTTAACATCAGAAATGTAAAAAGTGATTTAATTTTTTTGTTTAATACTTAATCTGGGGGTCAATAAGAAGGCAAATATTCTATGAAGGGGTCGACGGGAGAAAAAGTTTGGGGGCCCCTGGGTTAACTGAAAGTGACGGATAATGCATTCATGTTCAGTTTTGAGGTAGTTGTGGCATTGGTTTCAGCGTCATACTTTCTCAAAGTCTTCCACGCATCTTGCATTGAAATAATGGTTATACCTACCATTTCCTTTACCGGGTGATTAACAGAAATTACGAAACTAGATACTAACGGCATACCACTATATATTATTAACGAAAATTAATATATGGTGATTCATGAATTTTATTCTAAGTCACGCAATGCATCCTGTTTTTTTTTCATTTTCCTACTTATAGTATTTACCTTGCAGCAAGTGATTCATGATCACAATGAAATACAATCATCGCACGGAATCTGAGGCTATGCCAATTGGTAAAATTTGCCTCACTATTTTTTAAATTCTCAGACTCCGGTCAAGGCAGCTGACGTATACTTACATGACTACAGTTTATCGGAGTCCGATTCCTCCATCCCATTCATAGCTAACCGAGGCACATCTGTTCTGTGGGGAGTAGAAGTATCTTCTTGGAGTTTGGAGTCCCATAAACCTTCATGCCCACTCTCTAAGTAAACATGTCAAGGTCATGGACTATTCCAATTCCCTAACATATGATGCCACAGATGCCACAACTTCCGCTTTGCTTACAAATTGATTCTTCATTCAAAAGTTTTTATAACTTCTGTTACCTCCTGTAATAAAGTGGGTAGTGAAAAGTTTATTCTTTATTCACGCAATGAAGGTTTCTCATGGAACATACCCAGGAACTTTAAAATGTTTTTAATTACAAATAATCCTGACTTCATGCAATCATCTACAAAACATTTTTTTAAACTGCCACTTTCTTTTGCAGTTTTGCATTGCATATTTTCTTTTTTGTATCCATCCTAATTTTCCTAACACACAAAGTGTCTGGTTCTGAGTTTTCATCTTCCTGTTTCAAGGACTGCATCAATGTTTTTGCTGATTACAGGGCGATTTGGGGAGAAGCCTGTTTTCAGTCTATTGTTTCTTCCTCATCATTTTTCAGTACTAATCTACACATTCTGAACTAGTGGTGGCAGATATGATAAAATCATCATCAAGAATCTGAAGTCCTTACAATTTGTCTTCATGACTGACCCACTCAGAGTTATGTTAGCCACTGAGTCTCCCTTGGATACCCTTTCAACTATTCTCAACTTTTCAGAAATATGTAAAATGATTCTCTTTCCCAAAGAATTGGACATTATGAATCAATTATTTTTTTACGGTAACTTAGCAAATAGTAAATGGCCATGGAAGCATTATAAGCTTGCTCACCCGGGATGCACAAATGATGACCAGCATTTGTATGTGCATAATTGAATTTTGTGAGGGCCAAATGTAGCAATTTTGTAGACTTGAACATTGCTGCTGGCTGCATGTGCGAACGAAAGTGGCAGAAGGTGTGGAGAGAGGGAGACGAGGTGATGGAAAGGAAGAGTAGGGGAGGAGGTTGTTGAGGGACTGATCGTCAGATAATCTGACGGTCAGTTATTCGAACGTCAGATAATCGGCACTCTACTGTAATAGGATTTTTTTACAGTCCTCAAAATCACAGCAGTATTGACTATCCAAGTCTAGATTTACTAACGTTCTGTATTATCCAAGGTACAGGTCCTTCATTATGTTGTGGCTGTAACAGGCTGGTATGACTCAAAACGAAACTAAATGAAAGCAAATATCAGAATTTGGTAATCAGTTCAAATTCAAAATTTAAAGCAATTCAGAGAAATGTTTTATCCCAACCATATCAAAAAGTGAAGTAGACCAAAACAAAGAAATGTTATATGTTAGTCACAATTTATTCTCGTTCATGTGCCAATCATACTATCTGAGTTTTTGATTATCTAATGTGGTCTCAGTCCACATCATGTCAGATAATCAAGGCTTCACTGAATAGTAATTCTTGGTACAGGTGTCCCTCGTCAACCTTGGGAATTATGTTTCTGTAAACCCCTCTGTTGGCAAAACCATGGTTGGCAAAGCCATCGTGTACAGACATGTATGGGAAGTTTGGGATTAGGTTTTACATAACATAGCTACAGTGTGTAAAACTTTGAATCCCTCATATGATAACTCATTATCACCAATAGCGGCTTTGAAAAAGATTAACGAGGAACAAAGTGAACACTCCCTTCTGCATTGAAATTGTGCTACACAATGCAGTTCCTGCACCACTAAGATTATTATACCTAGGAATGTGAGAAAAGATGGATTATGAATTATGGAATTATTTTGTTGCATAGACTGTGTCTAATCATCATGCAGATTGAAAAGTTCTTATTTTTGTGTAATTTTTCATTAGACTGACTTTTAAGTCAAAGGTCCCTCTCAATACCCATTAATGTGAATGGATATTGGTTCATTTTTTTCTTCCACCCTCTGCACAGGTAGTTACTGACTCAGTATATTGTCATTTTGTCTTCTGTTGTATTATTGTTATGGTAAATGAACCAATATTTTGCAAATTATATGTATCTTAGGAATAGGTCTGAATTTTTCCCACATTACCGTAAAATGAGTTTACATGAAATTTTAATCCAAATATACATCTTAGATATTTTTGTTGTTAATTGCCAGAACTTATGTATTAAACAGGCTCAATTTTAAATACAATAAAGAATAAACATGCGAAAGAATAATGCATCATGCATTGTTTTCGTCTTTCAATTTTATGCACTTTTATTTTACTATGTACTACCAATTTTTGGTCCGTCCGACTATGGGAAAGCAAGGTTTAATCTTACTTTTGCAATGAATTTGTGTGTAATGTAAAAATTGTTTACATATTATATCTACACTGCAAATCTTACCCTTAGCATTTTATTATTGAGTCTAAAATCAGACAGATATTTATGGGTATGCATTCAAATGGGGGGTCATTTTGTTTGTGCGAAGTGAAAGTAATGCTAATCCTCTCTGATATTATATAAAATATATGGTCAATCTGTTTAGGAATGAAATGTATTGTGCAATTATAAATGGCTGATTAATGATGCAGATGTTAAATTGCTCTTAGCTACCATCCTCAAGCACTGAAGGCTCATTAAGACAAGGCATTTAGGTCCATGAATATGAGAACTTTAAATGTTTGTGTTCCAAGTGAGTTTTCAGCTTTAATATGTAATATTTTTCACCTAATGCACCTTAAAGGAAATCCACCATTAAAGGAAGTCGGGGTGAATTATAGTATTTTGTTTTCAGGAGATAAATGTCCTCCAAGGCAGTGATTCCTTGCAGAAAAAGATTCTAAGAATTGCTACGTTTGTGCATTCTTAACTTTTTAAGTCTCTTTTCATTTTTCCTAAACTGTTATAATTAAAGTTGTTCAGTTTAAATAAAATCTAGGATTTCTATTCCCTCACATTAACTTCTGTCCCCAGTGAGCATGGCATGGGTTTCCTGCACCTAATCTAATGCGTGGCCCTAGAAAACAATCTTTGCTCAAACAGTAAAATGTTTTCAACACTTTTATAGATTGTATGGTTTCACTTCTCACTTTCATAAGCTGTTAGTGTAGGGCAAAATAGCTTGGCCTGCTATGTCAAAGATGATCATCAGTTGATGTCCCTGTCATTACTATTACAGGTCTGTTTTGCTAAATTATATTTCAATGTATCCTTTTCCTGGAAGTGTAATTTTGGAAAGACCCTGGGAATGTAGCCATAGCTGACAGCAATCTTTCATTGCAGCTCCTTGGGAGCTGAAAAATTGGAGCTGATGATGATTTTCAAATTAGTCAACCATGTTGTTACAAAGATGAACAATCCCTTCCCTAAGCTGTGGCTGGATGACACAAGAGGTGTTTCAAAAAATGATTCACAAAAGCTGACCGAGAAATGAAACATGTAAATTTATAATGATATCTATCTAGGCGCTGCTTTCTTTCTTAGTTATTTTCAACCTCACTCAGAGCTAATCACTAGTGATGTAGTCAGGACTCGAGGATTCAATCAAATCTTATTGAATCCATGGATTCGAGATACGATTGAATCCTTCCAAAAAACATTGGAACCCCAGTTGTGTGGGAGGCATAAGCACTGCATTGCGATTAACTCTTTATCGTTCATAACCTCACTATGGAATAATCATCTCGATGTTGATTTACTTCAAAAGTGTTGATAATTTGCACGAAAATTCATCACGTCATACACTTGTTCATATGAAGGGATTTTATGGGTATTACTCATGTACCTTTTCGCTCTCTGCCCTTATAACCTCCCTCTGAATTTTCAAAGCCAACACGTGCACCGCAGACAATTATGCTTGCCGTTTTTATTGTGTTCAGGTGATAAACTGAAAATTTTTCTTTTTTTAATGAAGTCTTGAACTGTAGAAAAATATACACCTAACCTAGAAGGCCTTGTCAAACATTGCTTTCTCACCGCAAAAGATTCAAAAGTTTCACCTGACTGTTTTTGTTGCTCTATCATGACATGGTTTTACACTGCAAATATATGGTCATGCATTCTAAGCTGAGACCCGTATCATGACTGATCAGCAAAATGAAGCTTGATACCTTCTAAGGATTAATAAAGGAGTAAATAAGTTCAAAATATAGATTGAATTTAAAAAAATTAGTCAAATTAAACTGTGCCAAGAGACTGGAATAAGTTAATTGAAAAGTGAGGTTGTTGTCTCTTAACAACAAAAATGTCATTGTAAATAAAAATGTGACTATTAGATTGACATTTTCAGGAATCACAGTTGGAAACTGCCTTATGCTATTTTGCACTAAATTCAGATATTCAAATCGCTTTATCATTTACATTTATAAACATTAATAGCTAACACTTTGCATAGCATTGAATCGTATTATACTATTTCTTTTTGCCATTTACATTTATAAACATTAATAGCTAACACTTTGCATAGCACTGAATCATATCATACTATTTCTTTTTGCCAAATTGTGAGAATCAAAGCTGGTCAAGTAACGAGTTCTCATATTTGGCCATTTATGTGGAATACCCAAAAATGAAGTTAGGCATTACTTTTCAGAAGAAAATGCTGATGATAAAGATGCAACTTTTGTCATTTGCGACAGTACTATGACAGTCTATCTGAAGCCACATACATGCTAGGGAACCACATGGGGAAAACTGTCAGTTCAAGATAATGAAACCTTCAATTTAACTGAAAAAATAAAGATGGAAAGGCTTTGAAATGCCTCATCATAAAACAGCCTTGGACTGTTCTAGCATTGATATTTTTTAAGATAGCCTTAAATACTTGCATCAATTTGGCTGATAAAAAAAGAAACATACAAATCTGACCAGGGGCGGCGTGGCCAGGGTGGGAAGGCGGGGATTCCCACCCGTGGCCTGAAGGGCCAGGTTTTTTCAGAAGGGGGGAGGGGGGGGTCACATAAACCAGGCCTCCCTGAACGTGAAGCGGCCCAGGCCCCTGAGCACCCATGCCACCCTTGAATCTGACAGACTAAGAATGCTCCATTTCAAAAGCAAAAATGAATGTGTAAGTTGCTTGTCTTCACTAAGCTATCGCTAGCATTCTGAATTTAAGGATTAATAAATTTCTTTCTTTAAAAGGATTAATAAATTTCTTAGTGAAGCTAAAAGTTCTGCTCTGTTTTTTTTAATGCTAATTACGAGGGTAGACTTAAAAGTAAGGTCTCCAATTTTTTTGTCATAGAAAATGACATTTATTTACATTGTTGGATACATCGTTGGAAAGGTCATGGCTTCAGCTATTTTTGGATGTAGTCACCCTGGCGCTCGATGATTTTCCTCATCCGCATGATGAACTTTTGAATACCGTCGTCATACCAGCTTCTGTACGCATTGCGAAGGCGTTGACCTCCTCTTGCACCTTGTCGTCTGTCGCGATCTTCATCCCTCCTAGGCGTTTATTCAGGGTGAGGAACATGTGGAAATCACTTGATGTGACGTTGAGGCTGTACGGAGGATGCCCGATCACTTTCCACCCAAACTTCGAGATCAGTTCCTGCGTCTGACTAGCCGTATGCGGTCGGGCGTTGTCGTGATGAAATGAGACCCCCTTCGTCAGCATTCCTGAACGTTTGTTCTTGATGGCGCGCCGAAGCTTTTGTAATGTGTGGCAGTATCTTTCCTTATTGATAGTGGTTCCCCGGGGCATGAAATCCACCAGCAATAATCCTCACCCTGAAGAAACACCTAGGAGGGATGAAGATCGCGACGGACGACGAGGTGCAAGATGAGGTCAACGCCTTCGCAACGCGGACGGAAGCTGGTATGACGACGGTATTCAAAAGTTCATCATGCGGATGAGGAAAATCATCGAGCGCCAGGGTGACTACATCGAAAAATAGCTGAAGCCATGACCTTTCCAACGATGTATCCAACAATGTAAATAAATGTCATTTTCTATCACAAAAAAAATTGGAGACCTTACTTTTAAGTCTGCCCTCGTAATTACATTTGAATTAAGGTGAAAACTTAAAGCTACTTATGGGTTTAAAAATTTACAAGAAAATGTATATATAGATTTGGTTTTGGTTTATATTTGTATTGCTAATGAAAAGGAATGAGGATTCATAACTTGATGGAATCAGGATTTTGGATTCGAGATTCGGTATTCAAATTTTGATAAAATAAAAGAGATTGTGATTCAGGATTTCGATTTGATAAATTTTACATTTGACCCATCATTAATAATCACCAAAGAAATTTGTATATGGTACTGCATCTGACTATCATTTTTCATCAGTTTTTACCACTTGTCAAAGAAGACAAAGGTCTTTTCATCTCACATGTTCGACTCACATCCTTAGCATGTACTTTGTGTACCCTTCACTAGAAAGCCACGTAACCTGAGCCCTTGATAAATGTGCATTATAATTATCTCCATGTGTTATCAAAGAGCATTTAGTGAATGTGTTCTCATCAAGGTAGGATTCTTTAGTTCTCTTCTTAATATACCATTTTAGACTTCAATGGATTGTTACTGACTTTCTGTTCAATTTTATTCAAGGTTAAATTTCTTTTTTATCTTCCCTCTAAAAAAATGTGCTTAGGAAAAATTATGAATATCGGATGCAAGACACTGTTTCAGGCCTAACTTTGTGGAACCAAGTCAAGGTTAATAATAACAATATCTTAGTATTTCCATAGAATAAGTATGCAAAGTGCTTACTGTGTGATATTGCGTACTCTAGAATTGAATTCCGACCATGGTTTCAGCCATTCATTACCATTATCAATTATTATATGTTATTATTATTATTTATTTATTTATTATTTTAATGGCAAAGAATTTCTGAAATTATGGTTGGCATTAAATTTTTAGTTTGGATAGTACTAAGGTATTGCTTTCATCAATCAATTTAAGATTCATTGGTAAAAGTGAATTTTTATTAATTGCCTTCTCTATGATCATTATGGTAATGCGATGGTACTTTTTTCTCTTGGAAGAACTGTCATGTTCCATTAAATTTTACAGCAGTCCCCTCCCGACAGTGCCTCAAATACAACCTCACGCCTCCCAAGGGACCGGCACCTGACGCGAAGTTCTAGTACTCCTCAGAGTAGCTCAGGTCAGCCGCGCCTTGAGAGAAGTGGTACACCTCATCAATCCTTTCGGTATGGATTCCAGTATTTTTTCCATGCTAAGTGCTTTTAGTGCAAGAGCTTTTTAATTTACTTCATTAATACAAATACAGAGGCAAAGACTCTTGAAAATGATACCTTTACTAGCATTGCTTTTACCTTGATTTCGGAACAAGGCTGTGATTGCATGAGTGTGGGAAATGTTATTTTTCTTGCGTTCAGAAGTGGATCCCATATGAAATAGGAAATACTTTGATTTTTCCGAGTGGCCTCTTTATGAAAATTCAAAGGTTGCTTATGCCCCATGAAAGTTTCTTACCATCAGGTGAAAATCATACTTTATTCTATTTGGTATCAAAACTGATTGTATTTTATTATATCTTAAAATATTAATTTATGTAATATATGTATCTATTTATATATGTGGGGCTGAGAAACATATTTGTGTATGTCACTACTCTGAATTTTTAAATCATCATGAATAAAGTACACATTTTTCAATTTTTTGTCACAGAATGCTTTCAATGATAATTATGGCATTTATCTGTCCCAAAAGACTTTTAAATTAATTTAACCATTTTAATATTTTTTATTAATTTTTTTATTTTACTCTTTTTTTTGCGTCCATACAAGAGTGAAATATTTTCTGTAAAACATGAATAGAATGGCCTACATACACCACTGTGTTTCTCAGCCCCCTATCTGTGATGTTGTGACTATTTGTGAAAAAGATGGTAGTCTAACAATCTGTGATAATACGCAGTCTTTTTATGAGTGGGTATGTCATTAATTCATTGGTAAATAGAAACAAAATCTGATTAACCTAGGTTGGATTTGTATTTTGTAAATTAGGTAGTACCGACCAGCCAAGTGTTAAAGGCATGTTTACGTCATGGATGTATCTGCATGGGGTCATGTATGAATCCATGCATGAATCTCACAACAATTCTATGTGTTAGTACTACAAGTTGCAGAAATGCATGGACATATGTTCAGAAAATAGCCCATGCTCTAATTCAGCGACTGTGTTCACTCAGGTGTTCACACATGAACCTTAGCAGGTAGGTGTGTCATGTAAGCAGGCTACTAGAGAGGGCTTTATATTAATGATCACTTAATTTTCTACTAAAGCATGACAATTGTCATGCTTAAGCAATTGGATATCTTTTTGCGCTTCAAAATGCTAATCAATAAATGTAAAATATTTTCACATCTTGCGTACAGGTGATTGCTTTAGTTAACTCTTATGAAATTCTTTATGTTTCGAGTTTTTTGGGATTACAATCAACCGTTACTGCTATTTCTTTTAGTTTACCATATGTTTCTCTCAGGAAGAGTTCGTAGTTACTCCAAAATCCAAATACTAATTTCTTAACATCAATGTCTTGCATGCTTTAAATATTTAAAGATTCCAGGTTTAAAATATATCCTTTGAAATGTGCTCTACAATTCCATGCAATAGCTACAGTTTACAATAAGATTCCCAAAAACATTCACTCAGTCTCCTCATCTGCAGCATATAATAAACTTGGGTTGTAAGTAAATGTTATTCTAGTATCAATGAATTTCTAACAAATAAACTTGACAGTGACAGGCTCAGTGGTTACAGATAATTTTCCAACATCAGCATTTTGTTTAAAAGTGCAGTGAAGCAATCATCAGAAATGGGAATCAACAGGAATTGGCAATGGGAAGGAACGGGCAAATGGTAATTAGGGGAATCAACACATCACTCATCAAAAGGATAACGCAATGTTTTGCAATTTTCCAGACTTTTTATTTTATTAGCTTAGCAATGTTCATGTTGCGATGCTTTCACATCATTCTCAATTGTAGGTGTCTACATACCTTTCAGGATGATGTGAAAG
Source organism: Pyrrhosoma nymphula (assembly GCA_963573305.1). Taxonomy (NCBI): domain Eukaryota; kingdom Metazoa; phylum Arthropoda; class Insecta; order Odonata; family Coenagrionidae; genus Pyrrhosoma; species Pyrrhosoma nymphula. The sequence continues at coordinate 70,206,275 of OY754331.1, forward strand.
CATGGAAACATGGACATTGGTAAGGTAAAAAAATAGCAAGTCTGGAAAATTACAAAGTATTCTTTAGATTTGCAGTGATTACATTTGTGCAGTGATTATATTTGCAGTGATTACATTTGTTTCTTTGTAATAATAATGTATTTTTGTTGGGTTTTTTTCCTTTTAATTTGTCAAAAATCATGGTTATTATACTTCCTGATGGTATGATTTCATCAATTGTTACTATAGTTATTGCATGATGTGTTCTTATATTTCAGTTCCAGTAGCACTGCAGGTATGGAGGAGGCAACGGGATCATCCTCCCATGGACCATTCTCCTCCTCTTCCTCCCCACACTTCCCGATAACATCTTCCTTCCATTCCTCCCTCCCCCCTTCGGCGACCCCCATGCCTCTGCATCCCTCTCACCACACGCCAACCCAGTCATGTTTTATAAGGCCCTTCACGTTACCTTCGACTTCCCATCCCACTCACAGTTTGCGTCGACCTCCGTCCCACGCCCATCACCAGCACCAACACAGACATTGTCCATCAGTGCCTATGTCTCCTGAGCTCAAGGATCGTCCCATCCCACCGGCTCGAAGTATGTCTCAACCAGCCGATCTCACTCAGGTACATAAATGGAACAAAAATCACTTTTAAAGAAGCATATTGTCACATTTTTCTACTGCATTAATGCAAGTAAAGTTTTTTTTTCATTATGCCCTGTGCTCACCCTAAACAATGCAAGTGAAGTCCAGTGCTCTTTATTAAATTGACCATAAACCAGTCATTAAGTCAAATATTCATTGGAAGTTATACCGTCAGTTACAAAAAAATTCATATTTGTCCACAATCGTTGTAGGATATCTGTGTTTATCTTCAAGAACTTTCCGTAAAGTGAGGTGAACAAATACGGAATGTACATAATCAGTTACATCTATTGCTTTTTTTATATGATCTGCTGGTTATTATGTTCACAGATACATTAATACAGTAAGTAGTCTTGATTAGGTATATGATTCCAGATTTCCAATGTTCTGGACAATCCTAGGTTCAGACAATTATGTTCTGGCTGCAACAAACCAGTCCAGCTCACGTGAATGAAGGTTAGAGTTTGTAAATTAATGTGATTTTCATTTATGTGAGGGCTCACTGATTTATTTAAACCCAACTGTTTCACAAACTGAAGTGCTGCAAAGCAAATTAATGCCTTATTTTTGTTCAGAAGCCTTTTGTATTATCAGAGTTTTTAACGATCTGAGGTGATGTAAGTTCTCATTACTATGAATAATCGAGACATTACTGTAGATAGGTAGGTGGGCTTCCTATTCTGAGCACTATTTTTAAAGTGACACCATCACATGTACTACTGCTGCTGTCAGTACTTTTATGTTTGGGAGCCAACTTAAAGTAAATGGTTACTGTCACAATCACTCACAATATGTTAAGGAATGTGAACACTGAGAGTGCTCAAGGCCTACTTAGGGGTATTTTGTGTGCAAGAATGGTAGCTGAGGATGGAGTGTAATGAGTCATGCAGTAAGAGCTCAGATCTGTCATCTCACAGAATGGTGCATATTTGAACTTGAGGTCGATTATTTCAGGAAATTTTATCTTCTAATTTCTGAGCTGAGTAAGCCACAGATATGGGGACTCTCCTGTATAGCACAATATGTAAAACTCGTTTGCTTAATCTATCATAAAGTATTTTCACATTTCAATTTCAATGGGAATTCAATTGAACTACAAAGAAAGATGTAATTTTACTAGCTTTTAATATTAATCTATAGCCAAAATATCAATAGTATCCCACCAAAATTGCACATAGCAAAGGAAGCTCTGGCTAAGTAGGATGTGCCAATGTATCAGTTACTGCTTTGACAGGAACATCGGACAATCTTCCATGGTTGATTTCCTTAATCAATGAACCCTTGCTCTGCCTTTCTTTTGACTTACAATTAGTCAGTTTTATGCATCAACAAAACTCACATGCATCATTTCCCTTGCTTCAAAACATTTCTTTTTCAATAATGCTATGCAATACATCCGCTATCTCTATTGGGTGGGCATTCATAGATAAAGGTTCCCTTGTAAAAAACTTTAGTCCCTTTCGAGTCCTTTTCTCTGCTAACAGTTGATAGGAGTTGGGTGGGACTCCTCTGGGATGGATCCCATGGCCACAGACTTCTCCGAACCAGTCCCAATGGCCGAAGCACTATTGAGGATCAGTCCCAATTGCAGGGGCACTCTCGCTGACCAGTACCATTTGTGACCCACTGGGTATCCCCCTTTTCATAGTCTCCCCACACTGCAAGAGACAATCTGTAATTTCACAAACTTTGAATCCTCCCGGTACAAGTCCCCTCTGCATTTCAAGCAGAAATTCTCGCCATATTTTGGAACCATTCTGGACCAGTCCATTGTGGGATTACTTTCATGAAGACTTGAACGTTTATGGGTTATCGCAAAATTTCCCTGGATTATTAGGGTGTGTTAATTGCAATATTTCAACTGTTAAATTCTCTTCTGTATTAATTTTCAGTATTATTTTCAGTAGTTACAATTCAACTGTTGAATTATCTTAATTAAATTCTCCCACGTGTTTATTGTAATTGTAAAGTTTTAAAGTCACTGTGCTAGCCCCTGGGAAGAACTTCATCATGAGAACTTTTTCAGCTGTCAAATACAGTAGACCCCCGCGTTACATTGGTAATCTTCCATAGGGCAGTTCTTAATGTTAATTCCATCATAAAGTGAATGAGCATATTACCGGATGAGGGATCCGTTTAACGTCAGTTTAATCTACACCAGTGAATTCAGTGATACACAATACAGTATAGGTACGAAATATGCTGGAATCAAATTATTTAAAATGTTATTTAACCAATATTTTAACTTTAATAAGGTGTTGTAAATTGTCAACTCATCAAATATCATTGCATGAATACACAAGATGCACCTCACCCCTGTACCTGCCGTCTAACTGCGAGCCAATCTCAGCGACTTAATATGTATTTAACTGCATTTTCAAGCAATGGGAAGAAAATGCAGAATAGAAATTATTCAACTCTTATATTATCTCTGTTTACTACTTGGTGTCGGCATTTAGGCATCTTTCTTTTGGTCTCATGCCGTCATCTCTGCATCGCAATTACCTCAACGATACCTGTAGAAATGCATCCATAGAAAGTGACGTTGCAAGCTTACTAAAATTATGAACACAAAATTTGGTATTGAGTTAACAGAAATAGGCCAAGTATGAGTTAGAAGTAGCCTATAGTCATACATAGATGACAGATGGATCAGTCAGTTACCTTTCCATGAATAATAATTTACGTGCACATTGCTGTCATTGCTCGCCTGTCGCCGCTTCCTAAGATCTTCCTTCTTGTCCCAAACCAGAAGCATTGATATCGTTCTCCCACTCAAGGTCATCCTTTGGAGATGAATAGCCAAATAACAACAGAGATAGCAGCAGAGGGGAGAACTTTCACTCAAAGCCCTTATCTCAGAACCGCTGGCTTGACTCTTCCGCGCTGGGATAGTCATTGAGGGTTGGTTGTTTACTTTAGAGACCCACTGCCTTCTTAGAGGCATCGATACATCGAAAAAGAGAACGCAAAATATGCTGGAAGAACACTGAGAACATGAAGTGCTAACTCGTGCACCCTCATCGTGTTGCTTCACAATCTCCTGATTGTTTTTATTTGTTATTTGTGCTTGGGCTCCACTGGGCATGGTCGCTACAGAAACTTCCCACAATAAACCACCTACTTCTGGCAAGTTTAGTTATTGAATGGTTAATGCAGTTGGAAAAGAGATGGTTCACAATGTGAACTATTCCCTTCGTCGACTATACCACTTCGCAGCTTTGCATGGAAGACACTTGAAGACTGTTATTCACACAAAAGTAGGGCGCATCACAGGCCAAAATGGCAATGTGATGCATATTCTCTCGGTATCTCAGTGCGAAGTTATAAGGAGCGTGAATTTCAACACAAATTTAGAAAACCATTATAGGTTGTCACTATCATTCACCGAGAAATGCTACAGTAGAATTTAGCTCAATTCATTGATCTCATTTTTTATCTCGCGCCTGCTGTATCCATTAAGGAATCATATCATTTCGTTGGTAGGTAATGCGCTCTAACAATAAGTTACTCTTCGGTGGAAGTTCTCATGTTTTTACCAGTTGGTAAACAAAATGATGCCTTTATAATGGCTAATGAAGGCCTTAATCTGAATTATCATAGATTTGATCCTGACTATGTTAGGAATGTTGGGTTACCTCGTTGACGCTGATTGGTGGTAGTGCTAATCACTGCAACATTGGTCCTGATTGCATGAACAGTTCTTAATTATGCATATCATTAAATATGTAAATAATGATATGATAAAAAATGCAGTCCGCTTACAAATAAGGCTTGGATTGCTGAATGAATAACAAATTATGAGTGCAATAAATCATCAAAATGAGAAATATTAAAGGGCGCGCATAAAATTAGCGCATTTCCTAAAATTCCTAGCAAGCAGATCATAAGGTGAATCCATTGTGAAGTGAACCCATCATAAAGTGGGGATCCACTGTACAGCCTAGTGATTTTTGTCATGATGGGTCTCAAGTGTTTAATTTTATTTTATGGAAATTAAAGGTCATGCTCTACAGCAGGGTTACCCAAATTATTCCTGCAATGGAACACTTAGTAAATTCTGAAATTTTTAAATGAACCCCTTGCTTATTTTGTAGGGTAGATCTTGCAGCCATTGCAGCATACACCTGTAACCATTCCAGGTTTTTGTTGAACACCTATTAACTTTCAGCGGAAAACTGGTGGTCCATGGAACATAGTTTGGGAAACCCTGCTCTCTACAGGACCAGTTTGTAGTAATTTCCTTATTTTTCTTCTCATCACTGGGTTCAAACAGTGCTCGACCACTAGTTGGGGTGCAGTCAAAGGCAGTTTTGTACCATTTGGGCTGAGCTCACTACAGCCAAGTAAAGGAGCACCTGTTGTGTTAATGGAGCAGATGGAATGGGATCGTCAGACTGGTCAAGAGGATCCAGATGCCAAGCAAGCATCAATGACTGAGGGAAGGGAAGCAGGGGATGGCGTTGGAGGCAGCACAAGGGGGCAAGGGAGCGAAACTGGCTCGTGGGATTTTCAGGCTATAGCGGAGGCTCCAATTGCTAGGCTGGAGTCCCTCGATGAGTTAGATCGCCAAACAGAGCAGGTATTGGAGTGGATGTTAAATTTGACCTCTTAAGTAGCTCATTAGTTAGCTTAAGTAAGTAGTTCACCGTTTAAGCAGTTCATAAAAAATAATTAATACATATATGTATGTGTACCGAGCAAATCTCGGTACACTATATGGATTCATTATTTTTTAAATTAAATGTAAGTTTATGTTATTTTATACAATTTTTACAACCGTTTTATATATTTTATCAACTATAAAAAACCTGATCAATAATGGCTTCAATGGGGTTTCTCAGAAATAATAGTTATAGAATGTTCATTTTACACATTTCATGCAAAAACAAAAAATAGATTTATCAAAGTACATTTACATATGTCTATAAAATATAATTAAATTTAATAAGTAAATTTGTAAGAAAGTAACTAAAAACTATTATTTGAGTCATATGAAAGCTACATTTTTTTTAAATAAACAAATTCTGTTTTTCTTCGTTACAAAAAAATTTCACTGATATGGGACCTATACCAATTGATTCCTCATATTGCAAAACCCCATAAATGCCAACATTCGGGTAGATCAGATGAGCTGTTTTCAATAAAATCTAATATTTTTTTAATATTGTTCATTTCATAGCACATATATTATTGCTCGCTTTATAGTATGGGATTTTATGTGATGATTGCTGTGCACATCTGCCATGTTCTTGGCCAGTTCCTTAGGTGCAAAGCTTGAAATGGTTGTGGTGCAGATAGTGATTTTTATGTATTGTTCATTGGGCAAAAAAAAGGAGGTGTTTCTGATTCTAAAAGAATGCTGCAAAATCTGAGAATCCAACCATCTGTAAATGCAATGCATAATTTTCTTACTTATGTCTTGTTCAGAAGAGGAAAATATAAAGAAAATATTGCAAAACTATTTCATTAGTTCATACAAAAGCAGTATTTCAAACACCAAGCGTATAGATTTTCCCTTTGTGGAACGTAGGTTGGAGTCCATAAACTTTGGATTAGACTCAATAACATCATACTTGATCAGAGCTACTCAACCTTGTAACCTTGAATCAGCCATGAATTTGGAAACTGTTAATTAGCCATGAATTTTGTGTGCAAGCCTTTTATTAGGGTATTTTTGGGCTTTCAATTGTTTTATAAAATTTTGAGGTTCCAAGTTATCTTTACTCTTGAAAAAGTAATTTTCTCTCCCTATTCACCACGTCTTATCTATCAATTGGCTGGGATGGAATTTGCTATCTACATCACTGGTCACACAAATAATTATTATTTCCATTGTCATTTTTCGCCCCTCTGTATGTATGTATGTTGTCTGTGTTAGTGTTAACTTGAAAAAATTAACCCAGACGATTTTGCCTTTCCGAAATAAGCCATGGATATGGCAGTGATCTTTTTACGCCATCAAACTTGTAATAAGATTGAAAATATGAAACAAATAGTAATTGTTTTAATATCAAATGTTATAGCATTATGCAAGTGACTAACTAAAAGTTCCTGGACCAGCCTAATTATGTGATAACCAAGAGAGGCAGTTGCACCACCATATACCACTTACCTAATGTTATTAATTATTTGCTATGAATGAGGGGGTGATTTATACTGTCTGTGACAGTGATGAATTTTTCCATTGGTTATTGGTTGCAAAATATCAAGTTTCTGGCTAGTACAACTATTTTTTCATATGAAGAGCATTTAATCTAAACCTAATGGAATACATGTAATCAATGTTATTAATGCCATTTATTTGAACTCCAGCTCTCATATTTGACTATGAAGTCAATCCTTTATTGTACAGTTTAAAATGCTTGCTGTGGGCACTGCCAGCAGCATTTTATTTTGGGCATTCAGTAGAATCAGTTTGGGATTAAATATCATACCCTGGGTGCATTTTTTTGTACTCATGGCTGGTGGATCCTTCATTACAGTGTACATTCAAATGAACTCTAGTCCTTTAAATGTTAAGCCATCATTCCTCTCAACAAAGACTTTTGAAGTAATTTGTATCAGCCATTTTCCCTTTCATCAGCTCAGATATTCCTATCTGATAATTATACTTTGTCGTACCTACTTATTCAGGATGGCTCCAATGGAGATAGAAGTCCATTGTCCACAGTTCCTCATGGCCAACCGGAATCAAAGTCATCAGATGTATAGTGAGGAATGCTGTAGCATATCTTGAAAAGTCATCAGGAACTGCTAGACTTTCATTGACCGAGTCAACCAAGAAGTCAAAAGTTGAAAAATGCTGTGATTTTCATCTAAATAGCTTAAGGATTTTGGAATTGGATTTACAAAAAATCGAGCTATTATGTTGGATGAGTGAAGTAAAGTTGTCTAGTCCTATTCTAGAATTGTGATAGTGGTCAACCATGAATTGGAGTTGTATTGCACATAGGGGAAATTTGTATGTAATTAAAGTTCTCTGCAAAATGAAAGAAATTTTTAAATTGTACACTTTTATCACATCTAAGCTTTTAAAGTCAAAATATGTATTACATTCAGTTATATCATTTTAGAGTTGATATTCACTCTACAAATTATGCAATTCAAATCAGAGTTGATTGCATCCAAGTTCTTGGTACTGTTGAACTTCCTATGCAATCCATCATTAAAGCAATTGCTTATGCTTGACTGAAGCTATATGGGTATACATTTTTGCTGAGTGAAAGATTGTTCGATGAATATTGTGTAAATGGCAATTTTCATTGTACCCATGGTATAAGCAGTTGTCATGTACCTACATTGCATATGTGCATGCATAATCAATTAATTACACTGCAAAGGAAAGCTGCAATATGCATCTGTAAGGCTTTCACCTACCTACCCTAACATGGTTTGGCAGTAATCTGCATTTCACAAATTGAGCAGATTATAAATATCTTCAAGTTCATGCAAACGATATTAAATGATTGTAAATACTTGTAACAAATACTCTTTAATGTATATGTGCGAGATCATTTTTTGAAGCCTTTGCAAAAATCAAAGTTTGCCATATTTTTTTAATTACTCAGGTATCATATGATTAAAAAAATGTATATATTTCATTAATTTACTTTAACTTGAAAGTGAATACTTGTGGCATGAAATGTATATCCACTAATGTCCCACTATTCAAAGCATTTGCTATTTTTCATGAGCCCATTTTTGGCCAACTCCTATGTTTTTTTTCATTTGGGAATGAGAGTGATTGTTACAAAAACATGAGGTTTTGTTTTGGAACTGATCAACAGTACTGATTTGTTATCTTAAGTAATTGGATTTTGTAAGATATTTGCACACCAGGGCAATATCCGGCACAATATAACTGAAATAGGGAAGGTTATTTATCTTGACTTTAAAAATTGTTTTAGTGCTTTTAACTAGTGCACATTGGGGCCTAGTGCAGTTTACCTTGAACACTTCCAAAAAAATTTTCATTTTGGTGAATCTGTGTGCATTGTGGAGTGGTGCAAAACTTTTACTTTTTTTTCAATTTTTCAACATGATAATTTTTATCTGAAAGGAAAGAGAGAGATATATATATATATATAAATAATTCCAACAATGTGTGAATGATAAAGTGAGTTGGGCAAATTTGGAAGAGTTGCTCATTTGGTAATTTTTTGGAATACTCAAAAAAAAACGTCGTGAGTGGATCTGTCGAGTGAAAATTTTCGAAAAAGTTGGACTTATACGTTAAGCAAACTTAACTTCCAGGATTTGCAGTGCCCACTTGCGTTTCATTTTCCATCCACCTGTCTCATTCCTTCATGCTGTGATCAACAGGCTCAACTGCAACCATGTTCCTTTATGAGTGAGTGTGTGCTTGAAACAAAGGGAATGACTTATTGTGGTGTACTTGTTTTGCCAATGTACTGTTAGTTAAAGTAATGCTGAAATGGTGGACAAACTATTGCTTATTTGCACCTTCTTTACCCAGCTATTTGAAAAGGAACTGTATGTGGAAATGCTCGATTGGAAAAATGTAATAGGCAGACATGATTATATTAGGTTGAGCTTGACAGAAAGAGAATTTTGTCATATTTAATGGCAGGTTTTCCATTGGTAATAAGAATGGTTTTTTGCTAAAAAATTGCATGCGAAGCACTCAGCTCTACAAAGGTACAGTGAGGTAAGCCTTAATTTATTGATTGAGTAAACTCATTCAATGCACAAAACCTCTTTTGGGTAAGTTAATGCCAACCCAAATAGTTTATTTCTACTTTAAAATGAAATTAGCTTTAAACTTTTCTAGTGGTTTTAATTTGTGTAGATAAACTAGCATTTTTATTCCCTCTGGAAATCCATAGAATAGAGTTTAAAATATAACAGTTGTTGCATTAATATGCTGCTTTGTTTAATCTTAATATTTCAATTTTATAGTCCAAGTTTGAATTTTTGTTTTTACTAGTGGCCCTTTTACTTCATGAAGGTGATTAGGTGATGTATATTTTTGTATATTTTATTTATGCCATTACAAATATTTTGAATGCCCTATATTAACCTTTGCATCACAGAAGGGCAGTTCATCTAAACAAAATGCTATTGCCAAAACACCAAAGAGTGCCGTACTTTGAACCAAAATGCCTGAATTAATTTGTTTATTGCCTAATTGTTTATTGAAAACCTTAGTACTTTCAAAGGCTCAATAAAGTTAAACACCAGGTAAAGGCATACCAACATTTTCACTTTTATATTTCATTTATCAGCTATGTAATGGTAGCTTTGACTGCAGATGTTCTGAGAAATATTTCAATAATCCAGTGAAAAATGTTATTAGTTACAAGTTGAGAAACTGCAATGAGTTATTCAATACCTACGTTACCTTTCCATGATATTATTTACAATAGTGTTAGGGATTCGTTATATATAATCGGTCATTACATTGGTTGAATTGACAATATTTTGTTGAAAAGGCCAAGGTTCATGCTCACATAAGATATTTAATTTTATATTCAACAATTTTTGTGGTGTTGCATATATTGCATTTGAAATGTGTTTGTACGGACTGGCTCGATGATTTTATGCTATGCATGGTATTACTGTAGGGTTGTCAACAAACTTTTATAATGGAGAATGTGGGAATCAGACATTTGTTTTTTATGACAGACTGACAAGGAAATCTCCTCACCTATTAATCATTTCCCTCGTAAGATCTAAGGCCTCCAGAAGTTTGAGTTTAAACAAGAAATTAAGTTTTAACCATAATTTTGAGAGTTCTTCTCGTTTCATGAGCTTAGAAGCACTTAAAATGCTCGACAAATCTGAATTATTTAATTAAAAGCATCTACTATTCCGGTATTTAATTAAAAATATTCTCAATGCCAGATTAATAAAAAATACAACTGGTTGACATTTTATCAAAATCATATTGATCTCTTTTGAGCAGTAGACATTAATCTGACAATTATGTATCAAATGCAGATTCTACCATGATAGATTTTTTAATTTAATATAAGTCCAAAATCATGAATACTGAGGATACTCTTGACCTGTTACAAGTACCTATCAATAATCAGTGGTAATGGACAGTTTTTTTTGTTTTTTTATATTTTTTGTATCCCTCAATTAATTTTTTGTGCTTTGCACCACTCACCTTCTCTGTGGGGCATAAATACTTAAAAAGCAAACAATGGGCTACTACGGTATGGAATAGGTTTTCGATTGGGAAGTTGCTCATTACTGACTGCATGATGTATAGGTTGTGCCAGATGATTTAAGAATGAACTAAAGTTCTAATGTTGTTGATTATAATTATTGAAATGTTAATGCAATCATAATATTGTTGCATTGTTCAAAGAGTTATTTGTTGGTGATACCCTGCTTAGAGAGAATTTACTTTGGAAATTAAATGTAATGCAAATGGAAATCTGTACAAGTGGAGTTGTTGGAGGGTTTTCAGTTTGCAAAATTTTTGCCTGAAATAACTTTCTGCACTATCAAATAGTTTCCCATTAAAACATACTGAGTTAAATATAATGCAATTTTTTTACAAATAAAAAATCTTTACTCTGGAAAACAGCCCTTTTAAAATTTTCAATATTTTCTTCATTCCCAGAACCTGTTTCTTTACATGTTTTTTAAACAATAATATCCCATAGTAATCCATAGAATTTGATGCTTCTATAAATATGTTCCTTTACAAAGATCTTGGTGTAATGGTTGATATGAGGATCAGATGTGATGAAGGCATTTTGAAGATGTATTTTCTGCTGAATATGGCTGATAAATGGGTGAGCTCTGTTCAATATCTACTGTTAATATCGTAATCTATATCTGGGGTGTCAATTTCAATTTCTTATCTCTCCGGTTTTTGTCACTTGTGAGAAAGAGAGAATGAAAATGCCCTTGGTGCTAAATGTTGTTTTTTGTTCATATTTAATGGCTTCTCTCTTTGTGCTTTGCTGGTACAATGACCAAATTGTGGCAGGTAAAACAACGAATCTTAAACTATTTTTCTCTCCCTAAAAATGTATCTTTTAATGTAACTTTTCTATTAGCCTCAGTCATATGGTATGTGGTCAAGAAAAAAAAATATGTTTTCTGTTTTTATTTTCCTATTAACATGCTTCGTTTTTTATAATGTTGACCTTAAGTGCCATGTGTCAAAAAGAATAGCCAAGTGGTGAAGATGGTTAGTCAGTGTTTGCTGAAGTGATTGTTTTGAAGTGTTACCAGTCAGCTTTTTAAGCTTGTGGTTATTTAGTCCCATCTTTAAAAAAATTGGTTGTGGCTTTTCATAATGTGGATTATATCAGCCAGGAAAAGCTGTAATCTTGTATTGTGATAACTTTATCTTATTTATCCATGCTAGTTTGTAGACATTATATAAGTGATCTTATAGCACATTGCATTTTTTCACTACAAATATCTTGAAGATAAGCATACGTATTGTTATTCTCCATGAAATTATGGCCTCACATGAAAAATGTTTTGTAATGAAACTAATGGGTTCTATAGTTTATCTTGTTCCTTTAACCTTTGATCTCAACCACATGTAAAGCATTTAAAATGTTATCAACTTTAGCCTCTTTATATTAAAATTCAGAAGATAAAACTGTCACGTGTTACTAATGGCTATCATGCACATTTTTTCAATCAATACTCAACAAGTGATTTAGGATTTGGTGTTTACCCAGCGAATAATTCAAGTGATGTCTTCTCAGGCTTCCCACCAGGTAAGTGATCCAGGACAAGTGTATAACTTTAGTTATCCATCAAAAAATGTTATTTGTCTCTCCGGTGGCATTTATCATAGTTGGTGAATCTATAAGCCTAATTTCCTTCAACAGTCTTATGTTTTTGGCGATGCTGACCATTAAATAAGTGACTCTGGATGCTTATTCTATGCACAACTACTTACCATGATCAGAGGCGTAAAGTTTCACAATAGGAATATTGAAAGTGTGTCAATATTCACTGTGCATGCAAGCTCAGTAGGGTCATCAAAACTGAGGTTCATGAACTCACCAATGTCGATTTAGGCCACAAAGGAGAAATTCAACATTTGTCGATGGGCGAAAAAGTTACAGACTTGCCCCCAAGGTGGCCTAAGTTTTGAAGACTAACTCCTCCATTGTGTTCAGGGCATTGGTCACAATCAGCACACAGAAGATTATGGCATGTCAGCCTTCAAAACGTCAGCAACCGAATCAAAACCTGGTGGTAAACCTGAGAAGACTTCGCCTAACTAGCGACACACTGAGGTGAATGATGGAGCTTTTTTTCCTTAAAAAAAAGAAACCCACCTGGACACACACACACACACATTAACATAAATTTTGATGAAGCTTAAGTTTTTACAGAATTTAATTTGCTCACAACATGTGACTGTATTTCTGATTGATGAAAAGTTAATATGAGACTGAGGATCCATATTCCCCTAAATACCACTAAAAATACAAAATCATTTGCTGTAAGATGGGGCTCTCTGGAGCCCCTGTGTGTCAGATGGGGCTTGTATAAGGATGCACTATGTTTCTATAGATGGACCAGAATACTCTATATTAACGGAATCACACCACCAATTGGCTGGTTTGCAAGATGATTGGGGATGAGGGGGTACTTTGCATCAAATTAAAAAGAAATTTTACTTCTCAAAATTTAAAAAAATTGGGTCAGAACTCATTGGAGTGCAGTGTTTCAACGTATGTAGCTTTTTTTCGGAAAATAAGAAGTATCCCAAGACTTATACTATCTTCAATACATAATTTGATGAAGCTCAAGTTTTTAGGGAATTGGTTTTTCTCAAAATATATAAATGTATATCTTGATTTATGAATGGTTATTATTAGCCCAAGGACCCATATTCCCTTAAATATTGCTTATAAATATAATACCTAATTCATATGTATAATGCAAAATGGGGTACTTTGCTCCAAACTTTAAAAAAAATTGTATTGCCCTCTGTGAGTCAGATGGGGGTTGCATAAGGATTCATTATGTTTCAATAGATGGAGCAGATTACTATGCACTATCAGAATTACACCACCAATTGACTGGTTTTCTCTACTACACTGTACCAGGAGTCCTACTGAATGAAATTATTGGAAGTGTCATTTACTAACTTTGCATCACCTCATCTCTTCAATGAATTATCTAAGGAAATGGAAATGTGATTAAAGTAACCCATTTCTGGGAATAGTTGGCATCATCATTAAAATAAATCAATAAAATTAATTATAAAATTTTAACCAAATATTAGCTGCCAGTAATGTTTTTACAATATTTAACTATTTCTTCACACTTATTTTATTCCAAAATAATGGCTCATGCATTGGTTATATCACTGCCTTTACATATAATTCCAAGGAGTGTAAAGTATTGTAGGAGCAAGAACTTTGTTTTCTCACCGATAATGCCCTTCTAGAACTCTTTCCAAGCTTTGTTGAAAAATGAGGACTCATCCTGAAACAAGTACATATTCTCAATCATTAAATAAAAGTACCAAATATATTTCACAAATCCAAAACAAAATTACTAGCCAACAAATCATGGGAAAGCCAACCATTTTCAAAATGTTTTATCCAGAATCGATGACAAAAATTTACTACCACAAGAAGTAAATCTTTTGGAGAAAAAATAAATGTTTTGGCACCATATGATCTGCACAATATCTTAATCAAAAACGGCTCCGTAGATGACTGGAATAGCCAATGGGTTTTTCGGCAGGTCAAGATAGGTGAGCTTAGTGTGTAGGCGATTGGTAGCATTGGAGGGGAGGAAATAGTAGGATGGGTATGTAGATGGGGTGGAAGCTTTCAATTGGAGCATAAGGCGCTGATTTTTTCCTCCACTGGTACAATGGAAAATTATGGCCTCTATGCCATGATCTGAATGCTGCAATTCTTCTTGTGCAGACTGCTATATGACTCAGTGCTACCTTAGTGAGGGAAAAGCACAGCCAAAGATGAAGCAGAAGTCTCTGCAGGAGGGTGGCGTATACAATTTTGACTTGTAGGTATTGTTGGTATCATTGCCACAATGTCGTTAGTGCAGATGTTGGATGCATCTCAGTCTAGTCTGTGGGGTTGACAGTCCACAGAATGGAAACATATCCAAAGAGGGTGATGTTGGGAATGATGTATAAAAAAATGCCACAAATGGTGCAAAGTACTCCATTCTATGGCACACTGATAGCCTTGGAATCAACTCTTTGCATCTTAGATAGGCATATTTTCATCATCAAGTAATGTTGAATACTTGCAGCGTAGTTTTTTGCACCAAAAGCCTTAGGTGAAATATTAAAATCCATGTGCATAATTTCAAATATTGATTTAACTTATACTGTGTGAGCAAATATATAATGTGCAGTTTTTCTGCTAAAACCTGTAGAGAAATCAGGCCGTGTCATATGACTTCAATTTTCCTGGTTATCTCCCTCCTTGAAGACTCACGAGAAAATAACTCATTCCAATAATCCCTCTGCCTCTCAGACTGAGAAAACTCAGTTCCGAGGGATGGAATCTACCTGCCATTTGGGAAGTATTAGATTCCACTCTGGCAACCTTGAATACACCCTTTCACTCTGTAGGTATGTCAAGAATTCTTCGAACAAACACATTATTCAGAGGCTACATTCACTAGTATCAAAAATTAATTTTATCATTGCTATGCATCATTCAATGATTGGAGATGAAAATGCCTATTGCAGCCAGAGAAAGGCTAAAATTTATCAAACAATCTTAGCAAACAAGAAATCGTGGTGTTAGATAAGAACTCAGTTCTACAATATTCCATTAGAATTCAGGGAAAAACATATTGCTCGTAATAGGAATAATTCAAAATTCATGGACGATTACACTATGTAACAAAATTTTATTTTTTTCTTGTCTTTGGGAAATTGTTATTAGTTTTCAATTAATTACATCTAAACCACATGGGAAATGCCTGTATTTGTCTTCAAACTTCGCTTTTGTGAGTAGGAGAACGATATTACGTCACATTTCCCATGTTTTTTTGAGCAATTTTGCATAATAGCAATTTTGCATTAATTTATTACTCGATAAATAATTGCAATAAAAAATTAAATTGAATTTGATTTGCAAGGGATCACTCATGCCATGGAAAAAGTTTCGTATCTTAACCGTAAGTGGTTCCTGTAAACAAAATCAGCAGAATTGGTACCAGAAGTAGCCCATTTATCCTAAGAAATAAGTGTATTAAGTGCGCTTTACTTTGATTTCAATTTATTTATTTTTTTCATCTCCTGAACTGAAATTTGAAAGCAATTTTTAAATTATAGGTGTAAACATATTATTGTGACATGAAAATATTTTACACAGAGACGAAGAGAACCACATCAATGAGAAAATAGCAAGTTAACACATTCCAGTGACAGAATCAATTAAATTTCTCAGTGACCAAATGATGAATGAATAGAATGAATGAATGAATGAATAGTTTATTGATGCTCTGGGAAACCCATAAGAGCAAAAAAGAATAAATACAGAAAACCATTCTGCTCAAAATACAGTAATATAGCATAGCATATCATAACATAGCATTTCAATAATATAACATAGCATAGCATAAACACAAGAGCAATTGAAAACAAAGGTTCTAACAAAAATAAAAGTAATCAACACAAAGATTCATACATTTTAAAACAACAGTACTACTGTTTTAAATATTGGTTTAGTTTCCTCTTAAATGATTCCGGAGTGGAGGAGCATTTTAATGAGTGGGGTAATGAATTCCAAAACTTGGATCCTATAATCGGGAAGGAATTTAGATATTGGTTGGTACGGGCTTGGGGTATATGGAGATATATATATGATCCGAATCAATGAGAACATTTACTAAATTTACCAAATTTTTAGGGACATATTTGGATTTAAATTGTATTAACGAACACAGTAAGCAACACAAAGACATTCAGAAATGTTCAGAAGTGACTGGTTTTCCTTGATTTGCGGCTGTAACATAGCTCACTATCACGTACAAGTCCCCAAATGTAATCTCCCATCATGTTTTCATTGTATACTCCTTGATAACGCTGTTCAAATTCTGCAATATCTTGATGGAAGCGTTCGCCTTGCTCCTCTGAGTATGCTCTCATTTTCTGCTTTAAATTATTCAAATGAGAATCAAGGATGTGCACTTTGAGGACATCCTACAACCCATTCTACCATAGTTCCTTACCAGTTCTTCGACCAGTTCCTTATAATTCCCTGCTTTGTTATTGCCTAAGAAGCCCTGAACGACTGCTACAAAGCTTTTCCATGCATCTCTTTCATTTTTAGTGAGCTTGTTGGAAAATTCTGCGCTTTCTATGATCTACTTTACTTGTGGCCCTAGAAACACACCACCTTTTACTTTTGCATCAGAAAGCTTGGGAAATAAGTCTTGAAGATATTGGAAAGCTGGAGATTCTTTGTCAAGTGCTTTCACAAATTGCTTAATAAGACTAAGTTTAATGTGCAGTGGTGGAAACAATACTTTCTTTGGATCCACCAGTGGCTCAAACTTGACATTGTACTCTCCCACAGAGTAATTGGTCCGTTGTGGCCACTGCTTCTTCTGATAGTGTGCTGTAGTGTCTCTGCTATCCCACAGGCAAAGAACAGGGAAATTTCGTAAAGCCCCCTTGGAGTCCCATCAACACAGCCACAATTTTGAAGTCTCCAATAACCTCCCATTTGTACTGATCATACTTCAAAAATTTAAGTAAAGTCTTGTTGCTGTTGTATTCCTCTTTCAGGTGCACAGAATGAGCCGCAGGTATACCTGCGGCTCATTCATCTATAGAGATGGGTATTTATTCCCATTATGCAAAAGTACTGCTTTAAGGCTTTTGCAAGAACTATCAATGAATAGATGCCATTCAGCTGAGACACAGTCAATTCCAATACCCCTAAACATTTCAGATACATTGTGGCAGAAGCAGAGTCCATCCTTACTGGAGAAGAAGCTCGAAAACCTATGGTGTCGTTTCCTCTGACTAGTAACATGCACCTTTTCATCTTATAAATTCCACTCCTTAAGTCTAGATATCAAAAGTTCACCTTTAGATTTTGTCAAGCCAAGATCTCTGATCAAACAATTGACGTCAGTTTGTTTGGGCAAGTATGGACTTCTTTCACTGGTTGGGAACGTGAAAATGTCGTCTTCACGTTCAAAATTTACGTCTTCTTCTGAACTAATGCTCTCTTGTGCAGATGATTGTAATACCTTTGGTGCACTGGGTATAGGAAACTGATCACAATGAGGCAAATGGGCAATTAATGATGGAATATTAGGGATATTACAGGTGCTGCGTTCTTACCGGTACGACGTATTGAAGGGGCCACCAAACAAAAGTAACAGTTAGTTAAGTGATCAGTGGGTAAACGCCAAATTCTGGGAACAGCAAATGGCATGGCTCTCTTTTCCCCTCTGTACCAACCTGCAGGAGAGCGAGGTAAATGTAATATCTACATACAAGTTAGGTATCAGCGTAGAAAAAAATGTTTATCTCAATGGTAGTGACAATATAATATATATTCACTTCTACAGAAGCATACATACACAACCAGACAAATGACTAATGTGCATAGAAACATAGGAAAATTACTTGACTGCCACTAACATTTCTAGGCAAACATTAGTTAACAGTTGCGAAAGAAGGAATTACTTTGCAATTATTTTAAATTTTCTATATATAAATGAAAAGGAATGAATGAATATATATTTAATTGGCAGTTATCTGCAAGCATACAATTATAAACTAAAAAATTAATTCTACCTTCTAAAGTCCATTTGCAGTTCTGGCAGATAAAATGAAGTGCCCAAGATTTACCTTGATCCCCTATGGGAATGCCAAAATATGCATTGTAATCTTCACTCATTTTAGCAGATGCTGCCACAAAAAACTTCTTCTTTCTTGTTTTAATAAATTTCCCACACACGTAGCAGAATGCATCTGGAGAATGCTTACATGCTCTTGATGCCATCTCTGAGTACTGCGTGTTGCTACATCTGCCCACACTGACGGAATAGACAAAAAGTATCCAAAAATGGCTCAGACTGAAGTGAAACTTGGTCAACACGACGACAATGTGTCGCTCACATGATGGCATTGTTGGTTTATCACATGATTTCCCCCTACATCGATTCTGCTGTTTGTTATTCGCAGAAGTAACGTAATAAGCATATTTCCTACATAAATGGGCTACTTTTGGAAGCATTGCAGTTGAATTTTTTTATGGGAACTAATAACAATTAAGACATGAAATTTTCTTCACTGCATGAGCAGTTCCTTGCAAGTCAAATTAGTTTGTTTCAATTTGGTATTACAGTTATTCACGGAATAATAAATTATTAGGTGCAACTATGCAAATTTGCTCAAAAAATGCTGGAAAGGTGACGTAATATCGTTCTCCTACCTACAAAAGCAAAGTTTTGGGCGAATAATGGCAATTTCCTGTCTTTATGTAACATTAGCAATTAAGGCATAACAATTATTACCCAAAGACAAAATGTGTGTTACATGGTGTTATCAATGGTAATGTGTTGAAGGTTTGGCTGCTTTACCATGATTTTAAAAAATTCTACTGCTACATAATACCATTATTTTTACTTTCTTTATTTTTTAAAGAGTTATCATTCTTCTTTTAAAAATCGTTAAAAAAAAGTTTTTTTGAGTAATTTCTCAAAAAGGTGGTGCAATATTACATTGACGCTTCAATAAAATTGAAGTTGTATATTTATACTACATATATAGTGTCATCAAAGGGCAGCTATTAAGGACTTCAACGCAGCCCAGTTATATTTTTTGTGACACCAATTGAATTTTTAGGGGAAGTTTGCTTTAGCAAATGAAGGCTTATATGTAGATTATACTAGTGAAACAGTTCTGAACCTTAGATTATGCTTGCAAAGAAAATCAATTACCTTCTGTGTTAAAACTTTGAGTGCGTGTAGCATATTGTCATCATATCCCATTCCTAAAATTTTCAATGCAGCTAATTAAATAACTAATTGCGGTCACCCATGTGAGACACCCGCCACCCACTTGTGCTGTGTGCATCACTCATGAATGACAAGTGTGTTCAACATGTTAATTTGGTTTTCAAGGGGTAATCTATAGAGCTCAAACCTTATCAGGTCAGAGCTAGTTAGATGTAATTTAAAAAGCCATCATCATCTCTTTTTTAGTTTGGCTGGACACGTTCCCACCGAGAAACTGAAAATGAATGAGAATTTGTGAAAATTTTGCTGACCTCATCCAAGTGATTTTGAAATATCAAATCTGTTATAAAAAATTCATAGTTGTACTCTTATACCTTTCCCTAGATGAAATATTAAAAGGAATTTATCAACCAAATTGATAAAAATAACAATTATTGGATTTGAACGAATATTTTTAGCTATACCAAGAGTTTATTTACTTTAAAAAAAAAGACTATTGTGGTTCTTTAAAACCCGACGAAGCTGGCAGCATAGCACGGCGAAACTGTTGCATAATATTAAATAATTTAATCGCAGAACCAGAAACCTGAATACCATATACCAAGAGTAGTTGTCAAGAACCAGAGTGTTATTTAAAATGTACATGGAAAAATATCAAACAATAAAAATCCATAAAGATGTATTTGTGATCTATTATTTATAGAAAACTTAAATTTTACAATTGTGACTTTTTAGGTAACTTTCTTGTGAAGTTGAGTAGATGCTATTTGTCCACGTGCTAAGTTGTCTCTTTATCCCAATGAGATTGCTGCAGCAAAATAAACTTCAAATAAAACATTTGTTGTTTTTACTTTTTGTAATAGATACAAACGATTTAAAAAAATTGGTTTAACACTTTTTATTGGGCTTCGATTAAGAAATGTCACGGTTTTTTCTGCCAACAAATGGCAGCGACATGACACTTTGAAAGCTAACAATGTGAAAACCGCGGAGCATACTTGCATGTATGCTTTTTTAAGAAAATTAAGGCGAATCTGTTCCAAATGCATTTATGGAGGCCAAACTGTTGTGAATTTTGACCAAATTTTATTAATTGTTTAAAACTCAGTTATTTTTGTTGACTTTTTTTGGCGTAGGTATATGAGAAATTGGAAAGCGTGGGGATGCTAGGTACACCGGAATAAAAGAGTATAAAAGGATTATGTAAACGGAAATATTGCTGCCACGTTCATTCATTGAACAGCGGTTTTTTATGTAATCCAAGATTTTTCTCTCCTCGACAGCCTCTTACCACAGTGGCGTATATATGGGGGGGCCAAGGGGCCCGCCCCCCCTCCCTCTTCCCCCCCGCCCCCCCTCCCTCTTCCCCCCCGCCCCCCCTCCCTCTTCCCCCCCGCCCTCCCTCCCTCTTCCCCCCCCCCCCCCCCCCCCCCCCGAAATTTAAGGCCGCTGCGAGAGGCGCATGCGCGGATGCGCCACTAGCTAGCCGGTCTTGGCCGCCGCCCCCCCACCTCGAAGTATTTACCTATATTCGCCACTACCACTGAGTAAAGATATATCCATACTCTGTGCTCCTACCAGCTTTGTGAGTGGAAGGTGAAAGTAGTTCATCATACGCTTGAGTTAAAGAGAGCGTTTAGCGTGGACCTATTAAATTCGTTGACTTAAGTGAGAGCATTCATTTCCTCAGTGCTCGTAGTACATCTGACTGCCGACGAGTCATGACAAGGCGACGCGGGTGAGAGGTGAGGTACAAGGTCGCTCTAACCCGACCTTGGTGAGGTAGGCAAGCCACGAGCCGCTTCCGCTGTGTTGTTTGCGTGAACAAGCAACTCACTGCCGTGATTTCTTCGTGAGAGGATGTTGTCGATCTAATTTTCTGAGGGCGTGACAGAGGGATGTGCTGGAAAAACTTGCGTTTTAAGTGTTGATTTGTGCAACATGTGTGCCTATATTACGAGTGACGCAGTACTGTGAAAAAAACACGCTTCAAAGGATTACTTTCAAGCAAGTACCGGTACGAGAGTAGTGTTCATGCTCTCAATTCTCTTCCAACATCACTGTTTCAATGACTGATTCGGCGAGATGTGATACAAATACCACAATATCAATCATCAAGTTGATACCGGAGTGTAGTACCAGCGTATTCGTGAAAGCAAATTGAAAGAAAGACGTCTGATATCCTCCTGCCTACTGGCCCAGAAATCTGAAGTTGGTGAGTTTAGTCATACTAGAGACTTTATTATCTAGCATTTTATTTGTTGAGGAGCATGGTAAGGATATAGTTATATTAACGTCACCAAAACTATGTTTTCTATGACGGAAATTATCAGTAATTGACTAACAATCAGGGGAGACTACGTACGTTGACTGGGCTTTTTGAATGCAGTCTTTTTTGTGGAGCCGGTTGATTGCTACGCTAATTTGTCGTATTATTTCCCTAATAAGCCCTAATTTAATTGTTGTCAATTAATTTTTAATCGGTAATGCCCACATAGTATGCAAGCTGGATTCCAGCCTGTATTTTGGCTGGATGCATCCAGCTAGAATTGGCAAGCTAGATTCCAGCTGGATTTCGGCATGATTCAGGGTCTTGATTTCAGCTGTATTTTGGCTTGCATACTAGGCTTGATTCCGGCTGGAATTGGCAAGCTTGATTCCAGCTGGTTTTCGGCTTGATTAGGGTCTTGATTCTAGCTGGAACTAGCCAGCTTGATTCCAGCTGGATTTCGACTTGCATACTATAGGTTTGATTCCAGCTGGGTAAACCTATCGAAGGGCCATGGCGTCGAGAAAGAAATGCACTCCACAGGTTTTAGCAAATGGTATTGGAAAGGGAAAGGGTTAATGAAGAAAATGAAAGGTTGATGTAAGAGCGCATATTTAGCATAGCGAAATATGTGAAGTAGGTGATATTATCCCATACAGCACGGGGAGAAATATACTCGTGTACTCTCGGTCGATATATGGGGTAAGGGATAATTCCAAAATTAGCTCTTTTTTACACGCGTTCTTTCAGTGTAAATTTTGGTCCAAATTATCTGAGTGGACTTCTGTACTTTATAGAATTTAATTATTGTACAACATGCCAATTTGCCTTTTTCACATTTCCATGGGAATAACAGCATATTAAAGACGAGCTATACCTATTTTTCCGTTACGAAGAGATATCTCTGTTATAACATATGTTACTTCAACATGCATCTACCAAAGAACTTTTTCCATTCGGTAATCCTGATAATCGTGGAAACCTTATTTTATGGGTGGATATATTTTTTACAAAAAATAATGATTTTTCCATGCGATAAATACTTCCTTTATTGATCATACGTTTCATTTTGGTACAATTGTAACCAACCAGAAATAAAATCTTGTTCCACGATAATATTATCTGCTTTCGTATGATTCTGACAGCCATTTTCAAGCACACGTGAATATCTGCATTAATTTCTTATGGTGCCAAATATTTGTACCTAAATATGTAGGTTTCTCTAGGCTAAGCACAAATACGGAATAATTTATATTGGCCTGGCCATGAATGCGGAGGAAATAAGTTCTTTCCATTTCTAACCTTAATCAAGTGACTTGGTGAAATTATAAAAAGTAAATAAAGTTGGAGATTAATTGAAGAAGTGCTTGATTATGTGGAAAAAGCTCATTTTTTCAGTGTCTTCCTAGCGCACAGGAGCATTGTAGTTTTAAAACATTTGAGAGACTGACGTATTTCTTTAGGGGGAGCGTATTAATCTCTTCCTTAAAAAGTATTTTTTCGGTAATAGGAAGAACATGTCTCTCCCAAAGTTGTAGGCTCCATTCCCTGTGGTTAATTTTAAAGTAGAATTTTCATCATATTTCAGTGTTCATGAACATGCATTACCACTCTACAGTACCTTAGTCATTACCTTAATCATTTGAGAGAATCCGTGCCTATTTTTCTTTGGCTTTACTGACCCCGGTTAAGTCACGTTTAGAACTTTGATGTACTATTTTAATTATTATCTCATAATATATGTGTATACTTATGTGAATATATGCGTGCGCAAATGGCTAAAGGAACTGCGACAATGAATCCCGTCTTCTGGAGACCTCGTATGTCGACCAGCGTAAGTAGAACTTCGCTTAGGACATAGGGTTGGCGTGGAAGTGACTATGATTAGGACATTTACTCTATACGCACTTCTACTCTATAGTAAACGCATTGACCAGTGTTGTGGACAAATTGTCTAGGACATATATTTTGGATTTTGAGGCTTTAAGGGACTGCCGTGTATGGGTCATCATAGTCCAAGCTTGTGAGTCCGACGATGTGGAAATCAATTACAAACCTTTTGGTGGTTATCCTAGTGTCACAGTAAATTGCTGCTATTCGGTTCCTTGAGTGATCAGCAACAATCGTGGAAGCCAGGATGATCGTGCTCCATATGCAGCCACTCCAGAGAGGGTTCGAATTGCCATCCTCTTTGAGAACCTCCCTTGAAAAACATCACCTTGCACGTCGCTGAAGAAAAGGAATTCAAAATAAGCTTGTTTACGTGTTTACGTGGCCTCTCAGAATGACCCTTACCCACCATATCCCCCTCCCCCCTCCCACGAGAAATGCGGAGGTAGTGTTGCGTTTTTAGCGGTTCGAATTGAAACGGCATTTTTACGTCAAATGCCGGCGATACCTTTCGGTTACCGGTCTACGTTACCCACTAATTTGTAATACTTTTGCTAATATTTTCAGGTCCTTTACGCTTTTTCCCCATTCTTTATTAATAAATGGAGATACTTTTTAATAGCTCAATATTGGATTATTCTCTGATTCACCCCGCATACAATAGTTACCTTTTAGGCATTTTAATCAGTTAATGCATTTCGGAAGTTATCGTTTGTTTCCTGAGTCGTAAAATTCCCATGATTTTTTGTGTATCATGACCAACCTCAGGGATATGCAGCAATTTTTCTCTCGGCATTACAAGTTTTTCTTAGTGGTATTTAAAATAATTTTATTTAAGGAAAGATTTTGAATCTGGAGACTTGCACTGGTATAGTTGCGAAAACATGCATTGAATGCCGCTACACAAGACACCGGGTGCTCGTCGGGTCGGCAATCGTCAAGAGAGAGACTCTAAGGCGCGTATGTTAGTTATTATTGCTATCGAAGATTACTCTCGCATCGATGGCATAGCGGCCACCTCTACGCGGCGGTATGGCCGATTTCAGTGGCGGACAAACGTATAACGCAACTTTCAGCATTTTCATGTCGCTCGACAGAGTTACCAAGTAGCCTCAGAAGGAAGCCATGTGAAGCAGGTTTCATCAAAAGTTCTGCGAGTTTTTTTTTTCGTTCAAATCTAGGTCCACATGACTCAAATGTAGGTCCGCGCGGCCGTCTACGTTTTCTGCCGAAATGGTACCTACTTTGCGTATTGCTTAGGGTGGGCCCAATTTTCCAGATGTTTGGTTTTTTCGAAATTAATATGTCATGAAACTTGATTTTTTTCCTTTTGATGCAAACATAACAGGTACGAAATTTGGAGTCAATCAACCACCTGCAATCCGTGCCGCAAGGGTTTGCAATTTTGGGTGGCAAGAAGAGGTTTTGTTCTGTGCGCTCAGATACTAATTGTATACGTCAATATATATTTCACCTGTGAAATTGGCAATTCACTAATATTTTAGCTTCCAAAATCTGCATACTATAAGGATATACCTTTCACAGGGAAAATATTTAATGGAATTTACAATTAGTATCACAAGGATAAAGAACAAAACCAATTCTCACCCTCCATACTGGCAAATTTCGCACCCTTGTGGCACGGGTTGCAGGGGGTTGATTGACTACAAATTTTTTATACGTTATGTTTGTGTCAAAAGATAGAAATTTAATCTTCATGACCTTAAATATTCTTTACTAAAATTTGCTATTTCTTGCTATGAGAAAAAAAGTTTCATTAAGGATGAATTTATGAATATTTTATTAATATTTGTAGGATTTTGTGATTTTTTAGGGCGAAAGATATTTATACATTTTTATCGTGTTTACAACCGGATCAGAAAGGTGGATGTTTCCAATGTTTTTACGGCTAATTCTATCATCTTCAGAGTTAGCCAATCCTTCACGGCAGAGTTATCCGTCGAAACGTTTGGAGCACCGCCTCTTTAAATTTGTCTGCGCTAGGGGACATTGGTATTTTTTACACTTAAAATTACAATTATCCGTTGGTTTATAATACGGTGACAAATTGCCAATTTTTTTTTTCTCATCGTCATTAACAGAGTTACGAACCTTGGGCTGACCGACACGTTGTGTATTATTTTTTACCAGTTTTGGTAGCGGAGAGTTTTAAATACTTATATCCTTGAATAGTAAATAATTGAATTTTAAATATATGCATGGGTGTACCCAGCGAGGGGCATGGGGGGGGAGCTGCCTCCCCCTAGAGGCTCAAAATTAGAACCTTGAAAGATGGCTAAACAATTTTATAAAAATTTGTGTCGAATCATGTTTCTTGCCGTTACAGGTAGGTAGACATCGTATCTTATTTAAGTACTTAGAAACACTTATAAGAAGCAGACCAATGGCACATTCTATAGCATAAAGTTCCTCCACATAATCGAATCCAACTGAAATATGTTTCGTTGGTTCTGTCGTCATGACAAAATGGCCGCATATCTCAACCGGTGATTTATTACCATACGGATTCTGAAGAAAAAGAGAATGAATGAATCAATGCGTGGAGGAGACTGTTGAGTTTTGTGCTTAGATACCATTTTACTAATAATGATAACTTTTATATGAACCTCAGAGAATACGTCGGATACACCTGCATTCGAGTTTAGTGGGCATCTATGTACTAAGAAAAATTAGCTGTTGTACTTGCTATAAGCATTATCTCTTTTTTTTCGTTGTTAATATCAACTAAACATAATAATGCAAAAATTACCCATAACTCGTTCATTTACGTATTTGTCAAAGCTTTCGAGTGTCGGTGCTGCTACGTAGCGGCCGATCGTTTCGTGTAGTAAGGTGGAAAGGGCATAACGCAGCGGGAAGGTTCACCGGTGTCACCTAGAGCGTTTCAGGGTCGATTTATTAGATGTATCACATCATAATTGACTCTAAGAGGTAAATAATCGAGACATCAAACGACCTAGGAGCGTTAGTGGGAATTAACGAATCGATTCCGTGAAATTGAAGAATCACCTAGAGATGTGCCGTCGAAATGCAGTTTACACTTCGCCAAAAATAAAAAAATAACACATTAATTAGTTTATGTTGTGAAGCTATTAAGGAAAAGTTGATAAATGATGTTCAAAAAGATATAGTTTATGGAGGCTTAGCTGATGAAACAGCGAGCATAACAGGGAAAAAACAGCTATCAATCGGATTGCGTTTCTATGATGACATCCAAGGGAAAATTCGAGAAGAATTAGCTGGTTTTGTGGAAATGAAAGCACAAGATGCCCCATCAATCGCCAGGGCATTCGACAATTTTTTTACCAATAATCTTCCATCAGAATATTGTATCGGATTTGGTTTTGGCGGCTGCTCTACAATGTCAGGCAAAGAGGGTGGTGTACATACAGGCGATTTTAAGGAAAAAATATTCGTGAGCATTATTTTCCATTACTCAAATCACAAACGCAATCTTGTGGTGAACGGCAAAAATAATGTGCCGGAAATCAGAAACACTATTGCCACTGTACAGGATACTATAAAGTTTTTCAGTGAATCAACTGCTCGTAGGAGTTTGGGTCCCAATCTATCGCGAATGTGCGAGACTAGTTGGTCTGAAAAACACAAAAACTTTCGAGCATTCTCCCAAAATTTCCCCGAGCTAGTCAAAGCCCTGGAAAAACTATCGATCGAAGGAAACTATACCACAAGAAAAGCGGCGTACCTGCTGTATTCAGCAGGCACTAAACCTTCGTTCATCGCTGCCCTAGTTACCATTGCAAAATACTCGGCAGTATTAGGATCAGTGATTATTGGCCTGCAAGCAAAGAGCATGGATCTGATAAAGGTAGGAACCAGTGGTTAATGTTCTGCAAGTACAGAGAATGGATCCGATAGAGGTAGGAGAACACATTACTGGAATCCTTGAATTGATCCAAAAAGACGCATACTTGGTCACTGACGAATTACTTCAAATAGCGCAAAACATTGCAATGGAATAGGAAATAAACATATCTGTCCACATCTTACTCATAAGCAAAAACACCGATGTAATCTTCCATCTGACTGTGGTAATAACTACTGGAGGCGTTCACTATTTATATCATATCTTGATTCTCTTGCATTATCATTAAAAAGTCGATTTTCCCAAGAAAATACCCCAGATTGTGCCTTGACAAAATTACATCCTTTGTTGACCCAAAATGAGTGTCAGGGATTCTCAAAAGAACGCATAAATCTTTAAATGATTTTATAAATTAGAAGATATGACCGGAGAGCTGGACCTTTGGTATAATTTGTGGAACAAGAAAAATTTAACCAAGGACAAGTTAAAGGATTATGAAGTCGTTGACCTTTTAAACGATACCAATGTTCCCCCCCCCCTGATGCAAGCACACTCAATTTTAATGGCAATCCCAACCACTACAGCGACTGTAGAGCGGTCCTATAGTACTCTACGAAGAGTAAAGACCTGGCTTAGGAGCACTATGGGAGAGGAGCTATGAATGACTGGCTTATGCCTGATGAGCGTTCATCGAAATTTTGTCAAATAAAATCGTCAAATGGTCGAGAAGAAAGTTAAAGAAACATTTTCCCCAAATCCAAGAAAATTATAATTAGCCTAAAACCTTTCTGAGTTGTTAAGCTGATAAAAAGATGGAAGTAATAAAGTCAAGGTATTTGTAATGTTAATTAAAACAACAATTTTTCCAAAACCAGTAATTTTATTTTGCCCCCCGACCCCACTCCCCCCAAACGAACATGAGCTGAACCCACCTATTTCAAATCCTGGGTACGCCCATGAATATATGTATATAATAAATAGAACAAATGGGATAAAAATACGAACTTTCGCTATTTTTTATGATAGTTTTATCTTCTTTGGACAATGCTTTATTAAAATCGAACAGTTTATTTAAAATTAACCAAATTGTATAAATACTCAGTAGTTGCTTTGGCATTAGTTTGTCATTTACGAATGGCATTTCATTCCCCTACGTCCAATATCAATGGTGACATACGTGGCCATGGTCATTTAAACTGTTCATTCTCAACCACTCACAGCATTGAGAAACGCAAGACGTTTCCCGATCACCAACATTTTTATTCAGCTCCAGGCTTATTTTAACAGCATAATACATTTTTATTTTTTTAATTCTAGATTGTTTCCAATGTTATCTGCGCTGAAACACTGAAGTAAAGATGGATTGTGTACTTGTTATATTTCCTTGCCTCTTTGCATCCAGGATACAGTTAAACTGGCTCTGCGCACACCCAATGAAAGGAAAGCGTTCGTTCTTTAAAACACCTCTCTTCCCACATTTTTACGTGACCAAGTGCTAGAAGTTTGAAGATAAAAAATATCAATTGAATTTCAAACCTTGTTCAAACTCTAGGGTTCATCAAAATGATCGAAACTACGAATGCATTTGGTTATTTATATAGGATTGTAGATACTATGAGTAGGTATTTCACTGCAAGGACACAAAGATGCAACCACTACCACTTCCAATGCTTTTTTCCTCTCAGTGAATTAAATCTGTTAAGAAATAAATGTGGTAACGTAGATAGTCATTATTTTTATTAATTAAGCCGAAAATAAAAAAAACAGCATTAACTCTTTCTTTTGTCAACTATATAAATTGTGTCTCTTCTCTTGGACTACAACCTTGTCGTGGTGGAAGGGCTTGCGTGCTCCGATGACCCCTAGAGCTGCACTGACGGGAGCATTGCTCCTTGTAGGGTCACCCATGCCAGATTGGTCGAAGGTTAGGAGACAGACGAATGGTAGTCCGCGCAGCGTCTGTACCTCAGTGAGGCGGCTGCAAAAGGCGTCTGACCCCAGTGGGGCGGCCTCTGAAAGGGACGTGAAACGGACGTGTCACGTGAAAAACACTAATGAGTAAGGCCACGGACTACCATCTCAATTAAAACAAAAACCTTGAAACAATGGACAGTTCTCAATTGATAATGAATCCTGCCAACTACGGGACTCGGTCCAGAGGGCCGGGTGTCGTGCCCGGCAGCGGTGGGAGCAATGCCCCTGCGGTCGTCATCACACGAAATCCTTAATCAGACGTATCAGCAGCAGAGGAAAAGAAGATAAAGAAGAGGAACAAAACAATCAGAATAGGCACGTGGAATGTTAGGATAATGCTGAGGGCGGGGAAGCTAGAGAATATAAAGCAAGAAATGGAGAGGGTGGGTGTAGACATCATGGGCCTGGGTGAAGTAAGATGGAAGGATGACGGGGATTGCCAGAACCGCACACCAACTTCGGCGCATGGAATTAACCATCTCGGCTACGGAGCCGCTTCCTGGTGAAACACTCACGATGAGTCCAAATCTGAATCTAGGGAGAGGAAAAACTTCGCGACGGAGCCCGAAAGAAAAGACTCCGATCGGCCCAACGAGTGCGTGGACGTGAGTTTCCTCAGTGCTTTCCTTTCGCTAGGGCTTATGCTCTCGGAGTTTATTTGACTCTAATTCAGCTAGCCCGGTCGTATCCACGTCCGTCCTCGTCAGCTCTCGGTGACGTAAGGCAAAGGCCACAGCTAGCCTCGTGTGCCAACCCTCTATGTTTTTTCCTACCCGGCCACATTCAATCAATCCAGTACAAGTCCGTGTGGGTGTCTACATTTCAGTGAAAACGATAGTATATCCTTATGGTATGCAGATTTTGGAAGCTAAAATATTAGTGAATTGCCAATTTCACAGGTGAAATATATATTGACGCATACAATTAGTATCTGAGCTCATAGAACAAAACCTCTTCTTACCATCCAAAATTTCAAACCCTTGCGGCACGGATTGCAGGTGGTTGGTTGACTCAAAATTTCGTACCTGTTATGTTTGCATCAAAAGGAAAAAAATCAAGTTTCATGACCTATTAATATCGAAAAAACCAAACATCTGGAAAATTGGGCCCACCCTAAGCAATATGCGAAGTAGGTACCATTTTGACAGAAAACGTATACGGCCGCGCGCACCTACATTTGAGTCATGTGGACCTAGATATGAACGAATAAAAACTCGCAGCACTTTTGATTAAACCTGCTTCACATGGCTTCCTTCTGAGGCTACTTGGTAACTCTGTCGAGCGACATGAAAATGCTGAAAGCTGCGTTATACGTTTGTCCGCCACTGAAATCGGCCATACCGCCGCTTACAGGTGGCCGCTATGCCATCGATGCGAGAGTAATCTTCGATAGCAATAATAACTAACATACGCCCCTTCGAGTCTCTCTCTTGACGATTGCCGACCCAACGAGCACCCGGTGTCTTGTGTAGCGGCATTCAATGCATTTTTTCACAATTATACCAGTGCAAGTCTCCAGATTCAAAATCTTTCCTTAAATAACATTCTTTTAAATACCACTAAGAAAAACTTGTAATGCCGAGAGAAAAATTGCTGCATATCCCTGAGGTTGGTCACGATACACAAAAAATCATGGGAATTTTACGACTCAGGAAACAAACGATAGCTTCCGAAATGCATTAATTGATTAAAATGCGTAAAAGGTACCTAACTATTGTATGCGGGATGAATCAGAAATAATCCAATATTGAGCTATAAAAAAGTCTCTCTATTTATTAATAAAGAATCGGGAAAAAGCGTAAAAGACCTGAAAATCTTAGCAGAAATATTACAAATTAGTGGGCGACGTAGACCGGTAACCGAAGGATATCGCCGGCATTTGAGGTAAAAATGCCGTTTCAATTCGAACCGCTAAAAACGCAGCACTACCTCCGCATTTCTCGTGGGAGGGGGGAGGGGGATATGGTGGGTAAGGGTCATTCTGAGAGGCCACGTAAACACGTAAACAAGCTTATTTTGAATTCCTTTTCTTCAGCGACGTGCAAGGTGATGTTTTTCAAGGGAGGTTCTCAAAGAGGATGGCAATTCGAACCCTCTCTGGAGTGGCTGCATATGGAGCACGATCATCCTGGCTTCCACGATTGTTGCTGATCACTCAAGGAACCGAATAGCAGCAATTTACTGTGACACTAGGATAACCACCAAAAGGTTTGTAATTGATTTCCACATCGTCGGACTCACAAGCTTGGACTATGATGACCCATACACGGCAGTCCCTTAAAGCCTCAAAATCCAAAATATATGTCCTAGACAATTTGTCCACAACACTGGTCAATGCGTCTACTATAGAGTAGAAGTGCGTATAGAGTAAATGTCCTAATCATAGTCACTCCCACGCCAACCCTTCAAGTGTTACCTATGTCCTAAGGGAAGTTCTACTTACGCTTGTCGACATACGAGGTCTCCAGAAGACGGGATTCATTGTCGCAGTTCCTTTAGCCATTTGCCCACGTATATATTCACATAAGTATACACATATATTATGAGATAATATTTAAAATAGTACATCAAAGTTCTAAACGTGACTTAACCGGGGTCAGTAAAGCCAAAGAAAAATAGGCACGGATTCTCTCAAATTATTAAGGCATGTACTGTAGAGTGGTAATGCATGTTCATGAACACTGAAATATGATGAAAATTCTACTTTAAAATTAACCACAGGGAATGGAGCCTACAACTTTGGGAGAGACATGTTCTTCCTATTACCGAAAAAATACTTTTTAAGGAAGAGGTTAATACGCTCGCCCTAAAGAAACACGTCAGTCTCTCAAATGTTTTAAAACTACAATGCTCCTGTGTGCTAGGAAGACACTGAAAAAAATGAGCTTTTTCCACGTAATCAAGCTTTTCTTCAATTAATCTCCAATTATATTTATTTTTAATAATTTTTTACGACTTCAGTGACAAAACAGCGGATATATTATGGTGGTCTTGGCTAAGTGACAGAGTTCGTCACGAAAAAAGGACATGCTCTAATAATGGAAAACGGGATACCGATCCCTATCATTGCTGCTATCCCTGAAAGCGTTCGGGTCTTACACTCATGTTTAACCTACTATCAACGCTATCCCTGAAAAGAGACAGGTAAAATGGTCGTGTGATTCAGGCTTTAAAATTCACTCCAAGAATCCCTCTCCGGATCTCTCGCTCGAAAGCAACGCAATTCCGCCTTCATGCCGTATAATCAATCGGATTTCGTGACGATCCGAATCGTTGTAGCTGCTAGGGAGGTTTGCGTGTCGAGCGGTTCGAATTTGGGCAATAGTTCTACCGTTTTGTAAGTAGTTGTACATAATTATCTTGAATGTACTGTGGCGACGCCATATTTAAATCCGCGCCAGCCAGCCGTACGCAAAGTGACCGGCAATTGTTGTTACCCGACGCCTTCATATATACTATACTTAATTGGTCTAAGCCCGACGCGGCCGGAATATGGCAAAGTCGGCGACCAACGCTACCGCCAGTAAAGCGCCATGACATCAGTCTCGCCTCAACCATGCCAACGACAACTTGTCTGCCTGCCGTGTGTCTGTACGATCGCTCTTACTATGTCTCTTAACTCTGTACTTCAAAACGCAAAAATAAAACTTGTTAAGTTTTAAACGTTTTCATGAGGTGTTTTCTATCGACCAAACCCCTCAGTACTTTTCGGTACCATCGCGTTTGTACATATCTTACTCCATTTTGTATCCTGAGACGTGGGAACACTATATATGCGCAGCAGAAACACTTTGCGTCAGGAGTTAGTGCAGCTGATTGCACCATTGATATGCGAATAATTTGTGCGATTCGTGACATTAACAACAGAGCATGTTACAACTTCGACAGAATTTTAGTGGTTTCATACCCAAACTGTACTATAGGCCAAAGAGAACCTACCATAAAACGTCGGCTATCGTTGGGCATTCGGGGATACTGCGCTCTTCGAAAAGTAAAGAAAGCGTACAATTTTCACTAAGCGAACAACTCTGAATTTTTTGCCTATAAAAGCGCCTGCCACTCAAATATTCCATGTGCCACCAGTGTTAGGGTAGTTTTAGCAAGATATTGCTACACATAAAATTAATTGAATTTGATCTCATAAGAAATAAAAAGATCTCATCTTTATAATGCCACTTAGTATCGCTGATCGCATTACTTATAGATATACCTATTTGCAAAAAAATACGAAGATGCTTTCATGGGATTCGGTAGAGTCGTGCGCTCAAGCTTATAGAGTGGCATCGTGAAAAACGAGTTAGTCAAGTGAAAGCCGTAAATTTGTTTTCTTCTATGTGCTGCTGTTGGGGTGATAATCGTGATGAACACGGCAGAAACCGATAAAAACGTTATACCAAGAACATCGAACGGAACATTGCCTGCCACACGCACATTTAGTCCTCGGCACTTACTCTGGAGAGCAGGCCTTACGAACATTTTGAAAGAAATTTCTCGTTTCCGCCTGTTTTGACGCGTGCCAAGCATACAGCAACAAGTTCGTGAAAGGAGATGAGGCTAACTGATGATGTACCAGTGAATTAATCCTAATTTCGTCCTCCCTGGAGCTGACCTCACGGCCTTGTTGGTTGAGAGTAGTGCAGGTTTGAAGCTTAGTAATGAATTGTTTCACTTGGCGAAAAAAGTAACGTTTCTCTCTGTTTCTCATCATCGCCCCAATAGCAGCACCTCGTTTCCTTCTAGAGCGGGAAATAAATGAATAAATTTTTGCCGGTAATATTTCTCAATATTTTGTAAATATATTAGCACAGTGGTTTTTGAATAGATTAAACCAATTTCCGCACACTCCAGTCTGTTATTTACTAACCCTGAACTTTATTTCTCTCGCAGTATTTTAATTGCTAGATTATTCGAATTTATTATCACCTCGGAAATTAGAATTCCGAATATCATTGTTTCCTGCCGTTATGTCTTCAAAATTACGAGAATTCAGGTAATCGCAGCTGGTATTGTGTATGCTAAATTGGAAAGCATAAACAGGATGGACAGATTATGAAATAAACGGCCAATCACTTCTCAAGTAAAGTTATTAGCGGTTTCCATACTGGACTATGGTTATTTAGGTAAATGTAATGAGAAAAAATGTGCTGAAGTCCTCTGATGAGGATATATACGATGTTGGAAACGTCTCTCATAAATCCCGTCCAAATGAAGGAGGAAAAAAAACGACAGACCGAGGACTTGACCCAGTGACCCTCAGCTTGAAATACTCTTACGCTTACCACTTCACAAAGAAAGTTTTAAGTAGGAATTCTGTTTCCCTTGATTTATATTATTAATTGCAGACACCCACTTAGCAATGCAAGCTGAATTCCTGCTGGAATCCACCTTGAGAAATCCAGCGTGCAAGCCTAAATCCAGCTGGATCAATCCAGTGGGAAAGTTGAAATCCAGCCTAATAAATCCAGCTTGTCTTTTTACACGAATTCAACTGGATTCCGGCTGTTTGAAAGCCTGTATTCCAGCCGGAATCTAGGCATATAAGAAAATAAAATTAGAAAAAAATATGCCGTGTGTGGGATGTGAACCTGTGTTACACGATCATCTCAGGTTGACAACCCAACACCTTACCCCTAGGCCAACAGGCCATAAGGCAGCATTATGGCCTTTCATAACTGAACAGCCCATAAGGCAGCAGAAATAAAACTCGAAAATCAGAGTTATTTATACAAATATACCAACTGAGGCAGTACCACTGGCAGAGGCCAAATTACTTTTACAATAAATAACCAAACGATCTTCTGGTTTAAACTTCATACATCTCTTAGAGGTTAATACATTTGATGAAACAGTAGTACAATGTTCCTTAGCATATGATTGATAGCCTTAGCATATGATTGATAATTATTCATCTGAAGGCATACTTCTTCTTTAAATAGTATGCTTATGTAGTAACTTATGCGCGTACGGGAAATTCATTTCCTCTTTCAGAGACTAAGTTCAGAAAAATTTTCGAGTCCCAACTCAATGTTAAATACCTATGGTGACGTCAGTGGTTTCCCACCCTACTACGCCCCTTCCCCTACATCCGGTCAGATAAGCTCGCTTCCCCTCAGACGCCTCAGTCGTGCTCTGGCTGCAGTGGTGACAACATGCCGAAGTTTTACTCTAAGAGAGGAGGGGCTCCTCGGAGACCCGTGGAAAAAATAATAAAAGACTGTACTGTGTTAAAAGCTAACAAAGGTGGACCCTTCAATGTGTGGACTTCTGATACCATTGGTACTCTGTTTGGATTCAAGTTTTCATTTTGTTTAACAAATGATCATAATGCCCAAGGCTCCTTTTGGATCACTGTTGTGTTTGCAAGGATTCCTGCTAATGTTACCATGGAAGTTGGTGGTTTAGGAAGTTTTCCCTCATCTGATATCTTGTGTTTTAAAACTCTTCAGATGAATAATTATCAATCATATGCTAAGGCTATCAATCATATGCAAAAAGCCATCAATCATATGTGCAAGCAATGATTGACAAATAATTTGTACTGATAACACTAATATAATGGATATTTTGTCATTAATGGCTAAGGGATATAGGGCTAACTAACGTTCGTTCATAATTCCGAATATTACATACTCATAATAAGAAGCCCGCCACGTAACAAATGGTAAATTCCTCAGCGGGAGATAATTAAACTCAAAATAGTTTGTTCGCTGTCCCGAAATATAACTTAAAAATTAGGGCGCCCTTGTAATAAATTATCGATACCGGCGCCATAGACATACATACGCGACATAGTTTAAGCCAAACTCATATTAAGAGCATATAAATACAAGAAAATACAATGGGTGAAATGTACATTGTACGGTATTTCTTTGGTTCATTTAATTGGTCGAGGAAACATAACATTTGCGACATGGCACATGAAAAAAAGACACATTTCACATCGTTGAAATTGATATGTTAGTAAAGTATTACACGCAATGATTTTCTATCTTCAAACTAGTAAAACCTAACACCACCTCTTAGTCTAGTTGGCTCAATGCAGGCGACAACAGCACCATACACCTTTTTCGACTCCTCGCTTAAAATACATACTGTTGGTTCGGCCATCACTCCGACGACCTGTATTTTCATCCGCAAATTTCCAAATTTGTTCATTTATTCTGCTTGGTCTATGTAGCCAACAATAGAAACGTACTCCTTCAACATCCTCCTAGCTTATAAGAAAAACTAATGTTACGGCCATGAAACCGACAGCAAATAATTTCATCCGCAAATATAGCATGCACATATTTTCGATTGCCAATGACTTCGTTAATGGAATGTATCCTCTCTCATTCTTTCTTGAATTAATCATATTGGATAACGTCTCGTCAAAGGGAAATTATCCATTGATATCTCTTAGATAGTACGACTTACACAGAATGAGTTTCTAGTTAAAAAGTTGGGTGTGCTTAAGACC
The DNA here is from genome assembly GCA_963573305.1 of Pyrrhosoma nymphula. NCBI lineage: Eukaryota > Metazoa > Arthropoda > Insecta > Odonata > Coenagrionidae > Pyrrhosoma > Pyrrhosoma nymphula. The sequence continues at coordinate 70,243,276 of OY754331.1, forward strand.
ACACGGGAGAAGTGTAAACGTCTATGGCGATATTCTGATATATATAATACATAAAAAATATTTCATCAATTGTAATATTGCGCATTTTATACAACGGTGTTTGTATTAAATAATTCATCCACGCTTTAATCACTCTTTTGTTCACTACGCCGCACAGTGGTCCGAAATCGGAAAAAGCCGGACAAAAGTCCAAAATGGCTTTTTTTTTAGATAGAGACTTGAAACTTAGCGTACATACTCATAAATGATTACCAATTATAGATTTATAAGCCATTTTACATTAATACGATCCGTTGCTGAGATACAGTAGCCCAAACATGACCAATGTTTCAAAAAAAAAAAAGCGATCTCGTTTTTCTTCGAAAATCTTTGAATTTAAGCAGGTGGTGTTGCGTTGGTATGATTTTTATGGAATAAAAAACGCAATATTCCTTTGACCTGGTGCTTTGCCTATATTGTCCATGACTTTTGAAGATTTTGGCTCTCATCTGTCTGGTTTTGCAACGTAAAATGGCGTACCCGTTTTTCACGTGAAATTTGACATAAAGTAGACATTATCTTTCGTTTACGAAATATGTAACTCGCGAAATTTACATCACAGTGTAAAGTAGAGATTTCTTAAGAATACTAAGCAGAAATCTTGGAAAAAAGTTTGCGACGAAGGAAATGAGAGCGATTTTTCGATCGCGCGTCAAGGCAGAGCTACACGACGCAGGACCCTGCGGCTCGGTAACTGCGGTCGATTTTTCAAGTTTTTTGCAACTTTATTCTTGAAAATCGTCATTTAAAGCACGGAACGTAGTCAGTGTTGACCTAAAACACTATACTGAGGATATTACCAGGATTATAGATCGATCGACTAACCATATAACGCATTACTCTAGTGAAGATGCTAGGGATTGGATATTTGTCGAAACCATCCCACGTATAAGAAATATGCTTCGGGTATGAAGTAGGGTTAAGAGATTGTCTGCATGCTAAAGAGAGAGAAATAAACTGTTTCCGGGAAAGGCAACAACCGATACTCTTTTTCCTTTCCACCCTCGCCGAGGTGGGTCGCGCGGAAAGGGGCGTTTTATGACGACGCACAGCCTTTGACGGTATTTAACGGGTTCTTCCACAAAGGTTTTTTCCTTTCCCCGGCAGAAATGCATGTCAACTTGCAGTTTTATTTTGTAATCGGTAAAGAAGTGTCGTGTTTGTTGTTCTAGTGTCGTGTCGTGCTCTAGTGTAATTCTCAAGTTCGTGTTTCCCAGTGATTTGGTGCGGGCTTTGTTGAATTCCCACTAGCTATTCCCGAAGTTGGACAGCGCAGTGATTTTCCTGCATGAATTTTTGCTAGGTGAGTGTTTTTTAATATTTCCATTTTCCGGCTTTTTCCGATTTCGGACCACTGTGCGCCGTGCAGAAAGCTAGACTTATGTATTTTTTCTCTCTTTATGTGAACGTATATGCAGTGATCATCAACGAAATTTTGCGGTAATTTACTCACCATTGTATTAACCTCAACTGGAACATTAATTACTTGACCATAAATCCCAAACTGACCGTGGATATGTCGCAGTCCATTTATTTGCATGAAAGGAATTCGGGGTGATATTAATCTTTCAGTCACCAATTCTAATGGGAAATTTTTCAAAATGTCTGGAAATGGGGGAAATTTGAAACCATTATATACTGATAGTTGTGGGATATTATTTTTGTGAATGCTTGTGATACAGGTTACACATATCTGAAATTCCGATTTCTGAACCGGAACAATTTTCCTGATTAATATAATGCTTTTTGTACTGTCAATATTGGTAAATGATTTTAAATCATTTTGAAACCGAAGTCTATCACAAACATCGCTAGAATGTCCAAATTCATTATTAATAAATTGCTTTATAAACTCTTTATGTGCCGACAAATGTGTTGAGAATGAGCTGTACATTATTTTCTGTTGTGGTTGTGCTTTTATTGAGGTTCGTTAATATTATTTTCGTTTGACACGTCTTTTTCATTCCGCCGTTGAACGAAATCGTGCACAACATTATCAACATTTGAATTTGACTCGCCCCGATCCTCGCGTGCTGCGTGGAAAAATGAGTCAAGTTAGAGACTTATGTGGCTATATTTATTTAATCACTGAGAATTTCTACATAAAATATATCTAATTTCGCGCCATTAGTATTATAATGCATATTTCATACTTCTTACAGACGCTAAAATTAATATAAATAAAACGTGAATATGGTCTCCATTATGACTAGAAAAATATCCCGCTCAAACTTCGTGAAGATTGCAAGGGTGAGGGAAGGGGGGTGGGTAGAAAGTGGGAAGGGGATAAAGGGGGGAGGGAGGGGAAGGGGAGAGGGGTTGGAGGAGGGGAGAGGCAGTGGGAAGGGATTCAAAGGACGAGGGGCGAATGAAATGGCCTTTTTTTTACGCGAAACTTCTCCGAATTCAAGCAGCAGGGACCCACCCTGGGGAATGGGCAGGGATCCCCCCTGCCCATCCCCCCCCTCCCCCGCTGTCGGACGGGGCCTTTTTTGCTTATCGCGAGGTATTAGGAGCCATCTCCTTAGGCGGGGAAAAAAATGGCGCTCCAGTGATTTCATCGGCAGTTTTTTTTTCTGCTCGGCTGATTTTTCGGACCTTTAGAACGGAGGCATTTCGTTCATGCATACATGATCCTGTGTATTATCGATGCCATGAAAATAAATAAACTGGCGGTCTATATTTTCGAGCCACCTATATAGTATTACAGTGTTGATAGCAGCGCGTATGTTTCACTCGGTTTCACATCTCTGCGATCCGCGCTTTGTGGGATTTCTTTGAAGCGCACGTAACTAACAATAAACTAATAATGTATCTAAGGAGTCACATGGTACTATAACGAACGGGTCGAGATTTTGTTGTGTTTGAATCACTCTTAAAAATCTCACGCAGCCTTCCTGATCGAGTTTCTCCTATCGGAATATTGTTGATCGTGTTAAAAAACCTGATTAATGGTGCAATAAACAACATATTGGAAGCTTAACTTATGAATCTGAAAGGTTCTAAATCACCAAAATATCGAATCGTTTTATTTATTTCACAGGATTAAAAAAAAATAAGAGCATAGCACGAGTAGTTGCCCTTTCCGTACATCAAAATAAAAAAAAATCATAAGAACATCGTGATTTAAAAATATTTCGTTATTGTATGTACCGCGTGACTCCTTAGTTACGTGATCGGAAATATCTCGAGAGTTTCAAACGCAATCCCCCTGGTTTCCAAAGCCTGTCCCCACTCACAAGCCACCCACTTTGTCAGTAGAAGCAGCGCAAACAGCAGGCAACGGGTCGTATTGGCCACTCGCTTGTCTCTTTGCTGCGGCGATAGTCCCGTTCGACTCTCGGGTGATATACGCGCATATGATCTGCCGTCTCACAACCCCAACCCAGCCACGTCTCCTTTTTGTTTACCTATACCCCCTTCCCTTCCTGGAATCACCCCTCCTTGAACCTTCTGTGACCTCCCCAACCATTGAAGACGTGCGCTCTGGCAGCAGTTCTTCTTTCGATTTCATGCGGTCATGATCTGAAGTGAACGTCGTCGTGGCTGGTCACGTAAGATATGAAGATTCATATCTTACGTAATCCTGCAATATTTATCGAAGATCTGATCATACTGCCGAGAATTTTAGCACAGTGTGCACCCGTTTTACTTTGCTATTTCGCGTTAAATTTGATCAAGTGATGATTTTCGGAGAGGATACTTATTTAACGCAAAGCATGGACGCCTTGGACGACGGCATGGTCTAACTACGAGTTTGCATGTCCTTCTATCTATGGGTAAGTACTATTATTTGATGAATTTTTAATTTAATGATGAAGAAATATTTGTGTTATAGTATTGTCACGTTTGTGCCAATTGTGGCACATTTATTTTAATTCGCTGGTATTGTTCTCTTGTATTAAACTTTGGTCCCATCTTTTTCAGTCGCAGCACTTGTTCTTCTATGGGATGCAAGCTGGAAGCGCTGAATGGATCAAGATAGTTCGTCTTACTACCACGCGACAACTCCCGAATGCTCTGAGCTCAACAGTGCCGTTTGACATGATATTTTCACTGTTTTCACTGTAGGAGAACTCGTGGACTCCAGTTCCGAGTTTTTGTTCACGGGACACCAGCGTGCTCATGAGTGGCAGCCACACAGGCGCGTGGTGAAAGGGCATGCTGGATTAAAAAGGTAACCATTTCCGTGTATTGAATTCTTATATTTTTTGTAAATCTCGCCAAATCCATCAGACTGAAAGTTTATTCTTCCATTTATCGCATTACTGAAACTAGTTTTTCTGCTACGCAATTGTGAATGAAAACTTGAATTTGAATTTCGTCACATTTTCAGTAATAACCAGAGGACTGGCTAAGGAGACCGTCAAGAGGGCCGTCGACCTTATATCTTCAATGGAATGCTGGTAAAGAATGGGTGCATTGATCTTCAAGAACCCTCATGCTCGCTGCCAGCGTTGGATGGGCTACGGTGGAGTCAGCCATGTGGCGCGTCCCACAGGAAGGCAGTTCATTGCAAGCAGGGACTCTGGAGACTGCCAGCGTTCACCGTGAAGTGGTGAGTACCTTCATTTTGGTGACTTTCCATGTATATCATGCTCTTTGACGTGAAATCTCTGTGGGGTTGATTCTCATGATGCAAAATGTTCTTAGCTGTGGGGTGTGTGATAATTTTAATCAATCGTAACTAGTGTAACAGACTGCAATTATTGTTACAATAAAATTTGTTTCTCATGACGATTACCGATGGTAGAATTACCTACCAGACGCGGTTGCTAGGATCTTGTGTTGCGGCGTATTTTACTTATCAGAATCATTAAGTCAAGTTATAAAATTGACACTTTTTAAATACTATTGGGGTTAAAACGAGGGCAGAGCCCTAGTGTTTTGTAAATTCCTTGGCTTGGTAATGAAACTCTTATAATCACGGGTATTTATGGGAACTTCACTAAAATAATTTCTACGTTTCACTTTGCGCACTTGATTGATTTGCGACCATGGTGGACAATCATTGTCATTATTACCGATGATAGCAGGGAATGCCGAAAACATGGTCGAAAATATAGAATTGAGAAATGTTCGAAGTTAAAATTCATTTAATGAAGTGTGACCATTCCATGATGTGACGCTAGAAAAATTAGCTTTTATTTAAGGTAGCGGTAAAACAAATGTTAAATATCGGTGTTATTAAACGCGGAATGACTCTCGTATCCGTAATGAATCTGAGAAATATCAAACTTGAAGCTATTCAAAGGTTTCTCGAGCCGTTTATGTCGAAGTGCAAATAAGTGTAAAATGACCTGAGACCAGCATATGTGCCTAAATTAAAATGTTTCGAGTACTAAAGGATATCGTAGACCGGTGTTGCTGGTGTTTTAAGCTAAATTAGTTTCAATAAATACCTACCGCTCGAAACAAGACACTATTTTGTGGTAACATTTTTTTTCGCTGTAATTGGAGCTTATTCAAATTTCAGATACATATTTGGGAATAGTCTTCTCAGTGCAAAGTGCCTCAAATTAGAAATTAGCTAATAATCGTTACAATTTGTAGATCCCTGAATCTCCGTCTTACCTTATCTGAATAATATTCTAGATCCCATCATCTGTTTAGTAGTTATTAATAATTCTTTGAGTTTTAACCTAATTTCGTGTTAATCGTGGATCTAGTCTTGTTTTTGGAAGACTGAAACCATTATTTCATGAAAGGGACTGTATTTTCGTTAATTAAGAAAAACATTGGGGGTTTTGGTAAAAACATAGAGTAGGTACCTCTACTGAAAATGTCTTGTGAAACTCGTATTACGATTAGGTACTAGAGAATTTTCCATTCACTGTCGTGTGCCGGAAATGTTAATCTAATGAAGTTTGTTACTCCGGGTCAGGGACGACCGAATTAGTCTTACAATTTTGCCTTAAGTACTTGAATTAGGTAAACTGGTACACTTAATTTTACATGGATCTATTTAAAATAATTTGCAATCTCGGTTTCATAGAGCATAAGTTAAACTTTCAAAAAATCGCTAAGCGCTGGTGCTGCATAGGTAGATGGGATAGTTAAGTCTAATTTCCCGGTAAGTTAATGAAATTCAATCTTATAGAGTAGATATTTCACTTGCGAGGTATTTTCGATAGGGTGAACTTAAAGGATGTTTAAGCGCGGAGTTTTTTTTAATGCTGCGAGGATGGTGGAAGGCTGAACAAGGGCATTCAAGCCCATGTAATGTCATGGGTGAATACAATGTTCGAATTTTTCTATAAATTGTCCTTTTTTACTCCGAGAAGAGCAAAACGAGCATGTTAATTGCGTTGTAGTTTGCAGCATAAGCTTTTGAGAATAGATCGGTGCGCCCGGTGTTGTGTTACCGCCAAGCGGGATTATTTAGCTAAATGACCGGACGAATTATTTGTAACAGATGTAGCAAGTTTTGCCTCAAGCGGGAGATGTCGCAGTCGGAATTGTCATTATTAACTTAAGAAAATACACGAATTGTTTCATTTAGTGTTTATATTATCCAAAGTGGTCTCTGTCTCCTTAGTATGGGAATAGGCGTAAGCCAATGGAGGTATAGAGTACGGATCTATAGCTCTCGCAAAAGTCACTGGCACTGCGCTGTGGGCGATTTTTGGGCATGGTTTAAGCGGGGTTCACATGGACGGAAAACGTCGCGGAAACGGAAAAGCGAAAAGCCAATCACGAGTTGGGAGAGATAAAAGGGGCGGAGTTAAAGCCTGCCGCTGGATTCAAAGTTCCAACGGACGGAATACGGCGCGGAAAGCGGAGCATGGGAAAGCGTATAGCAAATCACAGGACGCCGGAATGCGATGGGACGGAGCTAGGGCAGGCGGATCGGGCGGATAAATTGTTTTTGATATTTTCCGCGTGCGAAATGTGCCGTGAAAACAAATGAACGGCTACATCCGCCGTGGTTGCGGGAAAACAATTCAAAATCTCAGAACCAAGAAGTCTATTACATTCACTCATTGCATATTATATGCATTTTTAGTGATGTAAATTACAATATAATTTTAATTTATATATCCTTAACTTTACTAACATATTACCACACACTTCTACTATTTTAACTCTGTCTCCATAAAGTAATTTCACACCGGACTAAATTATTTAATTAGTTCCGAAAATATGAGACTTATGTGTTACAGAGAATGATATACATTCTTGAATGTTTTTTTCATTAATTTTACTCTTCATCGCTTCAGAATCAAACGTGTTTCTTCAAGAAATGCTTCTAGATGAGAATGCGAGCACCCACCATGTTTACTTTCCCTTTTTCGCCGTTCACTGTGCATGCACTTCCCAATTCCTCATCCTTCCTCCCCATTCCTATTCCTTCCTCCCCATTCCTCTATTCCGCTCGTCCGCTTTTGTCTCCGCACTCGGCTTTCCGCATCGATTTCCGTCAGTTTTCAATATGGTAGTTTCCTATTTTTTAAATTGTTATAATCGAAAGTTTATAACACCTGGAGTACGTACTTCAAGCCGTTACATTAAAAAATAACGTGAAGTACTTTCCTGATTATTTAAAAAGTGAAAATTTGCAAGGGTGCGAAAACGCGACGGCAAACTATTGCATTCCGGGTAAATCCTAGTTTGAGGGAATATTGTGACTCCTCTCCCTGCCGCTAGGTAATGCTGCGAACGTCGCTAACAGCTGTAAGCTGCAGACGATCACGCATTCCGTGAAAGATATGAACGTGATATGAATGAGTATCGGAGGAACGCTCTTCAAACTAAATGCATTTGATTTCGTTACGAGATATGAGAATCTTATTTTAATGTTTATCGAAACTAATTTTGCAATGCTTCGATTTTTTCAAAGTGAAGTTGGTACCTATGGAATGAACGTAGATAAATCATTTGGCACTACAAATATTTCCCGAACTTGCTATCCCATTCCGTATCATGAGTCCAATTTTCGCTATAGTTTTCAACTTAGCATATGCGGAGTGTAATAATAGCGTAAATAGTATGAAAGTTATTACACTGTATTCTACGAAACAAGCTTTGTCAAGGCGTCATTGCTAGAACATGATATGAAGCAAAAAGGCTGAGGCTCTTCATCGCGAAATATGTCAAATTCTCGAAGCACATTATGTAAGAGTACTCATTAGATGTGCGCAATCAACCTTCTCTGTAGATGGGCCTTACACCCGTGATTCCCTGCGACAGCTGATTCGCAGCATATGTCCCTATGACCGATGGTAGCATGCCTCCGAGCCGAAGTCAAACTTAACAACTATTGCTTTGTGCCACAATTTCATACAACAATAATCAGTGACAGCAAGAAAACATACGTCACGGTACCATTGAACGAAAAAAAAAGGATTTTGTGGTTTAAAGCTGCCAGGAAAGAGTATATTTCCATCAACGGAAACTCACTTCTTTTTCTGATCAGACCATTTTCAAGTTAGTGTTCACGTGCGTATTTCATTTTGCAAAATAAAACGGATCTTGATCTAAGGAGAAGGTATTAATTTAAAGAGAAGGTTAAAACGAGAGTGAGCAAAACGCAAGGAAACATGTTGGAACGATCCAGAACACGAAGTCAAAGGCATACGGATTTCGCTATTCATCTTACTGCGCATGACGCGAACGCGATAGATAAATAACAGCAGGGCTTCGCGGTGGACGAATACTACTAGCAGGTAGCGTAGGATGTTAGAAAACAACTGTTAATACCATGTAAAACGAAGGAGACTTTCCCAGCTTTGTTAATGTTCAAAGGGAACCATTAAACGTTTACCAGAGCTGACGGACTCTGAAACCCAATTTTAAGTTCAAGTGACAAAAATTCCTTATCCCTCGCAATGTAAAATACGTACCTATGACGTCATAGGTAGCTACCGCGCAGTCCCGCCATTTCTGGGCTTTTTCAAATGAGCTTAAAATTTGCATTTAATTTTCTTGTAAACTGCAGTTTCTTAATAAAAATTATTTCTTTATAATGAATAAACATATGCTGGGTAACGAGTCGCAGTTAATGAATTCAGTTTTCTTTGATGGAGGGAACTACCCTATCCGCCCGTTCCGCCGGCCGAAGCTCCGCACCTTCCCTTGCCACTGATCTGTGATTGGCTTTTCGCTTTTCCTAATTGGTACCTATCTCCCCCATCTCGTAGCCTACCCGCTTCCTCCGTTCTCTCCTTCCCCTACTCTCCTCATACTCGCGCAGCTCTGCGCCAGGAACTACTGCGAGAACTATTAAATCTGCATAGTCTCTTGCCGCCTAAGCCGCTGCTATTGTGAATGGCAGGGAGTGTTAGTACACCAATGAAAAAGAATTTAGGAAAATGAGTGTATGCAGAAGTGTTTCGGTTGCGTTAGTCTAGATACACCTACTACCCAAGAATCCTCCGAAGGGAATAGTGGCAGAGGGTGTTGGGAGACACAAGTAATCATTAGGATAGACGTTATTGCTCTTAATTAAACTGACGTGATCTCAGGTTTTTCGAGTTACATTGGGGTAATTTAAGCAAGATAGTTCATTACTTGTAAAGAAGGCCATATTCGTTTTTATTTTTTTGACTTAAGCATCTGTAATAAGTATGAATTAATAATATTTATGGTGGAGAAATGGTCATGTATAACAAATTCTCATTAATTATATATATAACCACATCTTTTAACTTCACTATTTTTTTCTCGCCGTTCGGTAAAACCGCCTTCCTAGAAGATAGTTTTTTTTTTGAGATTCTGCAAAAGTTACTGCGGCGAATTGATTAATTTTTATAAATACTTGAGAAAACATGCTAACAATAAACTTTTAGTTTTTTGACAAAGTGTTGGTGCTAGAAGTTTCTAATTTATTTAATATTCTCCCTCTGGAGCGCACAGCCTTAATCTTTCCCATGTAAAACAGCTGTATTTTTAAGCAAATTGCTCGAAAAGTAGTTCGGCAAGGGGTTGATATTTTGATATTATTGGAAAGGTGAATTTTTTCTTTAAAATGAGGCCAAATTCATCAACTTCTAGGTGAAGTGATTTTTCGCTCAAGCTACTTGAAGAAGGTGCAACCGCGACTCTGTTAGCCAATCAAATACAAACGTTTCAGACTTAAAACTATTAATTCCCACTCTTTGTTTTTCATTTTTCAAAATAATTATTACACCGTTAGCATGTCTTCATTGGAAGGGAATGCTAGATATGCAGATCATTGAATGAATAATGAACACTTTTTCCAGTTCTAGGACCCACTGCAGTGAAATTTCCATCGAATGAAAGCATTTTCACTAAGATTTTTACTTTAATTTGCTACTAAATCGATAAATATAATATGTAGTTGCCTCGATTTTATTCCCATGACATTGCTTGTTTAAAACAGCTTTACGCCAGAGTGGTACTTATATTACATAGAAAAATAGTCTTACCCGTGTTTCGCCCATTTTCGTATTTAACACCCATGTAACTTAAAGGTCAATTTGCTATAAATGACGCGGAAAAGTGGGATTTGTTGTCCTTTTCAAAAATTGGACAGAATTTTTCTGTAGGTGTATATGTGAACAAAATGGCCGCTGTCATTTTACGGTGGCACTACATACCTACCCATCACTCCATTACCTTTGGGTGTTGGAACGAAGAGCTTAGTTATTGCAATTGGGCTTGTATAAGTGGAATTATGTTATTAATTCCTCAATTCCCTGTCCTTACATCTCTTTTGCTAATGTGACACATGCATTGCTTCATAAATGCTCTCCTATCCTTAAGACTTGTAATGTTTCTCTTCTTACTAATGTCTTCCACTGCATTTACCCTTGGATTTATTCGTCTACGACTTAATATTGAAGCGCTATCGGGAAAAGGGAATAGTTTTTCTCGCCGATAAAACCCGTAAAGAAAACCAACGCTTTCCATGCTTGGGTGAGACAAGTGAGGAAATTGAACGAAACATAAGTATTATCAATCAATAACTGAACTAGCAATATATTTCACACAAAACCAACCAACTGACAAATTATCCACAGATGGAGTGCCAGGCGAGCGTTATGAGAGTTTCCACTCAGAAAATGATTAAGATATACAAGAACGAGAGGTTGAGCTTCTCTCAAAGTACAAATGACTGGAAATCAGCAGGTTCACACAACGGTGTTACTCGGTCGCTGTCTCGACTGCAAAAGAGGGCGTTCTCAGGGGTGAGTTGGCAAGGACGAGGTGGAATGAGTAAGCTTAGGATATAGGCGATTGGTAGCCTTGGAGGGAGGAAATAATGGGATGGCTGATAGATGGGGTGGGAGTTTTCAATTGGAGCGACAGTAACTGTTTTCTGGCTACGGCTGCAGAAGACAGGATTACAGCCTTTGTGCCTTTGTCAGAATGGCCGAATTTTGTTTTAATCCTTCCTCACTTTAGGTTCTATATAAACGATGCGGGACCTGGCGAGGGAAAGGCGTGGCGGAAGGCGTGGAAGAAGTTGCTGGCAGGAGTCGCTGCATTTTGGAGTAGTAGGCATTTTGGCCGTCGTTGGCGCCCCAGTGTCGAGCTTAATCTCCACACTTTCAACATCAATAGAAACGACCTCATGCCATTCACTAGATTTGTTACAAACTTTAACATTCACGTCAACTGATTTTACATGTAGCTTGATCGGATAACATGACACTGACGGTACGCCAGAATCGATGTCGTACACGTTAATATTTCTCGCCCGCCACACTTCGCATGACACTACCAATTGATTGAGCAGACCACACTAAGCACACCTATTTCCATACGCTGGGCACTCACTTGTGCCATGCGTCGTCTGACATCGATTGCTGCGAAATTTTCTTTTCCCTTCGCACTTTCGCTCATTATTTCTGATTTCTGTAACACTTTTGGTGCCGTTGGCCCCACGGAATTTTTTCGCCGTTGACACCACGTCGACACCACCTCGACACACGCTTTCTCACTTACGGAGACGTCCATCGAATCCCTAATCTGCTTCGCCTGCCGGCAGCTTTTCTCGTCTGCTCTGTAGTGCGCTGCCGCCTTCGCCAGGGTCAGTTCCTCCAACCGCGGTCCAGCCTCCTGGACAGCCTTATCACGAATCCCAAAGACAATCCTCCCTGGATCAGGCCTATCAAACCCACAATTTTTTACGAACTTAATACAATCGGCAAGGAAATGTTCAATATTTTCTCTCTCCTCTTGAACTTACAGATTAAAAGTAAAGCGTTCAAAGGTTACATTTACTTTGGGCCAAACATAGCTTTCGAAGACCTTTTTCACAGCAGTTGCTCTCTGCATCAGTCAGCGAGAATATGGAGAACATGTGCAGGGCCATATTTGACCACCATATTTGACCACCATATTGCCCACCATATTTCAAATGAGTGCAGTTTTCACTTCTTCTGACTCACCATCACGCTTCGTGACCGTAAGGAAAATCTCAAATTCCCATACAAAATCCAGCCAGTCCGAATATGCACTCGGTGCCTCTTTAAGTCCACTGTGGCAGGTAACTTCACATATTCGCTCGCCTTTTCAAAAACGTGCCAGATAAAATTGGATGCCCCTATGTTAGGAATAATTACGGTTCACTTCCATTTCACACGACTGCCCCATGTTGTAGTCTGGGTTAATCTTAATAATTAATCAAACAACACAGACTTGTGTGTATGATATTATCGGATATTTAATATAACTTTCGACCACTCTCGTGTGTTTCCTCATAGTTAGGACTTAATTTACACCGGGTGTTTCATTCCAGGGGTGCCAACCTATGAGTGACGCACTGAGTGGCCATACTATTACATCAATATATACAACGTGGGTCCCATTACCCCATTATAAAAATGCGGGTAATACGTACCTACCCCCTTCTCCTCCCTAAAACGTATTACGTAACATTTGAATGACCCCTTGCTTATCGCATCACAATTTTCATAGTACTTCCGTATTTTGCCTTTCAGAATAATGCTGCTGAATTGACCTCTGGAAGATCAGACACAACTAAGCAAACCTATTTAATGCGGCCAAGGGCATGTTAAAGTACTTATGATCTTCAAAGTGGAAGGAGGATGGAATGCCTTGATATGCATGTACGTATATTGTATAAAATAATGGCCTGACGGCAAGAAGATGTGAATGATGACATTGTGCTTCCCCAGTTGCACCAGCTGTTTTTATTATTAAAGCATGGTCATGTAAAAAGTACCTATAATATTCAAGGTAGAAAAAGGATTGAATATCTTGATTTCCTTGCATGTTGTACGAAATAATGGAGAAAGGGGAAGGGAATGTGTATCCGTGCTTCACCCAATTATGCCAACTTTTTTATTATTAAGGCATGGGCATGTTAAAATAGCCTATAATATTCAAGGTGGAAAAAAGATGGAATATCTTAATTTCTATGTAGGTTGTAGGAAATAATGGCGAAAGGGGAAGAGAATGTGTATCCGTGCTTCACCCAAGTATGCCAGATGTTTTATTATTAAGGCATGGGCATGTTATAATAGCCTATAATATTCAAGGTGAAAAAAAGATGGAATATCTTAATTTCCAAGTAGGCTGTAGGAAATAATGGCGAAAGGGGAAGAGAATGTGTATCCGTGCTTCACCCAATTATGCCAGTTTTTTTTATTATTAAGGCATGGACATGTTAAAATAACGTATTATATTCAAGGTAGAAAAAAGATGGAATGTCTTGATTTCCATGTATATTGTACGAAATAATGGCGAAAGGGGAAGAGAAAGTGTATCCGTGCTTCACCCAATTATGCCAGTTTTTTTATTATTAAGGCATGGGCATGTTAAAATAACCTATAATATTCAAGGTGGAAAAAAGATGGAATATCTTAATTTCCATGTAGGTTGTAGGAAATAATGGCAAAATGGGAAGAGAATGTGTATCCGTGCTTCGCCCAATTATGCCAACTGTTTTAATATTAAGGCATGGGCATGTTAAATGTACCAATACTATTCAAGGTGGAAAAAAGATTGAATATCTTTATTTCCATGTATGTTGTACGAATTATGTTGAATGTATGTTGAACCTCTCCTGACCACGCCCAGCGCCCTCATCGACGCCTTGCCCGACCAAGCCCTATTTCTCCTAGCTTGCCCACACTTGTCCCACCTCGCCCCCATCTTGCCATCCTCGCTCCACTTCTCCCACCACGACACAACTGGTCTCATCTCGGCCCACACCCTTCCACCTCTTACAACCTCAACCCACATTGCCTCATCTGACACTTCACCTTACCCTTTTCCACGCCTGAGTTGGTTGACCACTTGCCACCGTCGACAAAAACACGCAGAGTCGAATAGACTACGCCGTTGCCGTTTGATTATGCCAATGTTGTCCGACCACGCCAACAGTGTCGGCTCATGTCGAGAAACTACAAGGTGAGGAGAAGGAAAGGTGGCCTCATTTCGTCGGCTGCTCCTAGCCGATGACGTCACGGTCGATACCTCGTAGAGCCGCAGCATAGGGCTTCTAGTGTATCTTACTAAGTTTGCTACTTATAACTGTCGTTAACTCTAATGACACGGAATAAATTAGTAAAATTGAGTCTGAGAACACATTTAGCAAATATATATTTATTCTAATTCATCTGATTATTGATTTATTTCCCAGATAATCCTAAGGTATTGAGGAAAATCGAGATTGTATGAAACCAGCCACAAAAAATCATGAGATATTCATGGAATAAACTGGATTTTTTTATACCTCTCAATGCTTTAATAATCTTGAATCATCAAAACATCGGTTACTTTTACTGTAGTCATTCTGGAATACGTATTTTAGTGGATATATAATCGCTATCTAGTAAGTTTGTATTTTTTAGTATAAAACAACATCGTAATCCCACGCAAGTTAAAACAAAAATTAAAAAGGCTGCCTTTTAGCAGGGAACGTGGTCAATGCCTGTGAATCAAATTTCCAGCTAAAAAGAAACTAAGTCATTAATAAGTAATGTTGCAAGTTCAATATTATTGGGTCTTTCCACGAAAGCTAAACCAATTTATGGAGTTTCCCACGCCCACTGTTTCAGATTTGTAGTTTTTTCGTTAAGACTTTTAACTCCGGTTAAGGCAAATCTTAATAATTTTACCCTCAATGCCAATATTTTCCGAGATATTAGATGGGAAATTGAAAGAGCTTCAATGGGAAATCAATTTTTACGTCAGGAAACAGTGAATCAAAAGAGGAAGATCTGTGAACCACGGACTGAAGCTTTTTTGACGAGTTTCAGCTCTGCTTTTGACTTGGGTAGTTATCTATAATTTCGTCATTGCATTCCCCACAATAGGTGGACATGAGTCACAATGAGAAGGCTAAGTCACACATGGTCAATAAATTCTACTGGAAGCTAGTTGCTCACAATGGAAGTCTTGATGTCAGCACCTGAGCCAACAAAAAGACAACATGTACATATTGTCTGACAGTATCATTTCAGCTACTGAAGACAAAATAGATACCTACTACGTGTCAGTAAATGTATAAGGGACTATGCACCTAGGACCCATTGAATCCGCAGTGAAACACAAAATTCTGAGTTCCCTTAAACTATTACAAATAAAATGCATGGACAACTCACTGTGCTGTGGGAGAACTGATGCTCTAACTTTCACAACTTAATCTTAACTGTAACATCGGCCAAGGAAACATTGCCATGCAGGCAGTGATTCACAGATTTTAAAACATACTTTGACTGGAAAAGAATAATATGAGTGGAGCTAGGTGCAGGGTTATAAAATTAATGCTTATATATCCAAGAGAATTGATAAAATGAAATTTATTTCAGCAATATTTAATTAATTAATACAAACAATAAGTTTAAGGCACTTTAGTTCAGTTTTCTTTAACTTACACAATTTTTTCAGCTTCTCCTGGCCTTCATTCTTCCCATAAGTCCTCTAATTTCTAAAAATTTTATTCTAATAGCAACCCTATGCTTCACAAAGGTTTTTACAATCTTTTCATCAATCATCACCTTTTTTATTTTTCCTGTGATACGCATAACAGTAAACTCTTTTGGAAAGAAGAGGGCCCACTATCTCCTGAAAAAGTCTTTCCATTTTCATTACTTTCTCTTTGAATGGATCACTTGGGGATATTAACCCTCCATATTCCGAATCCGGACTTCATATTTGGAGTACGGATTCCACTTTCCATCTCTCTTGCATTTATAATCCATGCCTTCCTAATATTAGCATTCTTCGAAAAAGTAGACAAGAAAATAATACAACAAACATGAACTATTAATGCAGCATTCAGTCCATAGTAACTTTATCAACAGAGCCATTGATAATTTAGTGTCTCGTCAAAGGAGTTGTAATTAGCTTTCACAGCACCCATTGAGTTAAAATTGAGGTTAAATACGTAAAACTGACGATGTTAATCTGTCCCTCGCCATGGGATTTACATGATTTTAAGGAAATTATAAGAAATGGATGATACAACAAAACAAGGAAGACCACGTTTACTTACCTATGGAATGACATTTGTATTCCACTCTTTTTCGCTTTCTCAGAGCTGTTGGAACATGTTTCCACGGTGCAACGCATCGTTAAAATCACTTGAGAAAAACAAATTGCTATTTAATCGCCTGTGAGTTAAAATATACGAGTAAATAACAGCTTCAACTCGCTTCTTACCCCTTCTTCTCACGAATGCAATTCGCAACTGTCGGTCGTGACGTCACAGCTTTTGCTCGCCAGCGCTTGAGGCCACCTTACCTTCTAATCACCTTGGAGAACCAATGCAGAACTCAAAGTAAACACGGTCGCAGCACCGACTACTTGCAATGTAGCCGACTAGGGTTCATGTCTCCAACCAGGGCATTCGTCGCGCGACCTTGCCAAGCTTTGCTCGACCACGTCCGACCACGGCTCATGTCGAGAAACAATGCCTGTGTCGCCGGCCACGACAAATGTCGCCGACCACGACAAATGTCGCCTGAAATTCATCACACATTATACTCACATACATATACATACCACGCCCTAACTCCTCCGTACCCCTCCTTACCTCACCGTACCCCACTGAACTCCACCTTTCTCCACCTTACCCAACCCTACCTCACCTCGACCTTCCTCCCTCCACCTCGACGCACTTCCTTCTACCTCGACCCACATCCCTCAACCTTCTTCACTCCACTTCTATATTCTTTTCAATCCTGAGTAGGTGTCCGTGAAATTTAATTAATCTTTTCTTGAACGTATCTGTGATATTTTCACTTAATTAGTATACTTTTGATGATGATCACTTCATTCAGACCCCTACTTAGGTTATCGGTCCGCAAATTATTTTTCTGATTTTCTGATCCGGTTTATCTATTTAATTATTTTTTCTTACCAATTAGCGTTGGTCTGACTGCTTCCAGAACCACTATACGCTGTCGAAACATCACTAAATAACGGACCAATGGATACGGATAACAAAAATCAAACACCATGGAAACAGGATTCTCGAATCCTCAGGAAAAATTTCGGACCGATAATGACCTTTTTCTAGTGTCTTAATTTCCCGTTGATGGATGATTATATCTTGGTGTAATGATTCCATGTCAGCTCGCATGCTTTTTGTAGTTTACTGATTCTTTCCAGACTGACATCGTAAGTGAATCCGTGATGGTTGGATGATTTTTATGTCACTTGAAATATTGGACTTCAGCTAATTTACCCGTGCCTTGTGACAATAGTGAGTATTTCGCTAGTTAATTAATCTCAGTATGTATTGTGTATTTTATATAAATCCATCAGTTTAGTTATTCGTACAATTTGGAATGGTTTTTCGATGAAGTGTTTGGCCTGTTCTGTTGTTCGTGAGGATTGGGAGGTCATCCCCAAAAGCCAGACATTTCAAGTTCTACCTGTTTTCATTTTTATTCAAATTTGGAATCCTTTGACTTATTTTCCCATATCCTGATAATGATCTCAAGGATGGTTTTTAGAAAATAATGGTGAGAGCTGGTCACAATGTCGCACTCCGCTTTTAATAAATCCCCCATGATTCGCACAGTGTTAAGTTCCTAATTTTTTCTATTTTATCCCTCTGGAGCACACAGCCGTAGTCTATCCCATGTAAAACAGCTTAGTTGTAGGCAAATTGATCGAAAAGTAATTCGGCAAGGAGTTAACATTTTGATATCATTGGAAAGTTGTTAGTTTTTCTTTAAAATGAGGTCAAATCCATCAAATTCTAGGTTAAATGATAATCGCTCCAACTACGTCAAGTCTGAATCTGCGTAATACCTTGCAAGCCACCTCAAGGGTGTGTGGCCAGGGGAGTCATCACTACACATGCACTGCGCTGTACCCTAATAAAGTTAATGAAACTATTATTGGTGCATTAGCAAAACTGCAACTGCGTCAGTTCTAATTACTAAGGCTGAACGGTGGTGACGTGGCGTATCTTACAAACTTGAGTTTCTTTCCCGTTCACCGTCTTATCGATGCTTGAGACCTCAGTTAAGGAGTAAGGAATCATATATGCCCGCTTTAGTCTGGCTAACGTTAATCAAATAATGGCGTAGCATTTTCGTAACCTTAGCTTTTATATTTAATGTGAGTTCCCGTTTTGTTTATGAACTCTCTTTCGGTTTAGGTAGATGCAAATATGCAATGTCTTAGGCGTGAGTTTATGGAGTTTGCTTGCTTACTTTGAAATTGTTCCATGGAATCCAAGCTTGCCTACTTAATTTACTTCAAAATGAGAAAAATAACTCCCAATTCAGCCTAAATTGGGAACCCACTAATGTATGCAAAATTGATTCGATGCGATTTGATGCGAAGTTATTCTTTTGATTTCATGATAAGTTTTCTCAACTTTTTAATGATATTTGACTCTTATCTTAATGCCTCTGTCTTGGTATTCTTCCGTCTGGTGTCATGGTCGCTTCATTTTTAATTTTACTGCACAAAAACTCGCAGTGTGTAGTTCTCTTGAATATCCGATAAATTTCACAATTAGCAGGGACGGTGATAACTTAGTGTATTTGTTATTTGCGTAGTGAAATGCCTATTGGTGACTACTAACCCCCTGCCAAACACAGTTGAGGGGGCTTGCAGGGTATTTTGTAGATGTAGATATTTTCAATACGCCAGCATGCTTAAGAGGTAAAGGCAGAATGGCTGAGGCGTACATAGTGGACAGAAATGTATGTGCGTAAGAAGTAAATGATAGCCTTCTTTAACTGCAGGGGAGAAAATATTAATTCATCGCAACGACATAATACAAGAAAATGGCTGCATATCTGTCACATCCATAGCCAATCCCATCCAATCAATTATGAGTGCTTAACTTTATAATTTTTTTAAGTCCTTAGTAGTTTCGTTATCGAAAATGCTCAGAATTGCCACAGCTGCGAAGTGCAAATTTTTGCAACAAACTATTTCTTTTAGAAATCTAAAGGTCTTATCCTTGCGAAGACGCTCTAACACCTCGTTTAGGGAAAATTAAAACAAACTGCATATTGTCTTAAAAATTATGAAAAACTAATGAAATTTTATGCAACCCCCAAGTGGAGTGCCGTATTGTCATGCGAGTTGACTAGTTGTAGAATTTGTTAGAATTTATGATACTTGGTGGTGGCAGGCATTTTACCGCAGCAAATTATTTTCAGATGACAGCATGGCTATCGTTTAATTTCATACCTGAGGAGATACTTTAACTCTATTATTTACCAAATTTATTGAAGGATATTTCCGGAATCCACCTGATTATCGGGAAAACTTCTGTTCAATAGAACGAAGGCAAATGTATTGATGTTGATGAAATTTGGCACAATTGACCAATTCCCCAATCGGAAACTTTTCCGCCCCGAGGCGTTTGGAAAATCAAAAAGCATGAATTAATCCACCATAGTGTAAAGCCGTCGTGAAATAAGAATGTTAAGCAGAGCAATGAATGTTTTTTGGGTAGTATTCCTGGAATTACTCTATTTTTTAAATGGAAAGTATTTGTTAGTTTTCTCTGTTGTGAAGTTTTATTTTATTAACTGATATATCTTCTCATTGTTTTCAGTTGCCACATGAGCTTCTATTTCTCTTTTTCTTCATTGCAATGCTGTTGCAAGGCGCTCGTTCAGCAGGAAGATAAGTTTTCGGAGCACGAGAATCGACGGCCGTGGTTCATCGTGTGAGTGAGTACCTATTTGAGTTACAGCGCATCGTCGATGTATTTTTACTCCGACGAGAATGTTTTTTATGGCAATTTTCCTATTTTAATCGTTCCAGCAATCAATTAGATTGAGTTAGAATTCACATAGACTTCGGGTTGGCTTCGGAACAAAGTCTGGGGAGCTTTTTTTAAGTCGGGGAAGATCACAATAGAACGCGACCTTGATAACTATGTGATATCCCTTTTTTATTATATAGCAGCGAAATAAAATGAACTTATTCTGACAAGTGCAGTACAGTTCTGCATTTTGTGTTGCTGAAATCACAATCTCGGGCAAAGGCCTTAAGCTTTTATGTGATGGCCATTCAGGTAATGGGACGAATTGAGAGAATTTCTTTTGATCAAATGAGTATTACTTGAGAAATGTAGATCTTGGGAATTTTTACTCGTGGTTTAGGCAAATGAAACTTTATATAGAGGCGGGTGTTTATCTCTGAATTACGCTAAATTCATTAAATCATTTTACTACGTGTAACCAGCACTCTATCTGTGAACTTTTAAGCGTTTTATTTTGTACCAGGTTAGAGAAATATATCGAGGTCATGGAGAGGAGAGGAAGAAAATGACTTCACTTAATGAGAAACAGCACGAGGGTAAGTTTATTGCGCGAAGCACGAATATAATATACAAACCATGTGACTGTGCAGTAGCGCATTCCGGCGCTACCAACCTCTCGGATTACCAATTACTATGGTACATTTAAAAAAAATGTGCTTTGGTATTTTGACAGTTGACGGAAAGATTTGCGCTCTGTTATTACCCTAAAAATGTCAGTCGCAAATGTTCCCTGGCAAGAGACTTAGTGGAAGGCCAACAATGGCCAGGATATAAATAGACAAATAGTCTAGGTGTTTTTCAGTCTAACGTGGATTATTCAATGATGTGATTTTATTAGCATAATTGACCATTCATGCTGCCTCTTGGTATTTAGAATAGGATACAGTTGATAGCCGGTTCAAATTTATAAGATAAGTCTCCGTCTTATTTCAATTATTTAAAATACTATACAATAATTAGTCGCCCAAATTTCACTGTGCTGCTGTTTAAAACGATCTTGATATAACGTGTTTAATCTGCATCAGGCATTCCTGAAAAAGGGTGACTGAAAACTGTACGATGGTGCAAATCTATTTTTGATTATCTTTTTTTGTTTGCAGGACATGGGGCAGAATATACCTTGAAACTATAAATAGAATTTTTGACTAATAAGATGAAAACAATAGATGGATAGAAAAAAATAAAAAAATTAAAACCAAAAATTTTTTCAAGGATAAAGGGAACAAAAATTCTTTTTAAAACAAAAGTAATGTTGCGGATAGTAAAAAGATAAAATTCACGGGTAGGTAATCTAGTAATTGAAACGAGATACCTAATACGGAAATCTAAACCGATGTTAGCAAATTTTGTCTGAATGTAAATGCTAACTAACACCCTTGAACGTCGTTTCGAGATGAATGTAAGTGGTGAATGGAAAATAAGCAGAAAAAGTGGCAACATATTGTAGGGCACGCATTATATTAGTCACGCAGGGTATTGAAGTCAGTTTGTCCGTTGCTAAGAATGTTGTTCATATTTTTTCATTAAAGGCTAAGTGATATAGGACCAACTAACGTTCGTTCACAATTCCGAATCATACTCAAAATAAGAAGTCCGCCTCGTAACAAATGGTCAATTCCTCAGAGGGAGATAATTAAACTAAAAATAGTTTGTTCACTGTCCCGAAATATAACTTAAAAATTAGGGCGCCTTCGTAATAAATTATTGATATCAGCGCCATAGATATATATATACGCGACATAGTTTAAACCAAACTCATATTAGGAACATAAATACAAGAAAAACGAAGGGATAAAATATACATTGTACGATATTTCTTTGGTAAATTTATTAGTCGCAGAAACATAACATTTGCGATATGGCACATGAAAAAAAAGACATTTCACATCGTTGAAATTGATGTGTTAGTAAAGTATTACACACAATGATTTTCTATCTTTAACCCGGCGTTACTCGCGCGCGTTTTCCGATCAAGGTTACTCGCGCGGGGTTCTCCTGACACCCCAATGAACATTTTTGTTTTAGAATGGGTTACACAATATTTTCTTTGTAAAAACCATTAATGTTATTTAAATCTATATTTTTACTTGTAGTTTTTATGCTGAGGATGAGGAGTTGATCATTTTACCTTGTCATCTCTAACCGGTGGCGTATTCAAGGGGGGGGGAGTGGAAAATTCCCACTTCCAAATCACGAAGAAAATATTTTTGCTGAGGCTAAGTTCCGAGGCGTAATGGGGCTCAACAAAGTCTATTCTGCTGAGTGTATGAGGAGCTTCTCGGGTGGTACACCAGGTCACTGTGTTCATTGTAACGTTGTCATGACGTTTCATCTCTAATCGAGCGGCGTTCTCAGGGCATAGGAGAGACACCTCTGCTCTGAGGACGATTATCGATTAGGGTGTTGAAATGTCTGCTTCAATGAACACTGCGACCCGGTGTACCACCCGAGAAGCTCCTTGTTTTCTACATCCACCGGGAAACTTAGAATATACATAAGTAGCTGATTTCTAATTTGGGGGGGGGCCCAAAATTTATGTCCGGATCCGCCTCTGTCTCTTACGTAAATTACTTTATCAGAGTTTTGAATATGAAATGCTGATAATAATTTTATTATGGCATAGGCACCGTAGTCCGTTGTCACCTCGTACTCACAAATTTTGCCAAAACGTATCAAAAATACATCGTCCAGATTTCAAAAAAAATAAATCACAAATTGTACTTTTGGCACTTTAAGTTTAACTTCAATGATACTTAGATCATCAATTACCTTTTTTGATTGCAACAGTAGCAAATATTCATCATATGTTTCGCTCAAATCCACTTACCGCACGAGCAACAGAACATTTATGCTTTATTGTCATTATTCCTCGGACATACAAAACATCTACCATTTTTTCCTTTTCTCTTTTTCGTTGAACTTTCACACGTTGATGAATCACTGAAATAATCAGTCTTTCTTTTCAGTTCCTTGGGATAATTTATTTACGATCTTCTTCTTATAAATGATTTTGTCATTTCCCTCGCAATTTCTCGTGGGAAATTTGTTCTATACATCTTGCTTCTTGGATTTACGTTATCATCGTTGCCAAAAAGTTATATTTTTTGGGAATATAAGATAAGATAGTCATGCTCTTTCTAATTCCAAAGAGACTTCTATTCTCGTCCTTCTGTTTTGTGCAAACCATCTGAGGTGGCATTTCCTTTTTTTCATAGTTCCCATCAGTGTCAAGTTACTTTGTAACAAATCTTCTGCAAGGGGAACACTAGCAACCAATTTTCAGTAGTGACATTTCTCCACGTCCCAAAAATTGGTTCCACTAAGCGCTTCACCACCTCTTTAGGAGTATCGTCTACTTTGTAGGGTCCTTCGGGTTGACTCCCTGCATATACCTCCAAATTGAAAGTATAGAATACATTATCGTCAACCAATGCCAATATTTTGAAGCCATATCTTCCCCTAAAGCCTACTAATTGCTCATCTACCGTGGTGTACTCCGATATGGCATAGTTATCCTGAAACTTTCTCACCAGCATTCCAAAACATTGACGAATCGGTGCTATTTTATACATAATTTTTCTTTCTACCCTGATTTTTATATCATAAAATCTGAGACACTGCAAAAGAAAACAGAATCTTTGATAATTCTTTGCCTCGTAAAATATACCAGCACCCAAGCTATCTCGATCCCATCAATTCTTTATATGTGGTCACACATATCTATTTGTTCCCTCGACGAGCAGAAGCCCTATGAAACATTCAATTAATTCCTCGTCAGTTGGCCTGACATCTCTCGCACGCGAATTATTCACTCCTTCGAGTTGAATTAGAATATTTGTGCATACAGTAATTGTATTTACCGCTTGCCTATCAAAAGATAAACGAAAGCAATCAATAGTGCTCTTGATATTTTCTTTCCTACTTTTGAAATCAAGATTTTTGGAAATTATATTTGATTTTGGCGTTCTTACATTGGGGTGCAGTTCCTTTTCGCTCCATGTAGTTGTGTTTTACTTCCCCAATAAAATAATGTAATTTTCAATGGACAGTTTATTTCGGAAATGTCAGCCTCCTCCTATGTTTCGGCGTCGTGTTCAGAAGATTTGAAGCAATCTTCAGAATAAATATCGTCCGGGTCAGTCAATTCTTCATCGAATGATTCATTCAAAAGTCATATTATTCTTTCTCTAAATTTGTCGACATCTACAGATAAAAAAGCATAATTTTGATTTTGCAATAAATTTCCCTAGCTAAAGAATAGTAGATATGTATTAAAATATACAAACACATTGTTCCATTGCACCGACACAAGAATGAATTCGAAGCAATTAGCACAAAAATATATTCTTTCTAACATGAAATTATACCGTGCAAAGTAGTAACCCATAAAAACCGTGTTTCTGAATTATATTTTAGTAGTAGGAAAATTTATAAAAATTAAGCTTTCAATATTAGGTAATGACCTTTTACTGGGTGACCTACTACACTCGATATGAAGTTATGTATGGTAATATGGAGATGAATAAAATAATATTTTCGAAAACGTTGTAGGTAGTCATCTCGAGCAGAAAACCTGAAATTTAGATAATAGATTATGACCAATAGGTAAACTATGAATATATTTACTATTTCATCAATATTGTTCAATGGTAGGATAATATTAAGAAAAATCTACCTCACAAAAAGCACATGCCGAGGAGTCTACGGCGCGGAGACAAGTGGGGTGTTCAGGACACCCTATAGGACCTATAAACCAAACAGGACTTATTAGAAAAATTGCTGATCCGGCCATCAATCCGACTGTTTATTATTTCGTCCGCAAATATCTCTTGCACATAATCTCGAGTGACAATGTCTATGCTAATCCCATAGATCCTCTCATTAATTCTTGAAATATACATATCGGATAATGTCTCTACAAAGAGATTTTATCCAATGATGTCTCTTAGATATTTAATTATTACACAAAATGAGTTTCTAGTTAAAAAAATAATTACATCATAATCCTCGTCTTATTCTTGGTGAACTATGTATACATAGCCAGGAATAGAATCCTAGTCCTTTAATATCCTCTGTCGGAGCGTGTCGCGAACTCATGCGTTGTCTGCTGCGGCACATCGCGCATGCGCGGAAAACCAGCTGTTTTCTCCCAGCCTCGTCGCACGGAGTGCTTGCTCGCTCTCTCTCAATGCTGACGGTCGTCCCTGCTCTTCGCCTCGTAGTAGCTTACTACAACAGCCTACTACTTGTAGCAGTCATCTACGGCTCTACTCCGGTGAAGGACAGACATACTCCTAGGACGTCAGCCTAGGATCTCAGCCATCATATCTCAATATAATGGTTTGAATTATTCTATTGAATAAACAGTTCTGTTATTAGCAAAACTAAGCCAGGAATTTTCTTTGATTATTCCTGCACAAAACATCCTCCAAGCTTATAAAAAAAACTGATGTTACGGCCAACAAACGGACAGCACATAATTTCATCACCAAATATATCATGCACATATTTTCGATTGGCAATGTCTTCGTTAATGAAATGCATCCTCTTTCATTCTTTCTTGAAATAATCATATTGGATAATTAGTCTCTCAAAAAAGAAAATATTCAACGATAACTCTTACATATTTAAGTAATACACAGAATTTTTCTAGTTAAAAAACAAGTTACATCATGTCCTCGTCTTATTCTGGTAGGTTCAGTCTGACAATTGAATCGCGCACACGTTATATGGCCTCTTAACCTTAAGGCAAAATGCTATAACGGACATCATACCGAGAGCAAATAAATTCATCTGCAAATATCTCTTGCGTATATGCTAGAAGGGCAATGTCTTCGAAAGAGGCATTGATCCTCTCTATATTTCATAAAGACAAAGTTATCCGCGTTCTTAAGTCTCTTCAAAGATAATATATTCGATGATAAGTCTTAGGTATTTATGTATTACACAGAATGAGTGTCTAGTTAAAAAACTAGTTGCATCGAAAACCTACTCATTTTCTAGTTGGTTCCATCTAGCCAACAGTAGAATGGTACTAAAGCTCCACCTAGCTTATATGAAAAACTGCTGTAACGGCCATCAAGCCGACAGCAATAATTTCATCCGCATTTATATCATGCACATATCTTCGATTGGCGATATCTTCGTTAATGTTATGGATCCTCTCTCATTCTTTCTTGAAATAATCACGTTGGATAATAAGTTTCTCAAAGAGAAACCATACAGTGATATTTGACAGATATTAATGTATTAGACAGTATGCGTTTCTAGTTACAAAACTAGTTAATTCATAATCCTTGATTTAATCAAGATGGTTAAATCTAGCCCACAATTGTATCTTACACGCTTCTATAACCTCCAAATCTTAAGACAATATGCTGTTACATTCACCGAACCGACAGCACAGAAATTCATTTGTAAATATCTCTTGCGTATATTCTCGAGTGGCAATATTTTCGACATAGGCATTGATTTCTCTTACTTCCTTAAAAACAATATTATCCGATTTCGTCAATCACTTCAAAAAGAAAATATTTGATGAAAATTCATAGACATTTGTGTGTTATACAGAATGAGATTCTAGTCAAAAAACTAGTTTCGTTAGAAACCTCCTTATATTCTGTTCGGTCTATTTAGCCAACATTAGAATCGAACTCTTCCTATCTCCTCCTAGCACATAAGAAAAATAGCTGTTACGGCCACCATGCCGACAGCACAGAAATTCAGCCGCAAATATCTCTTGCGTATATTCTCGAGTGGCAATATCTTCGTCATAGGCATTGATCTCTCTTACTTCCTTAAAAACAATATTATCCGATTTTATTAGTCTCTTCGAAAAGAAAATATTTGATCATAATTCATAGATATTTATGTATTATACAGAACGAGTTTCTCGTTAAAAAACTAGCTACATCATAAACCTTATCATTTTCTAGTTAGTTCCATTTAGCCAAGAGTAGAATGGTACTAAAGCTCCACCTAGCTTATATGAAAAACTGCTGTTACGGCCATCAAGCCGGCAGCAATAATTTCATCCGCAATTATATCATGCACATATCTTCGATTGGCATTATCTTCGTTAATCTTATGGATCCTCTCTTTCTTTCTTGAAATAATTATATCCGATAATAAGTTTCTTCAAAGAGAAACTATCAAGTGATATCTCTTAGATATTATGGTATTACACAGAATGAGTTTAGTTATAAAACTAGTTAATTCATAATCCTTGATTTATTCAAGATAATTAAATCTAGCCGACACTTGAATTTTACACTTTTCTATAACCTCCAAATCTTAAGACAAAATGCTGTTACATCCACCGAACCGACACCACAGAAATTCATCTGTAAATATCTCGGGCGTATATTCTCGAGTGGCAATATCTTCGTTATAGGTATAGTTAATCTCTCTTACTTCCTTAAAAACAATATTATCCCATTTAATCAGTCGGGTCAAAAAAAATATTTGATCAAAATTCAGAGATATGTGTGTTCTACAGAATGAGTTTCTAGTTAAAAACTAGTTACATCATAAACATCCTCATATTCTTGTTGGTTTATGTAGCCAACAATAGAATCGAACTCTTCCAATCTCCTCTTAGCATATAGTAAAAATAGCTGTTACCGCCACCATACCGACAGCACAGAAATTCATCCGCAAATATCTCTTGCGTATATTCTCGAGTGGCTATATCATTTTTATAGGCATTTATCATCTCTCTTACTTCCTTAAAAACAATATTATCCAATTTCATCAATCACTTCAAAAAAAAAATTTGATGATAATTCACAGATATTTTTGTATTACACAGAATGAGTTTCTATTTAAAAAACTAGTTACATCATAAACCTCCTCATTTTCTAGTTGGTTCCATGTAGCCAACAAAAGATTTGTACTCAAGCTCCTGCTATCTTATAAGAAAAACTGCTGTTACGGCCGTCAAACCGACAGCAATAATTTCATCCGCAAATATATCATGTACATATTTTCGATAGGCAATGTCTTCATTAATGAAATGCATCCTCATTCATTCTTTCTTGAAATAATCATATTGGATAATTAGTCTCTTGAAAGAGAAAATATTCATCGGTTACTCTTTCATATTTAAGTATAACACAGAATGTTTCTAGTTAAAAAACTAGTTACATCATAATCCTCGTCTTATTCTGGTAGGTTCAATATAGCCGACAATTGAATCTCACACGTTATATATCCTCCAAATCTTTAGGCAAAATGCTGTCACGGAAATCTTACAGAGAGCACCGAAATACATCTGCAAATATCTCTTGCGTATAAGCTAGAAGGGCAAAGTCTTCGTTAGAGGCATTGATCCTCTCTTAGAGACAGTTATCCGATTACATCTGTCTCTTCAAAGAAAATATATTCGATGATAAGTCTTAGATATTTATGTATTACACAGAATGAGTTTCTAGTTAAAAAACTAGTTACATCAAAAACCTCATCATTTTTTAGTTGGTTCCATCTAGCCAACAGTAGAATGGTACTCAAGCTCCACCTAGCTTATATGAAAAACTGCTGTTACGGCCATCAAGCCGACTGCAATAAGTTCATCCGCAATTAATATCATGCACATATTTTAAATTGGCAATGTCTTCGTTAATGTCATGGATCCTCACTCATTCTTTCTTGAAAAAAACATATTCGATAATAAGTTACTTCAAAGAGAAATTATCCTGTGATATCTCTTAGATTTTATGGTATAAGACAGAATGTGTTTCCAGATATAAAACTAGTAAATTCATAATCCTGATTTATTCAATATTGTAAAATCTAGCCGACAATTATCTCCTGCGTATATTCTTGAGTGGCAATATCTTCGTCATAGGCATTGATCTCTCTTACTTCCTTAAAAACAATATTATCCGATTTCATCAATCACTTAAAAGAAAATATTTGATGATAATTCATAGATATTTATGTATTACACAGAATGTGTTTCCTGTTGAAAAACAGGTTACATCATAAACATCCTCATATTCTATTATTTCTATGTTGGCAACAATAGAATCGACCTCCTTCAATCTCCTCCTAGCTTATTAGGAAAATTTCTGCCACGGCCATTAATCCGACTGTACATTATTTCGTCCACATATATCTCTTGCACATATTCTCGAGTGACAATGTCTATGCTAATCCCATGGATTCTATCATTAACTCTTGAAATATACATATCGGATATTAAGTCTCTAAAAATAGATTTTATCCAATGAATTCTCTTAATGTTTAATAATTACAAAAAATGAGTTTCTAGTTAAAAAACTAGTTACATCATAATCCTTGTCTTATTCTATGTGAACTATCAATACATAGTCAACAATAGAATCGTAGTCCTTCAATACCCTCCACGGTTATAAAAAAACTGATGTTACGGCCAACAAACCGACAGCACATTATTTTATCCGCAAATATCTCTTGCACATATTCTCGAATCGCAATGACTTCGTTAATGGTATGGAGCCTCTATCATTCTTTCTTGAATTAATCATATCGGATAATGACTTGTCAAGGAGAAATTAATACTTATTAAATCAATGATATCTCTTAGATATAACGTATTACACAGAATGAGTTTCCAGTTAAAAAAATAGTTACAATATAAACTTCGTCTTATTCTTGTTGGTCTGTATAGCCAAAAATAAATAGGTATTCATTAAATCTCCTCCTTGGTTATAAGAAAAACTGCTGTTACAACCATCATACCGACAGCCCATAATTTCATCCGAAAATACCTCTGGCACATATACTCAAGGGGCAATGTCTTCATCTCTTCTTCTTTCTTGAAATAATCATATCGGAAAATGTCTCTACACATAGGTTTTATTCAATGAAATCTCTTAGATATTTAAAGATTACATAGAATGATTTTCTAGTTAAAATACTAGTTATATCATTATCCTAGTCATATTCTAATTGGTTTTTGTTGCAAACAATATAACTGTACTCTAAAATCCTCCTAGGTTATATAAATAACTGCTGTTATGACCATCAAACCAACAGCACATAATTTCATCCGCAAATATCTCTTGCGCATATTCTCGAGGGGCAATCTCTTCGTTAGAGGCATTGATCCTCTTTCTTTCTTAAAAACAATCTTATCAGATTTCATCAGTCTCTTCAAAAAGAAAATATTTGATGAT
This sequence comes from Pyrrhosoma nymphula, assembly GCA_963573305.1. Lineage (NCBI taxonomy): Eukaryota > Metazoa > Arthropoda > Insecta > Odonata > Coenagrionidae > Pyrrhosoma > Pyrrhosoma nymphula. Next base: position 70,273,654 of record OY754331.1, read on the forward strand.
AATTCTTAGATATTTATGTATTATTCCGAATGAGTTTCTTGTGAAAAAACTAGTTGCGTCATAAACTTCCTCATATTATAATTGGTTCCAACTTTCGAACAATAGAATGGTAATCAAGCTCCTCCTTGGTTATAGGAAAAACTGCTCTTACGACCATCAAACCAAAAGCACATAAATTCATCCGCAAATATCTCTTGCACATATTCTCGAGTGACAATGTCTTTGGTTGTAGCATGGATCCTCACTCATTATTTCTTGAAATAGTCAAAGTGGGTTTTCTCTCTTCAAAGAGAAATTATACAATTATATCTTTATATATTACGTATTACACAGATCCTAGTTAAAATACTAGTTACTATATAAACTTCGTCTTATTCTTGTTGGTCTATGTAGCCAACTACAAATTGGTATTCCTTTTCTCCTCCTTGGTTATAAGGAAAACTGCTGTTGCAGCCATCAAACTGACAGCTCATAATTTCATCCGCAAATATCTCTTGCACATATACTCAAGGGACAATGTCTTTGCTAATGACAAGGTTCCTCTATCATTCTTTCTGGAAATATTTTTATAAGATAACAAATCTCTTCAAAGAAAAAATATTCAATGATAACTCTAAGAAATTCTAAGTTTTATACAGAATGGGTGTCCAGTTAAAAAATGTAGTTACATCATAATCCTCGTTTTATTCAAGTTTTTTCCATCTATTCAACAATTGATTCGTACAACCGTTCTAATTCGGGTCTGGTACAACCGCATTTGTTTTACAGTTTTGCCTTAATTACTTGAATTAGGGAAACTGGTACAGTTAATTTTACATGGATCTATTTGAAGTAATTGACAGCATACGGTTTGGAGTATTTTTCTGGAATTTTTTGGGCATAAGAAGGGGAAACTCAACATAGTTTAATCAAGATGGATGAGCTACAGAAAATGGTGAAATAACAAATCGTTCGCATTGGTTTTGTTCGCTCATGCCTGACGCAATATCTAATTGTATTGTGAGTGAATTTACGGGTGAAAGGGATCTTTAAGCTATCGTTTATTGAAATGCATGCAGATACATGTCGGTGATGTACTAGACACCCCCTATCAATTTCCTTATCACAGGGGTTCTAATAATTATTCTGTCACGCGGTCCTAAACACGCGACGTTATATACTGTATTAGCCCGACACACGAAAGGTACCCTTCACTTTATCACTTCTTACCTTGAGAGAGATCCTTTCTTTTGGTAGTCCTTGGCGGCAAAGGTTAATGGATTAATTCATGCACAAAAATGATACACTTGAACAATACATATATTTATAATAACCCTTTTATTTTTCACTTAGAAAACAAATTCACTTTGGTTAATAAATTAATTAATATATGTTCCCTTCTCAAATATATTCGTATTAATTTATAATGTTTGTTCTACTTCACCGGATATTGTACAATGTGACTTCCGCCGATACTCTATGCCCCAGTATCTGTTTATCGGATTCCTGCATCCTTCCTTAACACAGGACACTGGTGTTGGTAATTGCTGTCCAAAGCTGCTTACTCCCGGCTAATTATCACTGCAAAAACTCCAGACTGACTTTCACTCGATGACCGGTCCTTCGGCTTCCCTGAGTGAGTGAGTGCTGACTTCGTTGAGACCTTGAGTGTCCTCCCCCTACGTTCCTTGTGACTTTTTCCTAAGCAGAAGCCTCGTTCCTTGTTTGACAAGCCCTTTTATACTATCTCTCCTCCCCCTCCTGTATGTTCTAGCACATTCCCGGTTTTCTCCCCTTCTCTCGTATCTGATAGGCTATTTCCCTTTCATTATTATAATTTTGTTTACCCCTTCCATCCTTTCTCTGCCTTGCAGCTTTCATAACATCAACGGCATTGTTTTAGTTTGTTTACGTGACCCGAAAACGGTATTGTTTTAAAGTTGTTTTAATAACATAGACGGCATTGTTTTAAAGTTGTTTTTCATAATACAGAAACGATATTATTGCCTCGCGGTAGTACGTGTTCCCAAAATATACAAAATGGCGTCCTTAATCGTATACTTATGCCAACACGGCCAAAATGGCGTGTTACAGTGATAATTTGCAATCTCTATTTCATAGAGCATAAATTAACTTCCGAAAAATCGCTAAGCGCTGGTGCTGCATGGTTAGAAGGGATAGTTAAGTTTCCCAGTAAGTTAATGAAATTCAATCTTATAGTGTAGGTATACCTACACTATATTTCACATTCGTGGTATTTTGGACAAATATACACAATGGCGTCCTTAATCGTATACTTATGCCAACACGGCCAAAATGGCGTGTTACAGTGATAATTTGCAATCTCTATTTCATAGAGCATAAATTAACTTCCGAAAAATCGCTAAGCGCTGGTGCTGCATGGTTAGATAGGATAGTTAAGTTTCCCAGTAAGTTAATGAAATTCAATCTTATAGTGTAGGTATACCTACACTATATTTCACATGCGTGGTATTTTGGACAGGGTGGACTTAAAGGATGTTTAAGCGCAGTTTTTTTTTAATGCTGCGAGGATGGTGTAGGCTGAACAAGAACATTCAAGTCAATGTCATGGGTGAGTATAATGTTCGAATTTGTCTAAAATTTGGCTTTTTTACTCCGGGAAGAGCAAAACGAGATGTTAATTGCGTTGTAGTTTGCAGCATAAGCTTTTGAGAATAGATTGGTGCCCCCGCGTTGTTATCGCATAGCGGGATTTAGTTAAATGACCGGACGAATAATTTGTAACAGCTGTGGCAATTTTTTGACTCAAGCGGGATATGTCGCAGTCGGAATTGTCATTATTAACTTTGGAAAATACACGAATTGTTTCATTTAGTGTTTATTTAATCCCAAGTAGTCTCTGCCTCATTTGTATGGGAAATGGCGTAAGCCAATGAAGGTATAGAGTACGGATCTACAGCTCTCGCCAAAGTCACTGGCACTGCGCTGTGGGCGATTTTGGGGCATGGTTTAAGCGGGGTTCACATGGATGGAAAACGTCGCGGAAACGCGGAGACGGAAAAGCGGAAAGCCAATCACGAGTTAGCTGATATAAAAGGGGCGGAGCTGAAGCCTGCATCTGGGAGTCCAAGTTGGGATTCCAAATTTCCAACGGACGGAAAACGACACGGAAAGCGGAGTACGGTAAAACTGATAGCAAATCACAGGTCGCCGGAATGCGATGTGGCGGAGCTAGGGCAGGCGGATAAAATTTTTGGATATTTTCCGCGTTCCGCGCGCGGAATGTGCCTTGAAAATAAGTGAACAGCTACATCCGCCGTGGTTGCGGGAAAACGATTCAAAATCTCAGAACCAAGAAGTCTATTATATTCACTCATTGCATATTATATGCACTTTTAGTGATGTCAATTATAATATAATTTCCATTTATACATCCTTAACTTAAATTACATATTACCACACACTACTGTTTTAACTTTGCCCCCATCAAGTAATTTCACAGAAGTAAATTAATTAATTCCGAAAATACGAGACCTATTGTGTTACAGAGAATGATATATATTCTTGTATGTTTTTTTTTCATTAATTTTACTCGTCATCGCTTCAGAATCAGGCGTTTTTCTTCAAAAAATGCTTCTAGATGAGAATGCAAACACCCACCATGTTTACTTTCCCTTTTTCACCGTTTCTTGTGCATGCACTTCCCTTCCTCCCCATTCCTCTATTCCGCTCGTCCGCTTTTGTCTCCGCACTCTGCTTTCCGCATCGGTTTCCATACTTGTTTCAATAGGGTAGTTTCCTATTTTTTTAAATTGTTATAATCGAAAGTTTATAACCCCTGGGGTACGTACTTCAAGCCGTTCCATGAAAAAATGACGTAAAGAATTTTCCTGATTAATTAAAAAGTAAAAATTTGCAACGGCGCGAAAACGCGACGGCAAACTATTGCATTCCGGGTAAATCTAAGTTTGACGTAATTTTGTGACTCCTCTCCCAGCCGCTAGGTAATGCTGCGAACGCCGCTAACAGCTGTAAGCTGCAGACGATCACGCATTCCGTGAAAGATATGACCCTGATATGAACGAGTATCGGAGGAACGCTCTTCAAACTAAATGCATTTGATTTCGTTACAAGAAATGAGAATCTTATTTTAATGTTTATCGAAACTAATTTTGCAAGGCTTCGATTTTTACAAAGTGAAGTTGGTACCTATGGAATGAACGTAGATAAATCATTTGGCCCACATTCAATTATAAATATTTTCCGAACTTGCTATCCCATTCCGTATCATGAGGAGTCGTATTTTCGCTATAGTTTTCTGCTTTGCGTATGCGGAGTGTATTAAGGGCGTAAATAGTATGAAAGTTAATACACTGAATTCTACGTAACAAGCTTTGTCAAGGCGTCATTACTAAAACATGAAATGAAGCAAAGCGACTGAGGCTCTTCACCACAAAGGATGTCAAATTCTCGAAGCACATTATGTGAGAGTACTCATTAGATATGCGTAATCAGCCTTCTCCGTGGATGGGCCTTAGACCCGTGATTCCCTGCGACAGCTGATTCGCAGCATATGTCCCTATGACTGATGGTAGCATGCCTCCGAGCCGAAGTCAAACTTATAACTATTGCTTTGTGCCACAATTTCATACAGCAATAATCAGTGACAGCAAGAAAACAAACGTCACGGTACCATTGAACGAAAAAAAAGGATTTTGTGGTTTAAAGCTGCCAGGAAAGAGTACATTTCCATCAACGGAAACTCACTTCTATTTCTGCTCAGACCAAGTTAGTGTTCACGTGCGTATTTCATTTTGCAAAATAAAACGGATCTTGATCTAAAGAAAAGTTAAAAACGAGAGTGAGCAAAACGCAAGGAAACAAGTCTGAACGAGCCAGAACACGAAGTCAAAGGCATACGGATTTCACTATTCATCTTACTGCGCATGACGCGATAGACTAGAGAACAGCAGGGCTTCGCGGTAGCCGAAGACTACTAGCAGGTAGCGTAGGATGATAGAAAGCCACTGTTAATACCATGTAAAACGGAGGAGACTTTCCCAGCTTTGTGAATGTTCTTAGGTAATCATTACACGTTTACCATCATGGAGAAGGTCGTAAAAGACTTCCGAGCCCTCTTCGGGAGACCCTCCCTCCAGGAGGGCCCAGGGAAGAAGTGAAAGTGCATGGTTAAGCTCAGGCCATGCGGCTTTGTTCCACGCTCTGAGGACCCTGGGGGGGTGGGATGAATGCGACAGTGGGGGGAGGGGAGAACAAGGGAGCACTCGAGCGACTCGTGGTCAGACCAGTCAGACCCGAATAATATGTTTCTACCAACAGTAATAGAGGGAAGTTGGAAGGACGATAGCACTAAATCAAGTGTTGCCCGATTTCTGGTGGGAAAGGGGTTGCACTGTTAAAGCCCTAGCCCATTCATAAAATGATGAATGGAAAATTCATCAGTGGGGGTGGCGGTTCGGCCCTCGGTGCGCGATGTCCTCTGAATAGACAGATTGAAGTTCCCAAATAACAGCACGTAACCAAGAGAGAGTAGATGGAGAACCGAGGCAAAACACTCCTCGAGGACGTATAGGGCGCTATTGTGTGGGCGATAAAAGCAACCAATGAATAATTTCCGACCACAGTTGTTGCCAGGATTAAATTGAATCTCGGTCCATACTAACTCAGTTCAGTTCCAGATCCGTCCGCCGAATTGCGGGTAAGTTTGCATCAATGGCCAATAGTACACCCCCACCGCGATAGGGCCGATCCCGTCGGAAAATTTGCTGGGAGGAAGTGAAATTTAACTCTCAGTCGGAAACTTTATCACTTAGCCATGTCTCGGTAAGCGCAATCACTTTTAATGAAGAGAGTTCACTGATGTGGGCTGCGAGGTCCGATAGTTTTTTCAGAATGCTCCTAGTGTTCTGGTAGTACAAATTACACACCGGACCTGGGTTAATACTCACCTGGGTTAATAATTAAAAACTACTATCACAACAACATTGTCAGGGATATACTATACACTTCTGAAATAACTCTTTCATGTATTTTATAAGAAAGAACTGTAACCGAGTAAAGTTAGTGTAAACATTGAAATCACAACTTGAGAACACAAACATGGAAGTAAAATAGAATAGAATAATGTGTTTATTAGAACCTAGTCCAAAGGACTCTAGGTTCAACAAAAAGATACAATGAATGGTACACTCTCCCATAATACAGATCAGGCCTGGTATACCCTTGGGGTGGTGGATAGGCCGGAGCAACATGAACCTACACTCTTCTTCATCTGCCACCATCATACCCACCACCACCCACCCGAGCATTTCCTTACCATCAACCTGGTTCACATATCCAGTTTTTATATAGTCACACAATTTGGTTATTTTTCTCATTCGCAATTATCCCGTTACACAATTTGTCTCTTGCAGATCTTTAGTTCATGTACAATATTTCTATCTGATTGGCATGGGTGGCCCTACCAAAAGCAGTGGTACTTGCTCCTGCTAGCCCAGCTCTAGGTGTTATTGGAACGCACAAGCCCTTCCACCACGTCAAGGTCGTAGTTCAAGGAAGAGAAGTTGGAAGTAAGCCTTTAAAAAAGTCGTTGCGGCTAAGAGTACCTAGGATTCTTTTTACTGTTTTAGTATAACAATTAGAATTAACCTGGAGTTACTGTACTTCCTATACTTTTCCCAAAAAAACTGCTTCAAATTCATATTTCAGTAGATAAGTAACGTCATCCATTGACAAAAACTACAATTTACACTTAAGTGTACATTACTGTACGGCCCTCGTTTATTAAAGCTTTTTCTCCCTTATTGATTATCCTCTCTCAGGCGTCTCCCAGCTTTGATAGTTTAGGCCCTTTGTCATTTCGGCAGTTGGGTTCAGGTTAGGTAAAAGGGATTATAACTGGGGGATGCCTGAGGGTGTGGGGCATAGCACGTTTAGAGATGTGGGGGGTGAAAATTAAAGTGACTTAGCTGACAATGTAGGCAGGACATTTAAAGTTGTGGGATTTTGAAATAACGAACAAATAGCACTTAAATTATAGTGGCTTGAGCTTAACGTGAGCTGAATGACAATTACATCGTATGCATTCAGCTTACGTTTATGGTCAAGAATGTAGCCCTTAAATGGCAGAATGTTCTTGTCAACATAATGGTTGTGTACCCATTTATTTCGGTAATGAAGCATGTACTTACTTTTTGTACTTTCCCTTACTGCAGCTGCACGTTGCAGACCACATGTATGGTCAATCATGTGTTGAATATGTAGCACTTGTAGGTAGGATGTAGGATATATTCAATATAATTGTAAGCATGTATTCTGACGGAATTGTGTACTACTGTATTCACATTTTTTGCATTAATTATGTATTATTATTCTTTCAGGACTTTCTTAGTGTGATACATTGTCACATGTATGTATGAATATATAATTTACGAAGCGGTGCTTCAAGTAAATTTCACAGGTGTTAAGTAATATTCTCCTCACCCTGGTAATTTTATGAAGGCTCTATCCCCTTTTTAAGGCTCCATTCATAGGAATTGGTGGTGGTGGAATTTTTTCTTTCGTTTCAGGTTTTAACCTTTTTTCAATTTTCTTCCTTTATATCTATTTCACTGTTATTGTTTTTATGCAACTAATGTACTGTATGTATTCATATTACCATATTCTAATGCTCTTTTTGTCTGTCTTTTACTTTGGTGGAGAGGTCTTGGGCTTTTCTCCCCCGCGGGGCATCGTGTTTTTTGGAAGACTTCATACTTCGGTGCAGTTTCTTCGATGCTACATCTCCTGGACTCATGTGGTTCACCCGCGCCTTGGCTCTAGTTCATCGCTGTCCTTGATGTGTGCTCTTATCTTAGTTTCCTTCGCCGATTGTCGAACTGTCATCTATACGTCGCACTGTGATTGACCCGCTGCGATCAACCCCTACTTCTTCAGAACTCTCATTCGTCATTCATATGCTTGTGTTCACTGAAATTTGTTAAACTAAAAGTGATTATTCAAATCACCCTACGTTAACTTCAATTCAGTTGTTAAATTTTTTTCCTTATCATTTTTTTTTATCTGTTTATGCTACCATTTTTCCCTATGTATTGGTGCTCTTCCCTCATCCCTTCAGCCATTCCACATGGTATGCTTCCCTTCCATTCCTGTTTGTTTCCTTCATTCCTTCGCAGTTTCATTCTCCTTACCTTGTTTTTACCTCGTCGAGGCACCTCGCCATCTATTTTGTCTTCCCTTAAAGCTCGGGAGTATGTACATTATTTACGACAGTGAGGGACAACTATTGTGAATTTTCTCTTGGACAAGGTATTGAAGGATCATAATAACTAAGTATTAAAATAAAGTTAGCTGTTCTTACTCTTGTGAAATTGTTAATGTAAGAAATTATTGTAGGTATATGTAATATGCTCAATATTGATTTAAATTTTACGTAATTATACGTAATTACGTATAATTACGTATAATTTAAATTGAGATTGAAACTGATTGAGATTATAAACTCTGCTAATTTTAAATTCGTTAAGAAAAAACATTCGTCACATGTCTGAAAGCTTCAGCTTCATTTGTTTAAAAACATTAAGATAGTAATTTCCAAATTGACAAAATGAGAATCTCCCCTGAGATTATATTAGCTATATCCATATTTTAAGTACAGTGGTAGGTACGTGAAATTTAAGATTTAAAACCGTAATTGTTACTATTATTACACAAAACTTCCTTCACTTTGCAGCAGCACTTTCCTCAGGAAAAGATTATGTCAAAGTTAGGGAAAAAAGACAAAGAATAAATCAGATGAAAGCTATGTAACATTTCAGCCACCTGACGACGGTTTTTACGAGTTTCCCGTCGTCCATAGGGCAAATGCCAGGTCAAGCTTTTCCCGCACAACCATCCAGTGATAAGAACTCCAGTGAAAGGTGTTACCTGCCCTGAAGAGGCGAAAGCCTACACCAGGGTCCACATTTGCGTTGTTATATCTGTCTTGTTATTTTGTTTTGTTATTTTCTTCTACTTCCTATGTATTGTTTGCAAATGTTGGAAATAAAGCACTTTTTGAACTTGAACTAACATTTCAGACGGTCGTCCAGTGAGCAACACCAAGGGGTTATTCAGCACCTACACAGTAAAATCCTCCTCGTCCAAATATGATAAAGCCTATGTTAATATAGGAAATCCACTTTAGCAGTTTCATCTTAAAATAAAATATAGTAAGACATTATGTAAATATCTTAAAGCTTAACGTTATTACCCTGGCATGGGAATTCCAAGTCCAACTGGAGACTGAAGTAAATGAATGTACCGTAAACATACTTAAGATGCTGTCTTTATTTTCCCTTAAGTCACTAAGAACGATTGGTTTCTTTGTTGGAACGTGACTAATTTCCTGATTTTTCAGTTTATATTTATTCTTCGAGGGCGGGTTTTAATATTCGTTATTTTTTTATATTTTACTTATTTATAGGTTTTATCAGCCCTACTTTCCTTCTATGCATACTTGATTCATGTCGAGTGGAAAACAAAAATAAAGATTTTCCAACTTGTCCGCTTTTCGACTGTTAATTTTGGTTAATTGCATTGAGGCTTTTATCTCCAGTCATTCCATCGCCTTAGAACTGCCAATCACAGTACATGGCTAGAGAGAAGATAGAGAAATGGAAAGGTAAGCTATCAGACGAGTGTAATAATTTAGTAATCCATTTTAATATTTTGAGGTACAGAGGTGTTTAGGGAAGTCATGTTCAGTTCGTTTATTTTAAACTCTTCAGTTGTTACCTCTCATTCTGGAAATAAGTGGACATTTAATTCCAAAATATCAGTGATTTGCATTTTGTTGGAAATAAAATCAAAGTTAGTTCACTGCGCGATAGTGCATGAGTAGCGGAAGTGGCGAATATATGATTTAAAAAATTTAATTTTAAATTCTCATCGGTGTCTTTTCAAAACTGATGCGATCTAGATATGCGAGGAACCATTTTATACGTCTGAATTACTCAGAGGTGTCCCATTGCTACTAGTAATCAGAGTCCTGGGTTAACTGCGCCATGATAATATTTGGTCATTGCCATGTTCTTTATTACTCGGGGAATTTCTTCCGGCAGCTTATTTATTAAGGGCTTCTGTAGACTTGCAAAATGATTTCCCCTATTATCTCTCTACTGGGACTTTTACAATGAAATTGTTTGCATCTCTTTTTGAATCGCGGAGACTTGACGAATATGATTGCGATTAAAAATTCAATTTTTTCGGCCACAAGGATCCGTTAATGTTGTAAATCATAATTTGAAATTAAAACTGAAGAACTTTCATCTTGGTCCTGAAAAAAGATACTTTCCTGCTACTTCTTCACAAGTGCCCTACGTCACAGATTTAGGAAATGGATGAAGCGTAGATATGGATTCTATATCAACATTGTGAAATGTAATAAAGCGTGCTGTGCATCAATGTTTAATTATCCATGGAAAGTGATTGATTTTTGTGTTGTGTACAAACTGATTAAATAAAAATATTGAGGAAAAGTTGTGTTACTTCATTCACGGCTGGGTTGGCGTTTCAGAGGAAGAACGCAGTAATATGAGAGTGATCCTCAGCTGCCTTTGGCTTTCCGTGTCACGAAGAAAGGAGAGAATTAAGTAAGTTTTCACTGGTTGTAATGTAACTATTCACTCATTAGGTAGCCAATCATATTAAAAAGACTTCCTAACACAAAGATAATATGATATAATATTTAGATAATCACAGAGGCATAAGAATAGCAAAATTCTGCAAGGACCTCCGTAATCAGCCTAAATCGAATGGAGTTATGATAGTGTTTTGTTTATATCTTTCAAATGTCGAAAGGGATTCCGAAAAAGGGGTCATTAAATTCCGAAAATCGAATTTCCCGCGTTCGTCATCCGGTGAGCCAAATTTTTATACCGATTTCTTGAAAAGTGAAGGCACTTTCCATCTGTTGGTCAAGTTCTAAACTAGCCGTCTCCAGGAGGTGCTTTTGCGAATTATTAAATGCGGACGCCATCTATTGATCAATTTTTGAACTAGGATCTCCCCAGGAATCCCCCCACCCCCGGCATTTTTATAATAAATGCATTTCCAGGTTTTAATATTGTGTTCAGGACAACATGGGAAGTCCAGAAAACCTTTAATTGTACACCATTTTTTGTAAAAATGCCGATTTTTTTCCGGGCGCCCGGCTGGCCCGCCGGGAAAAAATCGGCATTATTACAAAAAATGGTCGACAATTAAAGGTTTTCTGGACGTCTCATGTCGTCCTGAACACATTGTAAAAACCCCTGGAGAACATTTTCTATAAATTGCTAATTTAAAAAAAAAATTTGAGAAAGAAAAAAATTTGCCAGCAAAAGGATTCGTTGTAACATGCGTTATATTCTCCCCTACTGCTCCCGCCTCTTATCCCCCAGGCTACCGGGGTTCTTGTTAATAGTGGACTCTAAACTTGTACTTAAATTCAAAAATTGGGGACTTGGTCATTTTTCTGAAAATTTTGGTCGACGGGAGCCGAAAAGCCGTCCGAGGATCTCGAGGCAGGCCAACCCCTTGGCAAACCTCCTCTCTCTGTGAGGGAGGCTCTGGACTTAGAATAATTTTGTGCTCTGGGGATTTCGCGAATCGTTTGCTTTGCAATGACAGCCGGATGAGAGGCTCTTCTTTCTGAAGAGACACCGCTCTCGTGGCCGGACGCTTGGATCGTTCGGTGGACTGGCCGCGAAAGAGAGCCATTTAACTGATTTAATTACTAGACGTAAGGAGCATTAATAAGGAAGGAGACATACCACGGTGAAGGTTGAGTATCATTTATTTTATTTCTGAACCAGACTTGGTGAGATACAGCGTCCGACCAAGGGTCAGGAAAGTATTATTAATCGCAAAACTTGGTGGCACTTGACAGTAGTCCCCTTGTTCCTCCACCCTCAATCTTGGCTCTGAGGCCCTGCTTTTTAAGGATCCAGTGGCACCATCGCAGAACTTGGTGGCACAAGCCAAATTCTACCACACGTATTTTCGACGTACTGACTATCTGTAGAATATTATGATTTTATTGGTGGTCGTTCAAAGATATATTTTAGGCCGAAATAGGACATTTTTAAGAGGACTCGAGAAGTTTATTTTCCAAATTCTTTGAATGAATGCAAAGTTCAAGAGAAAGCACAGTGCAATCAAATAATGTACTTAATTTTATGAATAAAAATTGGTCAACTTTGAAACAGGAATCTTAAATTAAAAGGAAGTATCCAAATTTTGGCATTTTAAACATTAGTGATATCTGCATTCTTTTTACTCTTCACCATTCGTAACACAATGAGGAAAAATTACATTACCCAGGGGTAAATTAAAATGTACAGATAATTTCTTTTAATTTCATTTTTAATGGTTGAATAGAACATTAATACATTGAGTAAGGAGTCCCAGAAGGATCCAGGTTAGTTGTTCACAATTGAATATATTTTTACTTCATATTCTGAGATATCAAAGATTTGGGTAAGCCAGTTGCCCAAAGGCGATGCCCTCCAGCATCAGTAAGCAGCTGCTGTCCAGCAATCACAGGAATCACCCTTGGTGCCAATTTCTTTGGATTCCAGTCCACCAACTTGCACCATTTGTCCTTTTCCCAAAAGAGATTTGGAAAAATCTGATATAAAAATCAAATGAAAAAGCATTAGTTTGAGTGTCAAGAAATTAATATCCTCTTGACAAGGAATTTATGTAATGACAATGCTACAATGCAATTTCTTTCAGTTAATGTAATGAACTTCATGAACAGCTGCTGATTAGAACACTTCGAGTACACATCAAGCACAGTTCCTGAACAGTTTACATAATTAGTTCATGAACAGCTGCTGAAAGATCAGACCGATAAGTTCACCCAAACAACCACCACTGCTGCCACACAGTTCACATAAAAACTAAGCAGCCATTCAACAGGGCTTTACACCCTTCCCAAATGTCCTCAATTAAGTACTCAGGACAAACCAAATTAGTACAAATTCAATGATAAACCTGAGTTAATGAATCTATATACCTACATACTGACAACTACTCACAAGGTGGAAGATATGGCGACTACAAGAAACAATAATGGAAGATCGGGGACAGACTAGTTTTATCGAATGGCCAATTATTGTCCGATGATCACCAAATTTAGGATTTAGTACTTATTTCACATTCCTAACAATACTAGATACGGATGAAATGGATCCGATAAAAATTTAAATATGATAAATACGGTACTTACCTTGATTTGGGATGGGCAACATTTACGTAACGGCAACCATCACATACGACAAAAGACCATCGAAATAAACATGCTGCTAGGTGACAATAACCACCATTCTATTCGAGGGATATCGCATAAAGGCAAGGAAGAAACTAAAAAGTGAGAAATTTTGATATTTTCACCCCCGGTCAACAAGGTTATGGGCCTGTGGAGTGAAATGGGTGCTGGGGTGGGACGGTATGCGGCCTCAATATGAGCAATTTTGAACAAGAAAATTACAGTTTTCAGCGAAAAAGTAGGAGCAGCAGGCATGTAGAACCGCGTATTTTCTAGAAAAAAATATCCCTTGAGCACGTGCTGTAAGCCAATGTAAGCTTGTATACGTACTGAACTATCCGCATCTTAATAGTTGGTAGTGCAAGTAGCCAATAGATGTTGCCTAGCAGCATGTTGATTTCGATCGTCTTTTGTCGTCTGTGATGGTTGCCGTAGCCTACAAGTTACCCATCCCAAATCAAGATAAGTACCGTATTTATCATATTTAAATTTTTATTGGATCCATCTCATCCGTATCTAGTATAGTTTGGAATGTGAAATAAGTTCTAAATCCTAAATTTGGTGACCATCGGACAATAATTGGCCATTCGATAAAACTCGTCCGTTACCGGAAGATCCAGGTAGGAAAATCCCAACAATGATGTGCCATTGGCCTTTGGTAGTTGGGGAAATGAGGAGTAAGGACAGAAATGAAGGGGGAGAATATGGCCCATACACAGGAAATGTCTGTGGTTAGAAGACAGTGAAATTTTGCAGGAAAAATAAATTAATACATATTAGTGAGTATAATATAATAAAAATAGAATTAAAATGGTTATGACATCAGCAGAGGCAAAGGCAACCACGGAAAAGGCTGGGAAGGTTAAGCATAAAATAGATAATATTATGTTCAGGCAGAAGTTAGGCAACAGATTCAAAACTTAATTCATCTTAGGAGAAGATATAGATTCTGATCAAAATCTAGGGCATACTTATGAAATATGATGTTAGATTCAAAATTCCAAGTAAAAATAAAGTTGGAAAAGATAGCTTTCTTCTTTATCATATGGATTGAAATTTCTTCAGCAAGCACTGCCAGCCAGATTTAAAAAATGAGTAGCAACATGAAATTATAATATTAAGTATCGAAGATTTTGGGAGGACTGGAAGGAGACATAAGAAGGAGAATTGAGCTAGCAAATAAGGCATTCAATGATGGGAGAGTATTAATAATTGGTACCTTGAGTTACAATGTGAATAATAGACAATCAAAGAATATAACATGAAGTGTAGCATTGCAAGGAGCAATAAAATGAACTCTTGGGAAAGAGGAGATTAGGCTGCAGACTTTCAAGACACAAAGTACAAAATGATATAGGGAGAGGGATGGAGCAGGTGTGGTGGACAGAAAGGAAGACAAACGAGGAAGTGCTCGGCATTGTGAGTGAGGAAAGGAAACTGCTGGAAGAGATTAGGAGGAGGCAGAGCAGGTGGTTTGAACAGGTGGTGCGGGGATAGGGGGTGCTGAAGGCCACGACACTTTGGCAAGCCATGAAACCCTCTTACAATTAGTTCAACCATTACCTAAAGCAACTGAATTTTACTAAAATAATCATTTTAATATGTGTGTAGGCCACATGGATGCATTATCCACAGTTACTGAAACTATATTTAGTTCAGGGAATCCACACACCACTCAAGAAATGTAGGCAATAAGCCTGCCTTGGAACCTAAAGAAAAGAAAAACTATTGCTGTAAATGTCAAAGGACCATACTTGGCAAGGAGCAAAGGAAGAGGAAAAATCTTTCCACAAAGAAATGCATGCTATCATTCAGACAAGAAAGCAATGTAATTTTTATTGCAAAGAAAGATTTTTCTGTACACCTTGTTCCTCACTGCGTTGGGTGCTTAAACTTTACAACTATTGGAGTTTTTCATTACTTTTGGCCACATAATACAGCTGTAGAACTGATATCAAATTAAGGAAGGGCTCTCTTGAATCATTATTTGTCAGCCACATTCCCTATTACAAAATATTCCACTTTCCAATTACACTGTGGTCAACTATTGAGGACTTAATAAAATGTGGTCAGCTACAAATGAAGACAATGATTACTGTTTTTATAGTCCTTTAGTATGTAATGTAACCCAGTGTAAAAAAAGGGCACCATGTACACACGAATATAGTATGCAGAGCTTACTAACTCACTATAGTAGGCAGAGCTCACCAAGTTTCTCAGCTATCTAAGATAATTTTCATATTTGAGTCTTAAGAATTATCATTATCTGTGCTTGCTTCTGAAGTTAGAATGACTTCAGATTTGGAATATGATAGTGGCTCATAATTAAAGGTTTAAAATTTATTTTCAAATGCCCTTCCCTGAAGAGCAACTTCCATTAACCTTAAGTTTGATTTATTCTTTGAAACAATTTCTCACTTTGTACATTTTGAACTTTTTTACTCTTACCAGCAGGTGATTGGTTTATTCAATGATACAAAGGCAAATTAATGGCCCCCACTAAAATGTTGCAGAGAGTACCAAAATGGGGGTGCAGAAGGCAGCCCCAGCCCAAAGAAATGGAGCAGTGGTTCTAGCAACAGCTGAAAAACAAAACCAATTCAAAAGTTTCAAAATAAATTTAATATTTAAGAAGGAATGTTTTAAGGCTTCAAAAAATTGTATGGGAGAGGAAACTTAAAAAAGGTCGGGGGAAAGGAGGCTTGAGGGAGAAATTCAAAGGAGTGCTCAGAAGTGGCTGGAGGAAGTGTGGACCTGGGAAAAAACAACATGCTGAAGAGAGCGAAAGAGCGAAGAAAGTTGGGTAAGCTTGAGAGAGGGATGAGAAGAATCGCGATTTCCGATGATATCAAAAGGGACAAAAGATATGAAGTTTTGAATAGGGATTATATAAAGTTTTATCTTTACATAGAAAATATCACAGAACGATCCCTGCAACAATGGAAATAAATGGCAAGCCGAGAAGACATAGTTTAGTAGAATACCAGTGATCTTAATTTTAACTAGCCCAAGAGATCCTCGATACAGTGCAATCGCTTACGGCTACATGTGAATGATAAATAGGTACCTCTCGAAGTAATTGAGGGATTACCAATCTTAGTCTATCCAAGATAATAGTGCAGTTGACACTTATAAATGTAACAAAACAGTAAACATGTTCAATGCCTTCAGGTAAAGTGAATTAATTACATGACCGAAGAATCCAAGATGCTGACTTTTGCTTTATCATATGATCATGAATCAAGTGTTTACTTTTCATTACATTCTAATCCAAATCAGTATAAATCATCAAATCATTTTATGTATTTTAAATATTGTTTGTTGTCGTTAGTTATTAGTCATTTTTGCCGCCATGATAACACAGCTTAATTTTTATTTTACAGTACACATTCATGGAACTGGGATTTAAACTAGTCTCTACTAATTTCCATAAAAGTTTTCATTATCTAGTTTCAAGAGTTTCTAAATGTTTAATCATGAAACGATTGGCATTTGACAGAATAAAATGGCAAAAAATTAATTGAAAATAGTGTCGTTGCTACTCATTCCAACGAGACTAAGTCATTTCTGTATTATATATAGGAATATGCATGCTGGTACCCTATTGGTTGTTGGTTTGAATGTTCAACTGAGCTTCAATCTTGGAAGGACTTTAGTTGAAGTGGGAGATTGTCGCAAAGGTCTCGAGAATCTCTGAAGGCAAGCTGGGCAAGAGATGGTCCTAAACGCTTTCAAAAATAGCATAAGACAAATTGAACAAAATATTAATACACAAGACTACTCAAATATCAAACTGGCACAATGGACCAATAAATGTGCCCCAGGGACCTCTTTGGAGGAACCCCACCAAATGTTACAGAATACCATATGCCAAAACCAACCACCAGCTTAAAAAAAAACTAAGTAAAATTGCTACTTTTTGTCCACTGAATTCCATGAATATCAGCGATACAATCCATTTTACCTTCATAGGTTAAGAAATCAGATCCAATATGGTCAGATTGCATTCCATGATAACACTTTCCCCAGCATCTAACTCCTGCAGACAGGTCCTGAAGGTGGGCAGACCACGAATGAACAGCAGCACAGCAGCGAAACTTCAGAAACCCCTTAAAGTACATAAATAATGATCTGCAGGATGCACTAAATACCTATGCCTTAACTTCAAAATAATTTGCTGCCAGATTGTACGCATTCACTCTTTCATTAAGACAATGTGGTCAGTAGCGTACCCAGGATTGACTTTTGGGGGGTTTCAATAATAAGTATTTATGTGCATCATCATAAATTGATATTTAGATAATTATTCGCTAAAACTATAATTAAATAACATTTTCATTTCGTAAAGGCAATTAAACTATTTTTCAGCAAAAAAATAAACGCTAGTTCAGGTGAACGAACAAAAACGAATTCAGGTAAACATGTTTTTGGGGGGGAGTTTAAACCCTAAAACCTCGTCTGTACACCACTGAATATGATCTACCAAGCATGACTGACTGATAGCAACGAATGAAGCTTGCACACTCCAAGGAACTGAACAAAACTTCAATAAAAACAATAAAAAAAATCATTACATAGATATTTATTTGACATTAAACAAAATACAATTTGCAGTAGTCATCAAATGGTAGTAATGAAGCGCTATCGGGATAAGGTAATAGTTTTTCTCACCGATAACACCTGTAAAAACAAACTTTCCAAGCTCGGGTGAGACAAATGAGGAAATTGAATGAAACACAAGTGTTATCAATCATTAACTGAACTATCAATATATTTCACACATAGAACCAACCAAGTTACAAGCAATTTACCCACAGGTTGAGTGTCAGGCGACCATAATGAGAGTTTCCACTGAGAAAATAATTAAAATATACAAGTACGAGAGGTTAGGCTTCTCTCTAAGTACAAAAATGACAAAGTCAGCAGGATCACATAACGGTGTTACTTGGTCGCAGTCTCGACAGCAAAAAACGGCGAGCTCAGGTGAGTCAAGTGAGGACAAGGACGAGGTCTGTCGACAAGGACAAGGTGGAATGGGTAAGCTGTGGATATAAGCGATTGGTAGCCTTGGAGGGGAGTAAATAATGGGATGGGTGATAGATAGGGCGGCAGTTTTCAATTGGGAGCGATAGGAACTGTTTTCTGGCTTCAGCCGCAGAATATAGCACCACAGCCTTTGTGCCTTGGTCAGAGTGACGGTACTTTTTGGAATCCTTCCTCACTTTAGGGGCTATATAAACGATGCAGGACCTTGTGAGGCGAAGGCATGGCTAAAAGCATGGCAGAAGTCATAGCAGAAGTCGCTGGCAGGAATCGCTGCATTTTGGAGTCAAACATTTTGGCCGCCATTGGGGCACATGTCATTAGCACGCATTACGGGATGCGCCTGCGCAAAGTCCTTCGGCAAAGTCCGTAGGGCAAACAGTCTGCAGAGGGAAAACTGTCCAAAGAGGGGAATTTGACCTAAAAAAAGGGGTTGGGGTGTATGAAAAATGCCACAGTAAACACCAAAAATTATAATTTTATGTCCATAGGATTACATTCCAAAAATTCTTCAAAGGAATAAAACCCTTTAGAAATAATCCTTATGCAGAGACTTTTTTGAACCTTGACACAGTTCTAGCCTCTAGAAGCAAGAGGTTGAAATCTTATTTTGAGAAAATTGAATGATCCATAAGATTCAGACAGTGTACACCGTGGTATTACCAGATTATCTTTATGTCTTTTGCTATAATGATGAACTAGAGCTCCTGTTTCAAAGGAGTCAATATTCACGCTGACATCACAAAGGCATTTGAAAATATATAATCCATACTGAGTGACGACTCCAAGATGCTTAGAGGGGTTTACAGTTCTCCATGGGGTGGGGATAAGAAATAATTCTGATTGCCTTTTTTTTGTAGGATGAATGATTATTTCGTAGCAGGAAAATGTCCCCAGAGCTCAATACCATAAATTAGATGACAATGAACAAAGGCAAAATATATAGAGAGCAAACCATCAAGGAAAATCAAGAGTATCTCTGAGGGGGCTTAACAAGACTACCAGACCTGGGCCTAACAGTCTGGGGTGTGATAATTTTGTCTTGTTTCTCACTCTGTTCTTCCCATATGCTGTCATTGCTACTTTTCCACAGTGCCTTAAGAATTGGAGTTTCAATTGGGGTGCCAATATGCAGTATTAGGCATCCAAAGAGAATTTTGAAAAATATTACCCATATGCTCCCACAAAGATTGCGATCTTTACAACAAACTGTTCCTGCCTCAGTCGTAAGACAACATGACTAGGTTATCCATAACAGCTTTTCTTTCGGCTGCTTGATCATTCAGAGATTTTTTAAATGAACATCATCCCCAACTTTTCATGTAGCCAATTCTTTTATTTCTCCTACTTGCATACATGTATTCATACACATGATTTGAACTAGCCCTTTGCAATCTTTAAATTGACAATTGATGGCTCCAACGTTTTACAAAAAATTGCATGATTAAATGTTAACGGATGGCCTAAAAATGTTAGCAATGACTTGACACAGTGGTTGCAAAGTTTTTACAGAAATTGAAAATTATATCTTAAGTGATGGTCAATAAATTTTGATGATGAAGGCAGTTTAGTTAGGTATAACAGTGGCTTTATGATGGAGAGAAGCAAAAAAGTGATATACACTTTCTTCTCGACCCAAAGTAGAATGTTTTGATGATAGTTATGTTTACTCTTTTAAAATTAAACACAAAATATTTTTAATTACGTTGTCTAACCACTAAAAAAATAGGAATTAACTGAAATCTATTCCCTTTGAGATGAGGATTTAAGATAACTATTGGTAAATGAAGATCATAGCATCGAGACTTGCCCAAAATTTATATAGACTTAACTTTACTTTTGCAGGCTTCAATTGTTAGTAGAATTCATGATTTTTTGTATTATTTTTATGTGAAATACCTATGTACTTCATAATTTTCTACAATGTTTTAATAGCACGATGCATTATTGATTGTGCATATATTATTATAATTTATAATGATATTTCTCTAGTTTTTTTATGTAAGACGAATAAACCTCAAACAAGAAAACAAAACTTTTTCATTTTGAAAAAAATTGACCCCACTTAACATAGGATTCAAAATGACAAGAGTTATGGGGAGTGACCGTATGGTCACGCCCCATAAATCTGTCATTTTGAATCCTATGTTGCTAAAACTAACTTGATAATTGTATTTAGGTGCTCTTAATACTCCTATGTAAAAATCAAGAAGATGGGACAAAAAATATTTCCTTGGCGTTAAAGGGTTGAATTAGGCACATTCTTTCACTTAATTACTTGAAATTGACATCTTCAAATTCATACTTTTTGTAATCGAATGCTGGATGATAGCATTATCACATTGTTACATAACTGTTATCACATTAACCATGTGTCCGTAGACAAATTGATAAAACTTTCGAAAAACAAATAAAATAGAGTTACTTAACTGGACGTGCTGCTGCAGACTTTCCATTAGACTATGGTACCTGGACATGAAGGCATTACTGAAAATGAAATGACAAATGAGCTAGGAAAAAGAAAAGTTCACATTTAACCCTTTGGTACAGAGCCAACAGTGAAAAATACACCTTTAATCATGCAGTCTGAGAGCAAGGGGTGGGCTACAGCCAAACAACCTACTAGTATTGTAATTTTTTGTAGCAAGATATGGCACTCAATTCAAGGCTTGATGCATGCAAGGAGATTAATTGATGGACCAAAATTTGGTCATGCAAAAACCTCCACTCATTAAATAAAGCAAATTAATTAATCTTAAGAAAAATAGTGGAACTGTTAACCGGTCAATACTGAGCAAAGAATCATCTTCACACAGAAGGAATTGAAGAGAGTAGATAGTGCGAAGAGGATGAAGAA
The DNA here is from genome assembly GCA_963573305.1 of Pyrrhosoma nymphula. Lineage (NCBI taxonomy): Eukaryota > Metazoa > Arthropoda > Insecta > Odonata > Coenagrionidae > Pyrrhosoma > Pyrrhosoma nymphula. The sequence continues at coordinate 70,294,827 of OY754331.1, forward strand.
CCCCCATCCCATAAAGACGTTGGAGAGGAGAGGACCAGCTGAGAAATCAAAAGGAACAGCTGATGAGCAGTGCACAGCCAAAGAGCAGCCGATGAGAAGTGGGCAGCCAAAGAGCAGCCAATGAGTAGAGAGCAGCCAGAGGACAGCCTAGGAGTATGAAGTAGTTGGACTGCAGCCAAGGCAGGGGGACGAAGGAACAGCGGGCGAGGAACAGCGAGTAGCGGGAGAAAAGCTGAGCCGAAGGGACAACTGAGCGGGGAGGAGCTGCCTAGAAGCAGAAACGAGCAGAAGAAAAAACTTGTTAAAATTTTATACGAAAACATTAAAATAAGAAACAAAAAAGATTAAAACATGTATAAAATAAGGGTAAATTTAAACCCTCAAATGTAAAAATGTTATTTGTGAAAATAAATTGGGAGCGCTCCGGAAGAATTCTCCCCTTACTACTACTACTATATGAATATCTATCAATCACTAGACCTCTTGAATCGGTACCAGAGTATGCCAATTGCAGGACCAAACGACATGTTAAGTACCCATTGGAGACTTTCTAGGCTTCGGGAAGGCTAAGGGTCGCCATGGTTAAAACTCAATGATGTAGATGGCACAATGGGCCAACTAGAGGACTAAGCACCTTAACGTCAAGGTAAGGTGCTTAGTCCTTAGACCTTGGTACGCACTCCCACGGATTTCCCCATAGAAAGCATGTAGGTAGGCCACAAGCATAGGTGTTGGCCTCCAGAGGTAAAAACTCAAAATGGACGGCACAATGCCCCAGAAGGTCTACGTGCCTTGGTAGGGCTGGCTAAGACAAAATTTTACCCGGGCGAGAGAGTATTTCGGTGCCTCCCCTCCCCGCTTATCAAACCCATTCACCAGTTATAAACTGTAGTAAAAATATTTTTTCACCATCACGGCGCTCATTCTTTTGCGGTACCCCGGGCAGTTGTCAGGGCCTTAAGCCGGGCCTGTGCCTTGGGACCCAGATGAGGGAACTCCACCAACACTAACTTCCGATTGAATCCGTTTTCACATATGCACAAGCTACTCTTTTGCTCTGCGTTCAGTTTGCAGATTCTACGTTGTACACATGAGATGGATGAAACAAAATGCCACATTGACAGTTCGAAAAAATTTAATTTATTCTACAAATTATACTTGTTTTCGGCACAAAAAAACTTTAAAAAAATAAATAGTAATATCTTCCACACACATTCATGCATCCACTATTAAATGGTTTCAGGACAGATGGTCACATAAGGGGGTCATGACCTAAAGTGCGTCATAATTATAATTTGGTGCAAGGGGAGATTTCAGGAAATTTGGGGGAGGGGGGAGAGGTAAAAAATACTTTATACGGGGATACAAATATAAATTGAGCCTAGGAGGTTGGCAACACCAACCCACATGCCCAAATTATTATTATTTAAGTAGCTATGGTAATTTGCCGGTTCACTTTAAACTCGCTAATAGCTCAACGACAGTTTATTTTATTTAAGTTGAGTCTGAAATTCTCCGCAGAAATTGCAAAACCTATCACTCGAATCACTAGTAAATTAACAAAAAATACCTTAATGTTCAAAACCTGTTTTTCTGGGTTTCTTTGATGGATAACTCGAATAATCAACGAATAATATACCACTCGCCACTTAGACAACGCAATCATTCAATCAATTGTTCGCAGAAAAAGAGACGAGAACATGAGTCAAATGAATAGGGCAAAGCATCAACCACTCGTTGAACATCACGTCAAACCTCGTAAACTGCTCCAAAACAATTTATTCCAATGTTTTCGAGGAACGACACTATACATATAATCATCGTAACCCAATTATTGAGTTTGATCACTGAAATACAGAGGGATTTCTAGTCCGGGGATAGACATAAGCATGGCCAACTAAATCGCATTTGAAGTCTAATCGCATACAGCTAACGCATTAACTAAGTGCAATCCATTAGTGAGGCAGGTACTTGTAATTTATAGGTTATAATTACCTTTCACAACTTACTCATCAACAACAGAGTCCCTGGTCATCATCTGCTGTCCGGACACTTCGTCCATGGGAAGTCCATTTCCACAAGTGAAGTCATCGCACCCCTCGATGCTACACCTCCAGCTGACGACGTTCGCGACTGCAAGCAGGCGGGCAGCGAGAGTGAAAAGGAGCGGAGGGGAGGGGGTTGCCACGAAGGAGGGGCGTGTGAGGGGGAGGGAGGAAGGAGGGGAATGTTCGGGATCCAACTGACGCAATTATTATCTGAAACTATGGAGAGAATGCGGAAAAAGTGTCACGGCTTACGCAACTAAAGAAATTCACTCCATATAAATCCTTTTCAATGTGAAAACTTGTCAACAGAAGCCGTGGCCGAACGGTTACAGGCGATGGACCAATAATACACGGAATGTGTCGTGGGTTCAAATCCCAGTTCGATCTTTCGAATATTTTACGGCGTCACTGTACATTGCCCAATCACATACCTAAATGGCAGTACCAACAATATTTTTTAATTTTCAGCGTATCAGCGTATATTCTGGATTTTCAATAACCCCCTTGGGAGACTTTTGAGGCTAATTTTGGGATTCTTGATCAGCCGAAAAAAGATTTCACATGCCGACAGGCCTAATATGTTTAGATTTTTAAAATACAAGGCACTTCCATGAATAGGATGGTTGTCGATTGGTCGTGGCTCTTTATCAAGGCGGTAAAAAATGAACGGATCATTACTTTTTAATATACAGAGATGCATGCACTTCACATTTCTAAAGAAGTGCGTTCGAATAATGACTTTTGTGACTCAATTTTCCGTTCAATAGTGAATATGATACAAGTAGAAAAGATATTGTAACTGTTTCCGAAGTTATGCAAAAAATATTTGATATGAACTTTCAGCGGAGCAACATATCATATTGAAGGGAAGCCTGTATCGTGGGGGAGAGGAAGATATAAGATTCCAGCACAAAAAATATCACGTAATGATATCACTATTTCTTTTCCCACCTCATTGTTTATTTCAATTTAATGAATTTAACTTTTAATTCATGGCATATAAAGCAAAGAATATTTCTGCACCAAGCCAATTTGTTTTCTGTCACCAGAGCATTTGAGTCTGCTCGAAGGCAGATCTGGTCTACAAACTCCAGACCATTTATTTATATTTTCTCATATTATCTCGGATTTTAAAGCGAGCCTTAATTCCTTTACTGCGGGAAAAACACAGGTACACGTGCAACTCCTGGAAATGCGTCCTTCTACGCTTGAGCCACTCTTCATATCTGCTCCCTCAGCCCCTACACATATTTAGGATCTTATTGACCCAAACCATTTTCCCTCTCTCTCTACAGGGGTTCCCAAGACCAACGACCCTACATTTCAATGGTTTGTTCAAGGGGTTCTCAAAGACCTCTTTGTCTAACGTTCGCGACCGCTCTTACCCGGTTGGGTATTGGTGTCCCATTGAGGGATTAGAGAGGTTCAGCGGTGGAGGAAGGGTTGGGGTTTGTTTGCGGCGGATTTCATTAGAGTGTAGAAGAAGGCATGTGATGAAAGGGACAAGAGGAAGGGGTGGAAATTTTGTCTGACAGAAGAAAGTGGAAAAATTTGTTGGAAAGACAGTGGGTGGGTTGGGGAGAGGAAGTAATGCAGGGAAAACCCTGTGAAAAGAAGGAACCAATTTCAGGGTAGGAGGAAGCACTTTTTGGACGGGAAAGGGGTTTGCCTTACATACAACAATGCATGCCTGCTGCATTTGAGTGTCTTTTTTCCACTATCTTCTTTCCGTCAGGTCTGCAGCGCCTCTAACCGCTCGGACACGGCTTCTGGAGTAAACAGTTTTTAGAAAGGCTTTAATTCGTGGCATGATTGGCAAGATATTTTCTTCTTAAAAGTTAGAATGACTAAAATACGCTAATTATAATTAGTCAAAACTAACAATATACTTTTTTGCCCATAGCATCCGAAGTTTTGCATAGAGTTACTGAAAATATTTAGGTTTGAGTAAACATTTTATAAAGCCATAAAATTCTTTCCACCCATTCCGCCAGCTTCGACTCCACCAAGGGGCGCCTCTAGACCAGAGGTTCGGGGGAGGGGCCACCAGCCGCTCTTGGGGTATGGAAACCCCCCCCCCCCCCCAGAGGGAAATTCGTGGGTCTCGTCTTGGAAATTCGAAACTTAAACTGTGTAAAATGACGCGTTATAAGTGGTTTGGAAGCGAAGTTTGACTTTTAAGAAGAGCAAGTTATTACTAAATGCGTATTTCTCTATTAGATTACCACCAAGTTTCGACTAATTCCAAAATTATTTTTATTTACATTCGCATTTAGCTTGTGCGGTTATAAACACCTCAGTTCATATAAAATTTCACTGGATTTATAAGTAAAAATACCCAAAACTTCAACAAGAAATAAAAGCAAAAGAATAATTCACGCTTACAATTTAAGGTCTACGATAAAGAAATACACCGAGTTTTTGGGAGGGCAATTGCCCCCTTGGGGCCGCCAATGACCCCTTCGATCGAGGCCTACTCGTGATTGGATCGACGCTTTTCCGTTGCCGACCCGTTTTCCGTCCTGTGAACCGGGTTCATTTGACGGGCGAGTGACAAGTTCAACGAAAGTTATGGATCGATGTTATTTTACATTAGTAAGATGGCCTTTGGAACATCGGCAGCAAACATAAGGCACTCATTCGGTTTGGGAATGATTACAGATTTGTAAAAGGCTGAAGCTAATTACATATATTAAAAGGCCAACTGAATTATTGAAAATAATGTGACATAAGTTCCTGCAAGCACAAGGCATACGAGATGAAAACCTATATGTTACAAAGGAACCAGAGTTTGATTTCTGAAATAGACTAGAATGAACTGCTCGCTCACTGCACGAACAAAAAAAGACTACACAAAGTAGGTAAGTGATTGATACTCAAAACTGACGCGCGTCTTGAAGTCCTCCACTTCCGTCACACAATTCGTGGCCACAGAACCACGGAAAAGAACCTCTAAAAAGTTCAACGCCGGACATTTACAAATGCAAACGCTTTCGTTTACAAAACCTACATATGACCGAAATATATTTTGACATGGCACTCGCAATTCAAATGATGTAGGTACTTAAAAAAGTTTTTGTCACTCACCACACATATATCCCCGATGTCCTGGTTAATAGCAGCTGTCGGCATGTATCTCCAACGGGAAGTCCACGGAGTCCACATTGTAGCAGCAGCCAACCAATCCAACCAACTTTCCACGTGGAAATCTCATAATAATCTGTTTGTGATTGCACCCGCAAGAGGGCGACAGATGCTGCAGATGGCGTTACTTGCTACACCAAAGTAAAACCGCGGAATTCAAATCCACCTCTATATTAATTGCGTATTTAGATTGCATTTTTTAACAATTATAAAGCTTCCTATGCATTTAAAATTATAAATAATTACAAAGCATCGCGCAAAAAAGCATTTTATGTATATTGCAAGTGAATATCACCAGGAATGGAAGGATATACTAATTATTTAAGTCCTTTTTAAGTAAAGTAAACAACGACACCCGCATAATTTATTGACTGGCTGATTGATCTATGGCAAATCAGGATGCTGACCTTCCCTTGCCTATTCGATCTAAAACTAAATTAATTAAAAATCAAGTATCTTAGGATAAATAAAAACAATTAAATGTAGGATGAATGTATTTGTTTTGCAATTACATAGACAGCCCTAAAATACTCATTTTTACATGTAGAACCTATATATTATGAGTATTTAATTGACATCCAACATATTTATATCTGTTGTTATGGCCACCCTTCCATTGATTAGGACATATTATCATCAACATGTTACGACGATTACTTATAATCACACAGTATGGACATTTACTCAATACCCTTGCATATCTACTGTTCTCAGAGTGCCTTTGTCATGTCAAAAGCTTTCATCTTTAGTACAGAACGTCACAGTCTTTCTTACGTTAAATGGAAAATTAAGAAGTCAGCCACGGCTTCCTACCACCACAATCTCTCTCATTGGTTCAGTTTATAACGTTTAGGGAATCAAATAAACATTATTGCCATCAAAAGTAATAATGGCCAATTCAACTACGTTTAAGGGGAATTGGAAGCATTGAGGTCAAATGCTGACCAAGCTTGATGTTGCCAAAACTTTATTCTTATGTTTTACATGGTGAAAATTACACATTCCTGGGTGAAAAATTCAGTGCATAAGTTGTGAAGCTAACCCAATGCTGCAATCACCCTTGCAGAATCAAATAAATGCCTCCTTGGCAATGTTTTTTCTGTTCATTTTATTTGTTCATAATTTATTAAGAATTTTCATTATGAACACATTGGCGATGAGGGGACCCTCTGGTGGGTCCCGGCTGTTCAATCCCATGGGACACGTGAGCGTGAAAAGTCAGGACCCACTGGTGGGCATTGACGGCTGTGAAGAAGGACATATTTCTCACTGATGCTCCTCAGATTGGTCTTTAGCACATTTTTTTTTGGAAAAAGTCCTATAAATTTCCTTTTTTTTGTTGACATGTAATAAGGCATGTAGCTTGTTAAAATAAATTGTTCATTATATAAAATGGCTAAATATTATATAAATCAAAATTAAAATAATTCCAAAAAAATTAATGCAAACACAAATTTAATTTCAGAATGAAATTATGAGTCTAGTTGTCAATGCTCTGCTACCCTGAAAATTGTACAATTCAAGAAAATTTTACTTTTTATGAATTCAGTAAAGTTTTTATGTATAGAAATATTATGAAATGTATTTCTGTTTTAGATAAAAGCAATTCAGACACAGTAGGCTGTCCATAACAGCCCTAGCATTAAGGCTTTTTTGCTTTCGCCTTTGATTCTTTGATACCACTAGCAATGTGAAGTTTTTCTTATCACACTATGCATCTTCTTTTGCTATCTCTTCATATGTTCCCAGCATATTAACTACTTTTACTTTTTTGTCACTCACACCTCCACTACTTTCAATGTCATCACTTTTTAGTCCATAAATTATTTTATTTAATATAAATTATTATATTATCATAAATTAATTCCCTAAAATTTATCATATCCATTTTCTTCCCTCCAGGGCATCTATTGTAAATGACCAATGCATTTACCACCCAGGTTCCAAGAAGCAGTTTCCCTTATTTGAGCATCTGAAACATGTGTAATATGCACTCATCCATTTGGAGAGGTCATCACCCTTTTTTGCAAAATTATAATCAATCATAGATTACGGTTTCATTTTGTATACATTAGTTCTTGTCTTGGATGTATACGGAACCAACTAAGCGGTGTGGGTGGGATCCTAGGAAATCAAATTCCACTGTCTTTGATGTATATCTCCCCACCTATGCAGGTGACTGCGTGCCACATCATTTGTGCAACCATAGTGAGTGGAAAAATCACTGGTCTTCTGACGATCCAACTTTATAAGTTGCTCACTTTTTTTCTTTTGCACACACCTCTCCTCTCTTCAACTTCTTTTTAATCACCTCTTTTGGATTACATTTTCCATTTTTTTGGATTGTTCCACAAGGATAGATTTTTTTGCCAACAACTCCTCACAAAGAGAAACACTAGAGTAAAAATTGTTGGAGTATAACGTCCTACCCTCATTCACAAGTTCTGTAGTCAGCTCTAGAACTACCTCTTCGAGCACGACCTTTTTGGCCTCTTCCGGGATTGTCGCTTTTACCAGCATATATCTTCATCCTGTAAGTGCATGCTTCAGATGTACATAGCTTAGAGAATTTGATTTCATATTTGTGAGTCTTTCCTGGGATGTACTGACGGAAATGTAACCTGCCCCCCCAAGGCACCATTGACTCATCTATTGCAATTTTTTCCCCAAAAGTAACAGTTGATTGAAAACACTAGCATATAACATCAAGCTATGGTTTTATCTTGGCCAACCTGTTTTCTGTTGTAGAAACTATGCTGTTAAAATGTTGGCAGTTTAGAATCATTGCAAGAGGTCGAGTTGTCATTCTGATGCAGTGGAGATTTCCGACCAAGTTGTATTATTGGCAAATGGTTTATTCCCATTGCCATGAGAACTGAGACAAATCTTTTCATTTCTCTCACCGACATTTCCCCACAATTCTTCATCAGATATCTTCCTTTTGGCTCGGCAGATCCTAGTTGTTGGGCTGCATATCTATTCGTTACCATCACCATTAGTTCTAGCACTTCTTCATTTAGGAAAAAACTGATTTCATTACCTGCAAACAACTGATTTCTTTTTTGTTACATGCAAGAATATATAGGAAGCAAAGAGCTAAAAATTGGCCAATGAGCTGCATTCGTCTAAAATATATTTTAGGATGCAACTTTGGGGTGTATATCATTGTTCAATGAAAATAACACCCCTCCTATAAAATATAAAGCCACTAAAACACAGTTTATAAAAGTAATAAAATAAGTAGCTAGGAGAAATAAACATGGATTTCCCATGAGCATTGGCAAAATTTTTGTACAGAATTTCTCATAATAGCAGCTGCAAGAGATGAAGAGTGGGAAAGAGTTATCCACAGTGTGTTCCTTAGCTGGGAACCCGAAAAGCCACTTTCTCCACTATTCTTCCTCACCTCCTTCCAATAAACATTCACAATAATTTCAACAGTTTTAGGGTAAACAGGGTCAATTCAGGCTTAGGTTTGAACGTCAAAGTCACACCTCGGTACCGCATAGGGTTTTTGCTTTCCTATGAAGATTATTGGAAGTTCAATGTTCCTCCAAGTTTGAGTTTTTCCACTTAAACTTCTTCACGGGTTATCCCCCTGGAGCACTGTCCTCAAATGGATGGGGATTCCCTCCCTACTCACTCTTTGCAGGAGTGTCACAGCCACAGCCAACTGCATGCGTGGCCGAACTTCATATCCCAGTCCTTACTCCTCTCACTGGGAGTTTCCCTGGCTGCCAGGTTCACCCTCCCACAATATGCAACTTGGGATCTCCAGACCCTAACACTAAGAGTATCCATTGCTACCTGGCTTCCTGTCCCGATGCTTTCGTGGCCGGAATCCTCAGTACGGAAGGGGTGATATCCGAAGGTCACCATTATTCCTAGGTGGTTGCTGACACCGAGACCCAGGTCATCTTCAACTTGGTCTGGAGATCCGACCAGTGGGAAATTAAGCTATTGTTTCCCCAAAATATTAGGCTGTCATCGTCACGGCACTCTCCACTGAGAGTATCCCAGGATTTGTAACAAAGAACCTACATGAACGGCGATTAGCTCTAGTATCAAATACCCTGTGTTGAATGCATGGTGGGGAAGACTAGCAAGGGCAGATTCTTCTTGCAGATTACTCTGGTGTACTTACAGCCTAGGATTTGAAAATGTGAGAGACTTTTTGAAAATTATCCATGGGCATGAATGAACAATAGCTGCTGGCGAAATAATGCTGAACCTCCAAAAATAGTATACTTACGGAGAAGTATAAAGGGCGCGAGTTGGGGAAAAATAAAATAGACAACGGTATTGCTGTCACGGCATCGCGGATGCCACGAATTGCCGGCATGCTCAACAAACACTAGGCTTGTAAAGCAGAAGGTGACAACACTCAAAATCCTGTGAGCCTTCATGCACAGAACAGTCTAGTCGGAGGATATTTTTCATTTGAAGCTCAAGAACGATACGTCTTTTGCTAATCAGATTCCGAAGTTTGGCATTTGAATTTGTACTGGGCGTGGTTGCATACACCACAGGAGATAAGAATGATAAACTTGTCCCAAGTTTCTTTTTTTTTTGTAATTTATAGAAAGATGATTCGAGAGCATCCAAAAATATTTCTATTCCACATCTACGCATCACTGGCCTTGAAAAGCATGTAAATGAAAAATTAGCTCCACAAAAGTCATTACCAAATTTGACATGTGAGGTTGCATACCTACTAGGGGCATTGTTTAAAAAAGCTGGATGGTTATGGACATCTATTTGAAGGCTGTCATTACGCTAATGCTAGGTGCCATGAGTGAGACATTTTTTTCACACATATGCCTAAAATCAATAAAGTTCATGGAATCACGCCTAATGTGGTAAACATGTAGTGCATATGTTAATTCTGCGTTGAAATGAACAAACTCTGTAGTTTATACAAAGTATTTATGTAGGTATTATTTCAATGACACAATGCACATTTGTAGAAGTACATGTGTAGTCATGTGCCAAATGACAAATGATTACACCACAGTTTGTTGAAAAGTGCATTGTGCCAATGCACTATGAAACAACAAAGTTTATCTCTTTCAGTATGGACTCTTAGAGCCAAGAATAGGAAACAAAACATTGAATTAAAAAGCAGGCAGCTCTCAGAAAGAACCCAAAATCCTCTGGAATTACAAAATAATGCAGATGTTTACATTAATTTAGCCTCAGCAGTGGTTATTTTCTTGTGTGTATCATTATTTTCACACCCATGGACAATGATATTTCTTTGAGGGACTATCCTGAATCAGATTTGTCTTTTGCACCAAATCCCTGAAGTTTAGAATATAAAATAGCCCTTCAGCTGAGGCAGCAGGATTGTACAACAATACATATGAGTACCTTAACCTCTTAGTGGGGAATGGAATGGGACAGCATGCATGCAACCCTCGCTTCTGTGGACAAGGACAGTGATTAGGAGCCCTTTAATCCTCTGATGACCTTCTCTTGTGATCACCCTTACTTGCTAGCAATCACACCTCATGAAGGGACCAAAACTCATCTAGGGGAAAAAACATGAGTTCATTTCTCATTGCAAAGGACTGCAAACACTGAAAAACTAGAGTTGTTGGTTGGTAAGTTATTTGAGAAGGTGATCTTCAACCGAAGTCATTGGTATCAACAACAACACATACCAAAGGTAGGGTAACCAGATTTCTGATTGGCTAATCTGGGACCTTTCGGTTCTCCTAGAGAATGGACAATTTATATCACGTTTCTCTAATCAAGAGAAGTGTTGGAAAACTTGTCTCTTTGGAGTCTAACAAAATTCGTTGCACTTATCGTAAACCCCAATTTGTGCAGCCTCCTTCAGAGCTCAGGATATTGTAAATAAAGGAAAGGCTTGATATATGAAGGACTGAGTCAAATGGACTAAGTCCATCAAAGTGAGTTTTGAGGAAAATATGTTTAAAGTTCATTATATTCCTTCCATAAATATGCTGTACTCAGTGCTTTTAAGAACTTCTGCCATGTAGAGGCAATTCCAACTTTGGATATGGTTCTCTTTTGCTAAAAAAAATATACGGCTCTGGTCATCCTATACAATTATTAGTTAAGAAATGGAAAAACTCAACAGCCTACTTTGACACTAAGCCCTCCATGTATTGTCTATATTATTGCATTTATATGCATTGCATATTTATGAGAATACAAGAGTAAAAGCAAGGAAATAATGAGTAAAAAGATCGTCTCATTTTCATGTAAATGTTAAATTTTATGGAGATTTTAATTTATTCAAAATAGAATTTTTGAATGCCAGTACAAATTAGATCGCTACTTTTTAAAAGACTTTTGATAGGAAAAACACATCAAAACTGTTACACATGGTCACCTTAACCAAAAGGATGAAGTTAAGAATTAAAAAAAAACATTTGACTTAATCAGGATTTGAACCTGGATCTCCCAACAGCCTGTCAGGTGTGCTAACCTGTTACACCACCAAGCCATCTTAATTCAAGGTGACCTCCAGCAGTCACCTGACCGATGATTGAGATATCCTAGTTCAAATAGCAATCTTAGTTCAAGGTGAATATCAGTGGAAGTTTAAATGAACTAAATGTTCTCATTTCGTCCACAATATAGCATAGTCATGCTTAGTCACTGTCATTGAGAATAAACCCAACATTGTCCCTTTATAATAACTAGTATCTCTGAAAAGTACACAAATGGCTTGATATGCAGTCCTACTCATGGGTGCCAAATGTTTTCACAGATTCTAGTGCTTTCATATGCCCTCAAAGGGGTTCATCAGTGAGGACAACCCCTTTGCTTAGAAGCTGGTTGAGTTGATGTGGTGAGGTCATCAGGAGTATTATACCTATCCATTGAAATGAGTTTAAAAGCCATGAAGTTATTTGTTGATGACCTAAATGAAAAGAGTGGAGATCTCATGCAAATCATGTTGACTCTACTTTTCTTAACACAATTCAAGGTGTGATAAAGAATTCAACATTTTTCAACCATAAAAATTACAACTCAAAACTTATTTAGTAGGTACCTATCTTTACAAGTTCAATAATTTCTTTTATATTTGCCATAGAGAATGCATTGAAATTCCTTGAAGAAACAGCTACTTAATAGCAATAAATAGAAACTTTTTTATTTCAGTTGCTAATTAATATTTTTGCCTCCACTGAAGATGTTCATTTTCACATATTGCATCAACAGCTTCAAATGCTTAAGTGAAAAAAAACATCAAATGATTCAGTGATGCATTGAAGCAGTTGATCCATGAAACTGAACACACCCATGTTCAAACATGCAAATATGTTTCCCCACAGCTCTCCATGCATTAGAAGAAGTATATTTCCTCAGCTAAAGAGCTAACCTCCACCACTGATTGATTAGTCATGGTTACACACACACCACTGATTACAAGAAAATTAAATAGGAATGTTTCATGAAAATGTTTATTCACTCCCTCAGTCAACTTTATTATTTTTTGTACAGTCATCCAAACTTATAGCTCAATAGCACCTCAAGCTATGGTAGGTTTTCCAAGGTTAAAAGAAAACTTTATACAAAGTGATAATTTTTATAAGTGCAACATGAGAATCAGCTACAAATCAGATAAATCTGGCGTTTACCCATATCATAAAGACAAGTGGCTACAAAAGGCATTGGTAAGATATTATAAGATGATGTTAAAACTGACTCCAATCAAATTTTTCTATGAGGTTATAATAGCAAAATGTTCTGAGCCATTTCATCAATAAATATATATCATTACTTTCTCAGGACCAATAAATATTCCTCTCTCACTTGCACTTACATTTTATATATTAAAATTACCATTATTTTAAACAGACACTACATAAAAAGCCCAAGACGAGTTCTTTTTGACTGAATTTTTTTACAGGCCATCTATACAACAGGATAATTCCTCAGTTTTTTCACTGTTACCTTAACTGTACAACATTTACAATTTGTTATAGAATGACCAAAGGAACCTATTTTCCAGATGAGGCTCGCAAAACTTGTATTTGCCAGCGTAAAGAAATTAAATTAAGAACATCAAGAACCTCATGCATTCAAAGAATATATGGAAGCCACAGAAATCTAAAGTTAGAAGATCCTAACAATCAAACATCAAATGGATCCCTATGAATACTATTAATTTTAATATCATGCATTAAATGTAACTGGTTTTTGAACAGGAACAGTACATATGCCTACATTTATTTAATTTGTGAATAGTGCATATGTGAGGGTAAGACTTCAAATTCTCTACCACTTACATTTCTCTTGTGGAGTATTCACTATTTTCTCTGTGTGAAATGATGAGAGGTATAATGGAATAATTGAGGCTCAAATATTTGAAAATTATCCAAATTATTATTATAATTATCCAAAACCACAAAAATTTGTGGCACACCTAGGTAATCAATTGGAAACTCACTTTCAGATAAAATTTACTCAGAAGAAGAATAATGTGGTTGAGCTTAGCTATGAAGACATCCTTTCATAAATTCCAAAATATAGCTATATTGTTGTACCTGTTGAAAATTTTGATGTTGATATAAAGTTTTCAATTGAAAAAAATAGTTCAATTTTTTTGGATAATACTACTACTCATATGCTAAAAAAATTTGCAAATATAAATTTCCCATATCAAATATGGACCAGAAATAAAAAGGTAAAACTTTATTTCAATTAATTCACATGCTAGTTACCTTGATCAAAACAGTGAAATACTATTATGGTACTTGAATCACATTTGAGTCTAAAGATATAACCAGCTTATCACACAATGAACATCATTCAGAATTTTCCATTCAGCCAATCTATTTGGAATGTATAGCACTAAGGTATAAGATATTATTAATCAGACAGTCAACAATAATTCCATATTTTCTATGAATTTAAATCCATCTCAAAAATGAGCAATTAGCAATTTAATGAGGTGTTGTAGTAAAGTGGCCCAAAACTGGACAATGGTTCATAAATTAATCATTTATACTGAATAAATGACAGCTGCAGCTAAGTATTACTACATATACATTATTACAATGTCATAAAAAAGGAAAAAAATCAGGAAAGTTTGTTAAGAGTTGGACCAATGGCAAATATTCACACTTTTTAATTAATAATAGCAACATGAGAATGTTGGCAGCATCTTCTTGGTACTAATCACACATATTTTGAGTCCCACATATTGGTAACAACAAGAATAACATTTGGCTTAGGGGAGGAATGATGATTTAAAATATGGTTTAGCATACATGCATATTTTGCCTCAAGTCATACTTACATTGAAAATAAAATTGAACATTTAAAAATAATGTGTAACCATTGAGTACAAAACATAATTTAAAGCTTACTCTTTTGCACATAGTAATTAGGACTCTCACTATCACAAGATGAATTAAGTGATATAAATAAGGAGAAGGTTTGAAATTATTTACAAAGCATTATTGAATTGATTATCATGTAAAATAAGGTGAATTTTACAGTTAATTACACTTAAATAATAACCCTATAACTAATTTCATTTTTAAACATTAGCTCTCGAGAAAGTAATTTTATCTGCTAAATGTTCTCTTACCAATAAAGTAAAATAACATATTATTTAACACTTTTGCTACACAGGGCAATATAGCTGATTCTTCAGTAGTAGAGCACACATTTACTTTTCGCTACCGTCAAATTATCAAAATGAATGGAGATAATGACAACATTGCTAATACCTGAAGGGACACAAAGTTTTTTTTTTAACTCACTCAGCATTTAGACTTTTCTTTAAGATGGCCACGGATAAATCTTATCATCATGTTGAAATCGAAAATTTAAACACACACCTCTTCAATTTCCCCAATTTAAAAAAAATATCACCGTCCTTTCGGATCAACAACATTTCCAACTCCTTACACTTTTACTTGAATGGGTCTTAATAAGGAAGAGAAGCAGTAGGATGCATTTTTTTTTTAAACTTTGATTATTATTCCTTCCCTTTTTATTCATCCAAACAGCCATGAAAACTCATTCTCAATGCAAATAGGTACTGCAACTGGAAACATTTTGGCTTATATAATTTTTTTTCGTGTTGTTTCACAGATTCACTGACAAAGCTCTGCAACTCACTAAGGGGATAGTAAGCAGCATTACTTGCAGAAACAAATGGAAAATCAAGTTGGGAGGCACATGGATCGAGAGGGCAGAACTGGTGCTCTCTCCAGTGACTGAGTCCGCTGTGATTTTCCCTGTACGGTGATACAACTCTGTAGCATAGTCTCCCACTCCGGCAGCATTCCTGGCTGCTACACGTACCAAGTAACTCGTATCATGACTTAGGCCACTTATTACATATGCTCCACCTGACGAAATGATAATAATAGAGTTTGAGGTGATGGATAAAAAAAGAATATATTTTTTAAGGTACCAACATAGTTTGAGTGAGATATATCTCTTCACATAAAATTCAACCAATTTGGCCGCATTATTTGAAGAAAAACAATTCCTCTTTACAATTATAGAAAAATGGCAGTCACCATGATACTTTTAGAGATATTCACCAAAACAATACCAGCCATTTTCCATGGTAAGTGGAACTTTGCACTCCAGAAACATTTTTTTAAAGTTATATATTTATAATGTATTGATCTCCTCAGAAATTGATCAGTGCATAGTTAGTATGCTTTCTCTACTATTTAAAAAATAAATCAACTATTCATGGCTGTAGTTTTTACAGAATCACAAAAAAGTCTTTAGGTGTGAAGGAATTTTCAGTATACAGCGTGAAAAAAATGAGTCAAATTCAAACTTTATAAATGCATATTTAGTTAATTACCAGGACTTTTTGCTCTGGTGGTGTTTAGTTTCACCTGAGGTTCATAAAAATATTGATGGTCCCTCTCTCAAATGTATACAGTGAGAAAATATTTCAATGCTAACAGTGCAAAAGAATAGTAAAATTTTGGTCATCATCTTGTCCTAAGTGAGTTTTATACAGGATGTTTCAGGATGATAGTGCATACATTCTGAAGAATTTAGGGGAAGTGATTTGAAGGATTTTTTGTCCTATGAATCTATGGGGTGGCAACTCCTTAGTTACAGAGCTATGGCAATGCAAACATTTTGTCAGAAGAATTATGCAGTTATCATAAAAATGCCCAACAGCAGTGGCATCCACCAATACTAACAAAGATAAATGGTTCTAAGTTGGAATTAAGGTTTGTACATATCTCTCTTTTTCTGTCCAAATTTACGTTTATTGATTCCAATTTCCATGATGGCAACTGAAATAGGTTATTTTTTCGCACTTCAAAAAAAATATTTTTAGAATAACTTCTTTATTTTGAGCAATAGGTACACAAAAATTAGTGGAATCAAAAAAAGAACTAAATTTTATTAAATTTCTAAATTTGGCAAAATTATTTCCTTATCTTTATTTTTAGCTGAGATATGGCATCTTATAAAGGTAACGTCACATGAGCATACTGATTTATGGAAAGAGGCAATTAATGTCATAATATAAGCTAACGTACATATTTTAAAACGTTTTCAAAAGAAAGTACAAACCATGGAAACCTGAATGGAGGTATTTTTGTGAAGTGACATGAAGTGAACAATCAAGCTGCAATAAATTTACAGACTTACCCCCAAGACTTTTGAATCGGTCTGAGATCAGATCAGTTGGTAAATGCAGTGAATATTTATGAGAATGTTCACTATGTGGTGTCCCATATTGGTTCTATCTACCAATCCTTGGACTAAAATATGTAAAAATAAGTTACCCTTAGGAGAAATCTGGTCCCTGGCAAGACTGTAGGTCTCCAGGGTTGAAGACTCTTTAAAGTGGATGGCACAATAGACCAAAAGGTCGGATGCTGACCAAGGTACTCCACCAAAACTACATGCAATCATACCTTTTGCAAAATCCTGTGCATTGGCATGAGCCCAGCCCTGATCTTTCTCTCGCTTCCACTGAACTCGGTAGCCAATAATCGGCAGCTCATGATGGTCATGGCCATGCTCCGAAACATGGTGGTGATGGTTTGTGGGCTGAGGGGGATGGATTTCTAAGTTAATGGAATCAGCACTAGCACCCCTGATGACTGCTGTTGGTGCACCGGGCTTTGTTCCCTTTTGCAGAACGACAACCTTCTCCAGCGTTCCCAGAGAATTGCTTGCCTTGCAGACATAGTCACCAAATGTACTTTCATCATGCACAGCCAACTGAAAAAGATGTGAAGAAAATTTAGTTAAATTAGCTTAAGGTTATTCTATCATCAATAGAGGAGTGTACAGTGCAATGTCCTGTAGAAGGGAAAGTATTTCATAGACACAATAACCCTTTTACTGCACTGCTCGGATATATCAGAATGAATATTTTCACTCACTGACTGCAGAGTTGGACTTAATCCCACAAGATAAAAAAACTATTTTCCTTCTACTGCATAGACCAATTGGATCCATTGTTCCCACTACGTAAGGTAGAGTTGTGTAAGCAGTTGGCTTTTCTTTCCGAGATTCTTCTCTGGCTTGTCCTCAATAATTTCTCCAAAAGGCCCTTTTCAGGACCATTTCTTTTCGGTAGCCGTTTTTCCGTAATGCGGTCACCAGGTGTTTCTTTTCTTTCTTTCTCCCTCAAAAAAATAGCGAGGATTCTTTCAAAGGCCAACATCTGCATTGGATTCAAATTCTGCAGAAAGACAGGAGACCACCTGCCTAAACCTAAGGACAAACTCCCTAAGGACAAAAGGACTCCCTAAACCTAAGGACAAAAAGCAAGTGCTCTCTGAAGGGGTGTACCAACTGGAGTGCTCCTGCAGAAAGTCCTACATTGGGCAGACCAAAAGAGCCATCAAATGCAGGATAAGAGAGCATGAAAAAGTGATAGAGAAGAAGCAATTTCAACTCTCCGCAGTCGCAGAACATGTATGGTCAGAATGCGGACACAAGGTGGACTTCGGTAAACCTAGGGTTCTCTCAAGGGAAAACTATTGCTACCCCAGAATCATCCGGGAGACAATTGAAATCACCAAAAATCCAGAAAACTTCAACCGGGAGGACGGATTCAATCTCCCAAGTATCTGGAAGAGGATATACAAAAAAGGAAACCAGCAACGAGCCAATGAACGAAATTCCCGCCAAAGAGGCCAGGGTATATAATACAGACAAAAACGGACATCACTACTTCAAACCTGAAGACACCAGCAGGATGGCTGGAAAAACTGTTGTCAACAATAGACATCACGCAGAGGAATGCCCGAAAGCTGCTCCAATAATAAAACCCTGCGGAAAAGTTTGTACCAACTTGTGTAAATTTAATGTAACGTAAAATAAAAAATGTAAATTTAAAGTTTGAGTTTTGAGTATTACAACATACAGTTTGTTGAGGTGAGTGCTATTGATGGGAGAATGAATTGACTTTAGTTTTCTTAAAGAGAAAACATTTAAAGAGAGAAAGATCTAAGGCTTTTCCAGCATGTAGCGATGTTGGTGGTTTTTTGGGTTTTCAACCTGGTCAAACTCTCCATTTCTGCTGACATTTCGATGAACGAGTCATTCATCATCCTCAGGACATGTCGTGGAAAGCAACTGGTCCACATTATATAGGCTTGACTCCTGGTCAAGTGTCATGGGATTGGTCCACTGCTTCCCGCCATTTTTCCCTGGTCTCTCGGATCCTTCTCAGCACTGGTTTTCAGGAATTTCTGAGAGAGTATCCAGTATCATAGTTCATAGTCCTATTTGCCATTTGGATCTCGATCGCTTCTCTGGTCAGTCTTTCCCAGAACACTTCCATGTGAAAGAGCACCTTTGTCCTCTCCCAGTGAATGATATGGTCCCGGAAAATGTTGCGCTCAGCCACAGTGGATTTTTCAGGTTGGCCAAGCCTGAAATGCCACTGATGTTCCTTGACCCTTGTGGTGATCATCCTGCCTGTCTCTCCCATGTAGTGAAAATATCAGGAGCCAAGCCATAATAATGTGGACCAGTTGCTTTCCATGACATGCCCTGAGGATGGTGAAAGACTCGTTCATCGAAACGTCGGCAGAAATGGAGAGTTTGACCGGGTCGGAAACCTGAACAACCCCCAACATTCAAAGAGAGATTAAAAAAAGAGGCCTGCGTATGACAATTTTCGAATATTTTTCTATGAAAATATCAAGGAATGCTGGTTTGTCAAAGTAAATAAAAATTGAAGTATGCAAAAACGTACTAACCTCCACATCATTATGAGTATTGCAGTGAAACTTGGGTATGCCAGGACAAGCATATGTGGACGCTGTGGGGTAGTATCTGAGAAGTGTTTGTGGTCAAATTAGGAAGGACAGGGTTAGGAATGAGGGGGTTATGTGATAATGAGGAATAGATACTTCAGTAATAGGCATATCTGACAGGAGCATGCTTCATTTTTTTTAGCCATGTTGAGAGAATGGATGAGAGTCAAACATGAAACTTCATAGTTTTATGAAAGAGAAGTGAATGGTGTGAGAGGAAGGGGAAGACTAAAGAACTTGTCATTGAATGTGTTGAAAGACACTTTTGGGAGAAGAAATATCACATATCTTAATCAAGACAGCATGAATAATTCAATGTATTCATTTGACAGGAGCAAAGGAGGAATGCAGGGATAGGGCATGAGATAAATGGTGAATGAAAAAAAAAATTAATTGTTTATAGCACCAATAATAAATCTCTCTCGATGGTGACTATCCCTGAAAGGATAGGTGGCCAGTTATCCAACACTAACTTGAAAAATGAGTCCACCACCTTACTGCATTAATTTGAATTTCCTTCACAATGGCAAAGACCTAAGAATAATTCACCAATAGAAAGGAAGCAATATTTCCCTGCCAGAAAAATGTAGTGCCACTCATTTTTTGGCATACTTTAAAATCCCAAAGTACAGACTGCTCCATCCATGCTGATAAATGATCTGTAGAATTTCAGAACAATCCAAAAACCATTTTTGGCATGTATGAAATGAAAACATTCCATGAAAGTGATGATAAGAGATAAAAGCACTCCAGAGTTAATGTGCATGAACAAATATGACAAACGGTACCTACCTGTAAAACACTGCGATGTTTCAAATTAATAACTTCAGAGCCATCATCTGGCATGATGGTCTCATTGTCTCTCAGCCAGTGGAAAGTTGCTTCTGGCTCTGCAATGGCCTCACAAGTCAAATTCACCACTCCTCCAACGTAGCCCCAGGCTTGTGAGGTGTTTTCTTCTCCATTCACATTATTTCCTTGCTCATCTTCCTCATAACCATTTCCCCGGAATTGCGACTTCCAAGTTGGCTTGTCTGTAAAATTGTGTATAGAAAATATTGTAGAGATTGACCAAATTATGACAATTTGAAGCATCAAAACAGCCAAGAGTAAAGAAAGAAAACTGCATTTTTATAGAGCATTAAATAGTAGAATTTCAATGATTTCCAACTACATATTATAATTAATACTGCAGGTTTCCATTATGTCTGTTGTCAGAGTCCATCTTCCAGGTATACGTGACGGGATACCTGGAAGATGGACTCTGAAGTTATAATTTATTCTGAAGGTCAGTTGAACATCAAAGAGAGGTGAACAACATCTGAGGTCACTTTCATCATGAAGGATAGGTGGGTATGTTGATTAGAAAAGGTTTAAAAAGGAAATGGAGGAAGAGTGGAGAGAAACCTATCAGCAGCATTAGCCATTAAAAAAAAGGCACCAATGTGCTCACAATTTAACCTCCCATTTGATGGTTGGAGTAATTCCCTTGAAGTTCCCTCTACAAAACACTAAAGTAGGGATCAAAGGTGCAATCATGGATCTTTCCTGCACATTGCTGCTTTTGATATCCAAAACACAATCATTGATTGTCGTGAACTGCTCTTAGTCACAGTTTGTGCAACTTGCAGTAAAAAATCGAGAATAGCTATTTTAATTCAATTTCTTTAAAGAACAAGCATATTTTGAAGAACCTTCATCTCATTTTTCTCTTTTATTGTAGCAGTAATAAAATGATCATAATGAAAATGATTATTAATGAAAAATCTCCACCACTGCCAAGATCTGAACCCAAGCCCTTTGGAAAAATAAGCCAGTGCTCTAACAACCACTCCAACCTGATTCCAATATTTAGAAGAATAATCGAATGTGGATGAGGTGAATTGTCTCAAACATGTTGTTTGAAGCTGTATTCATACAGTTACTCAAATGTACCTACTGAGGTAATTTCCAGGAACTGAAGAAGAAAAAGGAAATTATATAGCAAGTTGGATATGCTTTTATAAAATAATTTATGCCAGATAGCTGATTTCCAGCCAGACTGCAGAAGCATCTAGGAAAAATGAAATATGAAGATTTTTCACGCCCACCACCCAATCAAATTTTAGGCCACCCTCTCAGTCCAGAATATATTTAAAGAAGCCATACACAAGCATTGATTCCACACTGAAGACTTCTGTGAAGGTCTTCTCAAAATGGTAAGATGTTGCAGGGTGACCCACATTTAATAATGAGACATTAAGATTACACTGGAAGTGCATCATTAGTGTTATCTCCTGGTTACAAAATGCCTCACAATGTCTCTCCAATGAGAGAAGTATTACCAAGTACTTAAGGGGTGGCTCAAGAAAATGTCTTCACTCAGGCAAGATCACTTCATGGTACCACCCCCAATTTGTCTTCCTAGTCAATATCCTCAGGAGCCTTTATCATAAATAAATTGAAAAGTGTCAATTCCTTGTTAATCACATTAAATTCACTGATATATACATTAAAGTCAGTATTTGGCTTACGGCCACGTTTGGTTCTGATAGGCTGGTCAAAATTCATTTTGGATATAAGACAGATATTAATCATTTCCTCATAGATTTTGATAGAAATACTTCCTATGTATGAATGCCATTTTGCTAACAAATTGTGGGCACTCAAATAAAAAAATTAATGTAGATGCAACCAATGCTGATATGATAAAAATTGTTAGAATTTTACTGATTGCTATTTCACTGGGCATGCTCAACAAGACTGGACTGCTGAGTCTAAAGCCGAGCATTAGTGTGAGTCCTGTCACATATCTTAGCTGTGATTATGCCTGAATCTGCCCACTTAAGCAGTGCTCGAGTAATGAAGTTGTCTCAAACTCAATAGGTCGAAACTGCACAGTCAGACCTGCGAGGTTGGTAAATCCTTGTTTCTCAAAAGGTTGTATATACATGAATTACCAATCTGACTCTGGCATTTGCAAACCTGAGCAATTTTGTCGAGTCAGTCTGAGCAGTGGCGGATACAGAAAAAACTCAAGGGGGGGCGCAAGTTATCGCGACGATTGTAGCTTTCGAACTGACTGCCTAGCAGTGACTCTGCTTCCCTTATATATGTAGCTCGGTTGTTTCGAGAACATTCGGTGCCAGAATGTTCGCTTCCAGACTTTTAAGGAGTGTGAACAAATACAAACAGTAGAATATTCGCGACTTTTCTCGAACAAATGCCAGACAGAATAACGTATCGAGATCACTAGAATGGACGTGACTTTTCTCGTAGGTTAGCTATCTATGTGCCAGACAGAAACGTATAAAATACGATGACGCGGACGCCCGCGCGTGCTACATAAGAAAGTACAACTACTCGATAACTCGACTCAGAGTCGACTGACGAAAGACACAAACGAATAGCGTGCGGGCTGACTGGCGGGGGCGGCGCGGGTGGCAATGGGGGCGGCCCCGCAAGGGGGGGGCGCGTGCCCCCCGCGCCCCCCATGTGTATCCGCCACTGGGTATGAGTCCAAAGGAGGAGACTCTGATCCCTCCTTGATAGCCTTCCTTGTGAAGTGAACCTATGTGACCACTGCTTTGCTAGCCATCAAGTCCAGCAGCATTCACTTGCAACCTTAAGATCCAGCTAGTATGTATGCCTTAAGATCCAGCATAGTATATATACCTGATGCAGAACTCTGACCCAACTGAACAGCACCCCATTACCAAGTGCTCAGCTGAAAGTTAAACCATCATCTGTAGAATAATTCATAAATCAACAACTGACTATATTTTATTTTAAATGTATTTTAAACCAATCTTTTACATGGTTAGACCTTGATTTTGCATTCCTCTTGACGTGGCAACCTAGGCTGTCACCTGAGCCTCAAGCCACTCCTGGCCAGGTTAAAAGCATTCTTACAGATGATATGAGGAAGGCCATGGAAGGTAGCATTCCCACATAGTGACACACTGCTTCCTTCATCTCCGATTTACCATAGCTTATCTTACACTGAAAACCTTGGACTATTTGTCAATGGGCCTGTCAAATAAAACTTTAAAGGCCTAAAAATATGTAAAACTCACGTTGAATCTTCAAAGTAATTGTCTGCTCCTTCATGCTGCCAGCAACTGAGGAAGTCTGGTATGCTTTGCAATTATATTCACCACGGTCTTCCAGAGTCACGTTCTCAATGAGCAGTCCATCTACCAATGTTTGGAACTTGGGAGCTGAAATCAAGAGTTGAAAAATAAAAGTAAGCTTGGCCATTGATTTCATTTTTTAAATAAAATTTAAAATACATCATGCAATTAAAACAACTCATCAGAATCTGCTCATGACACACAATAATGGTAAGGCAGCAACAGTTCTTTCTTTGAGGCAAGTCATTGCCTCAGCCAGGTGAGGCACACAGATTTCTAATATGTATATGTATCCCGAAAACCCATGATTGCACAATTGAAGTATATATTTATAAATTTTCTAGATCAAATCTGAACCTTATCATTATCTCATTGAATCCCTTAAATGAATATGTAGCATCTAACAGAGATGCCTACCAGAATACATTACATCACTCATACAACAATATCAGCAATGTAAACCCCAGTTTGCAGTTGCTTCCTTAACGACTGTTTGATTGTTTGCACTTCACTTTCCTCCAATCCATTTGATCTAGGGTTATACACATGGGCCTTAGTAACCTCAATGCCATGGAAATCACAAAAACTTTTAAATAAATGACTATCAAAATGGGGTTCATTATCACTGATTATTTTTTCAGGCAATCCAAAGGTTGCTATATACTATGACCTAAGGTTGTTTATAACCATAGGGGTAGAAGTACATTTCATTGGCCAGACTTCTCTTCACATAGATTCACCATGCGTAAGGACCATGAAGGACTCTTGGTCACATCCAAAAAAATCCAAATGCACTCTTGATAATACCTCAGCATGTGGCCAACTTTGCCCATGTTTGTGTGCAAGTCAAATTTAATTTAGGTCCCTTATGAGTCACCCATGGCTGGATGTATTGTCGCCAGAATGGAGGTATCTAAAACATTTTAGTATCAACCACACAGAGAATGTAAGTGAGGTAGTGTAGTGTCATTGATGAGAAATCATTGATAGTAAGTACTAAGTGAATTCAAAATTTCATCTGCTGACCTTTACTGAAAAACCCTAGAGAAATGCAACCAACTCATTTCATTGTGTATTTGAATAAAAACAATGGCTCAGTCCTGACACAGCCAAACCTGAATTTTCACCCATTTGCCAACTTCCCAGTAATCATAATACTCTGCAGTAAGGGATAATGATTTGCTGTGAAATTACAATTATCTGTAAGCTTAGGAAAAAACCTCCAAGGAATGTGACTAAATGATATGCATCATTTATAACAGAGGGGGATGCACCATCAGGTCATTGAAACTGTTCTAATAAACAAAATACAAACATACCTCTTGGAGTTTTTCCTTTCACTGTCCACACAATTTTAGGCTCTGGGTCCCCATCGACTTCACACCGCACAAGGACACTCGAATGTTCCTTGGCAGTTTGTACAGCGGGAGTATCCACAAATGTTATAGGCTCTGAAAGTACACAAAATTACATGAATAAAATGCCCAGAAACTCATTATTCTAGATAAACTACTTCATTGCACTTATTGAAACAAAGAATAGGTGAATGCAAAACAATGACACAGAATTGATGCAGCATACTGTGTTTGAATACTGTAACTGTACATCAATGATAACAAATATGTAAGTATGTACTTAGTGGGAAGTTAGAGATTTGGCCCACCATAGAATGTAATGGGGAATTCATAACCTGAGCTGGTTAACCCTTGGGCCATGCAAAGTGACTAAAGTTGTTGGGCATATTTTGGGTCCCTACCGTGGAGAGTGACTTTACTCCACGTTCGAGAAATGTTTTCTCGTTTGTCGCCTGAAGCGGCTATTCTCTCCCAGTATCAGCTACATAAAAGCCAGCCAATGTATAAATTTTCATTTTTTGTGACTTTTTCACATTTCTCAGGAATATTCAGACAATCAGGTGACACAGTCAAAGGGTTAAAGTAGCAGTGCAGAGTTTTGGAGTTTTCATAAACTTGCAATGAAGCCCTAAAGGTTTTACTTTTTAAGAGGTGAAAAAATAAGCTATTTGTTGTGGCATGAGCTTACAGTTTTTCATCATCTATCAGCTTTAAGCAAGTTCTTTGCAATTTATCAGCAAGTTCTTTGGGAATATTATGCATAATCACAGCATCAGCATTCAATTGAATTTCAGTGATTGCTGGTTGGAAAATATTATCTGTAATATAATATTAGACTAATTGAACATGGCAAGGATAAAAACATTTATTCTCAACATTGATCACATGGTATTGTATTTTATGCCAATTGAAATATCATAATTTGAATTAAAATTCACACATTTCACATGAAAAGTCATGCTAAGTATATTTTGCAACAAACAAAGAAGCATGTGCCTGAAATCAGAAGTGAAATGAGTCCAAATCCTTCAAGAATGTAGTCAACACTAGGGAAGTTAGGCTCTGCTGATCAGAGATTGTTGGTACCTGAGCAAACCACTGGATACCGCAGCATGCTACATGGTGGCATGTGGCATTTAAAATATTAATTGATAGAGGAGCATTGTGTCGCGATGTAGATGATGGAAGGCAACCTAAACTACAGCTACTGAAGGAAGTGTTAGAAGCATAATAAATGGACTTGCTGCCCTTTATTTTTGTAGCTATTTATTTCTTTCCATCAAATAAATTACCTATACTAAAAGAGCTCAAATAACAATGCAAAATCTAATATGAATAATAACTAATCTCTCAAAGAAACATTTCTTGAAATATTACTGGGTTCTTAACCCTCCACTACTTGCTTGGCATCTGCTGGACGCCAGGCAAGAATATTTTGTGTTTCTTCGGCAGATTTGTGTGCATAATAGTTTCTTCTTCTAGGTACCTAATTCATTTTGACTTTTCTATCAGCCAGTTAACTCATATCAGATAAATTTATAGCAGGAGATTAAGCAAGGGATTATGAAATGTTAATGATTCTGACAGACTCATTAACATTTCTAGATTCGTTACACTTTTTCAAAAGACATT
Source organism: Pyrrhosoma nymphula (assembly GCA_963573305.1). Lineage (NCBI taxonomy): Eukaryota > Metazoa > Arthropoda > Insecta > Odonata > Coenagrionidae > Pyrrhosoma > Pyrrhosoma nymphula. Next base: position 70,321,373 of record OY754331.1, read on the forward strand.
ATTTTTTCAATAAATGCTCCAGCAACAAATGATCATTTGTCTTAATTTATGTTTTTTATTTAATTTTATTACAATTTATGATTATCTGTGCTTTTTCGTTTATAAAAACGCTATTTTTCCTCTTAATTAATTTACGTGGTTCACGGCTTGAATATCTTATTTGTTTTCTCAGGAAATATATCGAGATATTACTGCTCTCGATGTCACCAAAGATCTTCATTCGAAGATTTAATATCAGTCACTCATCCATTGTGTATTTTTTATGTGCAACTTAGTTCCATTTCAATTGATTACAACTTGTGAAGTGCCACGCTGTGGCGTGCCGTTTCGGTATTTGCCCGGCTACTTTGTTTTCTATCTGCGTATGTGCAATACTTGTGCCTTCATCGACGTCTTAATCATAGCTTATGTTATCCATGTCAATTTGGCACAGCCGGATAGATACCACGTTGGGAAACCATATCGGGGACTACTATTTTTGCTTTCCAAACTGCAACGTTAGTGAAAGGTTCCGAAGTATAAACAATAATTTTTCTTTTTCATTTATATTTCTCGCAGCTGGAGAGATGCCACGGTTCCCCAGATATTGCACTAATTTGATTTCTTTTCAAGATACAAATGTGCAACTCTCGTCGGTCCTCCGTATAATTATCCTAGTCTTCTGCTATAGGCCTCTCATTTTCTGTCCGTTGGTGTATCAGAGCGGAACTTGTGACTGCAAGGAGCATCTAAATTTTCTCACCATCAGTAAAACTTGCGAGTAAGTCCAGAGCGGTGTAGTGCAATGAGCAATTCTTGAGCGTGTTTCATTATTCAAAAGTGTAAGCTTTATTTTCATTCATATTCCTACGCACATATATGCTTACAAAATTTATCAATTTGTAGATTTTCATTTGTGTGATGTTCCTCTTCTTGATTTACTTCTGTCCCTTAGATGTAGAGAAAAGAACAGCTAAAACTAATGCAAGAGGAAGATCATAACTATTTGCAGTCTCTTTTGATGGAATCAACTGATTCAGAAATGTCTGCATTAAATGATGAGAGCAAAGATGAAGAACATTTCCTAGAGGAATGATTGCAAAACACGTATACGGAGCAAGAAATTACTAGTGAGGAAGGAAGTGACCACGACGATGAAGAATCAAGTAAAAAATTTGTTTTCAGGAAAGACAAAACTATGAAGTGGTCATTGCAAAAACTAGAGGCTCCTGTAAGGAATCGTTGTCATAATAATGTTACCCAAATTTCATGAGTGAAAGAAAGAGCTACAACCACTAAGACTGAACTCGAGTGTAGGAGATTTTTTTACTGAAAAATCTTTTTTTAATTTTGGAAAACATTAAAAAATTCATTGATTCCCAAAAAGATGGTTATGGAAGAGAAAGAGATTGTAAATTAATGGATTTGAGTGAACTGAAAGCTTTTTGTGAAGGCTTTCGTGGAGTTTTCTTGATGAAGAGAATGGTTTTTCGGGTTTCTATCCCCGTTTATCCATTTTTGATGGGCAATAACATAAAATAAACGTATACAATAAACAATAACATAAAAAAAGGACGGACCACTGTATTGACAATACTATGGACCTGAGGAAGCCAGCTGGAACGCTGGCAAAATATTGTCCATCAAAAATGTATAAACACGGATGGAAACCCGAAAAACCATTCTCATCGAACTAAAAGCTTTCTTTGGATTACCGTATATGACAGGTATCCTTAGAAATAGTTAACTGAATACATAAAAGTGATTTGTGGTCTACTGATGAAACTGGTGCTGAATTTTTTCGATTGGTGATGTCTTTTAAGCGCTTCTTCTTTATTTTACAAAGCCTTTGGTTTGTCGACAAAAGAACTGGAAGCGATAGGAAGCTATTAGATAACCTGTCAGAGAGGTTTTTGATACATTTGTTCAAAATTTCCGTGAAAGTTATTCTTTGGGAGAATACGTAACTATTTATGAGATGCTATCAAAATTCAAGGGATGTTTGGATTTAGGCAATACATCCCGAGTAAACCCAGAATATATGGAATGAAGGTATTTTCTCTAGCTAACTCTAAAACATTTTACACAGGGAACTTAGAAGTATTAGAAGTATACATTGGAAAGCAGCCGAAAGGGTCATTTCACGCAGGTAACTGTGCCAATGATCTTGTAAAAAGGTTGGTTAGACCTATTTGCAGCAAAGTTTGTAATATAACTACCAATAATTGGTTTACCAGTTACGAGCTAGTTTTAGATCTTCTAAAAGCTAACCTTACATATGTAGGAACACTAAAGAAAAATAAATGGCATTTTTCACCCAGTTTTACATCCCCTTGTGGTCGAGAAGCATTTACAACTCATTTTGGGCAAATTTCAATGAACTGCGGAACTGGCAATGCAGTAATTTTAACAGAGTCCCCCGCTCGTGGTCACACAATTGTGCGAAATTCACAGAGAAAACAATGATTTTTTTACTGTGCATTTCACACAATGGAATTCGTTTCGGCTTTGAAAAGCATGACACATTGTTGTCATATATACTAAAGCCCAGGAAAATGTATTTTTAATATCGTTTATGCATCATGATTCCACAATCGATGAAACAACAGGGAATGCGAAAAAACCAGTGATCGTAACATTCTACAACGCTACTAAATCTGGCATTGATGTAGTAGATAAATTATATACGACATACTCAGTAGCAAGAAACGCCAAAAGGTGGCCATTGGCTATATTTTATACCATTCTCAATGTGGGTGCAATAAATGCTCAGACAATTTACCCTGAAAACAACAAACAGAGTTCGCATGCAATTCTGAAAAGAAGGCATTTTATCAAAACCCTTGCGCAAGTCCTAACCAAAGAACAACTGCAAAAACGTAGTAAAGTAGTGAATTTACCCAGGGAATTGAGAAAAAGCACTTTAGCCATTAGTGAGAAAGATAAAGAAACTGGATATAATGTGTCACGACCAGCCACTTCGAAAAGCATTCGTAGGGAAACGGAGGCAAAAACAAAGGAGGGAAAAGAGAAAACTAGAAAGAGATGTTACATTTGCGACTGAAATAAAAATCAAATGACAAAATATAGGTGCATTTCATGTGAACATTATATCTGTTTAGAACAATTGCAATGTGTTTGTGTTGTTTGTAAGGTTAAAAATGTGTAATTCATGCTGTGATGTGATTTAATTCTGTTGAATGTTTAAAAAATAGGGTTGGTTATTTATAGATCATTAAAATGTTTAATATGTGATAATATGTATAATGTGTTTACAATTTTATAAGTTGTAAAAGAGTATAAAAAAAGCGTAAGAGCATTGTATAGAATTTTTAAAAATATTACCCATTTTTTTTACAATGTACACAATTGGCATCTGACAGGCGAGCATATTTGATCTAAAAGTTGACGCGAGTACGAAAGGGTTAAAGGACTTCACCATTTATTTGTAATTAAATGGTATCTAATGTGTGAGACAATAGCCAGATATCCCAACTTAACAAACAATAGTCAGACATCCCAACTTAACAAATACATAATCAGTGTATTATCCGTACTTATCACGAGAAGCCTAAATGTTTCCTTCACTTCTACACCATCGATGGAAGCACTGCAAGTGTACTCTCCTCTGTCCCTCCTTTCTATGCTCTCAAATATGAGATTCAAAACTCTGCCATTTCGACGATTTTCAACATGTACTCTGAAAGTAAAGAGGACCAATATAATGAGAAAGCATAACTCTGAGAATACATACAAAGCAATTAATTTAATGGCAATTACAAGGATTTTTCACTTAAGTTTTCCTTAAAATCAGGTGAAGAGAGCTCAGAGTTCAAATGAATCTTAGTAAACTAGCATTTCATTAAGCCATTTATTTGGAGATTGATACAGAGATCAATTTTAAGCTCATCCAAATATATAAATCATGCAGTGGAGTGGTTAATGGAATGCATTAAACTATGAATCTGAGGACAAAATGGCTAAAATGGAACAATCAAATGGATTTTATGACATCGTTTCAAAAATCAAAAAGAGAGTAAAAAAAAAGATTGAACAATATTTATTTCCTATAATTTGATACTTAAGAGTCTGCAGATTAAAATCATTGAAAATTTCCTGAGAGAAAAGAGTGAGAGGGAAAGGGTATCCTGAAATACAAATGGGGTTTAGTGGTACGTGCATTAGGGGACAGCGAAATGCACTTTTTTCTTCGGATCTTCGATGGGTGTGGTGGAAATTATGGGCGCTCAGTCTAGAAACATTAGACAAAAAGAATTTTTTCAATATCCCAATTTTTCACTGCTCCGGAATTCGTTTGATATTTCACGCATTTTTGGGTAGGCAATCTGCACAACACCAAACGTTTTTTTTTATTTCGTGAAGCCCTGCATGTGACCATCCGGCAACTGTGCCTGGAATAGGTAAGTAAATATAGCAAAGGATTCTTAACTGTTGACTTACATGATTGTAGACTCATTATAACTTAATCTTCAAGCTTGTATTCATTAAGCGTGTGTATAGCTCTTCGTCCGCTCTACTCTCATTAATGGGATGACCCAGAACTCACCACGTGAAGGTGGCTGTACCTCGAGTTCCTCCTGTGCGAACCCACCCAAAGGAAGATTTATGTCTCTAAAGCATGGTGCTGCTTCTTGGTCTTAAATACCGGCATTTGGGTGCGTGAGACCTGATGAAACCATCTCTGTTGAAGCCGCAAACTTTGAAAGCTGCTTTGGTAACTGACCTCACCATTCACTCCACAGTTTGTGTGTGACAGGGAAACTTCTCGATTATATGTAGGCCCACGTTTGTGTTCAGTAGCTGTTGTGTAGTAGGGTAAGATACCATTTCTATTTTAAGTTTTGCTTCATGACGTTTCCTCTCCTTAAGAACCTGCAAACGTACTGTTTCACCCATGTCTATTTTTCCTATAACTGCGCGGCGAGTCGATTGCTGGTCTATGAAAAAGTTTTTCTCTTGGAAAGGTATCTTTTGTACTGATCTACAGCCACAGTTCCAAATATCACAGCACTTGCATGCTGCAACGTTGAAGAGTGACTTCATATCAGGAGTCATGGTTTGTCTTCTTTTCTAAATTCCCTTTGTTTTTCTCACCTCGTGTATTTTTCAACTCTGCCTGAAGTAACCTCATTCGTTTCTCAATGTGTGCATTAATTAAGCACTTATTAATTGTGGGAATGGACGCTGACCTCCATATTTCTTCCACATGGCACATCACCCGCTTCTACCCAGTGGGTTGAGGAAGATAGGCCCATCTTTCATTTGGTGGTGTACAAACCTTGGTGGTTCATGTCTTAAGACATCTTCTTTTGTAGGCAGCTGCAAACTACTAAACTCCTTCAGAGCAGCAGCTATAGTATATTTAACTTTTAATCACGTTTTGGGCATTTATAAGCCAAAAAAATTCATCCAACCAAATTCTAAGGACACTTGATGTGACTACTGGCTACTGCTGACGAAGACTGAGGCCGGCAACCGCCACCAAACTCACTCTGGAGGTTTCGGGCATTTTTCAATGTGAAAGAATTATTGTACACAATGTCTCTACTTACAAATGAGTTCCGCACCACGAGCTCCTAGGAAGGCTCAATTTGTTCGCAGGTCAAACCAATTGAATCAAATCATCTAATTCAGAATATTGAGGTGATCTTGCGAGGTATTTTTGTTAACCATCCATGAAATGTAGCTATGTACTTTGAAGAGCACACGTGCTTAGAGAAGACCGTATGTGATTCCTGGAAGTATAAACAGGCACTGCCAAGAAACTGAGGAACAAAGAATCTCTTTGCGCCGCAGGCACATTTGTATTTCTGATAGGATTTTGAATTTTTCACGTATTTATATATCTACCAAAATCACTACATATCAATATCAGTTGAATGGTCGATGAACTTTACACACGCTTCATGAATACAAGCTCGGAGATAGAGTTATAATGAGTCTGAAATCATGTTAATAAACAGATAACAATTCTTTGCCATATTTACTATTCCAGGCACAGTAGCCGGATGGTCACCTGCAGGGCTTCCCAAATGCAAAAATGGGTAAAAAGGTTTGGTGTGTTGCGGGTTGCTCACCTGAAACCGCCTGAAATTTCAAACAAAATCCAGGGCGGTGAAAAATTGGAATATTGAAAAAAATCTTTTTGTCTAATGTTTCTAGACCAGGCAGCCATAATTTCCACCGCACCCATCGAAGATCCGAAGAAAAAAGTGCATTTCGCTGCCCCCTGATGTGCATGGCCAAGAAAGTCAAAGGTCCATAGTTCTATCCCTGGTCAGGGAAACCTTTTTCCTCTGGTGATATTAAACACATTACACATTTGCTGTTCCTTGTGGCAGTTAAAATTAGATACTGAATAAAATGAGACTTAATATTTAAATATTTTCAATGTTTGATCTCCTGGCTGCCAGTTGGAGGTTGAAACAAAAAAAACTTTGTATCCCACTCCTTCCACTTATTTTATTTACGCATATGAAAAGTTGTTATTATTTTATCTATAAAAATTCTTCTTCTTGTTTAGAAGTTTAGGACTACAAGAACAATACATTCTTGGCAGGCATTTAATGTACAAAAAGAATTTCATCCCTTTACAAATTGCAATTAAAATATTTTTTTAGTGGCTCCTAATGAGAGCTGTATGAGTAAATTTTTTTCAACACATAGTTCCATCCTCAGGTTAAAGATGCAAGGTGTAAACAGGCCTATAGAGCTATACATAGAGATCACAGCAAATATCCTTCAGACAATCTCAAATCAAGTGAGCTACTTGGTTGCTGAAATATTTCTTAACCAACTTACTTGTTTGGACTATTTATCACATCCAGCAAAACCACGGAGAAAATAAAACTTAAAAATAAATGAAAGAAAAAAAAAAGAACACTCACCGCCCTTTTCCCTGCGTAATCTGTGTAGTTTGAGTACCATTGAAAAAGGTCCACATTACATGAACGCCTCTATCAGACTGACATGATGCAATGTAGGAATCGTTGGCATCCTTGACGACTTCTGCCTGGGACGGAGATAGAAGCAGAGGGAGCGCAGCTGCATTGGCCGAGCCGGCAGGATCTGGAGAGGCTTCACCTGATTAGAGAGAAAAAGGAATGGTATGGGTGAGTGTTTCATAACACTTCCTCATGGAAATTTTCCTTAACAATTACATGATTACTACACATTAAAAATGAAAAAAAAAACTGAATTAGAGTGGTTATAGAAAGTTATAGGGAAGACGACAGAAAACTAATGTAATATACACCATTCCAGTAAGATAACTAGATCATTTTGGGAAGGATTTTTTGAGGATTGGTGGAGAGAAGTGTGGTATCTCAGCAAAGAATTCCAAGAGACGGACATTCCAATTGACCGATGGAGAACTTCACATGAAGAGTAATGCACAAGGCACTTGAGTGGGGATCAGTTTACCATTGAAAAAGCTCATCACAGCCAGTATTTGAATCTGGGTCCACTAACTCTCTCACCAACTCGATCCCTATTTTGTGTCATGGAGTGTGGAGTTGATAAAACTTAGTGCACGAGTCATGACCCAAGTAGCAGACAATGTTGTATGGATATCCATAAATGGTTACCAATATCCAAAAGACGTTAGGTCCAACCTGTAACATTATGTGGACATTCTATGGATATTACATCGAAATATCCATACCCAAGCAGCAGAGGATATCCATCGGATATCTAAATAAGGTTGATTTATCCAAAAGACGTTGCTATTACACGATGGATATTTTGACAATAAATATAATTATTATTTTAAAATTTAAACATGTTATAATTTTCAAAAATATGATATTATCATTAAAATGATTCATGTATATCACATTGCAAACAATCAGTATATCTTCCTTCCTCTTTATTACCTTTACCATCAATTCAAGAAGTGGCACTTATTACCTTAAAAAATTGTTATTCCAAACAGTATCCCTGGCGAAAATGTTCCGCTTCCTCGACCGGTCACAGTAGTGTGCACGAAATGTACGGAAGCGGTGCTTTCCACTTTCCAATAAGGATATTCAAGAAGAATCAAGCTGCTCAAAAACGACAGTTACTGGTTGATACCACATAAATCGAGGTAATATTACCTCGATTTATGGCCCGTAGGCTGTGGGTCTGCAAAGTGCGCCCCTGGCAGCCGCCCGCCTGGCCAGCCCCTAGCTACAACGCTGAAGCTAACGTGCAGGAATTGGAAAAATCTCGTTTATTTGCAGTAATATTGCATTTATATGCATACTATGTGGCAATATAGGATAACAGTTATCTGGCATTAATTAATGGCAAATAACTTTTATCAAGGTTTGATGGTATTTCCTCAAACTATCACGGAATTATCATTTAATGATTATAGTTCTCGAAGTCACATTTATCCACGGAAGTGACTACATATATACGTCTTTCTCAACGAAGTTCATTCAGCATAAGATGAGAGATTGGGTGCGATGAGTCGTAATAGTTGATAATTACGCGATATAAGTAGCAAATCGTTAGGTAGGTACGTGGTATTATAAAATTGTGAACTAATGCAATGTGGAACATCCATCATGCCATTGCTCAATAGCACATTCAAAATGAATAATGGCAGAATATATTTTTTTTTATTTTGAGAGAGCAGCGAAGGCAGTGGAGAGGTATTGTGATATTCCGGCTCGTGAATGTTAAGCACAATAACCATATATGTTAAAATGTCAGGAGCTTGAAGTTGGGTTTAAAATGTTCTGCCTCTCAAGTATTTTAGCAGATCAAATGTCACTTTGGATGGCTTATGATTTTTAAATGAGATGATAAGATTCTGTTTCTGGCAATATTTGTTGGTACAATAGGGGATGATACAGTGTAAGAAAATTTGAATTTCAATAGAATAAACAATTGGGAGGGGTGGTTTTTGGTGCTCCATGAATATTGTATAGATATCCACGCAACTGTGCGATAATGTTGTATGGATGTTAGCACTGGATATTCATTGGATATTTCAAAGTGGGAACTTTGGATATTTTGTGGATGCCCATAAAAGGTTTTACAGATATGCTGGATATCTTATGGATATTAAGGAAGTTATTTTGTAACATTCTATGGATATTTTATGGACATTATCTGCTGCTTGGGGAGAGCCATTTTTAGACAAGGGCCGGGCTGTCAATAATCATATTAGCAGTTGGAACATTTAACATCGCCACATCCAATGGATTAGGTGACATGACAACTATTTTCGTTTCATGCAATGTTCAATTTCATTTTGAGACACTGTTTATTTACTAGATGGAAACCCCGAATGGTAATGAGCAGGTTATGAAATAGCGGCAAAAGTTAACTAACAAGGAATTACGTTATGTGTGTTGCCTAGTCACCAGGGACCGACTGTTTTGATAACTATTATTTAGCTAATGAACGGCAATTTTCCAATGTTTTATACTGAAAAATGTGAACAATGTATGTATATACCTTTGAAGGAAAAATGTATCGAAATTTACAATTTATATAGGATTATAAAGAAAAACAATTTCTCACCCTTAAAAATTACAAGTTAGGCACCCATGCGGCACATGTTTTCGGGTTTTGATTGATTCCAAATTTCGTACACGTTATGTTTGAATCACAAGAAAAAATGTAAGCTTCAAGATCTGTAAAATAAATAAAATAAAAAAATTGGATATTTTGGTTCATCCTAACATCCACTTCTACCAATGTAGACTTTCGACTATCTTTCAAGATGGCGAACAGGATACGAACACGACACAACTAATCCTTTATCGTCCAAACTGTAGCTGCCACCGATAAAAATCCACACGTTTAGGAGACGAAGTATATCTATAAGTACCAATCAAGGCAAAACATTAAAGCAAATATCCTGAAAATAACTTATCACCAATTAAACTCCTTCCCATACTTGGATCAAAAATAACACAATGAAGCTGAAACTAAAATTTTATACACAGTCGCGAGATTGCCGCCAAAACGCAAGTATTCGTGAGTATTTATGAAAGTAAGAAAACGCAAGAAAACCTATGAAAAATATTGTGTAAAGAGAGTCAAAGACTTTCATGCATAATGATCCGGAAAAAATCATAATTAGTGCTATTTAAACGTTTTTCGAACGACTATTATCAAAGGCGTAAGCAAATGAAAAGGACTTGAGTAATCACACCAGAAGAATTAAACTGCCGTTGTCGAAAAGTAAGCCGATAATCGATTGGTATCGCCCGCATTTTACCTCATTGGTATCGCATCTACCTCATTAGCACCTCATTGGTATCTCATTACCATTGGTATCGCTCGAGACTCACCACTGTACGATGCCAAAGCTACATTCATCCGTTTTTTACCTAATTGTAGCTCCAGTTTCTACCACAGCTTAAGTAGAACAAGTGTAATTAACGACGCACTACTTCAAAATGAACCGAATTCCGTACGTTCATGACGGTTGATTCGACTCTGAGGAGATAATTACGTAATGCTGATCGATTTTATTTGAGAAATATCTTTGTATGAAATTTTTAAAGATACCACAGGTAAAGAGGTTTCAAGGTGCCATACATGACACCGAGAGTATCCATTCTCTATCCTTAAGCTCAACACTTGCATTTTAATAAGAAGATTAAAAATAATTGTAGTTATCCAATAAACTCTAAATGATGATCATAACAGAAGCGTGATTTAGTATTCGGCTTTCCCGGAGGATATTTCATCAAATAAGGCGCTTTTGAGTAAAAAATAAATAAAGGCATTGCTGAATCCAAAGGATTACTTCGACCGCGTCAAAAGGGATTAACTTCACATTCCACCTCGTTCCATTAATCTGCGGAAGTAGACAAGGTCATATTGTACGTCCAGGCCTTTCATAAATAGAAAGGGAAAGGGCTCAGTGCCATCCAATGTGACATGGAACATGTTTTGGAAATAATCTAAAAAACAACACAAATTATGCAGTACCTTGCACGTGAAAACTCACGCTCATTGAAATCATCGTGAGAACGAAAGACGTGCTTTTAGATATTTATTATGCTCACATTTAAATATAAAATAACATAAAGTTAGAAAGCTTGTTACACTACATAATAAAATAAATTGAGTGCAATAATATCCTGAACAAGATGCAATATTTATTTCTACCTGTGAGGTAAATTCCCTCAGATCTTAAACGAAATGCATTTATCTGAAAAAGATATCTCGTGTTGTGACAACAATGTACTCTTTTGAAGTTGATCAAAGGATTTCCAGGAACCTAAAGTAACGCGAGGTACTCATAAAACTCTTGTTTCACAATAATAATTATAAGTATAATAAATTTTATTATTTCCAGGGCATGTTATTTGTTACATGTATAGAACAAGTCAAAATTAGAGATACGCAAGACAGGTAAAAATGTACCTCTAATCTAACAAATTCAGCATTGTGAAACTGTAGTTTAGCAGATACATAATAAAACAGTTAGCATTAAATGTAATACAATTGCGGGCTAGCTTAAAACATTTAGGACGATTACGGATTAAAAAAGAATGAGAACGATTTTTTGTGACAAAATTAAGGATTATTTTGGTGAAATAAGCGCAATCAAACAAGAAATTGCGCCGTGTTAATGAAGGCGACTGCTGATCATGACATCACCACCCATAACTTCGATGACGTAGCGTTATGACCCCTCAAAGCGCGCGAAATGTTTAAAAAGAAACATCATCATAAAGCAAAGCCGTCTGTCGACCAAAATTTTGCCCTGTATGTGTAAGAAATTTCAGTTCGTATGCAAAAATTTCCGAAAAACTATGAATGCTCCCCATTTATGAATCCAACAATTAGTGCCGGCCCAAGGCGTGGGCAAAATTGAGGTATATGGTGAGGGAATGACGTCGTCCAACCGTATCCTGACAACCGAAATATCCACCATATCGCTTTCCCCCCTGTTCTTCCCTTGCTTGCCTTTGGGTAACACGGAGGAGTGGTCGCATTGCAGTGGGTACTAAGCAGGAACATATAGATTCTGTTAAAAATTCAAGGTAAGTAACTTTGGAAACACATATTAGTGACTTGGCGCTATTAATTATACTTTATTCTATTTTTCTATGATTTTTCGCTGGGAATACTGGTTATTATTAAATTGAATAAATAAAAAAATGTCTCAAAAAAGCATTTTCAAGAAGTAAATGCACGCTGATTACGAGTTATCGATGGTTAACATCGTTAAATTGCAAAATTAGTTCGTCAGCCCATAAGTTCTAAGGTGAATGGGGGGAAAAAAGACGGCGTACAGTCCACGCCCGCGTGTCAGCTTCAAGCATTGGCAACCATAGCAAGTGCCCTCTCCATCTACCACAATGGTGGGCAACGTAGGCAAAACCCACAGGCGGCCGGTCATAGTAGGGGCGGACAGTCTGCAACTCGTTAACGAATGTGAAAAGGTGACAGGAAGTATGAAAGTAAGAAAATTATGCTAATTTCCTGTTTTGTTTTCATCTCAAATGAACTTCTTTAGTTTATATCATTAAATTGATTGACACTCATACCTAACTTGAATAAAAGCACAATAAAACCTACAGAAGAACAATTTTCTTCCTTATCATTATTGTCACTCACCCATCGAAAGGAACTGCGGCTAAAATTGCACAACTATTTACGATTAAAACTACACCCACCCATAAGAAGTGGGTATAGTATAAATAATCTCTATAAACACTTTTCCTCGTGCAACTTAAACCTTGGAGACAACTTATGGATTAAAATTTGAGTTCTTGACGGGGAAGGAAACTACAGTGTTGAGAGGATCGTTCTGATACCCCTGAGTATCTCTCAAATTAACCGTCGGTGTAAGAAATCACGACCAACAAATAAATTCTTTATTAGTAGCGGCCTAGTAAAATTTTTCCCCCACTCGTAAAATAGGTTTGGCCGACGCTGAATACAACACCACATATTTCCGTTGCATCCGATCCTCTTCGTTCTAATGCGTTCATTGTCCATGCTTTGCTGACCTGTAAGAGCAAACACATTAGTGTCGCTCGGTACACGGATGCTCTGTCGAGTGACGGAGCTCACCGCGAGTGAGGCGAGCCAGCTTTGGAGAGTGTCTCACCTCCGGAAATGAGGCTTAAAAATCGCGCGGGTTGGAAAGTGCCTCGGCAGCCGCCAAAGCCAACCAATAATAATGGAGGGGATTGCCATTCTCCTTTCACGTCAATCGCTTGTCACGGAAATTTGTTGACCTTTTTGACACGTTTTTTTCCGGACGCGGAAAATCTGGCTGGGGTTACGCACTCGCTCGTTCCCGCACGCTGAAACTTTGGCAACTCCCCCTGGCCATGGGCGGGAGTACTTTGTCACCGACATACACACCCGCGACAGCCCAGCTCATGAAAGCGTGAAAAACCGAGTGAAATGATGGAAATTTGCGGGTTATCTAACTCGGACTTGAAAAGGGAAAGCCGCGAGTTTTGCTATAAAACTACCACGTGCCAATCGAAGGTGCGACAAAAATAATAGCAGCTCAAGAAGAGAGCAATTGACAAGTAAATTTTAATTAAAGATTTATCCAAAGTCTCAATTAATGCAGGGGAAGTTTGACTCCAACTGTCAAAACTCCTGTGCTTTTATTGACAATTTGGATTGATCTTTAATTTAAACAAATAGTAGGCTGAATCAGTCACTAGATTCTCGAGGTGTTACGCACTAGTACAGGATTACTACACAAAAATTCAGATCTCACTAGTTTCAGATTAACACGGCTTATAAACCAACGAGGATTATGAGGTTTGGCAACTCTTAAATCCAAAATTGTAGTTGTTTTAACTGTTCCTAAAATGTGTTTAAAGTGATGTTGAATAGCCTTATCCCCCAATGAGATATCCTGGCGTGATTCACATTTCCAGTTTGCCAAGTAAATATTAATTGCTAGTTGAAATATTGCAGGAATACAGTTCTACATTATCGTCAAACTTCTGGTTTGTAGAACATCAAAAATGGATAACTGCATTCAGTTGGTACCCTTGTGGCTCTATCAATATTTACTTGGAAAATATTAAAATTTAAGGGTTTCTACTTGCTACATTGTGTAATTCATGGGCCATTTTGTTTCATGCTGATATTTTGTACATTTGTGTAAGATTCTGTGATTATATTTTAAATAGCAAATTTGTAAGCGTATCGTTTATATAATAAGTTTAACGTTATAAAACTGATGCTTTTTAGCCAAATAAATGGTATATTTGTATTCCCAATTTTCTGTTTAATATTCAGCAATTTGGGTACTTGAAAATTTTTCCACATTACAGTATTTTTAAAATTGTTATTCAGTCACAGTCGAGTAGTGAAAATTTTGACGCCTACCTGAATAGGGAATCAGATCTGGCCAACAGGCCACGGGTTACCCTTTGCTTAATCCAAACTGAAGCCTCCGTAAAACTCACTGCAGTGAGAGGACGCCGCATTAGTTTTCAAATGGATTAAGCACGACAACGCGAATTAGAACTGGGTTGTAATTAATTTTCAATGATATTTTTTCATTCTGAATTTCGCGAAAAGTATCAACCTAATCCAATGAAATTCTCGTGTTCTTAATCTCAATAGAAAATTGTACTTATGCAATCGAATTGTTACGATACATGTATATGTCATCTGCCATTAGTATACGTGTTAAAATAGCATTGAATTACCAAAAACAAATCGGTATGATACAATTTTTTTCACTTTCGCCACATATATATCACTAATAAGAACACGTATGCAAAGTTTCACGCAAATCTGTAGACAAAAAGTCGCTCCAACCCCCTTAAGCACTCCAACCAGATCATGCGCAAAGGAGTCACTCTTAACCTCGATTCTATTCAGGTTGTGATGTACACATGGGAGATCCGGCGGCTTGAGCCTTAGGCTTAGAGAATGCTTGTGCAGATGCCAGGATTCTCTCCACCACTTTTTCGTTCGATTAACAACCAACCTGTACTCGAAACCCACCGATCATTACGGCACACATTGCCTAAGCTGTCAAGTTCCTGGGGACCACGTTGGTGTGGTGGTTAGAGTATTGACTTCCCATTCAAAGGATCTGGATTTTAATCCAGTGTCTAGTGATTATTCTGTTATTCCATCTCCTCCAATCACGAGTAAATTGAGGTATTAAGTCATCCTCATGTTTAGTTTGTCGGACCACCAAGCAAATCACTCTCATATTTTTCCACGCACGAATTCAACCGTAAAAAGTATATTTGATACACGTGTGGAAAAAAATACGTAAAAAGTAAAGAGAATGATTACTCAATAAGGTATGTGCTAACTACATAATTTACTATTTTCCATTAATCCATGCTGGATTTATATGCTGAACAAGACTCACTCAAAGCTTTGAAATTGAGCTTCATCTTCTCAGAAATGAAACTAACCATGAGTTCGATATGATGAGCACATCAGGGATAAATTTATTTTAATTATGTGACGTCACGAATTTGGTAATTAGCCAGTATGCTACATCACGCCAAAACTTTAAATTTAATCTTCTTCGTGAGCTTCACTTCCGATTAGGTTTCCCTCCGGAGTTAATCCAATCCACCAGGTAATCAGCGCGGGCTCTAAGGGCATCGGCTTATCTTCTTTTTCCTACTTCGACCCACTTGCTTGTCCGTTGTCTTAAGCAATGCCACCGAGGCCACTCCACGACGCTGAAACTCCGATTAGTTTCCAATAACTTCGCTGACACCGCCGTCATCAATCATGGGCTCACGTAGTGGTTCTAAAAACAGCGGCGACGTTGAATCAACAACCTCTTGCTTCTCAATATGCCGTGACTTAATCGGGCCATCCGTGTTCATCTTATTTACCATCACGTCAATGAATTTGCTGTCATCCTCCTTTTTTAATCCAATTTTCATGCTTTTTTTCTCCATTCTCTTTCTTCCATGTTCACGAACGAACTTAAAAGTTTATTCGATTTAATGAAGCACTTAGAAACTCCACGCACAACTCTACCAGGGTCCTCGCCTGCTAATCAAAAGGTCGCGGGTTTGAATCCCGCCTGGGTGAGTTTTCTTCCACTCCCGGAATCGGTGTTAATATAATGTCTGGGGTTGAATGTAAGGCGTTGCCAACACAAAAAAGGCATTAAATAAATAAATATATGATTTGATCACGAACAGGTTTCTGCAATTAAATCTATTATAAGGATTAAATAATGAATCGCATACACCAAGTTACGCTGTGAACTACCTTTTATATTCAAGTTTATTTAAATCTTACTTATTATTTATAAATAACAAATCTTAGATTATTCTCTTCCAAAACGATTTTTGCTTTTTTATTATTCTGTAGGTATGCTATGCACATTTTTATTTAATTTCAATTTTTTTACTTCATCACCTTGTTCATGTAATAAAGTTAATGGTTTCATGAGTCCATTGATCGATATTAGCTGTAAGTAAATATCATCAACTCAAATATGATTATTGTGCCTTTTATCATTCTTCATATTCGCGTGTTCCGCTCGTAACTGCTTATTATTTTATATTCGTTTATTATTTAATCGTGTTTTTCCCCGACCATTGTTATCCGTTAGATGTATCAACTTAAATACTCCTAGGTACTACTAAATAGTTAAAAAATTTATATGCATAAGTGATTATTTTACGACAGCAGTATTCTTCTACGCGTCAAAAATTAAATCGCGATCATCAGGTAGGATGACGGTTGGTTTGATGGGTGAGGGTGAAGCTCATGTGGCACTAAGGTCCACGAAATGTGAAAATTTCTCCGGAAGTTCCAAGGAAAATTACAAAGCCTGTGGGTGTCCCGTAGGCTACATTCGGATATGATCCGGGTGCGTAACGGTAACAGAAAACTGTACACGCACTCGCTCATCACGTCAACGTCTAATGTCACATTTTCATTGCTAAACGAATTATTATATTACTAGTTGTGTCCAGCATTATTGTTCTTTGAAGTATGGGCAACGAGTGGGCCAAAGGAACACGTTACTTAACACAAGTAATATCAAAGCACACGCCACTGAATCGGCAGCAAAATACATTCCACCACATATAATGACGGAATTTTTCCATTCATGAAAAAATACGCATTCTGATTTCAGAGTACGATTATTAAAAAATTAGCAACCATCCAGGAGGGCGTCATCGCAGTTTACTAAAACGATGGCTTCTATGATAGCCGTAGTTATGTGTTTACTTTGGCAACCACGAAATTCAATCCTTCCTCACATCCTGCTCCCTCCATCGCATACTTCTCGACGATTTTAGTTTATAATTGTGGTCTCAAAGACACCATCACTAAAAGGATGAAAAGGGCAGAACGAGATGATGATCTTTTGGCCCGTGAAACAACGAAAAAGATTTCTTCGAAGTTCCTTTTTTTCACTTGAAAGCACTTTGACACGAGTGGAAGTTACTCGGAAAGAGAGCACGGAATGGAAATTGTTCGCACATCATCGGATCATTTTTTTTAAAAGAAAGAAGCAGCATGGACAAAAATAAACCTCCAGCCATCTTTATCACTTTGCTCAAACTAAAACCGACAACTTTCCCCAACACCTGGAAAAATAAAAATCTTATCTCGGTGGCTACAACTCTCTGACTCTCTCTTTTTCTTTTACTTCTTAACTCAGCTCTCGAGGAGGAGGAAGAAACTTATTTTCTCTGAGGAAAGATAGAGGGGGCAATCCCCTTTCGGGAAGACCCCTTGCAAATTTGTCGAGTTGATGATGGGAGGAGAGGAGGGAGATATATAGGAAGACACGGGGAGAAGAGAGAGGTTTGAAGACGGCAAAGGACGGGCAGGGAATGGAAGGAGCAGAGACGGTTGGCTGACGAATGAGGAAAAAAAAAAGAAGAGTTAATTCCCACCAGGAAGGCCTCCTTCTCTACAAAGATGCAAGGAGAGAGATTTATTTCCAAGTCATCGCCCGGGGAGAGCGATGAGAGGGAAAGAGAGCGATGCCCGCTTTAGTGAGAGTGGGAAACAAAAGGAGGAGCTGATGCGCTGTGCGCGCACCCTCCGAAAGAAGCAGCATCGACTTTAGTTACTCCTTTGTTTCACTCTGCCCTTCCCCCACCCAACCCCCTTCCTCTCGAGGACGAACACTGACAGACAAATGCTAATATCGTTTTCGCCTTTCGAAATGAACGCTCAAAGGGGAGGGAGGGAGGAGAGACGAAGGGGTGGATGGGATAGAAAAAAAGTCTCCGTTGTTAATTTTCGGAATTTCTGGGGTGTAAAGGGGGGGGGGACCATTACGTGAGTTGAGAGCTAATATTTTCGTTTCTTTCCGGATCCAAGGGAAAGAGGATAACTAGATGGCTCATTAAAAAAATGTTTAAATATTTTTTGGGGGCGCCACAAGAGGATGTCGAAGACGTTACGGAACCCTTTACGCAGGTTGGAAATTTTAGTGACATTTGCACAGGGCCAACAAATTTATAAAAAAACTGGGTTGAAACAGTTTTTCGCTAATCTGATTAACTACGTAATTTTAACCTCCAAGACTAATTCAAGCGCCACGAAATTGCCGTTTCATGACAAAATTGCGGCACCGGGGGTAGTAGGATATGATTACATAATGCTATTTTTAAAAGCTATCAACTCAATCGATGGAAGTTGTTGATTCTTTGCAAGTTTTTCTCTAATCCAACGTATTTTTAGCAGCGAGTTACAAAGTTTTATTTTGCAACGTGTTTTACTGCTAGCCTTCTACCGCGCAACACTCATTCAAGTACCGTAAAAGAACTGTTTCATTTTGCGACATCGGGGGCTGTGAAATCCAAAGAATGATCACATATTGCTATTTTTAAAATATATCGCTCCTTCAAAGGAGGTATTTGAAGTTGATTTGAGCAATAATAACTGAACCATTTTCGATTTGTTTCGCTGCGATCTGCGGCGAAGAGTCTAAGAAGAAACAAAAATAGTAAAAATGAAAAATGAGTGAGGGAACTCCACGGGGAATGAGTATCATGAATTACCGATACCGACGGAAAAGTTTTCCTTCTCTTCGTGCAGTTCGATGGAGGAAAAAAAGAAAAGTATCTTCTCGAAAAAGGCTATTCATTACACCCATTTTCTTAAAAAAAACGTCTGGGCCTACTTAAAGAAAGTTCTGACTCCTCTTGTGACTATCACCCACTCCCAAAACTCCGCATAGGAGCGCTCTGGTGAAAAAGAGTAACTCAATTATTCATGGTTTCCAAACTATGGTGGATAGCATTTTTAATTAGTTTTTCATCACGTAAAAAATCAAGTAATCACTTATCTCACGAAAGGCACACAACCTACTTCGATCATTATCAAAAACTATTAAATAAAATGTAAAGATATGGTTTCATTATAATTTAAATAAGATGGAAACACACATTACGATAGCACAGAGGAATACTGCAAAATGCGCGATAGGCCATACTGAATGGGTCAATTGGTCAGTTAATACTTCGTAAACATAAGCATTGTTAGCAGTATTGTAACGGAATAAGTAATGATTTATCTAAAAAATGCAAAAGTGAAATTATTTCCAAAAAAGCGCTTCATATTTCATACTTGAGGAAAAATTGGGGAAAACAGTAGTTTGTAGGAACAACTAGCTAACATAACTAAGCGGCATTTGGGAGATCCGGTTTCAAATTCCGATAAAGTCAGACAATTTATTTTCACACCGACGATACACCTTTTACTCTTGCAAGCGCCTATATACCTTGTCATTCGTGCAATTTTCCACAATACATATAGTCTAGTGGCACAAATACGCGTTCACTTGTTTATTTTTATTTTTTAGACGCAATACAAATCCTTTGAACTCATCCCAACGCAGAGCTCTAGTTGCCACCAGTTTTACCCTGGGTGGAAACCTCAACCCTCCTTTCTGTTTCACTCGCCACCGCCAAATGTACGAAGGACGGCTTCAGTTTACCATTCTAGTGTGAAATACATTAGTATGTATATTTATTCTTTCATGACACATTAATGAGAGTTGCGCAGTAGAAGGCTATTAATAAATCACATCTCAAACAAACTTTGTAACTCGCTGCTATTAATACTTTGGATAAGAGAAAAACTTGCAAATAATCAACAACTTCCATCGATAGAGATGATAGATTTTTAAATAGCATTATGTAATCAAATTCTACTGCCCTGGGTGCCACAATTTTGTCATGAAACGCCTATTCCACGCCACGCTTGAATTATTTTTTGAGGTTGAAGTTGCGTAATTAATCAGATTTGGGAAAACATTTTCCAACCCATTTTTTAAATTAATTTTCTGGTCCTGAGAAAAAGCCACTAAAATTTCCGTCCTGCCTAAGGGTTTTGCAACGTCTTCGACATCCCCTTGTGACACCCCCAAAAATATTGGCATTAAAGTGAGGTAACAATGGAAACAATTCAGCGATCGCCGACTGATTTCAGTATTATCACGCAGCGAGGAACGAAAAACTGACTCACATCACTCAAAAATGATTTAGTAATCGAGGCATTTCGGGCTGTCATCGTTGCCCTCTTCCGCTGCTGTTTGTTAGATTCATTACTCACCAGCGTCACTACCACATACCTCTTTATTCCTTGTTTATTAAATATTCTAAACCGGGTTATTATTTTTCGGGATGTATATTATGCAACGGCTTTTAATTTTGGCCGTTGAGTTATATTCCATTCACTCGGTGCTTTTCTTTGTCTTCATGTTTTTGCTTGGAACATTTTTTGTGCAATGAAAATCTAAGTTATATCTAAAACTGATCCCTTCAATCAGTCATGCAAAAACGTCTGGAGACAGAAAGCGGTAGGTATGAAGAGGCTTAAGAAGAAGTTAGATGGTGTCTTGACGTACGAAAGGGAAGTTTGTTTTTTTAATGATCCATCTTAAATGGCAATTGCGCGCAAATTTTCCATAAATACAATGAATTATGACTACAGAAGAGCTTTTTGCAGTTTTTAACCGACAAATCCAATCTTAGGACTGAATGACTTACCTTAGTCGTCTAGCACTGAATTCTAGCTCTGGCAACAAAGAATTAATGATCTGGTATTTACCTGGCGTATAATGGAGGAAATCCCGAGAAGAATAAAAAATAACAAATATTTATATTGCGATAATTAGTTTCTTTATTCTTCTCTACAACCTAGGACTCTTAGCTCAAAACTACCCTAATCCAATGTCTCCTCCAGTAAAAATGTTCTTTTTCCTTATAAAACATATGTCCATTTCATGTTTTAAACATCGCGAAGAACAAGGACGCTAGATTAGGCACCTACCTAGGTTAATTAAAAGAACGAACAACTCTGATTAGGCACCTACCTAGGTTAATTAAAAGAACGAACAACTCTGATTTTCGAGTTCCAATCCCCGATGGGTTATAATGCCAAACGACAGCTGAATCCTATGGATCCTCAAAATTGCCTTAGAAATTTAATTATCTCGGGCGTCGTATTGGTTGGAGCTTTTGCCTGGAAATTATGAAATTCTTCAATTAGTCTGAAGATATTTGAAAGGCCGATATAACATAAAATAAAGGCCGCTAGAGACTCGGAGGCTGCGCGCTAGGCTTTGATTACTTGAACAATTGAGAATAGATATCTTTCAGAGCGACACGGAGAACATCCTATTAGAACCCCACTATATTTCCAGATCCGACAGAAACGATAAATTAAGAGAGATATTTTGCTGAACGGATAGGTATGGGAATTCGTTTTTCCCCCAACAATAAGGGACTATAATAAATGCTAGGCGTAATTTCATTAGAGCGTGTCCATTTTATATGTAAACGGCTGGTGTCCTAACACCCCCCGCCACACGCCTATTGAGGCGGCTTGCGGGGTAATATGTAGATGTAGATGAAAATATCGTACCGGTGATGATATCGGCCTATATTAACATAGCCTCTGTATACAATCATCTTTCACGTATTACGGCCGATTTAATGTATTTAGACGAACACTTACAACCATGCCCAGGATGATGAAAAACCACCTACACGGGAATTGAACCGGTGACCTCAGGTTGGCTGGCGAAGAACTTTACCTTATCGCCATTGGCTATCGTGCAAGCTCTAGCGAAAAATGTTCCCTTTGATGAAATTCAACCAGCACTAGCTCCTCTCAAACTATCTTATCAGGAAGAATCGAATTGAGGAAAACTTGGGTCAATGGAATTCCTAAACTTGAAAACCTTCCTTGTCAAACCTTCTAAGACTTTCCTAAATTTGTAATCGCAAATATTCAATGCTTGTACACATATAACCATGGATTAAACGGAATTTATGTACTTAAAAACTAATGTGTGCTTAAAAACAAATTTTAGCGCATTTTCCCGAGTACCGGACGGATGCATCGCATTTACGGCTTCGTAATAACAACACGGATCAAAATATCGAAATTTTCTTTACAAATATTGTAGCAAAGATCTTTCCTAACAGCTATACGAAGTTTCATATTATTTAATGCATTAGTATTTTAGTTATAGATGCAAATGCACGGATCCGTTATTTTCCGTTCCGCGCATCCCTGAAAACCGCCGTTTAGACCTTCTTCAAGCTATCGAGTTCATCATCATGACTCCACTTATAAAATTTTAAAGGAATTTGTTGGTTAATCAATATCGATTAACATTTATTTTTGGAAAAAGAGCGCGTTCAACTGCCAGGAGCATGCACGGAAGAGAAAGGGAGAGGCGCGCGCTGTTGCCCAGTCAGAGGGCTATCCGTAAGGCGCGCGAGGGAGTCTACTACAAGCATTACCTGCGGGGGAAAACCAGTTGTCTTTTCTCTGTGCATGAGTCATTTGCACTCGGTAAATAGTGGCATAATGGGTGACGCGGCGTTCGGGCACGCGGGCGTTCCTCCGCGTTGTCTTGTAGAGGAACGCCCGAAAGTCGTTACCAATATGGAGAAACGCCGCGGAAACCTCAGATCCAAGTAAATACTTACCTCCGGGGTCTATATATGCCTATGAAAAAAGCCGCGTAAATAATAAGAGAATATCGCAAGCGGAAGTATTTGAAAATGGCCGAAAGTTAGCAGTTAGGCCCGCAAAACCTCGCAATAGAAGAAAAAAAAATCAAAATTTTTTCTTCAACTTCGACGCATAAAAAGAGGGGTGCGCCTCTTACACGGGTGCGCCTCTTACACGCGTTTATACGGTATTTAATTATTAATTTATATAATTTAACGGAAAATTGTATTTATGCATATCCGCAAAATAATATGTGCGCAGCATTAGGTTTTCTCTCGCCTTTTAAAAAAAGCTTTTTTAAAACACCCTTCGGCCTTAAAAAAAGACTAATCGGCCTTAGCAATGCCCAGAGAAGAGATATTCACAGACAACACTTGGAAGGGAACAATCTCAACTATCTCAGTTATCCCGATTAACTCCGCCATATTGGAACGATCGCGCGGAAATTTACGTATCGCCGAGATCGCGAATGGCATTCAGGCAGACCAATGTCTCCCAAAAATATTTGGAAGCGAGGCACGCCACCCTCCCTGGCGCGACTACTGCTAAATGAAAATTCCATTCGGAAACACATTTTTCTCTCCTCCTGGGGAGATTATTCAGGGTCCTATGAGTGATTTTCCCTTTAGGGAGAGGACGGTAAAAAGGGGTAAGGTGATGACAAGACGTCCCCATACTCGAACCTTCCATCTCCTCTCTCGCGAACAAACGGTGACAACTTCTTCCGCGAGATGGGGTTGCGGACCGCTGCGCACAATTTTTCTTCTCTGGAGCAGCGGTGTGGCGTAGGGGGTTGGGGGAAAAGTGGGGGGGGGGGTGTTCACCCCTTCGATTCAATTAACACAATGGGAGGGTAAGGGAGGGCGGACTTTCTCCACTAGGGGAAGGCTGGGGGGGGGGGAGTGGAAGGCGAAAGGGTCTGCCTGATGGATACGTCGACAGAAAGGAAGAGGAAGAGAGGCAGACAGGAGAGTAGGGAGACTCGAAAGGTCGCGAGACGTGAGAATGGAAGATCGAAGGGAGGGTTTGAAGAGGTCCCGGGAGCAGGAGGGAATGGGAAAAAAAGAAGAGTGGAGTTTAAGTTATTTTTATGACGGCTCTCGCAAAAGATGGCGGCAGACGGATGCGCTTGACGCTGCGGAAAAGAGAGAGTAAGTCTTTCTCGTGAATGTTATTTTCCAGAGGTCCCGGGAGCAGGAGGGAATGGGCAAAAAAGAAGAAGAATATTATTTTTATAACAGCTATCGCAAAAGATGGTGGCAGACGGCTGCGCAGAGCACTGCATAACGGAGGGAGTTATTCTTTCTCGTGAACTCATTCTTCCCTTCACACTGGTCGCAGTGGGTTCTTACTAGTATCAGAAATGGCGCTGAAGTCGGCTTCCATGGCTGGAAAAAACTGAAGTCGGCTTCCATGGCTGGAAAAAACTGCTCATTAAAAAATATTCGTGGAATAATGTGAATATTTTGTACTCTCAATTTTTGTGTTCAATAGCTGAGACATGCTCTCATTGAAAACGGAATTTTTCAAACCAAACAAACAAAAAAGTACTGTTAAATGTTTATTCTGACTGTGGGCTGCAAACAATATCAGCCTACTTTGATGCAGCTCATTGCATCGTAAACATGATACTACTGACTCTTCTCCACCCTCTCTAGTTAAATGCAGTTATGTTGGCAGCGTTACCTACCATTTTGTCTTCTACTCTCCGGTTTGTAGCTGATCCCTTCCACAAGAGCCTTTTACTCTGTGACAACATGCTTTGCGCAGGCGACTGCCACCAAGTTTCGCCACCTCTATAACTGCCACCGCGAAAATAAATACATGTTTTGGCGGCATGTAGTTGACTCTGGTGAGCACAGTTTTCCTCAATAAATGGCGAGCGCATTTTAGGAGTATGACACAAGTCTTCTTCTTCATTTCATGAGTTAGGCTCCAAAACCTGTCCTGAATCCACCTTAGCTTTGGTTAACCAATATTGCAAAAGCAGTGTGCTTATGTTCCAAGGTAATTATGGGGAGACTGTTCTAAGGCATTTTTTTCAAAATGTTTGCACTATATGGCTATTTATTCTGTATTGCTATTAATCTAAAGTTAAAATGCTCACATTTTCTCCTAGGATATCGTTTCTTATCGTATCTTGTTATATCCAACTGGTCTTAGGAATTTAATTTCAGCTGCTGTGATTTTCGTTCTCTCTCTCTTTCCGCGTCTCTCTATCTTAGAGTACTAACGGAACCGAGATGTTTTACGATACAAGTATGGTAGCATTTCGAGGCGTTTAAATTCCGGCAAAGTTTTGGGGGTAATTAAAATGTTTCCGGGAAAATCATTTCACGCTCTCGTCGCCGAAAAAGGGGAAAGAAGAGAGGAGAAGAGAGTCAGGAGAAGGGAAAGAGAAATAATAATAAAACAGAAAAATGGAGATCGTGAGAGAAAAGAGGAAAGATCACGTTGTCCTCCGAGTGACGCGGCACGTGTGGGCGACGCTTTTTTGTTTTGTTTCGTCACACACACACACATTCACACCTACACACACATTCTTTTTTTATTCGCACGACTGACTTCCCCTCTGACCTCGAGAGGGGGCGAGGCGGGAGAGAGAAGGCTACCCACGTCGCATGATGCGATCTCGCAGAGAAGAGGTGGAGCGGGTATTTTTTAGGATTCGCGAATCCAGTTATAATGATACGAAGGGATTCGCCTTCACTCTCTTACTCGTTTTTTTCGCTCACCATTTCAACTGCGAGTCTTCGGCTTCGAGACTAAAATGATCCGTATCACCAATCAACGCCCAAGGATGTGACAGGCTCGAATAAAAGGGGAGGAGAGAGAGAAGAGTGCCTTGCGGTACTACTATTACTGCTGCGGAAAGAAGGACTCTTTTGATAAAACCCGTCGATTCTACCAAGCGAATCGAGGTGGAGGAGGCATCTACATGAAGTTATGAGTGACTGACGCGTGGACACTTCAATTAATCCCGTCAACTAACCTAAATGAAATAAAAATAATAAAAGTCTCAAATGATCAATAAGCCACTATGAAAAAATAAATTTTACACTGATGATTACGTGACAATTTACATGTTTTCCCGATAGCCTTCTCGCGGGAAATTTCGGCAAATAAAATATTTAAAGGAAGGGTATCACCATTTCATCATAATGACCATTAAATTTGAGGCTGAATAAATCGATTTTCAAGTCAATGCTACCAGTGCTTAAGTCGATTACCCGCTATTACTTTTTCACGAATTGCCGATGGAATCTGTTGTACAGCGAATGTTAAAATTAGTTTTTGCTATCAAAGGTGATTGTATTAGAGGTTCTACCTTAGCCTGAATAAAACTCAGTGATGATTTGCCGCAGTGATAAAGATGTTTGAAACAATTGTTGTGGTTGCAGGGACTAGCCAAAATGTTATCTACGCGAACTCACCCGCAAGTGCACATGAGTACAAAAACTCCGCGAAGAAAACATTATCGTCTTCACCGGGAATCGATCCCGGATACATCGATGTCTTATACCTTGCGGGTGACTCCGTAAAGGTAATTTCGTGGCTAATCCCAGAACCTTAAAATTTGTCAAATGGAGCGAATTTGTGGCTTCAATTTTGGCTTCAACCTCGCTGTTGACTGCCAAGTTTGACTGATTCTGTTACATTACATTTTAGACAGTGCTGAATATCTAGTTCCAATAAAAGTCCACAAAAATTCAAATAGGAGAACGATGTCACAGTAGCGGTAGTTTGAGCGAGGTGTTCCTCTGGTGATAATGGCGAGTCATATGAAAGACTAATAGGCTTTATTATTTAAACATAACATGGTGGCAGCGGTAAGGCAGTGATATACCAACGACAAAGAAGAATTGAATGACAATGTCTAACGTTAACCCCAATGGCACATTCAGGGGATTTTGCCTACAGCTGGATGAAATTCATCAGTGAAAATTATGATGACAATTAGAAATTTTCAAACAAGTCCTAAAGCCTTTTTTTGACCGAAGAAATGTGGTAGTACTTCTACATTACACGGGAGAAGAAGGCCAACTGATTTTTAATTATTTACATATATCAAAATAGGAAATATATATGCTTCTACAGTACTTGACCCCTTTTATAAATTCCAATACCATGACAGTTATTACTCAGAAGTAAAATGTTGGTAAGTTGGCAAGGTTTCAAGGCAAGTATTCCTTCTGGGTTCGAGTCCCAGTCAAGGGAAATGGTGTTTCTAACCGTTGAATACAAGCATTAAAATTCTAGGTATATAGAAGGAAACAAGTTCGGGGAAGCATGAATTCTCCATTGTGGACGGTGACTGGTAGAGAGTGTGAAGGGAAACAGCAGGGTTAGAGCATGAGCCAGGGTTCGCTGGAATGCGGGATACTGGTTGGGCTACTGAAATCCAATGAGAAAGTCCGGGTTGTATGGCGAGGAAGGGCACTAGAATGCAATGCAAGGGGATGGGAGGAAGACAAACGTTCTTTAAATTATGACCGGGTATAGTGAAGTAGTTAATAAGGTTCTAAACATCAAGACTTGTCTTTGCACCGAGGGTTTTTGGACCGAATAGCCGAATGAGAAATTGAATTTGAGAATTAGGTACAACCTACACCTATTCTGGTGCGAAGATTCAAGTGAAATAAAACAAACATATCTCAAGGAATTCGATAAGTTGATCACGAAGCTGGGGTGTGATGCCGGTTCTCCATTACGTACACGCTTGCGATATCGTTATTTATTCAATAGCGCTCATGAGAGCGAAAACGTGATTGTCATTCAAAACTTTTTCAGGTGCTTTAAAGCATTAGTTTCAATTGGTGGAGTGCGTTCTAAGGGATGATAATTGTGATCATTGGTCTTCTAGAGCGATTTATGCTTTGGATAACGATAGCGAAAGCGCGGTAGAAGGAACAATGATCCCAGCCCAGACAAAACACCTGACTTGTTACCCCACAGAGGTGGGATCATTGTTCAATCTTTCCTCAGCGTCGTCGCTACTGATATCCAAAACTCAACCGTCCATTTTTTACAAACTGTTCTTAGTCGCAGTTCGAGCTACTTGCTCTACAAGTAGAGAAAAGTGATTTTTAAGAACAAGTAGTCTGAAAAACGGTCATCTCAATTTTCTTATTCATTAAAGCGACAATGTACGAGGGGGGACCCAAAAGTAACGGGAATAGCGCGCCCGGAAGGGGGGGCGGCGGAGTAAGGGATCGGGTTCTCCAGTAGAGGGTTCTAAGAAATGACTTTTCCTGAGTCAGGGTGCGAAGCCTGGTTGCTCTGAGTGCATCCGTTCGTCTGTGGGATTTTTTTCAGCAAACCAACTCTTTCTGTTGTAGCGAAAACGTGTAATTGCTGACTGACGGGAGCAACGCGCGGCTGTGAAATTTTGTTTTCTGTTGGCGAAAACTCCCGCAGAAACTCTTGTGATGCTTAAAACAGCTTATGAGGATAGTGCCCTAAGTAAAACACGTGTCTACGACTGGTTTTCGCGTTTCAAGAACGTAGAGATCTCGATTGAAGACCAACCTCATTCTGGGCGCCCGTCAACTTCAAGAACGGACGACAATGTTGCGACATCAAGACAATGCTCATTTGTTTCTTCGATTGCAGAGGTGTTGTGCACGCGGAATTTGTTCCTCCGGGCCAAACGGCCAACCAGCAATTCTAACTAGAGGTTTTGAGGAGGTTAAGGGAGAACATCCGGAAGAAAAGGGCGGATCTTTGGCGCACAGGTGATTGGTTCTTCCACCACGACAACGCACATGCCCACACCACGCTGTCTGTGAAGCAGTTTTTAACCAAAAACGGCATGACGCCAATGGTTCACCCCTCTATTCACCGGACCTTGCCCCTTGTGACTTCTTTTTATTTCCTAGACTCAAAAGGGACATGATAGGAAAACGTTTTGGGACTGTAGAAGAGGTGAAACAAGAATCGCTGGAAGGCCTACAGAACATTAAAATAAGCGAATTTAAAAACAGTTTTAAACAATGGAAGAAACGATTAGATAAATGTGTTACAGTCAATGGGGATTACTTTGAAGGTGATCAAAATTTGGTGTGAAAATATTGATTAATAAAAAAAGTTATTGCGAAATTCCCGTTATTTTTGGGTCCCCCCTCGTTTTATGACAACACGAAAACAAACGCCATAAAGATCCATAATCATGCTCGTCGTAATCACAACCGTCGTTCATCAGCAGATCGCGTTATTTTCGAGATTTTGGCAGTTGAGAATATCAATGTTTACAATATTTCGTCGCGTTATGATTTTACTCGCCGATAACAGAAAAAGCTTTTAAAGTTAATTTTCGGTATTGTATATGTCAGTATTTTCTCAGTGCTTAATGGTTTATGTTTTATTATTTTAATTCGAGATGTGTCTATTCTCACTTGCACCATCTAGCAGGGAGTAGGTACCTACTTCAAGCATTATATACGTATCGCAGTAGTCATCGATAACAATAAAGAATAACAAGACTACGAAATTTATCAAAGGAATGCCAGAAATTAATATTCTCAATTTTAACTACGTTGATCTCAGAAATGACGGCATTTAAAGATGAACGATGATCAGATTCTTGATTAGCACACCGAGGCAAGGGTGTATTTTGTTTGCATTTGGTCCTTTGCTCAAAAAAGGTGTCCGTTGTTTAGAAAAAAAGCATAGCGAAGTGTTTGGTCTTTCAAGATCAGTAAGTATAGGATCTTTTAATCGGGTAGCGAAGTACCTACTCGCCAGTTGAACTGCGATATGTTTCGCCGCAGTGCGAACATGATATTTTTTTCAGCGTCTTTTCTGGCTTTGGTGATCTTGCACATAATTTGGATCTTTTCATAATGTATGGGGAACTAGCATGCACTAAAGTAAGATAAGGCAATGTCACTAGAAATTTAATTAGCGGGAAGAATGGTAATTCACAAATAGGCGAAAAGAGATAGCAGACTTTTCATGGTCGACTTTACTAATGCCTTGAAAATGACGTTTTGGCTTTGAAAATGTCGAATGAACATAACACATATTGGAAAATAACGATGCTTAACATTTTACAAAGTAGTACAATCATTAGATTATGTTTTACCTTAATGTTTGTGAAACATGTATATAAATTTATAATAAAAGTGTGGAATTATTAATGTAAGTGGTTTTATTCCTAAATGTCTTACTGCAAAATATGATCCTGCCATATCAACATTAAACGCTTATAGTTCTTGATAAGAAAGAAATATTTAGTCGATTGATATAACATAAATCCGATAATATACGTGACGAAATAAATATGGATACATTTTACGACATATTTATTTCAATGAAATGAAAATTTAATGAAATAATTTTCGTATTAATGATTTTGTCAGAGAGATATTTCAACTCCCAATAACTCCGTATTTGTTCAATATCCGACTTGTAAGGCGCTTACCGTTCATTAATTGTAAATTGTGGTTTTACAATGTTTATAATGATTACTAAACGATGATAAGATACTTCAATCAAGCAAAAGACTTGAAAAGGCGTAAGAATTTAACTAGGGCTGACGTATTTAGATTCAGTTGAGTTAATACCAACCGATATTGATGAAAAACCAGTTACAACTTTAATTGTGACAATCTTAAACCACAAGGCACAATAAATAAGTAAAGTTTGGTATAAGGTACTTCTATGAAACTCTCTTAGATTATTAATCTATTTTTGTCTATTTACATTTTGTATTAGTGCGGAAATCCTCCGATCGTATAAAAATATTTAATAGGTTTTATTATACTACATTTAATACCACGCCCATTTTGACTAAACTCTTAATTGCTTTCTCGATTTCCATAATTTTAATTCAAATTCTATGTACTAATCAAAAAGACTGCATATTAAATAGCAACAATGTTATGTAGTTTGACGCAAAAAAATCATCCGTACCGGTATCATTAATGAAAATGCTCATGACTTAGGCTTCACGCTTCACTAAAAAAAATTCTGGTTACCTACATCAAATACAATAAAATTGATAACATTTTCATGACTCCTACGTACAAATATGGTCTCAATAACATAGCTCCAGCTTCTTCCATACTTGAAATATTCTTAGTATTGAAAGCCAGTAGAAGAGGACCTCGGGGAGTTCTAACACACTGAGCAAGAGGTTCGTTAATTTTTAACGGCTACTTCGAAGAAGAAAACGTTTTTTTACCAGATAATAATTCCATTAAAATTTAAAAGGAATTATCAATGGAATTGAAAAATTATGAAAATAATATGATATAATAACTAAATTACCTATGCTGTATCAATAACACAAGCACTTTCTAAAATGTAATTACGAAAATATGAACACTTCCTATAATTTGATAATAATAAAATGAACATTTCCAAATTAAGATTAGATAAAGCATTAGACATTTATAAGCATAAATTGCTCGTATATATTTTATAAGTAGAATTTGTTCGCAAGTATAAGTAGTATTTAATTGAGAGGATCACTAAGTAATGATAATCCTACCACACCTGTTCATATAAAAGCTTTTGTACATATTTTAATATTGCATATTATATATTGTACATATCTTATCGCATTATAAACGATTTAATTCAAACATTGATATAATGGGTGATAATTGAACAAACGGGTGATAATTAAATGGTCCCAGAAAATGATGTTACTCAAACTATGTTACTGCTTTGTTTCTGGAAAACAGTAAAGATTTTGACTAGATATATTAAAACTACAATGAAAAAATGATCCAGAAAAGAAATTTTCAAGACATCATGCTCCAGGGAAAGTAACAAGTGATGTAGGTACTGGAGAATCTACTAGAATCCTTTGTATTATATTTTCACAGATGAATTCAGAAGCAGCAGTTACTGAGCGAAAATTACTCTGGTTTAAAAAATGAACCTTTTTTTCTGTCCCACGAAGGGAAATACCTGATCCTAATGGGACTTTTTACGCTGAATTCAAATATTTAAGCAGTTTTCAAGCCTTAGTTTTCGCGAGACACCCAGAAAACCCCAAAAATCCCGGATTATCCAATTTATATCAATTAAAAAAAACATGCACTGCTCCCATCCTAATTATCGTAGAACAACGGATCAAAAATTAATATACTGGCCATGATTTAAGCTTTGAAAGTCTATGCAATTTTCCTCCATGCAGGTTCAGGGCCGGTGACCCGGGGCACACCAATTTAAAAAACTAATTTTTTCATCAAATTCGAGTTAGTTTCTGGGTCACCGCCCCAGACTACGCACTCGCTGGTCTTAAAATACTATTTACAGGAAACACAACACATTTATAAAAAAAACGTGCAGAGGAACGTTTCACCACAAAGTCCTCTGAGTAATAAGACTGTGAACTCCCTAATTTTATATTAATTTCTTTCTAGATTTATCTGCGAGGGAAGGCGTAAATTCCAAACATTAAAGGTCAAAAAATATAATTAATTGATAGAATAAAAGAAGTAAATAACACAAAAGTAAATTCAAGTTAGAAAAAATACCTAAAAATATTTCTTTCCCCATTTCCTACAAAACTTTGACTCCGGAACGCCTCTTCGTAAGGTCCATCAGTAGTCGGACAGCACTGTAGCACTCAATTTGCCTTGATGCCGCTTTTCCATTTGTGAAATATACTGATGAAAACTTTAACCATGCTCACTGCTAACGGCGGCGCCACGGTTATCCGGGAAGAAGTCCAAATAATCGTTCAATACATGCAATGTTTTAGTGACATTTTACATCCCATACGGTGATATGATCTCAGTAATTCTTGTTCAATATCACAATAGTTTTCGGCCGTATGCCTGAAAAGTTCTTGCAGATACTAGTAAAAGACAGCCATGCTATTTTTTTCAAAATTACTTAATAGTTCAACGAAATTGTCATCATTCATTAATTCTCTAATTTGGGGTCCTACGAATATTTCTTCCTTAATTCTGGCATCGCTGATCTTGAGGAATTTCTGTTGTAAGTATATGAATCTACGAGATGTTTTGTACATGACACGAGTCCCAATTTTATGTGCTGTGAATGGGGATGCACAACTCTTTGGGTTAATAAGTGTTCGCCATATTCTTCTGTCCATGCAGTAGTGCATTGCGAGTAGGCCAATTTTTTCCAGAACAGTAGTTTTTCCTGTCTCTGCTGTCCCACTTGCACAGAAAGCAGTAGTACGTTGTGTACCCAAGTTGTAGGCCAAGCAGGATTGCAAGTACTTCTAGGTCTCCACATATTTTCCACTAATATTTCTCATTTTCGATAAGTGTCAAAAGTAGTTATTCCTCATATATTTTCTTCAGGTTAACTGAATGAGCAATCGCTATGGATGGAAATTTGTTTCCATTGTGCAGAAGTACTGATTTTAGACTAACTTGACTTGAATCAATGAACAGACGCCACTCATGAACACTATATTCTTGGCCAAGAGTATCCATAACGGATATAATATAATTATAAAAAAACCATGTCACCTACGTGGGAGAAGTAATCTGAAAGTTGTATGGCGGTTTCGAAAAACACTCACTTTCGTATCACGATATAGAAGATTCCATCTTTTGAATGGAAAAGCTAATAGCTCAGACTGTTGTTTAGATAACTTCAAATCACGCATGAGATCATTGAGATACCCTTGTGTCAAAAGGTGTGGCTGAGCCCGATAGGAAAAAACTGATTTAATTTTCGAATTCAAGCTTAGAACGTCTATCACATTCTTTGTAACAAAAACATGTTAACCAGTGCTATCCTCTAAGCATAAAAAACGTATTCCGGAAAAGATTAATGGATTTTAAAGGACATTAAAATATTGACGAATCTTAGATAGTAGAATCCATTCATTAAGATATTGAGGAAAATACTATTATTGCAAAAATATTTTATGAAGACTTTCATAATGACATAACACACTTTCTCATTAAATTTGCTCCAAATAACTTTTATCAACGCTAAAGGAAATGTTAAAGACGGCACATGCTTCAACTTATGGGAATCTTCAAAACAACCGCTGGTTGTCACTGCATTCATTTAAGAGGACTATCAGCTGCGTTTTTAAAAGAAATAATAATTTTTACACAAATCGCAAGAAGGAAAGAAAAGAAACATCTGGAGAGTACACACCTGGTCAATGCGCTAATAAGGCATTATGTTGGGAGTATCTATCGTTTACCGCTTTATGATGAAGTAATTTAGTGTCTATTATCTGACTTAAGTCAGTCGTTCCGATTTCAAATTTCAGGTAAAAATAAAAAAACCAGGATTATGCAATAATGGAAAAAGTGACATTTTTAACCAAAATAATAAGTAAAGTACGTTGGCAAGAGATATATAGATACTATGTAGGATTTCAGGGTTGTACTAAGCATCTAGATACTAATTGGGGTAGCACCTAGTCCGCAGCAATGGATGAGAATAAGGCCTGAAATAGCACCAGAGGTGAATCAAAAGCCAAAGGTGCCACTTTAAAAGGGTAAAATCCTCGTACAAAGGAAATCATGAAATAAAAGCAATCAAAACACAATTCATTTTCAAAAAAGCAATCGAAATAAAATAATTTCCGAAATTTCAATTACAATACTAAATGAATTTTAAAGGCAATCAAAATAAAATTCACTGGGGCAGTCATGTCAATTCAGTGACGTCAACCTCTTCCCCAAACGCCATTTGATATTTTGAATGCTGATTATAATATGTATAGGTACTTTATAATATGTGTACTATACTATGGTAAGATTTAAAGTAAAATTTATTGTAGTTCCGGAGGGCTTTGTACATTAGTACTTCGGCTGCGGCCAGAGAATTTCAGTATAAAATGAAGGCTAAGGATTAAATTATCAAAAAGCTAGGCCTTATAGAACAAAAGCATATAACTTTGCTTACTTTATGAATGGCTACGGGAGATAAAAGTTAATACACTAGATTTTACGAAGACCTTGTGGATGGAAATTAAATAAATATTCCCTGCAGAGTTTGGGTACGACTGCGTGAAAAGTTTAGGCGATGGAATAAATGGCAATGGAATAAATTGGATATGGCAATGGAATAAATTGGATATGGCAATGGAATAAATTGGATATGGGCAATTGCCTTATTGCATTGCCTTAGGCAATGGGATAAATTGGAAATGGGCCCGTACGAATAAAAGACCTTATTGATTTAATATTTAGAAATTTCATTCAAATATTATCCAATGTACATCCAATAATTCCAGGCTGCCCAGTAATGTATTTTTTGCACAAAGTTATAAGTTTGATTTCCACCCGTATACCCTTGAAGTTTGCTTGAGCCGGGATTGCCGCAGCGGTAATCAAGTGGGCTGGCCTGAAACCCGCAAAGGTCGTGGGTTTCAATCCCAACTTGCAGATGACTGTTGTGAATAACTTATTTAGACGCTCCCTTAGCTGTTATAGCCAAGGAGGTTAGAAAAGAAATGGAGGCGACATACCACTTGATTCTTGAAGCCAATTCCGCCATTGCAGTCGGCACAGTTTAGACCTTCCTCTGGCTTACGTGTCCGGCGGTCGCGTTCGATTTTCGTCAAATCTAAGTTAAAAACCACAGGCAAGGCGATGTTTTGTGACTGGTTTGGCCACACCTACTCGGCACAAAATCCTTTCCAAGCACTC
The DNA here is from genome assembly GCA_963573305.1 of Pyrrhosoma nymphula. Classification (NCBI taxonomy): domain Eukaryota; kingdom Metazoa; phylum Arthropoda; class Insecta; order Odonata; family Coenagrionidae; genus Pyrrhosoma; species Pyrrhosoma nymphula. The sequence continues at coordinate 70,356,907 of OY754331.1, forward strand.
CTATTCTTGCTTCACTTTCGCCCATGAGCGTTCACGGTCATGCCTCCTCCATTTCATTTTAACCTCCTTGGTTATAGCACTGAAAATCCCGTTGAGCAAACAGTAATTGTGAGAATGACACGGGTAATGTGGTACGGAGTCACGTGAAAAATTGACGCTACAGGAATTGGAGGTGTAAAAGTCAGGCATAACCGACCGGAAAACGGGGGATCAGGGTTTGGATCTAGTCAAATCCATGGTGAATTTATTCACAAGGTCTACTTGCTGAACCACGATTATTTACCCAGATTTGACTCGTGCAGTGCAACCATACGTGTCGGAGCTCAGTAAACTGAAGTTAACCGCCATTTTGAAGCCCCTCAGGGCTTCTCTGAAGGGAGATATGACTCTAATGAGCAGTTAACTAGAAGGGAAAAAGAATGCGAATCATTCACCAAGCGACCGGTGAGGCCAATGGCAAACTAGGGAATCGGATCCCGGAACGAGAATCCTTATCCCTTTTAGATCTTTGCTCGACTTAAAATTTTCAGCATCCCTTTGGTTCGTAGGTAGCTACTTTGGGAAGGTGACAAACAGTCTGTGGTCATTCTCACCATTGAGGATAGATAAGCTGTAGAGGAAAGGATTATTTGGGTTCTGTGGAACGGTGGACGGGACTCCGCATTAGTCAACTTATAACGAAAACGCCAATGGGTCTACAGTTATACGATAGCAGTGTTAAGCTAGAAGTTATCTCCAAATACCATGGCAGTAGAAAACGTAATTCCACAAAAAATTGCCGCAGTAGCATTTAAACCCGATACTTCTTGATCAGAAGCCAGCAATCTGTCCACCAAAGCAGCTAGTTTTCAATTGGTCACCGAGTTTTTGTAACTGTAGGTACCCAGCGGATGTGAGAACCAGAAACTTTTACTGAGGCTATAATACTTGTGTATTGAAAGTTTCAGTGATTTCATTACACGAACTTTGAATTACACTTTATAGCGGTAGAACAACTTGGTGGCAGTCTATCATCGCAAAACGTAACGTAAATGAGGAGAGGCCTTGTGAGGAAGCGGTCGGTAAAGGAGATGAGGGGAGAGGAAAGCACACAGTGGGAAATGCTGCCAACATGATCGCATTTAACTGGAGAGGGCGGGGAAGTGTTAGCTCTGTGTTTCACGACAATGTTTAAGATACGGACTAAGCTGGATCAAAATATGCCAATATTATTCAAATCCCAACAAAAAAATGGATCAAGAGCCATAGGGAGATGAAAAGTTGATATGAATAACAGAAAGAGCATTTTGAAGTAGACAAAGAAGTTTAGCGATCTTGGGAACCTTAATAGCCAAATTCGGAGACTACTTTACTCCCCTGTGCGGAACAAGTACGCTGGGAAAGGATAAATGTACTGAAAAAGGTCTTCTGCGCAGTGTTGCCAACATGTACGCCACAAGATTCCACTTCAGTTTAGACGGTGCCAAAAAGGCAAAAGCTGGCGGAAAATACCGCAGGTTGCCAAAAATGCATCTGCGCAACTGCCGCTACGCTTCACTACCACCATAAGATCTTAACATAGCGCTAATATGGAGAAGGCCTTACTCCTCGGTGTGAAGCCATCTCGTAGGAAATGAAATCTTTCAGTTGAAAATAATCTTCTCCGCAACGGCCACCATGTTTCGCCTACAAAGTAAACTCTCCACGTAGCACCCAATAGGGATCGCGATTCAACTGAATAATCTCTTCCACAGACAGGGTTCGAATCCGGAGACCTCGATATGTGGAGTCAGTAGGCACCACGACAACAGCTGATCCCGCATCCCTTGAGGGATTAAAAAGCCAAGACCTGCAGACATGACTGCTCGGTTCCCGACTGTTCTCTCATTAGGGAGGCTGCATCAAGGAGGAAATAGAAGAAAAGGGGGAGGCTTAAGAGTTCTGGAGGTGGTCGTCTGCCGTGTGTGTGTGAGCATTTCGGTGCGGACGGTATGGTGGGACTTTGAGGCGGCCTCTCTGCGGTTCCGGGTGCCTTAACGTGGTGGGTCGAAAGCAGGTGGGTCGCCCCAAAAAGGGGTGGCTGGATGTGTGGGGGCGGTTCTTGCGGAAACGACTGAGCCCTGACCGCCCTCACCACCACAGTTTGCGCCGACCTCTCTTTGGGGGACGACTGTTTAAACTTTCGGGAGTGTGGGGTCCAAACCCACCCTGTGGGTTTAAAAGTGGGGGGAGGGGAAAGAAGTTTTATTAACGGGGAAATAATGTCCCAGAGGGACGAAAGAAGACTACAAAAAGAACCATCAGTGCCCTTTTTTTAACAATCTCTCGCTTATCTTTTAATCCCCTTATTTTTTTGAGGACCGCAGGATGCTCTACGCCTCATGACGTACGGGGTTAAACAAAGCAAGGGATGAACGAGGCTGCCGAAAACGTTGTTTTAAATGCATATCTCGAGGACTCTTTTTTCTCTCGAGACCTCACTTCTGACAAGAGATAGAGATAATGAGCTACAAAATATTAACGGACTAATGACCTGTTTTATTTGCGGTCACGTCGGCAATACAATGACAGTAACCAACGAGTGGTATCTCTTTCGGGGCCATCGTGCAGACGATCTTATGCCTCGTTGTGTACAGGTGATTACGTTAATTAAACGTTCCAGAAGGGTTGAGATTACCTAATTACATTTTGTGTAAGAGCGCCAGATATTACACTCTGTTTAGATGAGTGGTATCCGTCGTCAAACAGTTATGATTTGGAGGTGAATAAGGATATATCTTAGTGAGCGACGTTTAAGTTTAAAAATATATTCCCAACCATACGTTAAGTGTAAGTGGCGCTTGATCCCTACCTTGCAATGAAGCGTAATTTATGCTAACAAGCCAACTACCTTTGATTAAAACAATCAAAGAAGTATGATGTTGAGAGCTGACTGACATGTTTTAATTTGATTTTCAACTCTTCAATTATGATACGCATGGGGTACAAGAGACAAGTAAGGATATGGCTCAGAATAGGTATGTGAAACCGATAAAATTTTCAGAACTTTGGCCTATGAATTACAGCCCAGCTCGAAATTTGGTAACATTAAGGAGATGACTCTGCAATTATGAAAACGATTTCAACAGCGAGACTTTTTAAGTATAGATTTTTTAACTTTCTCTCGGTCTTTCGTCCTCTTCAAGAGGAAATATGAATTCCAAAATACTATGTAACTTGAAATTACACAAATAGCAACTAGAAAATCTACAGTAGATGTAAAAGTATTTGCTTAAAAAATAAGCATGAAATGCATATTTGCAAGTTTTTTGCTATCTCATACATATAGCCAAAATGATTAGCAATGATCAAATCATTTAATATTGAGATACAATTGTTTTAAGTGCGCAAATTCTACAGAGGAAAAATCATTCGCCTTGACCGGGACTCGAACCCAGATTCCTCGACTTCGTTTCGAGTGCTGTGATGAGTTAAGTTGCCGGTGATCCCGTAAAACTATTACCGCGGCTTGTTTGAAAAATAAACATGTTTTATTTTGCAGTGACGTAAGCCATGGTCGGTTAACTGACAGGTTAAACATGCCTCACAGACCACTTCCATAGCCAATATGTATCATTATTAAAAAAAAGAACTGGAATGAAAGAAACATAAGAAAGAAGAACAGCAGCTAAGTATTTCTCATGCGTGATACAAGGGCAAACATTTGTCAAAAATTGAAAATGAAAAATATCGAGGTTAAAAATAATAATATTCTATCTGATAACAGCTTAAACTAACCTTATCTTCATTATTTTAAATGAGAATTCCATGTTTTATAACCAGCGGTATAGTTTTACTGATTCAAGGGATACCATCCTTATCGCGCCATTGGGATGTCAATGGCGTCGACTACGACGCTCGAAATAACATCACTCACTGACAGTTAATGTGCATGATATACTCTTGGTATTATGGTAAAATTCTGATTGTATCAGCGAAGCAAAATTCGTGGAAGTACAGAGTAAAATAATGACAAAAATAAACTAGAGAACATGCGTAAAGCCTCGGAGAGAACATATACCGGTTCGCCGGTGGAACTTCCATTTTACAGCTTCATTCCTGCGTAGGCTCATTTATAGTCCGGCCGGCCACTGCGACAGAGAAAGCAGCGGAAGGATTAATGTCCCCTCGATCCTTTTGGGGAATAATTGCTTCGGACAGGGAAGGGCACATAAAAAGAGTGATTATTCAGCAGCGACGCACGAGAAAGTATCCGCGTTTAGCGTTTTATTATTTCGGGATCGGGGTAAAAAAAAAGAAATATTTTCCGCGTACCGCATTCTTGGAAAAAAATATTCGTCCCTGGAAGGGCGGAGGAAAAAAGGGTATCATTGCATTTCAAAAAGGGTTCGAGGAGAGAAGCGTTAAATCAGTAATTTTACGATGCCCTCATCCTTTTTCGAAAGGCGTGAGATAGGCATCTTCCTCTCTCTCTCTCTCACACACACTCCCTGCCTTCGAATGGTTTCGATTCCTATTCATTACACGCACGGATCCCAGCAATTCCAGGGTAGAGGATAAATGGCGACATGAAAGTTTCAACATGGGACGTAAACGGCCGAAAGGGGAATAAAAATACGAGCAAACAAACTACCACGGTAGAGGTGAGCCTGAGAGGAGAAGCGAGAAAAAAAACCTTCAAAGAAAGAAAAGAAATCATGATATCAAAAGAGAAATCCCAACCTGGGAAACTCATCTCAGGAATATCTCTGGGATATCTCAGGTTTTTTTTCTCAAACTTCCTCTCCGTCTTCTTCTCTCAGTACCCTTTAAGGGGGGGGGGAGGGCAGCAAACCATCCCTCATTTCCCACCTAGGTCGTTGGATCGATGCCCTCTCGCATATGCGGTAAAAAATGCAGCGTGGGGGGAATCTCTCATCTTCTCCTCCTACTTCTTTCGCTTTTCTGCCGAGTTAGGCCGACGTTCTCGAGAGGAGCGAAGGAAGAATGGTTGGACGGCGAGGAGGGCGAGCGAGGAGATGGTTCAGGGAAAGGAATGTGAAGTGGATGGACGGGATGCTAAGGAGATGAGAAAATAGTTTTCGAAGAAGTGTGCTGGGGACTGGCAGTGGGTGAGACGGGGGGACGGATGTGCTTAAACGCGTGCGATCACGCTCCTCGGAACGACCCACAGTGATGAGAAGACCCCTATTTATAACGCAAAAGAATAATACTGTGTATATTCCTCACTTCAATAAGTACTTCGATTGGTATCGATATGATCCTTGTATCATTTTCAAGGGGTTTTTCTCTTAGATGTCTCAATTCTGTAAAGTGAATTCGTCAACTATTACCTTGAGATCCATTTTTCCTGTTCAAAATGATCTTTTATGATATTTATTTAAAAGCAACAAAAATGGTCCCTGGACAAAAGGGCGTTCCACATTTAGTTCACAGTATGGCGCCTTATGGAGATTCGTTTCCTGAGTAGATCTTTATAAGGTCGGAGGTTCGATGCGGCCAATAGTAACAGGATAAATTTAACATCGTGCTATACCTACAGTATGAGTACTCTGCACCTAAGAGTCATCCAATGTGCACATATTATTCCTTAAAGTAACTTACTTATATTCAGCGAGGTGTTAGGGGTCATTCAAGTATTACGTAGGGGAGTGAGGGGGCCCGAGTCTATCCACAGTAAGATATTAGCCACTTCTTACACCGCATTATTTTATTATTGATGGACGAAAAATATTACTTGGTTTGATTACCGCCGCACAGTGGGCCAAAATCCAAAAAAGCTGGCCAAAAGTCGAAAAATGAAGTTCGCGCAAACCAACCAAAAACAGTTGATTTATATTATTAAACATATGCTCTTTAAGATAGGGTACCATACAGAGCATGGAATACGCCATGAAAATTTTTACAGCTGGTCAAAGTAGAGCATGTCAGGGTGATTTTGGCAACCGAAATTTTTCCGTGGAAAATAGCTATAAATAAAGCTTTATTAAAGAGTCGTTATTGATAATGTTGGTTTTAAAGTATTTTGATCCTCAAAATTGATATTTATTGCACGAATGAAGATAAAGTTTGTTCCGTTTTATTTGTATTTTAATATTTTTATAATTTTTCAAATATTGTGCTGTTTTTTCATTAAATTTTATGTTTAACGTTAATTATCGTTTTTATCGACATCAGGCTACACGGAGTTCTTTGCACTGTGTGGTAGAGAAAAGCATATAAAACAATATTCAGAAGGAAATTTTTGCGATAACTTGCGATTCTAATTTTAACAACCATTTTTATTTGAAACCACCCCGGCCACTCTGGCCACAGTGGCGGCCACTAATGGGGTCTAAGCGAAGCAAGTATATAATTTCCGAGTATAAAGACGATGGAATGCCAGTTCAATGGCATTGGTAATTTGAATAGATATTTTATGAATAACTTTTCATATTGATTTTTTCACATTCTACTTAAATGGCTAAATTAAATGTAAATCTTGTCGCAAATTGCAACTTCTCGCAACGTTGGCGACTGGCGATTCTACGATGAGGAAGTCGTTGGGACGTTTCTCAGCAGAGTTATGGGCTAAAATATATTTGAAAGGATTTTCCATGAATTGTGGAATTCCCTCAGGCATGTTGAGCAGACTGAGATCGAGGGATTTAGGGGAAGGCTCGCGGTCATGCACATGCAGCGCCATGCGCCCGCGCCAGCTGGTTGAGGACTTGCGTCCCTCCGTGCTTGCTGGCCCCACAATACTGGTTTTACAACCTTGCCAATTGACTCTTTTTTAGTTCCCCTAATCCATTGGTAGCTTTCTCAAGTTATGCTTTTTACACCTTTTTTGCCTCTTTTTGCAGACCCTTGCCGCCACTTGTTCCGCCAAACGGAATGCTTAGTTAGTTTCCTTAGGGGTTTTCTGGTTGTTTTCGCGTACCACATGCATCAGTTGTCCTAGAGAGCGTCGAGTGAACATCCACTGTAAGTGACTGTGCTGTGCAACACTGGGTTGATCTGTCCAACGTTAAAACCGTTTCAAATGAGAATATAGTTAACTACTTGTACCTGGAAACCAAAGTCTCCTTGCACCCGTCATCGTTTCGTCGTGCCTTAACTATGTGTATGTCGCATCCATTTAGGAAAATTTTTCTTCCCAATTATACGAGAAGCAGTTTGAAACACTAATGATAAGCAAAGTTTTAATTTTCAAAATGGATTCCGAGTTGGGGTCAGTAATTTGTTTTTTGCTACTCATGTAAGAATGATGATAGTGAGGCTGTCGATGGAAGTGATTACCTGCTATTTTTAATTTCGTTTTTTAGTGTTTAATACTAAATTTGTGAGAAACCATTGAGAGTAGAGAAGTGACAGGGTTGCAGCTTCATGAAAAATTGTAGAGAAAAAAATTACGGCACGTGAGAAAAAATGTGATTGATTTTTTGATTGAAAAATTTCAATTAAATGGAGATACCGATGCAAAAGGTATTTTGACGAAGTGCCTACATACATGCTTTTTCACTAGATATATTGAGAAATGGAACAAGGTGCAGCGAAGGGAGAGCTACTTCAGAGTTAATAATAGTAAATGGCTAATAGAAAATTGGCCTGATAATAGATGTACCAAAACCAGGATATGGCACCACAAACGATGGTAACACAGACTCTGTTTTTCGGACCCTAAATTATCAGCAAATATTACCGGTAAGAGAAACTGACAACTATTTCAAAATAAATAAAACATCGCTGCTGAAGTTTAGTGAGATTTTTAGTTAGTTTAATATTTTTCAGGGCTTCATGAACAACTGATTTCAAGGTTTGAAAATATTTTGAAAGTAATTTCAAGCAGGCGATCACTCAATCACAATGAGTTCAGAAAATACTGTCTAGCAACAGCGAAATTATACGTGAAGCAATACCCTTGGTATTATATGCCACCAACGGTGCACAAGCTTCTGATTCATGGTGCATTTATCCAAGAAAGCAATTCTGCCTATCGGGCAGCTTCCAGAAGATGCCTTGGAGTCAAGGATTAAGGAAATTAGGAAATTCCGGCATCACAATACGCGGAGGATATCAAGAGAGGCGACTAATAAATATATATTTCGGAGATTGCTGTTCACCTGTGATCCCTTGATATCTTCAATTTCATTTCAAAATAGTAAATCGAAGGAACATTTAGATCCAGAAGTGAAAAAACTAATTGACCAAGGGAATGACGAATGTGAAGATGAGAGTGATGACGAGTCATCAGAGGATGAGTGACAATTTTTATCAATATTATTATTCAAAATATTTATTGAAGTTTTTGAAAATAATATTATTGAAAAATATTTGTTTAGTATTAAAATTTAAATAATAAATTATCATGGTCTCTGCCTCTGGCTTACATTTATATTGAATCCTGATCCCAGGAGTGCGACAATAATATAGTACAATGAAATCGACTGGAATATAGCCAATTTCAAACTAATTTTGCAATAAAAAATGAATTAAATATTTATTTTTTTGTGAAAATGTAGTCTACGTAAGCTATAGCTTTAACATTTTATTTATTTAACATTTAAACTTTATGCAAGTTTATTTCCATCGAGAAACATATTTTCAATTCCTCCCATTCCGTTGCAGTAGTCATAATTTGTTAAAATGTATTATGCATTAAAATTCTACTTGGACAATTTTTTACGGATTTTATAGCTCCTAGCATTATTAATTACAGTATTTTGATAATTATCACAGGAAATTTTGAGTTTTGACTAGACCACTCAACCATCGAAATTAAGCTTTTTCATTGCATATTTAATGTTTATACAATTAATACCGCTGTATCCGTATAATATATTGAAAAAATAATGATAAAATCATGTTTATCAGCCCAAAATACCTTAGAAATGTACTTCATGTTGCATATGGACTGGTAATAATTAGACTTATTAATTTTGGCCAGCTTTTTTTCAGTTTGGCCCACTGTGCGCCGCGTCGCGTTGGTAGGCTTGAATTGACGCTGAACTACAGAAAAACGTGTGATCAATTCCTTGCGATTACATTTGCTATGGAACGCGAAATTTCGAAAACCGTGATCGCTATCCGACTAAAAATTCATATGCCTTAATTTCACTACAAGGCTTTCCATCAAGTAAAAATTTAAAAAAAGCCGGTGGGGGTGGAGCAAATTTTTGCACACTTGGACATGGAATCACCAACATATTTTTATCTATGTTCATGGTTCCAAAACTGTATGACAACTTTTGAAAGATTGTGAGGGGAGGGTTCAAGAAATCTTACGTCGTCTTACATAGGGGAGGGGTAATAAAAATGTCCAAAATCGACTTAGGTAATACTTGAATGGCCCCTTAGAGGTCGTAGCCTACGTAGCCTTGAGGTGAGGAGGCAGAGCGTAAGTTTGACAACAGTGCTCTTCATAAGGCTCATGACGTCAACTAAACGTGGAACGCTCAATAGAAAAATGTCCATTTGACCCAGAATGAGCAGTTACTCACTCAATCATAACTTATTAAAACATTATATGGGCTTAAATAGAGCGAGCCACCAATAACGGATTTGACTAAAAATATTTTTTTTTTATCACTCAAAACAATAATATTTACTCAGATCCGCAATCACATGAAGCGATACCTGCAAAATCTGGCTTTTTGCTTGCTGGGCCTATGTGTAGACCACTACATTACCTAGGCTTCCTCATGATCGTGGCAATTTTAGGAGATTCGAGGGAACTAGACGCTGTTCAAAAAGATGAATATCAGCAAAGAAGATTATTGTTTGTTCGTGTCGTTCCAAAAAGAAGATCGGTAGTTACAATAAAATCAACTCTGCAAGCACGTTTGTCCTGATTGTTTTCCAAACGCATTTAAGTACCTTTTTCAAAGGAAAATAATATTACGAAGCATTTGGAGCACCTAAAATACCAAGTCTACTGCTACTTCGCCCTCTGTTTAGGTGAAAAAATCCAGAAATTCATGGAGAGATATCCTCATTCGAGATCGCTATACTTTTGACGAAATATGTGCCGCCTAAAGATCGAAAAAAATCGTTAACTTGCTTAAATTGAAATGTTTTTCCTGATCGGTTGATAAAAATAACAAGAGAAATGTAATTTCGCATATTGGATTGAATTTTATAAAAACATCAAGGGGCCATGGGATATAGTTCTCAGTCTACACATCAGTTTTAATGGCCCGAGACGAGAACTTTTAATCTAAAGAAATAATGAATTCTATATAAATAACCTGAACTAGAATAATGAGTAAAAATAAACAACAACTTGAATACTATTTGAATCCATTAAGAAATTTTTACTAGTCAGTTCCCTTGACGGCGGAAGTTGCATGTACTTATACTTCATTAGCGTAAATTGCGAAATACTAGCTGGTAAGCTATTTATACCGAAAAGATTCCAATAGCTCTACAGTAACATTACATTCTTAATTTCCAGAGTAGTATTTAAGGAATTGTAGCAGAACCCCGGACGAGCAGAGACTAAACTTGATCTGGGAAGGTTAACATTTTTTCATTGAGCATTGGATTTGGATCAGTGAACAAACGGTTCGTGTCCTCAATACGTGTGGGAGCCTTGAAAGTGGCTTGTGTTTGGCTTGAGGCCAAACCCAAAACATGTGTAAGAAAGCTACAAAACCGAACATAGCATACGTGGATATGTGGTGATTAAATAAATATCTCTGCACTTAATCCTAAAAGGCCACGGGCATGCAGGATAAAATAAAAAAATACAGCACATAATAATGAGAATTTCCATGGGCTATGTTTTTAACCTTCGAAAAACAAACACCTATTCATGCATGGAAAACTAAGAGGACCTATTTTGTGTGCGATCTGAGAGAGAGTTGAGGGCTACAATGACTGTTTGTCTCTTGAATAATTAACAATGGTCGGTTTTTCTCCCCTTCTGCGGCCAGACCATTTAATGGTTTACTTTGTTCATGACCGAACCTATTTAACTGTCTGAGAGACAAGGACCGAAATTTCTTCACTCGGGAAGGACTAACCTCAAATAAAGACGGAGCCGCTTTTACACTGTGGGAAAATAAGCCAACGAGAGGGAAAGCTCAACGTATGTTGCGGCAAAAAATCACTAAATTAACCTTTGCTGGACCCGCTTTGAGACTGTTGGATGCAAGAGGAAAGGGTAAACGAATAAACGAACGCCGGAAAGAGAAAGGTGAAATGGTGGACAGGGAAAAGGAATGGGAGCAGAAAAAAGAAGAGAAAACAGAGAATTATTTTTTATAAGTATAGTTTTCTCTATGGTAGGTTGAAAGTTAAAAACAGTTACTCTTTGAAAATGTTTCGAAATGTAATGCATTTCATCTTCAGGTCTAAAGTACAATACACGAAGGTAATAAACACACGCAAGGTCCTATCTCCTTACAGAACTTCTTTCTTCATCTCAATGTACATCCTCCTAATACTTATGCCGTCCATAAAGCCTATTATCTTTTCTACCCCTTCCCCGCTTAACAAACATCCGCCCTCTATCACGGCCTTCAGGATCCCTTCGCCCTTCATTTTCTCCTCCAACCGCCTACTCTGCCTCCTCATAATCTTCTCCAGCAGTTTCCTCTCCTCGCTTACCTTACCAAGTACTTTCTCGTTTGAATCCCTTTCCGTCCACCGCACTTTCTCCATCCTTCTCTACACGCACATCTCAAACGCCTGCAGCGCATTCGCGTACTCTTTTCTATAAGTATAAGTTTCTGCATTATAAAACGCTATATTTCACACTAAACTCCTTGTCAGCCTCTTCTTTGTATCCATACCCAAGGTCCCTGTAATTAGCTACCGCATATTGCTGAACGCTTCTTTCACTAGCGAAATTCTCCTCCTTATGTCCAAGCTACAATGTTCATTTTCTTCTAACTAATTACTAATTAATTCTAAGTACTAAGCAAGTATTTAAATAGCTCTAATAGCTCCAGTTTGTGCCCTCCTACTTCTGACCAACCTCGCTTTCCTCGCCCGAGAAAAATTTCATTACGTTTGTGTCAACACATTTGAACTATTTTCACCTGTTATTGAATATGTTGACCATCAAGTGGGTATCATGCTGTACCCCTGAATATGGAATTCATTAAGTTCCGAAACGTTTTTGCCAGAAGAAACTGTTTTTTCCCTCCAACCTACCTTCGAGAAAACTAAAGGTACGGTTACATCTTTGTAGTCGATATGAAGAACACAATATTTTTTATGCTCCGCTTGGTCTCTTCAATGGCGAGACCGCTTTCTCAACCTTCAACTCTCAGAGATTGGGGGATGCCGGGAAGCTTTCGTGTAGCAATGGGGACAAAAAGTCAAGAAGGGGCATTTCAGAGAGAGAATGGACGAGAGAGGGTATGGAAGAGTACTTATGGACACATCGTCGGCACTTGTAGGCAAGGAGAGGGCAGCTTGCGAGCGTGCAGTTGCTTTGGTGCAGATGGAAATGCGAGACGGAGGTGGTTGGCGATGCCTAGCTCCCTTTACCTTTCCGGGGGACAAATTGACGTTTCGAGCACTGCTCTCGGCAATCGGTATTGGTAGTAGAGGTTGGTGGCTGATATGCTGACCAGGTCCCTACCATACCCGAAGCTGAAAATTTTCAGAGGTAATATGGGGTTGAAATAAAATGATTGTTAATTGAATGAATTATACTTTGTATTGGACGCACATTTCTCAAGGAGGCTAACTTCTTACTATTAAATAACTTCCGCAGTGTATTATGTGAGACCGTTCTAAGCCTTCTAGCGTGCGAGGCGAAACGATTTTTGCAGGAGGAAATGCCACATTTCCCCTATTATGGATTCGGCAGGGAACCACAGGTTTTCCAGAAATGATGAGATAGCGTGGAAGAAATGCCACGCAAACTGCGAATAGGTAAGTAATGTCTACAAATTGTTCAAAGAGGTGAAGTTACGAGGGATAGATGGAAAGAACAAAACTTGTCCCTACGCCTCACGATCACACGCAACGCAAAAAGAAGGGCTCATAAATATGGTATAAGTAAATTTTCTCGCAACTGACAGTGATGGGAATGGGTAATTCCGCATTTTTTTTACCAATTACAAAAATATTGCTAAAATATAGAAAAACTCCGAGCAATACCGTCTGTTATGCCATTTTCCTTTAAATTAAAGATTTTTCCAATAATGATGGTAGTGATTTTAATATAACTATAAAATTAAGATGGATTAAAGGCAGCTACGTAGAATACATTTTTCTGCAAGAAGCACGAATACGAAAACAGACACGACTTTTAATTTTGAGATGCAACCACCTTCACCCTTATAAAGGGCTATAATATACACTGCACATTTCCATTGGTTCCCTCCGTTGCTTACGATATTTCTAAGGAGTATGAGTAAACAGACCAACCATTATATTCTAAATTGAGCCTAAATCTTTTTCAAATGGTATAACGCTTTCCCAAAGTCTTGATTTCCTGAAGATTTAGTTTATTACAACATCTTCATTAAGCGAAAGTTTCTCGGGTTTCACACCGGGTAAGATTATTTAAATGTATCAACGTTTCGATGATTGACTCAGCCATCGTCATCAGGATAATGAGTCGATCGAGGATGGTTATATATAGCCACAGATGCCCCATTGTTGTGGGAGCCGTTACGCGTTCTTTGAATTTCGTCAATTACTGGGCGCCAAGTCCTACTTAAGTTGAAGCCGTTGTCTCTATTGATGTTATTTTGCTCCATCTGTATCAATACCGCTTCTTTCGTTATTCTTTCCCAATATTTGAACGCCCGGGAAAGTAAAGTTGATACATTTAAATAATCTTACCCGGTGTGAAACCCGAGAAACCTTCACCTATATTATTCGCCGGGAAAACCTTAAATCATTTAAACCTCTTAATTGCTATCCAATCTTCATATCTTCAACCCCTTTGTATTTCGCCGAAATTCTTACCATTTGTGGCTAATAGTTATTAATGATTTGACAGTAAAAAATCATGTCCAAAGTTTATTGAAGTGTCATGTAAAAAGTTTAAGTTACCATGCTGTGCTTAACAACCCATTTGATAAACATTTGATTTATCTGATAAACATGCTGAATGTAAAAGAAATGAGAATCACGGCCCCTTTTCCCTAACGTTTTAAAAATGAAGACCATTCAAGCATTCTAACCATTTCAGAATTAGTGACTCCTTGGGGCATCTCTCAAATTTTTGAAGGGGTAGGTATATTACGATACATCGTCCCGATAAGTTCGAAAACGGTGACATTGACAAAATCAAAACTCTTTGTCATACCCCCTGATATTCAATGACAAATTAGATACGACTTTTTTTATTACATTTCCCATTTTTTAGACAGAAAACGCAATGGAAGTCAGGTGAATAGTTTCCGATCGTCATGAATGGTGAACACATCCAATCCTCCACTAGCTTACCACCGGCGACATGACTTTATCGCATTAAGCAGCAGCGCACGTGGCTTCAAGCGATGTCACGACGCAACACAAAAGGACCTGGTTGACTGCAATACGAGGGTTGAGAACGCATATGCCCAAGTGCGGAGCACCAAGTGTGTTTGTGCAAGAATTTCCGGCGCACCCGTAGCTCCCTCCATTCCGAATCTCATGAGTCAACAGAACCCTCACAACATGCGACTTGGCCGTTGATGAAGCGACGTTGCTCGAACATCATTCGAGGCGATTCCAAGTGACACTTCTTCCCATGAGTATGAATCCAATTAATTGCGGCCGTAGAGTGAAGGGAGCGAGGCCGAATAACACAGTGTGTTCATCGTGCACAAACGCTGCTTCCTGTCGATGTAACGGTGGCATGCTGCCGTACAATATTATCGTCAATAATTTACAAGCAGCCACCATAGCTTCACAAAGGTGATCACCGAAAGGGGGTTGAATATACTGTTTGCAGTTGAAAACTGAGTATTAATATAAGGTTTCTCTAATACTTAAATATACGATGTATTTTTTCTACCATGTCTAAATATGTTAAAATGAAGAGGCGTTTCTCCTGCGCCAACTGTAAACAAAGAAGGGTACGTGGAGAATCTATCTGATAAAAGAACACTTACCGGATTAAATTGGACACAATATACTACGTAAAAGCCTCTCGAAAAAAGAATGGAAGACAAAATGAATGGGAAGAATTATCGAGGACGAATTCGAAAGTAATACACCTGCCATGTTTTGACGGACATTAAAATGAAGACTTAGGTAGGAATCAAAGACCTAGCAGAAGGTAAAATATAATAGAAGCCTGCAGAGAACCAATCATCGGACTAAGGACTGCTGATGATGCCAAGAATTGAAGAAGTTTCGAGTTCATTAAAGACGAGGAGCGGTTTACGTCTCTAATGAACAGCTAAATAAAAATAAGAAACGAGGAAGTGTAAATTGAAGTAGAAGGGAATAAGGCGGCAAATGGAACACATCATTGAAAAATAGAATAAAGGAAAGAATAAAAAAATATTGATTCGGGGGGCAAAAGGAATTCGTAGGAAACGTAATGTAGGCTTAAATGGAAGAGAAGACCCAACGAGGAGGAGCGAGGGACAAATATGTGGAACGAATCATGAGGAGTGTAGAAAGGGAACACTATCAGGGCGAAAGGGAAGATTGTGAACAGGAAAGAATAATGGGCTACAAATTAATCAGTCTTCGGATTGAACAACAGATGCAGACCAATCAATGGAAGGTTAAACTGGTAAATCCAAGATAAAGTGTCAGTCATAGTCCGAGTTGTATGTTTATGCTCATTACATTACAAATTTTGCTACTTTCCCTTACATTTATTATTATGCGTTCTACGCATTTTTTTAAATTATGACGGTAAACTCAACACAATATAGAATTAAAGGACATATATAGTTTCCTATTATTGTTTTATAAACATGCACTTTAATTGTGAATGAAGTAATAAAATTCTAATAATCGTTTTTCACAAATGGTTGAAAACAAAGCCGTTTACACGAGGAATCTGAAATTAATAGCACTTACGGTCCTAAGAAAGTAGTATGAATAGATATGTTGAGTGATCTCAATTAAATTAGCTTCGCTTTTCACTCAAGACATGTAACGAAAGAATTATGCGCAATTCCAAAACATCAGATAACTCTGAGCCAAACAAGAAATTAACTGTCCCAACATCTTCAATACAGTGGGTTCTGTGGTGGTTCTGAGATAGCGAAATGCATTTTGTTGATTAGAAAAATATAAATAATAGTAGACCTCAGCGCTTTCCGCGTTTTATGCGTGGTCGTAATTAAGATGAGGATTAAAATTTTAGGACACCCCATAAATTATACATCGCAGTAGACGGACATTAAGGGATAATAACCAGCAGATAATTTGAGTCTTCCTAAAAGAATGCCCATTCAGAACGATCATAATGGATTAAAACAATCCTCATCACTGGAAGTCAACCGTGAATGTAAATTATGGTGGTACGATTTTTTTATTACAGCCGTTGTAATAAACTTAGCCATTATTAGCCTTGAAAAAAGCGAAAGCAGGTTAATCAGATTAATTAAAAACAAGATTCGATAAGTTGAAGTGCCTTTGAAACTGGAAAGTGCGACTTGTAGCAAAAATTCGATCAGAAAATATTTGAACAGTTCGTAAAATTTACCGCTGGTTGGATATTGCGTGAATCAATTTTCCTTTAAATTATCGAAACTTTAACGCACGCAAATTCTTAGAAACTCAGCTACAGTGGGGAAACTATCTACCTTTAAGGAAAAAATCCATAGTCAAGAAGTCAGAATTGGTCGCACAAGAGAGATGAATGAATGCAGTGACGGACGTGCGTATTGCTATCATGAAACAGTGGAATCGTGGTTCTCTCGTTGTGGCAAAAGAAAAACTTTCTCCCTATTGTTATCGTTATCCAAAACGCAAAAAGCTCGAGAAGGCTAATTCTCACAGTTACATTTCCCAAGAACGTACTCCATCAACTAAAAACTAGTGATTTAAAGGCGCATGATAGAATTAGTAAAATAACGAGCAATTTTTGGCTCTGATGAGCCCAACTGAAAAAAAAAGATAGCGCGAGAGCACGGGATATAAAAACCCGTAAAAGTGCCCCTTCCCGGTCAGCGATTATTTAACCTGCTTAGTAAAAAAAATGTCTAGGCAGCTGGAAAATTACCCTTTTTGAATCGCAGTTACCGAAATACGAGGTGCTGATATTAGTAAAAATAATAAATTGGGAAGAACTTTCGATGAAGACTAAAGATATTATAAGGGATGTTTAAAAAAGGAATTATGGACAAATGAAGTGGTTTGCAGAAAGAAGAATGAAGTGGAGTGCTGTTGCAAGCCAATCTTCGGATTGACGGCTAATTATGATAGTGAAAAAGACTAATTATGATGATCCCTGAAGACGATGGCAGAAACAGCCGTCAAAACGTTGGCAACAACAGCCTTCTCAACCCGGTGGAGAACCCGAGAAAACTTCATCAGCCTTGATCGCCGGGAAAACACCAAATCCTGCATCGACTAATTATGAGGATAATACGCATATAATATCAAAGAAACAGCGTGATTAAGACGAAGGCACGTCAAATAAAAGACAGACTGGGAGTGTATCGGCGTGATTACGTATCGATTGCGAAATATTCAAACCAAGACAAAAATTCAACTGCAACACGGGATTTATCTCTTCGGGGGTCAAGTATTTTGCAAGATGCAAGGTCAAGCACTAATTCAACGCATATCTCCAATCCTATGCAGTTCAAGTCCGGCGCTAGGTGATGCCTCTTTCATAATCGTTCCATCCAATACGAATACGTCCTTGGGGAAATAACACGCGTCAGCAAATTTACATAATCCATAGGGGCGGTCATGAGTCCATTGGCATGCTAGATTAAACATTTCTGACCACTCCTCTCGTTCACCTATCCTCATAGGCTTTCCTCCATGTCCGCACTGGATGTTCAATTTGACCCTCGCATTATATGTTAATCCTGCTTCTTCCAATATCACCACTCTGGACTATTTTGAAATACGGTTTGACGTCGCGTAGCATCAGCATTTGAAATTGAAGGACACATTGGATGACAAGTTGATTCACATTTGAAAGAGCACATTATCCGCCAATCAATCATACGCGGTTTACTTGGGAAAATTTGAGTAAGAGGATTACTTTTCTTCTGGCAAATCTTTTTTCATTCATTATTAGGTCAAATGTGCTGCAAGCTGTACCCGGGGATCCATCTTTATAAATAAACAGAAGTGGACCACAAGGAAGCTATTTGCCGGAGAGATTACATCGTTTATGCGAAAAATATTTTGGAGATTAAATCATCAAATGAGTCAACAACGTCTAAAGCAGTGATAATGAGCATACTATTTACAATTGATTGTCATACAGCCAGTAAGCTATTTCTGAGTTTTATTGCTCTATTTCTGGTATACGAGTGATAATTGTTGCTGTATACGAGCAAAATAGAATTCGATTTTCATGTTTCAACTGCCAAGTTTATATTGCTGCCAAGTTTATACTATATTCCTTCCAAGTTTATCCCCATGACCTTTAACTGCAAAACTACAAATCCACCATTGCACCTTGTTATACACAACATCCGGGACCAAGTTGGGATTCGAAACCATATCCATGTATCTAGCCTGGAAAATACGAAATTTTCCTTTAATATCGTTTGCAAGGAGTACTAAGTATAGCAATTCCCACTCGTTTTAACTCAAAACAAGGTTTCAATATAATATTCGAATAAAGGTTTCAAAGGCTTTTCCATTCTCGCTCGAAAAGCACCTTTCACTGTGAATATGGTAAGACTCTTACGAGTGGAAACAATACATAATTGATATTAACAACCGGCTTGAATGAGTGTGTTCGGCTGAAGCGCGGGAGAACGGTTTTTTGGGAGCGAGAGGAGCAATGCTCTGCGCACGGCTCCCTAGGGTTGAAGAGGGTGGAGTGGGAGAGGAGGAGAAGAGCAGGAGAAAAGAAGGGCGGGAGGGTGGGTTGGGATACTCAAAGGCGCATGGCAGAGGGTGAGAGAGGAGTGAAGGTGGTAGAAGTGAGGGGAAAGGGGCAAGGAGGGGTAGGATTAAGAAGGGCGGGATAGGCAGGTATCAAGAGAAGAGGGGGTTAGGGAGGGGTTTTTTTTTGAGAGATACAGAAGAGGCTCCTTCTTGCATTGTCCTCTTTCAAACCAAAGGATAAAAAGGGTCTTTGCCCTTCCCCCCACCTCTCCTTCCTATGCTCTTGCCCCGCACCAACCCTCCACTCACCCCGTGCAACCGCCACCCCTTCTGACCCTCCCCTATCTTTTCCAACCCCATTTCCTTCCAACCTCTCCAGCGGCCCAGCCTCGCACTCTTTTCCGTAAGAGGGAAGAGGGAGTGATGAAGAGGGGAAAGATTGAGAGGGGGTTGGTATGGAAGGTTCCTGAGTAGGGGAGGGGTTGGAAGGAATATTAGGGGTGAGGATTGTCATTTTTGTAATCTTCATTTTTCTCCCTACAATCCCGCCTGCCTTCCCCTTCATATTTTTTAAGCCACTGACAATGGTATGGTCCTGAGGGACACTCCTAAATAGCAACGGACAGCCAAAATGATTAAACAACTGAATCGCTTTCAGGTTTTCGCGGCGTCACGAATTATACAGCTCGGCTTTTTAGGGATTACCCCCGCGATGATGCGTTGACTTTTGATGGTTTCTGTTTCTAAAGCCATCCTGCTGGGGCCTTTAAGAGAGAAGTGTCGGTGCTATCTTTACAAGTAAAGCATGCAGAAAATTTCAACGGAGAAGATGGATACACCTTCTCAAACACTTGGAAGAGGATATTTAAAGAACGCAGGGAATCACCCAGTCAGTCACCAGACAAAATAACTCACCAATTAGAAGCTAGGTATGAATCGGCCAACCCGTAAGAAAAACGAACCGGAAATTGAAATGAAATTTCTGACCAAAAGATACCAAAATGAAGGCTGGAGAAACATTCGTCATCGAAAAACGACGCAAAGCGGAGGGAATCCCGAATGCCGAGCCGAACTTAAAACAACTGAATGAATAGTTCAAAGTGGACGCGATTTTTATGATTTAAAAATAGTTTGCATTGAGAAAATGCAAAATCAGCAGTAATACTTTAATTTATGCTGAGGTCATATCGCATATATTGTCTGCCACAGGCAGGACTAACAGCATTAAGTATAGCCGAACAGGAAGAATCGCCCATCTAAATTCGAGCCGCGCCTAACGATGGGAAACTTCGGTGATCGAACTGGAATCGACTTTTCCATCGTTTCCCTCTATAACTGAGTCTTCCCCACATTCATGCGCTAGAGTATTTCTGATATCCCAATTTGAAAAATTACTTCAGTTTAGACCAGTTTCGACCGAATCGACGCGAAGGGGTCATGCTCAGGAAATAAATAGACCTATTATTTAGAATAATAAACTCTTATCGAGCTTTGCACCGAGTGAGGTTCTCCATTTTGGTAAAAGTTTCGACAGTAGACCTTCATACAACCATCAGGGCTGTATGTACAACTTGGCAGGCATGTTAAACTTAGATATACACCAAAACACATGAATTATGGCAAGGTATAGAGAATTAAGGGGGTGGGGTTGACAAGGTGGCTGAAGGGAAGGAGGTAGAAGTGCAAGGAAAAATAAGGGCTACAATTCTGTTACCCTCTGCTTTTTTCTACACCTGACGGCTCGGCTACCATACCCTTCATAATATTTATCCTACGAACTAATTGAATATACCAGGGCTACTCATAACTGGCACTGAATATCAAAGCTGATAAAATAAATGATCAAACTGCTCATTAATTGCAATTTTGACATCATTTACCTAACAAATATTCAACAAATGAGAGTTGCTCAAAACAAAATATTACGAGTCATCCTGAAAACTCTTCACATTGAATCTTCGTTTTCATTATTTCAAAAACTAAGTATTCCTCTGACTAGACATTTTCATTTTTTCATTAAGTGTTAAGAGCTTTCTATTATCACTGAAGTGAAAAAATAAACCTTTTCCATTTGGAAATAAGCTGAGAAGAAACTGAAGCATTTTAGTTAAAAAAACCAGGCAATGAAACGATGAAATCTTTTTGTGACTGCTTAGCTCCTGAAATTTACGCTCAGTTACTGAATGAAATAACTTATTTTGGATAAGAAATTAAACTTATGAAAAAACTAAAATGATGGCTAGTTTCACCAAGTGACGTTGAATTATTATGGAATCCTGTTGTTTGAGTCCACCTTAACAAGGGATTAATCGCCATAAGGTTTCTTTTGTAAGGTAGTTGATTTCTATGGCATTTTTCATTTACCGTAATTCTCGATTTATTTCCTACTTCCACGTTCTTTGTGTCTTTCTGCTGCGCCCTCCCCAAAGTTACTTTCAGGCTACTGGTTGACGGCAGTCACTCGCCAAGTCATGGCATCTTCTACGGCTTTCGTAGCACTATTGAGCCATTTTACCCAAGGAAGGATCCATATATACTGCCGCTTTCAGCCTACGGCTAAATAACTTTTTCAAAGGGAGGAAAAGAGGGTGACGTAGTGGAGAGGTGAGAATGGGGGTTGACGAAGTGGCTGGGACGGGTGCAAGGAGTTCCATGAAGAGGGGGGAGGTGTTCTTTTTTTATTCTTCGCTCCCCCCACATATCTGCCAGCCTGCCGTCCCCTTCATTATATTTCTCCCATGAACCAAGAGAAATACCAAATTAGGAGAAGGGAGATCCAAATTAAAAATACTTGAACTGATTTCTCATTATTTATGATAGTATTTCAATTTAAAAATACCTATTTATTAATGATGAAAGAACACCGTAAACGGCACAAATACATTTCGCGGCAGAATGGAGTAAATAGAACTTGTCGTCGAAAGATCAAGCGCAAAAATGGGAGAGTAATATAATTATCCATAGCGACAGATTAGAGGTAAAACAAAAAATGGTTGAATTAATCGGTGATGAATAACGATAGCTTCTTAATTCACGCTTTCCGGAGACTTTTTAAGCACGTTCTGTAATACCATTTCTGTCGTTAAAATCAATGTCGGAGAGAAGAAGCGGTTGACTTAAGTTGTTGGTGCTCTTACTGACAAGGTTACCTTGCGCCGTCTAACCACAGACCTTCGCTCAGAGGAATACAAAATATCCACGTCCTAGGTGGGATTCGATCCCGCAGCCTTATGATGGCTGGAGCGGTAATCGTGGGTCTTTGAGTGCGGATTTTAATAATTTTTCAATTAAAAAAAGTACTGGGACCGCAAATCACTTTAGTACACCTGTTAATGCGGTGGAACTGATCATACATGCGGTAATAGAAATAATACAGAAATATGTTTTACATTTTTGCCTAGATTAAATTGCTATTACTTGAGCTATTGATACTTTTCGGTGGAGTATAAGAAATGTAGGCCAATTCAAATAACTGCGGACCAGGCCACGCATAGCTTTAGCTCAGTGTGTATAGTACACTTGTGTGAAATCCAAAGAGAAATATACTCATCTGGACTGGAATTCGAACACAGACTCTTCGATATCGCGCCAAGTGCACTAACCAGTAACTACCCAGGCGTCCTCTTCCACTGTAAATCTCAAAGAGGCTTTAAGGAACGTGTTGTCCTCACAGGTACCGTGCATACAATGTCATTGAGTACCCGTGTGAGTGTGCTAAGCGCCACTGTCCACAAAGTATAGCCCAACTTAAAACACAAAGGTACAAATTTACATAGAACAACTCAAAGATCTGCGGAACTGATTGCGCACTAAATATAACGGAGTCACCCGGGGTATCTATGAGATTCACACTGGAAGAGTATCGGCGAGATATCAAAGGGTCTTGGATCGACTTCCAGTCCAGAGGGTTGTGCTTGTAGGATTTACGTGGTACAATCACGAAGGGTTTGAGAATTTGAAGCATTTTAACCATTCGTAAAAATCTCACGCCGCCTTTCCGATCGGGTTTTTTCACCGGGATATCGTTGATGGAGTCGAATATCTTGATTAAAGTCGCAATAATCAACATATGAGACGCTCAATTCATCCATCAAAATGTTTCAAACACGCCAAAATCACGAAACTTTCGTTATTGAGTCACGTGACTCCTTAGTTACGTGATCGAAATTATCTCGTTCGGTTCAAACACAACGTCACAAGGGGGTTGGCGAATGACAGTTTCACTCTGAATTTTACCAATGTGAAAAATTTAGGCGAAAATTACATTTCACAACGTTTTTTCAAATCTTTGACTCGGCGTGACACTTTGATATTTGTTAGTACCCATTATTATAATGTGAAATATGTATATTGTTTTTCGTTTAGGAGAAAATCTGTACATATGTAATCCAATTGTTACGAAATCTACCTCACATACCACAAGGCTAAGCGTTAAAATAGCATTGATTTGCCAAAAAAATAAACTATTAATATGCAATAAAATGTAAACCATAAAAATGTAAATTTTTTTCACATAGCTATAAATCTATCTATGCATATCAATAATACGAAATACGTATGCAAAGTTTCACGCAAATCTATACGTAGACAAAAAATCGGTCCAACCACCTAAGGTGGCTGGACACTGACACTGAATTAAAAATGACACTGACATTTAAAATGCACAAAATAATTAAGCATCGGGATCGTAACCCCGCAGATTCCCCGAAAACGTTCCGCGGTGCCAATAAACGAACCTTCGCCGTACGCCCAACCACAGTGCAGGGGGCGTGGGAGTTGCAGCCGCGTGAGACCAGCTGTGGGATGGTGGCCTCGAAGTGACAATTATCCTGTGTGGTATGCATGCTGTCTCCGTTAAAAGTGTACGAATTCATCAGTAGGCGTAGTCAAGTTTCTAAAAAGAGAAACGCCCCGGTGCACCCGAGGAGAGCAGTCTTTCAGTACCTCCTAAACCTTTACCCCATGTGACAAAATACGTACTTTTTTCCGCGATTTATCCAAAATATAATGCATGGAGGCTCTTTTCAATGTTTGCATCTCTTAAATCTCCATAGCGAAGTGGATGCGGCTACAATCCATTCCACACACTTGCCGCACCACCTTGCAGGCGGGTTGGACCAGACTCAACCGCGCGATCGAAAAACTGATGAGAAATTCGGCGTCGCAAACGGTCGCAGCATAACTCATCGGATTCGCAATGTGGAAGATTTGTAGAGTTTCCCCATATATGTTACTTCGCGATTCTCGGCGATGCAAATAACTATGAGAAATACATATATTTAAAAAATGACCAAAAATGAGGATCCGCCATTTTGTTTAATATATTTGGTAAATCATGACAAAAAAGTAAGTAAACCACATTAAAACAAAGATGAAAAACATTTTCATCAAACTGCATCACTTTGTATTCCAATTGTTTACCCATAAAGGCTAGGCAAGTGCTTTATTTTGAAGATTTCGTGAGAAAATTGAGTGCAGACTATACTTGCAAAATTTGTGTAAATATGACCTCATGCAAATTGTTAATTGTTGAGTACTAACGAAAAATGCTTTGCGTCATCGCATGCACAGGTCTTTTGAAAATAGTTATGCGAAGTTTCAGCTTCCTGGTTTGAAAAAATCACTTTTTGACTTTTGGCCAGCTTTTTTCGATTTCAGCCCACTGTGCGGCAGTGAGAAAACTGAATATGTGAATGGAAAACTCTACTAATATCAATGCATAAGGGGATAACGTTTCCTTCTTTTTTACTAATGTAACTAATGAAATAAAAAATGTTCCGAGAATCACGCAAGACGAGCCACGAACACCTCCAAAAAGGAAACGAACAACGACAACAGTTGGCCAGCAGTTTCCAGAAAATTGTTAGAAGGATGAAGAAGCAAAATGTAAATAGCACTTATTTATAACCCGTGTTAATTAGATGACAAATATATAAACGCGCCAAATTCTATATCCATAAGTAGATTTTTAATTTGTTCAATTGCTATTGAACTCTGGTATCAGACCAACCGCTGAACTGTTTACAAGTGATGCAATCCAAAAAGGCAGTGAAAAGTTTAATGGTAGCCATTTCAGCGGGGATGAAATGTGCTCCTTGAATTTGAATGAATGAACTAGCAAAATGCTCAAAAAAGACTCAAAACTACAAAAAAATATTTACAAATGAAAGGAAACACGAACATTCAAGAAGTATGGATAACACGGCCACGAAAGATAACAGGAAGGTTTATTAATAACCACTTCCGACATTTTGGCAACACATCGAAATGAATGTTCAACCGTAGGTTAAATGAAACGAAAGAATGAAGAAGTACACTACGTAAAGAAGGCTCACAAATGCTCAGTGAAAAAATAAAAAAAATCCTGGAAACGAACATGAAACATGTTTGGATAACGTGGACTGGAAATATGGCAGGAAATAATGTGTATAACTTATATAGCTATTATAATGATAAAACTTAGTTCTAGTTTTATTTGGATGGTCATAGTTTTGGATCACGTTGTAGGGAGGATGATATATTCAGTTTTATATTATAATAAGCCTGGAAGAATATATGGTAATTGCAAACAATTTTGTTAGAACTGATGTGTTGCATCATATTTATGGCATATTTTGGGAACTTCAAAATGTATATTCTGTTGTTGAAAAATAAAAACTATACTTGTTTTTTAGAATTTATTATACCGACAAATGCTATATAACATGATTTGAATTATTAACGTTACTATAATGTCCATGACCCATAACATTATTTAGCCACATATGAGAATATTGTTATAAAATTATGTCAAACCCAATTATGCAATTCAGCTAAAACTTGGCACCCACTGACAAGTCAAATTGATAACTCAGTGGGAACCGAAAGTAATTAATTTAAAATTAACCTTTTATATTGTTCTCGCACCGTCACACCATGTGTAACTGTAGGTTGAACATTTTCGAGAATAAAATATCTGTAATTGAAAAAATAAAATGATTTTGAATTTACAACTAAAAAAATAACGCCGATGAGGAAAGAGATGTAAGGATCGTTCACCCGGGAGACAATCAGATGACCTAAAACAGTTAAAGGGCAATATCAGGAAGAAGGAGAAGAAAGGCCGACGAATAGGAAGAGGGAGAAAAAATAGGAGGTAGCTCGTGAAAGTCGCTTCGGATGGGGGTTAAGGGGGAGATATAATGTAGGAGCATTTAAAGGGAGTTTGCTGGCGGACTGTTTGGAGGGGAGGCTGAAGGGGAAATTTTTCTGGAACAAGGGGGGTCTGAGAGTGTAGGTGGTGGTAGGCACTGGCTGTTTAGGCCAACGGGGACTGGGTAGGGATGAAGGTCTCTCAGTTTTTTTCAATGCCTTTTGAGGCGGCCCTCCCCAAAAAGTCAAGTCATGTCTGCGCCCTTATGCCAGAAAGTATCGCGTAAAAATCGCTTGTAAATAAAAAAAGCGACCTTAATTTATCTCGTGGATGGCGCCCATCTAAGGGAGGAGTCATGGGAAGGAAGTTAGAAGCAAGGGGAAGAGGGAATAGAACGGCGAATCGATGACCTGGACCTCCTGAAACGTTGCCGTTCGTTCGGCGCCAGCGTTTCAGCTCCTCCCCGAAGTTAATGCCTTTACTCTTCTTTTTTTTATTCCATAGGCAATCGCACTTCGGCGGGAGTCACATTAGATTTTCTCGCACTAAGAGGATTTCCGCGTTAAAATGTTAACGTGCGCCCCACCCCCCTGGCTGTACTTTTATGCAAATCCTGTTGAGCACACCCACGGTAAAACCATTTCATCGATTCTTTTTTTTTTCATGACCCGATACGGGATAACGGCACGGCGTGGACGCAAACTCACGCGCTCCAGTCAGTCAATTTGGAGTCAACTTTTTATTTTTAGTTACTTTTTAGGCACCAGCGAAAGATTTTAGCAATTTAGATCCAAATTACTAGTATAAAAATTCCAGTTTCGTATCCCCAGGAAACTTTTTAGCATTGTCTGATGTGCACATTGGATTCATGCCCACTCATTAACACAGGAAAATAGCAGTAGTTAGCGTTCTAATAGTGTGATCATAGGGCACTATATGTTCTAATTATCTTAACATAGCGTACTAAATAGTATGCCAAAAGTAGCGTCTCAATAAAGAGCTAAATGAAAGCAAGGTTTCGTTGAGGATAAAATGACAATAAATTTAAGATAATATTGTAAGAAGTTTGAGAAGTTAACTAAGTTAACCTACTAGTAGGCGAAAGATTTAAAATATTTCTCGCAATTCTTTGAAGTTCGTGATGTGTGAAGCCTGAATAATTTATGGACAAATGGCAATATGAGCTGGAAAGCCATCGCTATAAGCCAATGAAGACATTTACATTTTATGAGTCCATAGGAGTGCTAGAAATATTACATAGACTCGAGAAAAAGTTTTTACACCCAAACTGAATCCCCATATATGGGAGATATAATGGATATACATATATGGACATATATTCGCCATATACAACCCATATATTTGCTCAAGATATGTTGAACTGCCAATATATGTTACATATATGGGGGAATGTGTGGGTTAGACATGTATGTTTCATCAATATGTTTTCCATATCTGTTTTATATATGACATTTAAAAGAAATGTTAACAATATTTTTCACTGTTGTTGATGAAAATTTCTATTCGTACGTATTTTCTTTTTATGGAAATGGAGAGATTAATATACATAGATATGAATAGGTTTCTTTAAAAACGCATAGACTTTTATAGTTACATATAAATTTGCATATATAGGGTTGCAGAGTCCGTTAATAGATGGCGTTGACCACCGTTGTTGTCACAGATGAACTATAGATTGTTGCCGCGCCAACTGGCAGGCAAAAGGGATAGTTTAACTCCGCGTTATTAGTTGACCAACGAGGCGCAATTTCTGTCATCGTATCATTCATAATGAACGATTAATGACTATTATAAATTGCCTCTCGAAGTGACGCAGCCGCGTAGAACGAACCAGATGCCTATGGTAACAAGCTTTGCGTAAATTCCAACCAACTGGTGGACATGCTGGAAATAATACCCAGATTGGAAGAAGAAGAAACTTCTATTCGTATATGTTATTTGTCGTACTTACGTCTCGGTTCTGTTTTACTATAAATAAGTATGTTTAGATTTGGTTCATACGAAATCGCAGATAATTATGCTCACTCCCATTCCTAGGGTTCCGTATACGTTTTCATGGTTTTTATATAGCTATGGCTACATATTGTGCCCATATATTGTGCCAAATATAGTTCAGCTGTATGGCTACATGTTCTTTGTTTTATTTCATCTTTCACATATATGTGCAATTTGTGGAAATATATATGGATTCTATTAAAAATTGGCCGAATTGAATATATTGACCATATATGGATAAATATATGGAGTCCATATATTTCCCATATATTTTGCCAAATATGTTAAATATATTATCTGGGGACAGTTTGTAATAGAATACATATATATCTCCTTATATTTCACATATATGTGAAAGTTATCGCTCTACATATATGTCCCATATATGGCGCTTTAATGTGGGCTACCACGTAAGTCGTTCATTTCGTTCACCGCTTAACGGAAAATTAACGGTACAAATGTTTTGGCTATCGCAATGGATATAGGAGTTAATTTATGGTACATGCACATATAGTTATGTTTTTAGGTTCTGAACAGGGTATAGTTCTTAATACAGTTAATAGTATCGGCTTATTAGCTACAAGCAACATCTGAATAATTGCAGGGTACGGCAGGAAGAATAGATTTTTTATTGCTTCACGAAATTGTACCATGGCGAAATTTTGCCAACCTTGAGGTAAATATGAATCTAATTCCGCAATGAAGAAAAATGTACAAAATCAAGTAAAAATTACTTATAAACGATGGAACTACATTCAGCAAATTATTACTAACAGTCATTAGTCCTCATCAAATACATATCACACATTGATCCAGTGAGACGCATATTAAAACTAATCGTACCGATTCTTTATCTCATTTTCCCGCGTGGAGCTCGCAATCATTGCTCATACATACGTACCCATCACGCCATTCCCTTTCGGGGTAGGCAAAGTCAAAGAATTCAGTTATTGCCGTTACCACTACAACACTGGCTCCCTTTTAATAATTTCCTCCCTAATGCCCTCTCCTTACAAACCACGTTCGCTTCCCTTTCTCTCATGCATCGCTTCATACACGCCCAACTATTGTCGGGCCGATGTTCCAATGCAAGTAGGTGAAAGAATTAAATAAAGATTTCTCTGTCACCATTCTTTAGAGAGAGTTGCCTCGCTAAATTTCTTTTATCAACCGTGAGTTGCCATTCACCAACACAATTCGTTTCCCATACTAAGTTCAGTTCACTCGACAGTAAAACAAAGATGTGAATAGAGCTTATCATTGCAACTGTGCAAGGTATCAACTCCTCCCATTTTTTCCTCCCCAGAATTCCATTCTGTTGGTTTATTTTCTATCTTTTCAGAGCGAGACGATTCATTTATTTCGCGAACATTAAGTGTGTCGCTCGTTTCCTATCAAGAGGCCGTAATGCTTAAGCTTGACAACTATGTAATTAACTCCGGGTCCCCGAAGGTCCCCTTTGACTTATGACGTTGATTCTTTTGATCATGGCATTTTGTCGTGCACGTAGTAGCACATGGGTACCCTTTAAATTTCGGAGCAGAATGGGAAGTTCAATCAAAGTCACCTCAGTCTTTTATTTACTCAAACTTTCACTTACATTTTCTCTTAAACAGATGAAGTAGAGTCAAAATGCCATAACAAATAAAACCTCATGCTCACGTATTCTTGTTCTTTTCTACTGTTTCCTCTAGGGTTCGCGTAGATCTCACACTAGGGTAGGGGTGAATAGGGACTATTCGTTACGGGTTGTTCCCCAATGAGTCTCCCGGGATGAAGATACTCCCCCACAGCTCGCTGCAGCGGTGGTCGGGCGCGGAAGTACAGATCTGCGAAAACTTTTGAGTACGCACTTTCATTAGTGAAATAGAAGTGAAAAAAACTGCATTTCTTAGGCGATTCAATGCTTTTTTAACACATTTTTAACCTTGAGAATTTTAGCTTATGGCATATGAGATTTACTCGCAATTACTCGATTACATACGCACAGATTTAATTATAAACATGAAAAATACATGTATTATTATTATAATTGTTGCTAACAAATATCAAGGTATCACACCGAATCCAATTCATCGAGAAAAACAAATCTCAACAACTCCGTGGGTGTACGATTCCGGAGAGTGAATAAGTTGAAGAGTCACACTAGTAGTGGAATTATTTCACGAACACTTTGAATGTAGCAACAACTATTCAGTTAAATAGCATTTTTTGTGGTAATTGGTATGTCTTGGTGGCGGTGGGGATCGGCTCGTCTTTTTAGAAAGGTAAATATTTGAGAGATAAATAACAGCCGGTTGCTACGGTAAAATGTACCAAGATTCCTCCGCGGAGAATACTAAACCTATTTAACTGGGCTTAAGGTTGTGCGCAAAAATATTCAAAATATAAAATAAAAAATGCGTTTTTATAATGAAAAAATGCAAAAGGACCCTCGACCCCTTTGTCACCTCTCTCTCCCTCTCATGTTTTCTTCTCCCTGACGTCATGTTTTTTTTTCAAATTAGTGCCACCAAGTTTTGCTACACCTATACTCGCCGGTCGGGCCTGTGCGGTCGGTAAGCCTGCATTTATCAAAAATCAGTACATACATACATTACCTATATGACTCTGAATGCAAAACTTTGGTGTAATGACAAGAGTCTTGAGTATTTCTTTTTGCTAAAATCAAGGTATATTTGAACAAAATTCTTCAGTGACAAAAAACTTAGATTTGTAAATGCTATTCATAGGTAATGGCAATATATATTCAGCAAAGTAACACTATAAGACACTGATCATCATAAAATACGTGTCATATATGAATCAAATCAGACGTATATTCAAATAAATCACTGGTGATAGTGTTTTATTAATCTCATTTCCCTACGATAAACTCGTCAATACGACAATAAACAGATATGCTATTTGGCCATCAAGTTAATAATGCTGAAAAAGATGATAGGGCCTGAAAAATCTGATTGAAAAAAAAAGCAAAACAGCTGGAGCAAGCAAGCAGTTTCGATTCACGGAATTGTGGAGTAGAATGAAATTACACACACTGGTCGTATACTTTAATTTTTTGGACCACTCCGGATTTCTGGGATTCGCTCGCAGTATTTGTTCCAAATCACATGGGGCATGCTTGGAAGTGGGGCAGGAATAATTGGAACGGACTTTGGCGAGAATGCTGTTTTTTGTGTCACGAGCACACAGAATTCCAGTCTCAAAAAGGACTACCAATAGAATACGACCGCGTTAGCAATGCGTGGATTGATGCGCGTCACAGTTTTCTAAATTATTATGCTCATATAGTTGATTTTTTATTTGTTGGTGGATAAACGACAAGCATAAAACATAAATATACGAAGATCTACACCACATGAATGCTCGCTCGATTCGCTATCTTGTTGACACACTCACGGCTTTGAAGCGTATTTTTATTTCTCTTAGGGCGTCACTCGCTCAGATACTTACAAATTAGTGAAATACACAGGAAAAAAATATTTCGTAACAACTCAGGTTCGAACCCAGGTGCATATTGGGGCGAAGAAATCAAGAGTGAAAGAGTACGCCTGGTAGCTTAGTAAAAGCACGAGACGCGAGTTTGGGAGACCTGGGTTTGAATATAAGCTCGGATGAATGATCTTTTTCTTATAGATATCACATTTACCTTTAAAGCGTATTGATCGTTCCCCATTTAGTTGACAGTGTGGGCCTTATGGCAAGCACTGTTGCCAAACTTACGCTACTTGTGCTCGCCTCTTGGACACGGAGGCAACCATTTCCAGCCCCGCGTTAAATTTAAGTAGGTTACTTTATGGTATATTATTTGTATATTGGAAGACTCATAGAAGTACACTTAGTATTCTTCACATCAATTTGTCAATATTACTTCTGCTATTGGCCACATCGCATCTCCGGCCTTATTAAGATAAACAGGGAACGAATCATCATAAGAGCCCGTTGTGTCAACTAAATGTGGAACCTCATATAGTTAACGAACCTTATATCCGTATCTTTCCCAAAGTCTACGCAGAAGATTTCGAATTTCGGTGATTAACATTCCAAATCATAGATCACACAAAGTAGAAAAACTAGAGCACTACTTGCGCTTGTTTCAGCATGGTTGATTCATACCTACATTTTGCTATAAGCGGCACTGCGAGAGCTCAATTATTTGTTATGAATTCAAAGTTTTTACGCATTATTTCAATGGGTGACCGATTCAATTTATATAGTTTCTGCGTTTATAAGTCGAAACGACAAAATTAAAGTGATAGTTTTTCGGGACTTTAAATGACAGGAGGGAACTCTGATTCACATTTCGCTTTTGAAAATATAGATCGATCTGACCTCTGTTCCAGTTTTATCTCGAAGAAGGGTTCCGAAACAGCGTTCTCGCATACTGATCCCCATTGGCTGTCCAAATTCCTCCCTACGCTGTGACGCACTCATATCGGAGGAAATTTTTGCGGGTTTAGTTGTCATTGGTTTGCGAAATCTCTCCATTCCACTCTCCTCTCAGACAACCGCTTCATTCCTACACAACTATTTACTTTGACGTCCTTCATGATTTGCTTCATGTATGACATTCTTGGTCTTCCTCTATAATTCTTCCCATTTATTTCTCCTTCCCAAACTATTTTCATAGGCTATTGTGTTGAATGATGTGTCCAGTAAGCTTTTCTCTCCTTTTCCGCAAAGTTTTAATTATAAGTACTGTAAGCCAGGAAAACAGCCTGCTGATGGTAAAATTTTCGTCAATTTCTGAAAGTACATACTGTACTTATAATGGAGGTATTTATTTATATGGAAATTGCTTCGCAATCAGTATAGCTACCCCATTCCACAATATAGGCATATTAATATCATGTAATTGGTCTCTCCTAACAAAGGCAATGCTTTAGCGTATAAATGTATTTGTTGACAACAAGAACAAGATATATCACAGAAAAATGCCTTGTTGCTGCATGGCTGCACTCTGCCTCAAGCAGGGCTCACTTGGGGTTGGAATACGTTACGGCATTTACACTGAAGCCCTGCTATTTTACACTGTAAACTGTAAATGTTTGAACCTCAGTCATAAAATAAAAAATAGTCAGTGCCACAAATAGAGCCACTTGAGCCTAAAAAATTGTCCTTAGAATCGTTACAACCGAACCAATGATTTATCAACTCTTGACGAGAATAGCATGGACATCATCATGTTCTGTAATGGAGAATAATGACGCATGGATTTGTTTGCGATGACAATAAAACAGTTTAAAGAAGCCACACGTAAACGGAAGTAAGACAATACCTTCATGCATTAATCACTGAATAGTTTGTAGTTAGTAGAATAGTTTCATACTGGGAAAACCTAGGGTGTAAACGTGTTTTGTCACGCATGAGGTTGACACGAAAAATTTTCATCTGCAACGCGAACAGGTTTTTAAGACGTCGGAAATAAATAGGAGCAACACGTTTCCTCAAATCTTAATCACACACTAGTTATCTGGAAGAGTAATTTCGTTTCCAGAAGTAGATTTTTGTCCTCCTTTCATAAAAGAAAAGGAAGAAAAAAATAATATGCAATAGGAAGATGTGTCTAGCTAAGTTAGTGCTCCATTTTCCATGATAGGTGGCAGCGAACAGTGAGAGATGAAGACTAAATCTTGAAAATATCTCATCAAGAGTCTTAGGACTATTTATCATTATTGTTGGAGATGCCGAGTCTTACAATATCCATAGTTACATATTTGATCATGAAAATGAAATCACGAGACTGATTTCTCCACAGTGAGTTCAATTCAGTACTGAGCCTCTACTTTTCTCGGGGTCTCTATTTAATATATTGTTTTTCATCAACTAACGCTTTGCGATCATAAATGTTGAACTTGTACACAAACGACGTATTTTCTGGGTACTATGTTCAATTTTTTCAGTCGTTGCCATTCGTTTTGGGTTTAAAATGATACCAGCACATTCGATGTTCAGTCCAACAACACATGAGTAGCTTTCTTCCTTTGCTCTTTCACTCTTGTGCTTTCTAAAAAATATCGTTACTAAGCGAAGTGATTTTTTTTACTAATGTACGAAATTTAAAATTTGACAACAAAAACAACTGTCTAATTTAACTCGTGAATATTTTCAGCTTAAAACATATCAGGGAATTGCTTTTTTTAAACGAGACTTGCTTCACTCTAGAATGTTTTCTCCTTTATTATAAAACAAGGTGGAATGAATACAGCACCTTCCGAAAACGAGTTTCTTCCTGCAAGAGATATGTTTAACCTTATCCACACCCAGATTGAAAGTTTTCGTTTCCCAGTACGCGAGCAAGAGTTTCGTTTTTTTTTTGGGAAATGGACTGAAAAGAAATTGAAAATTGAGAAGCAAAAGGCGAGAGAAGAAGAGCACAAAAGGATGAGGAGATTACATGAAAGCACGAAAAAGGGATAGCGACTGGTCCGATTTTTTCCTGTCATTATTTCGGAACTGGAGAAAATCGCGATTGAGCGTGATCATGAGAGAGAGATAGAGAAAGAAAGATTTTAGAGAGAGATATGGAGGCGAATTTAAAAAAAGAGTCGAGAATAGGATTCCATAACGATTGCAGTTGGAAGGAGGGGATGAATAAAATGTTGAGAGATGGTAACAGGTACACTGGCCGGAGGCTGACTCCAAAAATTTAAAAAATAAAAATAAAACACGCGTGGAAAATTTTATTTTTACTCGAACTGAAATCGAAAAATGAAATTTGAAGTAAAGGAGATGAATGTTGCAAGTGAGATTACGGTAGAATATTCCTTGGAGGTACATTTCCCATAAATGAGAATACTTGTCCACAACTTGGGAAAATGCGTGATGTTTTAAGGTACATATTTTCTTAACTATGGGAAATATAGGACTAAATTATTAAATAATAAATGATAAACCATCTCATTTTCCAACATTTTGCAAATGTTCTTGCTTCATTATGGGTATAATTAATTCACTGTATTAACAATGAATGAGTAATTCACCTTTTGAAAATATTTCATCAAAATTACATGCTAAAACCATTTTACCAATAGCTTTTAAAAGAGTGTGTTCTTATTTTTTGTGACCTACACCTACATTACGCATAATTTTTTAAAATTCTATTTGGATATTTATATATCCATGAAATATAATTGTTTACAGTAGTATGCGATAAGAACGTACATACGATTGTTATTAAGATAACGACCTTTGGGATTCTTCTTTTCCGTTTACAGTAGTTACAAAAATAGAAATTTTAAATGATATTATAAATAACGCCTGGAAGCCAATCTTTTATCAGATTGCAATTTTTATTCGGATGAACTAATGAAGAAAATTCATCTTCAGAGCAAATGAAGTTTTGGAACGTGATTTAGAACACGTCACAAGCCCACCAATCACTCACTCTTCCGGCATGTGCCACCTATTCCCGTAAATATAAAAAACAACAACGGCTGCAAAGGGTGATAAATAAATAAACCCTCAAAATTGTGTGCTCGTTATTAATTATGCAAATTTAAAGACCAATAGGACCGAAAAAATGAAATATTAACATTCTCATGCCATTTGGTTCAACTCTCATTGTCCTAAATGTTTTGTCTTATTTTAAAGTCGTATTTTAAAATATGCTACTTTGAAGTACCCACTGATTGCCAAACGTTTCACAATTTGGCTCGGATATCTCCTCTGGGGCTCTTACTCGGCCCCATAAATAATTTTCCAAAAGATCAGACCTAGGCTAGTGAATTTATCGTACCTTAAACCCTCAAGAAATGGTTTCTCACCAAAATCGGTTGCGCCGTTTTGGAGCTAAATATTACATACGAGTACACAACTCGTTTAAGACTGTAAGTAGATTTTGAAAAAAATTGATTTGATATGAAGCAAAAATATCTTTGCAAAACAATGGAAAACGAGGTCATAATATATTTTATTTCTTAACCAGGATCTATCGTCTCCCGTAAAAAGAAAAATAATTTAATTATAACAAAAGAGGTCAAAAATATATATTCTGGACATATTTTTTGTGGTCTTTCGTATCCCAATGACGAAATAAGGCATTCAAATGGCTCTTCTTTAAAAGAATAAAATAATTTTACTCCTCATTCCTAGGAATGCCAGGGGGTTTGTTTCATGGAACAATAGTCTAGAAGCCCGGTCCTTCAAATTGACATTCGCTTCCCCATTCTACAAGAATGAGGGTTTTAGATTATTGGAGCTACATTAAAAGAAAAATGGGGATTAGGAAACACTTGAGCTAACATCTTACTTAACTTCCATCTTGCTAAAAGTAAGAGGCCCCTACTGCCAGGAAGATGGAAAGCTAAATGCCCATAGAGCTAAAGAGCCAATGGTCCCAGTTCCATCAATGAACTACGCAGGAAGTGATCTAATGGATTGGTTACGAGAGGGATCACAGGTAAAATCTCTGGGCCATGGTCATACATATAAGGAAACTTAAAGAAAAAGCATTTAATGAGTAATAAGGTCAAAGATTGAAGAAGGAATTCATTTTTACATTCCATGCTCTTACCTGTCTTTTCGAGAAATAAAAATGACTTATTCCTGGTGTAAATATTCTGCAATCCGGCCTCACCTGGTATAAATATTCTGCGTCCACCATGTTAAATAAGAAATATAAGGTTATTTCCACACTTTTAATTTTTAATAACCGCCTTAGTTTTGAGAAATATGTTTTCAAGGTATTTTTATTTTTTCTAAACCATGGTCGGTAATTAGAATCAATTGTATGGAAATTGTTTTTTTCTCTCATTCAACATATTGGGGAAAAACAAGAAGTTGACTATCATTTCATTCCCAGGCTATCAAAGTATACGTAGAATTATTTTTGCATGATTGCAAATTTGTCAGCATTATTTTTTCGAGGATCAACATTTTTTGAGCTCCTAATTTCAATAATTAAAAATATTCTAATTGGAGTTAACAAGAAACGACGTGCAGAGAAAAAATAGAATACATTTCACAGAAAATGGCTAATTTGAAGAGTTTTGAAACATTATTTCTTGAGGATAATTTTCTCGAGTTTTATGTCTAGAGTCGAGAGATTCTAATGAGAATAAAGAGGGCAACAAAATGCAGTGAAAAACATAGAGAACAAATTTCACAGTACAGGAATTGAATTAAGAATAGCAAAAAACAATAAAAATAACAATTACAACTTCTGAATTAAGGTATAACCCATCAGACAGCAAATTTCCCTTAGTAGTTTGGACACCTCACGATTTTGATACCCAAATAATAAGGAATTACTTGTTTTCATCTGTTGCAATTGTAAATCGTTTTTATGAATGTATCGAAGCGAGCGAAGCAATAATGGTGATAACATTAATGTACTTCCAACATGAAAAGTTGTAAAACTAACACCGACCTGAATTTTAAATCATAATTTAGGGCAAATATATTTCTTGAGGTGAATGAAGATCATTATAAGGAAGCTGGTTCCTCATCACATTGGACCATTCGGTTTATCTCCCGGCCTGCAATACTGGTTACTCATACCCGTGGAAGGATCAAGTTCCACCAAAACGATCTTAAGTAAATCTAGCGATAAACATCAAATAAGGAGATTAAGAAGATGCAGTTAACCTTAAGGAAATGGGCCCAACGTAGAAATGAAATATGCACTCCCGATTTCATATTAGGTTTTATCTCGGAAGAGAATTTACTTATGTGCGCTAGGAAATGATTGCAATATAAATGACAAGCGAATTGTACCTCTTGGACATTTGATGCCCGATATGAAGCTGACTCGAAACTTTTCTACGCCGGAAGATCATAACGCTCAGCCGTTCTGGGCCAAATTCCTTCCCCATTTCCTTTCCAAAACGATAGGCAGACTCTTCAGCTATGCTCTCTCATCTGCTTTCTTGACCGTGACATCTTCGATTTGACCGGAAAACCATCGAATTAAAACTCGCTCAGGGGGTGGGGGCAAGTGAGTTCCGGAGGAAGAACAGAGAGATCGTCGGGCCGAAGTATCCACTCATATTCGCCGATAATTGAGCCAATGACTTTTTATTCGGCACGGCCGATTATTGAGCCTGTTCGATGAAAAAAATTAGATTGGGAAAAATGGCGGTGGAAAAGGGAGATGGAAAAAAATTGTGGGAATGGAATCAGGGGGGAGAGAGAGAGGGATGGGATGGAGAAGAAGTTGCGGAAGATCGGTGGGGGACGGGAGGCAGGAGAAGAGGAGGAAGGTCGTAGGGTGGCTGGCAGGGGGTGCAAAGAGGAGGGATTGAAGAGGGAATCGTGAGACCCTGAGCCTTTCCAAATTGAGAGGAAAAAAGGTGCGGAAGGGGGATACAGGGTTGGCAATAAGGGTTCAGGGGTGGGTGAGGGGTGAACGGGCGAGAGGGGAGAAATTGGGGAAAAATAGATAGGTAAGCCTGCCGGGTGGGCCTAAGTGAGAAATCCCTCTCCAGAATCCTCAAAGGACGAATCGGAGAGTCTTTTCAACCCCTCCTGAACCCTCCCCCCCCTCAAAACCACCCTTTCTTGCCTTTCCTCCCCAGAGAAGCAATTAAAACGGGCACCTTTCCCTTCCTTTTTTATTATTTTAATGGCATTTTCCTCAGAATAAAAGGGGGTAAAGAAAGGACTTTTTCCCTCCCTCCTCCTCCTTCAAGAAAGATCCTTAATTAATCAACCCTTTCAATCTTGTACCCTTTTCGCAACACCTCCGCGAGAGGCAATGCACATGCCTGTCCCCTCGTTATTCTCCCTCGTGTTGAAGTAGGTTGGGGGTAGGTTGAGGAAAAATAAAGAAAACCCAAATTTCTTTTCCACCCTACAACTCAATTTTCGAAGCCTTTTCCTCTTCCCTTTCCCTTAAAAATCATGGCCTTTCATCGCGAACCATCCCCATCGGAATTTTACCCAACACCATCACCCGTACTTCTCTCACACCCCTATTCACCCACTCAGAAAAAAAACTCCTCCGTACAATTCGACACCCTTCTCCCTATTTCATTCCTTGAGCTCTTTATCTGCATTGTTATCGCTCCATTTCGAAACCTCCCCTCACACCCTCTTCTTCCCCACCCCCGATCTCAAAACTACCACCTATCAGACCAACCCTCGGAGAAAAAGAGAAGATAAAGAGAAGCAATTGAAAGAGGAGAATAGGGAGAAAGGGTTCCAAAGAGATCAGAGGACTCGTTCTACTTCTCCTTTTACCTTCAATTCCTTGAAAAGTACTCTTTTTTCCACCTCCGCAACTTCCTACAGTGAGACGAACGGTGTGTGTTACCGTTTAAAAAAGAAAGTTGGTGAGAGATGAATGCTTGAAAGGGCAAGGTTTTGTCATTGTCTTGTTTTCTTGGTCATCAACATGGGTATTCTGTACTGTACCAAAAAAATGGCCCGCAAACACAAAGGTGGTCCAAAAATATCTATTTAATTTATTTTTACTTATTATTAAAAAACAATGAAAACAATTAAAGGCCCTGTACATCAGTTTTTTATAGCATGCAACGAAGCATGCTTAAACACACACACACCTAGGCCTGTGCGATTATAAAAAATCGATAACGATCAATTATAAGAATAATTGGAAATATGGTCGATTCAATTGT
This sequence comes from Pyrrhosoma nymphula, assembly GCA_963573305.1. NCBI lineage: Eukaryota > Metazoa > Arthropoda > Insecta > Odonata > Coenagrionidae > Pyrrhosoma > Pyrrhosoma nymphula. The sequence continues at coordinate 70,396,534 of OY754331.1, forward strand.
CGGGAATTGAAGAAATTACAATTAATTGAAGTAATTAAATTCATTGACAAAGGTCATTTAATTCACATTGAAATGGGTGTCAATTAATTGTTATTGCTCAATAAATTGACATCAACCAATTAATTGACAGGACTCAATTGGATCGTGCTTTTCTAAGGCTTTCCATTGGCAATGAGAAGAATGAAAGAACTCCGTTGTCTCAGGCGTAACTTTATGGAATTTGCTTAGCATATTGAATGAAAAGCCGTAACTTTGTGATTCCACATTCATTTATTGTAAACGACCCGGGTTTCGACGTAGCACGTGCCACGTCGAAACCCGGGTCGTTTACAATAAATGAATGTGGAATCACAAAGTTACGGCTTTTCATTCAATAATTTAAGAAACAAGAAAATGATTCAATCAGTTAGAATTTATTAATTATTTAAAGGAATAGATCGTTTTTTGAAGATAGGTAGATGATATCCTCAGGATGATTATCCGACAGACACTGGCGTGAGTCGATGACACTGTTCCCACCGAGACTGAACAACCTCTCGGCCCGTGCTTAAAGTTTACTCCAAACTAGTGAACTAAAACAAGTTTCTACGTACAATTTACAATCCATAGCGAATCAATAATCGTAAATTAATTGATTACCGGACAATAATTGTGAATTGAATAATAATTAACAATTGAAAAATCATTGACACTTGAATAAAAATTACAATCGCGTCAATTACCGCAATCAACATCGATTTGCTGAAATAGTCGATCAATTGTCAAAATAATGTAATCGAAGATTCAATTAATCTAATAATCGCACAGGCCTACACACACCCATGCCCTATATAGTGAAAAATCCACTCAGGTGGTACTCGAACCCGAAACCCCCGCGATCTTAGGCTTGAGCAAGCGAGAACTTTACCCCGCCACCATAATAAATTAATAAATTAAATTAATTTGGAATTAAAACCCGGGTCTCCCAATACCGCGCCGACAGCTTTAACCAGTTAAGCTACCAGGGCGTTATTCTCTCCTGTCGATTTTTATAAGCTTTAATGGGGGTAGATGTTCAGGACTGATGGACGTATGACAGGACGGATGGACACTAGCGTAAATTACCCCACTTATTATGCTTGTATTATTCCCCTCTTCATCTCATATTTTGTTCCACCTCATTGTCTACCCATTTACACCCTTTTCCGCGCATACCCAACATTCTTCCTCGTTATCACCCTCTTAACCAAGCCATTCCCTTTCCGCTTTTTTCAGCCTCCAAGTTTCTTCTATCAGCTTCCTATCCACACCTATACTTTTCCAAACTTCCTTATTTGTTTTCCTCTCCAACCAGCGTGCTCTTTTCATTCTTCTCTGCGCCCTCATCACAAAAGTCTTCACTCAACGTTTATTTATCTTCCGCGGTGTCCAGGTTTCTGAACCATACGACGATACGCTCTCTATTTACGGTTTAAACTAATTTAAAAAAATGCCTTTATCTATATTTCCTTTCCGCGGAATCCAAGAAATTGAGTTATACCATGATACGCTCCATATACGGTTTAAACAAGTCTTCTCTGAATGCCTTAATTCAAATTTTACTTCCACGGAGGCCAAGCTTCTGAACCACACTATGACACGCTCCATAAGATGTTTTCAACTAGTCATTTATAAATGCATTCATTTAAACTTCCCTGAATCGATCTCTTACTTTAGTAAATGCTTCCATTGCTAAGTCAACCCTTCGCTTTATATCCTGACCTCTAAGCCCATTCTCGTTTTTCTGGCAAATAGATTCGCGCAAATTTATTAAAATATATTTTTTCAGTAAACGTTAAAATGAAGATATTTCGGAATCACTCAAACTTGCCAATTTGGTTTTACAAGAAAGATGAATTAGTTTTACTTAAACCTCTGCCTCAGTATGTACAAGGTGGTTTTATTTAATTTTTAATTTGCCACCCTCCTTTAATTTCTTCACTAGATTCAATTATTTTGATGCATAACGCTTCCTTCCATCTCCAAGCTCTCTTAACTCTTTTTCCCCCTTCCAACGCAGTATTTTTGCTCCTTCTCCACACCCACATCTCAAAAACCCTCACATATATGCTCATATCCTTTTCTTCGATTTTTGGAAATATTTTTCAACGCTACACGCCTGGAATGAATGTACTTACTACAACCGGAATCACAATGTATCGGAATACGGGAAACCCGTATTCCGATCCTCCCGAATTGAGTCCCAAGCATAAATAGTACTGTCGCTTTTGAATAACTTGTTTAGGGTGAAGAAATTAATGCATGCAAAGTTTTACCATGAACGCTAAACGAACGAATCTTCACTCCGGTATAAGCCTTTCGATTGACATTCAGAGAGGGGAATACGACCTGATTAAAGGGATTGCAAAGAAAAAGCCGAAACGAGTTTTTGAATTTAAAAAAAATTCACCGACCTAAATTATTGACATGCCTCGGGAAAATTCTATCTCCATTTCCTCAAAAACACGCTTCATCAGGAATTCTGGAAATTGGATTCAGGTTTATTTATTTCGTTTTCCAAGCAACCAACGTCAATTTTCAAAAATGTTCCCCCTTGTTGCCGCTAATCTCTTCAGGTCATTTCGGATAACGACCTAAAGACACCGAATACAATGTTTGCCAAAGGTTCCTTTGGCAGAATGCCAAATTCAGTGGGACGCAAGATAGCGAAAATCCAACCGAAAGTAATCACGAATGCCTTCTTAAGAATACACAAAGGTTTCTAATCCCAAAAGTCTATGAATTTTGTATTTTAAAATGAAATTGAATAATTTAGGGTAAGCATAATTTTTCACTTTAACATTTTCACCAGAAATATGAAAGCAAAAGTCAAAAGAAAATTAATATTAAAAAATATTACACAGGTTTTTATACACTTTTATCATCTTATAAACACTTAAAATTTTCATTGTGATCTACAATCACCTCCACAAAATAGGAGTTTTTCATGATAAATTTATTTATAATTTGAGAGAAGGAATCAAAAATATATATAATGAACAAGTATTTCCGTCAGTCTGTAACGCTGCCACGGGCGCTGTGATCGAGAATTCCATTTCATTGAAAGTGAATTACATTTTTATATTTTTTAATATCTATATTTTTAATCTAAATGACTTGTGTCTGAGATTTTAAAAGTATAGTTAAATAAATAAATATTCTCCGAGATAAATGATGGATGCTATGCAAAATTGCTATAAATATCATGTTGATAAATTTTATGAAGTAATGGTCCATGCATTTATTAATGTATGTCTATCTGGCTATGTGTTCATCATCATCGACATCTGTCTAACGCTGCAATATAATGACTGATCATTCTCCAATTTTTCAGAGGGGAACGTCATTTTTGACGGGTTATAGCTAATAGAGTTACACTTGTGACCAGGGGCACGATCACAATTCTTCATTACGCGGGGGCTTGTGTTAACGTTATTTCACCATAGCACTCATAATAGCGAAAAAATGCTCTTCATGCCTCAAATTTTATCAGGTGCTTGAAATCACTTGTGTTAGTTGATAGATGATTAATTTATGACAGTACCTATGAACATTGGCGTAGCTAGGGATTTTTCGTAGGGGGGGCAGCCGTCCAGCTGATCAGCCACAGCAAGTTTTAATTTTGCTAATCCGATTAGATATTAACTAACTTTTGAGTATGCACAGATTATTAGTGATTGCGTATCCGAGGAATGGTAATGAATCTTTTTCTCAAAATAAAATATTGAAAACAGTGTACTTCTTCAATACTGTCGATTTTTCTAGGATGGGCAATGAGTTTTGTAGGGTGGGCGGACCCACCCTTGCCCCCACCCCCATACCTATGAGCCATGGGCCATCTGGGATTTAGTTTTGGATAATTAATACGTCAACGCGGAGAGGGAACTGTGATTCCCCCAGGTTACATATCCTCAAATGCTATTGACAGCCAAGCAAACCACCTAGCTAATGACAAAAAATCTGATTGAAATATTATAGATTAATATTAAATTTATCGGCGAGAGGAATCATGTTATCCTTATCACTTGAGTGAAAAGTTTCCTAATCATCCAAAGACAGGTGAATAAAAGCTGCCAACTCATTAATTTCGAAAATCTCCTTCGTTATCAGAGCAACAAGAAAAGAAAGTACTCAATCGGTTAAGGCGATAAAAATACACTCCACGAGAAGGAGGAGTGAGTAGAGGTAAAAGGTAAAGGCGGAACCGCTTCCAATGCTAATTTCTTCCGAGGGTTCTCCTCCAGCGGCAAAATTCAAATTAAACGATCTCACCTCCCAAGCTTTTTGGAGAGACACCGTGGATAAGGAGGAGGTGGGAAGAGATGGATCGTTCATCAAACCGAACCATTTCGATAACACGGGAACGTGGTCGAGAGAGAGAGAGAAAGAGAGGAATACAGGGGAGAGTCTCTTTTCTTTTTTGGATTTTGGAATGAGGATGGTAATAATTCTTCTCTCATTTTGTTCGTGAATGTATGTATGTATGTATGAATGCATTTGTCTGTGCCACCGTGAAGCGAGTCGATTTCTCCCTTTTTGTGCGTGCTCCTCCTCCTTCCCCATTGTAGGAGGGCGGGGACGGAAATGGAATGTTTCCATCTCCGCTTATCGCGGTGATTCCCTTTAGAAAGGACAGATAGGGAGGGGAATGAGAGAGGGAGAAGGAGCGAGAAGAAAAGACGAGGTGGGATGCGAAAGCACACTCGATGGTAAGAGGAAGCGCTTCCGCAATGTCCGACTCTCGCGTGATTGCTCACTTAGGATCGGAAACGAGCGAGGAGGAGGAGGGGAAAAAAGAAGAGCGACGCATCGCGTGACCGCGCTAATTTTTACCCTCCACCCCCGCCCTCGACCTTGACCCTTTTTTTATGAAAGAGAGGGCGAACCCTCAGAGGTTAAAAAAGAAAATGTCCGAGGGAGAGGGACTATCTTTCACTGCGAAGTATTGCTTCGGTCATTATTCTCCCGAGACGCGGTATTTTTAACGTATTGAGAAGCGAATTGCTTCGGCTCACGTTTGTCCACAGGAGTTAAACGAGTGTCAATGTCCGTTCACTCGCCTTTGGAGACACGACCGAACATTATCAAAGGAATCGGATCATCGGCAAAAAGAAATGTTGTTTATATATATAATGTTTTGTTTTCTTTTAGCAAGATTGCATAAAATTGCTCTATGGGAACTGGGAACAGCTCCTCTGGGAACATGTATGCTTTAACGCCGTATTTCTCTTGCAATTTGAAAGCAAAATTCCCAGTTTTGGCCATAATGAGTTGCACTTTTGCACAACTTTCCATGTAAGAACTTATATTTGCCGGCCTCTGTGGCGGCGGGGTAAAGTCCTGGCCTGCTAATCCTAAGGTTGCGGATTCGATTCCCGACTGGGTGGGTTTTCTTCCACTCAAGGCATGGGTGCTAACGTATAAGGTTTAAATGGAAGAGAGGGCTGCACAGCCCTAATATTGCCCTGAATAAAGTCGCAATTATTATTAACAATCCCTCGGGGACGGAGGAATGTGTCTGAAAGGGCATTTTAAGCTCTCTATCTCAGATTGAAGCATTAACTCGGCTCGCTAAGCCATTTCAACTAATTGAGCTGAGGAGACTTGCTTTCACTGGAGTTAACCTATGCCGATGTATGCTCGCAAGTAACAATTATAAAACAATTGTGATAAATATTCTACCAAAATAACCAAGATGCTTATATTTAACAAAGAAATAATGAAATACTAATTTACAAGAAGGTGGAATCCTGAGGATAACCCCGTTTTGGGATAAACTTCAGCTAGAATCTCGAGGCGTGAGACTGGCGCAGAAAAATTGACACGTGACTTGAGTAGACTAGCGACACATAGTTACTGGGGTCACTCACCTTTGGAGAGAAATCTCATTGTCAGTCTTGAGAGGATGTTTGTATCAAAGGAATCAAATGATGGCCTTTAAAATTGATAATTGGTTAAGAGCTTCTTTGTTTTTCGTAAAAAATTCCTTTTCGACCATGTCGAATATCCCAACGATACCCCAAAATCGATGGATGGATTGAATTCAGAAGGATAGTGGTAATAAATTGTATATTTGGCTTCATAGAAAAAATGGTAGAAAAATATTTTACTCAACAATTAAGATTTGAAAAAATAGTTTATTGGATTTATTTATTTGACTTGACCGGGATTCGAACCAGGAACTCCCAATTGCCGGTCGTTTTAGCCAGTTAAACAACAAAGCCATCTTAATCCAAGGCTAATTTCTGCGGGGATTCATAAGAACAAGTTGTTCTCGTCCCCAGTGTACATTGTAGCATGTCAGACCTGACCGGCAATTGAGAGTTCCGGGTTCGATTCCCGGTCAAGTCAAATGATTTTGTCATGGCAAATGACACCATCTTTGGAGTATCTTAATTCTCGTTGTTAGGCCTGTAAACTGGCTCTGATTTTTTTTCCGAACTGCCCAATAATTTCAAGTGGATTAAAATCACCCATCGCCATGGTATTACTAGGGACCCTATCTCGAGGTCACATAGAGACACAAGTCGAAACAGGACAGCTGACAGTGAGTGGTGAGTCATCCAACTTCTCGGAGCGGTTGTGTGTTGGTTACAATTAGAAAGGTTATCTCACTGAGCATCCACGTTAAACAGCTTTCCTACCTCGTTTCGCAGTATTTTGGTAAGATCATATGTAGCCCATGTTCCAAAATCATTCTCCCGCACAACGCCTGTGAGAGCATACAAAACCATCACGCTGTTATCTTTCGGGATAGACTTATTCAAGTATGTTTAATTCTGGGTGATATGCCTCCAAAACTGGTTTTAATAATTTCCTCCAACCTGCGACATATCCATGCATGCTTATTTTGCTTCAGTTGCATTGCTTCAAACGAGGCCTCCAGATCTCAAGTCTCGTAATTTTTATTTTTCTTAAGAGTATCGTCCACCACATCCTCCCAAGACTTCCCGGTTTACCGCTTCTTCTCACACCATTCATTCATCTATCACGCAAAACTATGGGAAATGAAAAAAATTTAGATCACTCACGTTCTGAGGTAAACCAATTACCTGATCGGATCTAAGAGCAATAAATCGACCTGATCGTTATCATTTGGAATTTTACTTACCTCATGTGCAATCTTCTGCCCGTGCGATCTCTGCGAAGCATCGCCTCGTTCATCCATTTAGCAAGCCATCGTAGTTGTTCTCATTCAAAGGAGAATTGTGGGGTGAGTGTTAAGTTAGATGACTTATATGTAGGCGCATTTCAATGTCGGCTGAGAGCATTTCTGGGCTGAGCAGATATCTCATAATCAGATTAAAGTTTTTAAATTACAGTAGTTTGCACCTCAAAAAAAGGGACTTTCCAACTACTAGGCTCCAGCTCGCTACTAGGTTTCAATCACGCAATTTTGCAAAAAATAGCAAATGGGAAGCTATTTATTCCCTTCGAGAATAACTCCTGAATTGCTTCCATAGAAAAATAAATGCATATCGAAGTACACCTGCTCGTGGAAAGGTGATTGAAAATTTCAACTTTCCTAACTGAAATAACAGAAAGGTAATTATTTGCTGGTATGATTAAAAAGGAATGTTGAATATTTAATATTCACAGGGGAAGGCTTTAGAAAATGAATTCTTCATACGCAATGAATCGTTTTTGAAATTATTGATGAAGAGGCTTGTTCAACAAACGACCTTTAACCAGAGGCACAACAATCCTGCAAACTGCACATCGAAACTCAGAAAAAACTAATACCTACCAAAATCCCATTTCATCGTATATGTTATTATTCTGGTTCCTCATTTAATCGTACTATTGCAATAATTATGTTTCAATATCTAATCTGCCGCTTACATAATGTTTTACGACATTATTGCATCACTTTTATTTTTGTAAAATGTTTTTAAATTTTCATCGCTGAAATATAAAATGGGAAGTAAATATAGTTCATTTGAAAACGGATATTCCACAATAAAAGTAATAGCAGGAATAATACTCAATTTCTCTGACGTTAAAATTAATTATGACCATCATTGGGTAGAAAAAGGTTACCTTTTTTAATTTATCAACAAAAGACACCTATGGGAAGAGCGTCCATGCAAAGGAAATGTTATCAATTTCAATAAAAATTAACTGATAAGCGGTTTGCTCTGATACGGCTTTGGAGTTTTGACGAAGCTGTAGCAGAAGTATTGCAAATTCCCCGACGGGAATTATATGTCATGGGCATCAAAACATTTAGCAACCTAACATGTGCGCAAGAAATGAGTTTTCCATCAATTATGCAGCATTACTGTTATTCTGTTATTTCACCTTGACTCGTTTTTACAATATCTGGTTAACGTTAGCCTCAAGGTGACTTAGCCATTTGGTTAACATGATGTTCACTGAGAACCAGGGTTTATGTTTTACATTAGACTGTCGATTAGTTTACGCCCTCCTTTTCATTGGAAGAACATAATAGCATCTCTTTTTATATAGAAACCATATTTAATCAGAAATTATGAAACTGGGCCTTTTGAATACGATTTGTACATGAAAAGAATTGATAGAAAAATTATCAGATGACTTTGCCCATAAAAGTGCTCGTTGAATCAATATGAGACATGTGTAAAAGAAGATTACGTGATAATTTCAGCTTGAAGATAAAATTTGACTCGTTGCTCCACCTCTGTTGGATAATAGCATGGATTTGGCAAGGACAAATGTTAAATAGCGGCAGACCCACACGAGTTCGCTTGACTGCGCTCCCTCAGAGATAGAACACGGAGCGCAGAGGCGTTGCAAATCGATAAACAGTCCGCCCTCACTCACCGCGAGAGCACACATTAAGAGGGATAGCACTCGTGGAAGACATACTCGGAGAAAGGAACTGAAAGGGATATCGAACGTCCTTTGGCCTCCTTCCCCAGGCACAGTAATGAGATTCAAAACGTTTGGACGATGAAGAGGGACGACGCGAAGGAATTAACATGCACTGACGCCATCTCTCCAATCTCATCATACACAAGCCTAGACGTCACGCCAAGTGACCCACAAAAAATCTCATATTGATTCGTTGTCACGTGAAAAGCAAGGCCAGACTTGCTATTTCAAGAAGGATAGGGTTGGAGTCGCCACCGAAAACTACCTAACTTGAACTCTGGAATTCACATTTTGATCAACATCTCTCACAAAATGAGCTCTAGGGACTAAACTTGAATCATCATCGATGCTTTCATCAATATGGCATGTTTTTGGATAGAATATACATTCTTCTTCTTCATTTTCAAGTTTGATCTTCCGTAGACCGCGAAAAACAACTGTTTGACTTGACTGTCTTTCTCCTCTCCTCCAAACCTTTCTCCATTATTTCGCTTTGGTTCATTATTTCTTCTCTTCTGACCAGGTGTTTCTGGTCTTTTTACTTTGCTTTTCCAGGAACCTGCTCAATCCATACACTTGCGTCGAAAAATTCTTTATTCCCGATATCTTCTGAATGGATACCAACTTCCTCCATAAACGTTTTTTTGCTTGCTCAACCCTTTTTTATCGTCTTTAATTTGCCTATAAAGCTGAATATTTCCTTCGTAAGTCTGCAATAACTCATTCTAAAGATCTTCCCACAAAAATTCAGTTTTATCTTGCGCAGTGTATCTGTGATATTCTCAATCTTTTAAAATAGATCTTAATTTTTCCTCTTTCTTCATACACAAATTATTATAATAAGGTACCGATTAAGGCAGGAGTTGACGTAGACATACTTGCTAACTTTTTAAATTTTGTAAACCAACCTTTTAATGCAGGAACCTACCTCTTCTTTCGATTTATTCATTCAGCTCGGCATTTTTCCTAACTATCATCCATTAAACATATTATCTTTTCTCTCCTTCTCCGCCTTCCTAAAACCTTACCCTCTATCATGACCTTTAGCAACTGATTACCCCTCATTACCTGCCAAATCCGTCTACTCTGTCTCCTTTTAATTTCCTCATGTAGCTTCCTTTCGTCAACCACCTCGACAAGCACTTTCTCATTTATCTTCATTACCCAATTGCGCACCTTCTGCACACTCACCTACATTTTAAACGCCATTCAACCTACACCCTCTTTCCTCAGTGCCCCGTGAGGTGCAGTCATAGATCTTTCCTGCGCGTTGTTGGTAAACGCGAAAGTCCATTGTTGCGATCTGTTCTCAGTCACGGTTCGTGCGACTTGCTCTAAAAATACCAGAACAGAGATTTAAAAGAACATGGGTGAAGTCAAGACTCTCTATAGCGTGGGTGCTCGCGTTATCCCAAAATGAGACCGAAAATGTGATCGTAAGTTTTCAAATTTTATCAGGTGCTTTAACAATTTTTCTCGATGAATTGTATTTTTGTAACAAGGACTGTAAATCTTGTTATTCTAGAGTGAATTGCATTTAGGATAACGACAACGTGAAAGAAGGTTTCGTGATTCCTCCCCAAGTGTAGATTGAAGAACATGCATCGCATTTTACCCTCCATTATGATTGCATCGCAATGACGATGGAGGGAGAAAAGAGGTAGTTGACTCTCCACATCTTCAACATATGATATTGATGTTGAAAAAATACCCCAGCATAAGATTGGGATGTGGGTGTCACTAGTGCTATATTTGCAACACGATATACTATACAAAAATACATGTGTGGACTCCAATTTGAGTGGCACATGATTCTCCCAATGATTTGATGACATAAGAAACCAGGGACAAACTCGCTGTTTTCGAAGAAGAATAGGGCAAAAGCAGATTAAATCGCGATGGAAGGAAATTAGGAGAAAAATAAGGAAACGAAACTAGAGGAGGATTCCAAAAATAACTATTAAATTGGAGGAGGTAGATAGAGGCTATAGTCTCCATATCCCTATAATATAATATGGAAGAAGAGAGTTCTTCGCTGACATATGATCAGGATGCCAGCAAACAGAGTACGTCAATATTCATAATGCAATATTCCGAAGTCCATTTCTTCCGATTCATAACCAGCAGTTCCATAAGATGGCTAGAGTCGCAGGTTTATATTGAAAGAGAGAACCAAGTCCAAAGTCCGAATATTTGCATCCACATGGCTTTAGAGATCTCGAGAACACTGGGTATAGCTGATTCACGAGAGGAATATAAGCGAAGCTCTAAACGCGTTTTCCTCAAAACACACTTCGATACACTAGCCCCACCTGACACAACACTTGGCTCTCCATGTATATACCACTCGATATTTAGCTCGAAAATATATGTGTGGGCGTGAAGTTTAGAAAAAAAACATAAATCTAACATAGATTCGTCTTCATACAAAACCAGGAGGAGAATCTTGCTTTGTATAACAGAGGATAGGGCAAAAGCAGATTGGGAACAGAAGAAGTGGTGGAAGGTTTAAAAAATAACGTAATAAAGGAACAGAGGAAGGGAATCGGAAAGCATGCTAGAAAAATAAGAAGGAGAAGGAAAGGCAGAAGAAAGGGAGTTAGCAAAATCGCATTAACCATTCCCAGCGCCCTTTTCACGAGGAAGAGGAGGAGAACCCTGGCTTCTTTATTTTTATTTCCACCTTCCTCCCCGTCCATTCCTCTGTCGTTACCCTTGAGAATTTTGAGGCAAGGTCGTCGGAGCATATAAAGTAAAAGAGCTGGGATCGTGGACGCAAGGATGGAAGGGGGAGAGGGGGTGGAGAGTGAGGGAAATGCCCGGGGGAGGATGGAGGGGAGCCCCCCCCGGCAGAAAAGAGGGCGAAAGGGAGGGATAAACGATGGCTCACGGGTCCCGCTGAGGATTTGTGACCCACAGAGGCTGCAAGCGAGAGAGGGGGGGATACAGAGAGATAGGGGCGAGGGGAATGAGGGTGGGGAGGAGTAGTGAAAGGGGGGGGAGAGAAGGAAGGGCCTTTTCCCAGTCGTCCATCACGATCCCTCTCCCACCGCGGTCTCGTACGTCGGCCTCGACCCGTTGAACACACGTGATTGCTCTCTCACGGTTGGTAAGGGCGGATCCCGGATTGTTGCCGGCATCGGATGATTCATCACTATCGACGTTTTGCTACTGACTCGGAGAGGATATCCAATTTGCTTGAATTGATGTAGTATTCTATTTGTTTATAATGCAAAACATGGCTGTTTTGAAAATCATGCATTTTAACAATTTAATCATAATTATTTATTACAATCGTTTTCTTAAGTTACTAGTGTAAACATTGATCTTCAATGTGCACATGTACAACTTGATGTAGGACCAACCTAAGCTTTAGAAATAGCATGGTAAAAAACGTTTTTCTGCCAAAACGTGAAAAACGAATTCTCTTGTTCAAAAACTGCTGTATATTTTGTCCTGAAATTGTGGGTACATACTTTGTATTACTAGAGTATTATACTGCTCAGGTATGCTTTGAATGCAATATATTTTTGCATTGTTTATTAAAAATTTATAAAAGCAGTTTGCCACATTTTTATTACAATCTTTTTTTTAAGATACTAGTGTAAACATTGATCTTAAATGTGCACATGTACAACTTGATGTAGGACCAACCTAAGCTTTAGAAATAGCATGGTAAAAAACGTTTTTCTGCCAAAACGTGAAAAACAAATTCTCTTGTGCAAAAACTGCTGCATATTTTGTCCTGAAATTGTGGGTACATACTTTGTATTACTAGAACCATATATTGCACAGTTATGCTTTGAATGCAATACATTTTTTCATTGTTTATTGAAAATTTATAAAAGCAGTTTACCACATTTTTTATCTCTTTATATTTAACGATTTACAATCGATACGGTAGGTGTAATCCGAGAAGGATATTTACGAAGGTGCTATTGAAATATTTTTGCGTACTGAACGTTTCGCCATCGCTACAGACACCTACATTCACGTAAATAAGACAAAAGTATCGCCATCACGATGTCTTCTATCACGTCGGCAATGGCGGACCCCCGGATTGTTCCCGATATCGGAAGATTCATCACTATCGACGTTTCGCCACCGTCGTGGGACGCCCCGTATCCGTTGTTTACCTCTTTTTTGGCTCCTAATCGATTTACAATCACCACGGGCAGTATAACCCACGAAGTATATTATTGAAATAAATACTATTTTTGAAAATGATGAGCCTCAAAAAGATTTCATCTATTGAGGAAAAAGATGGTTTCGCCATCGTCACAGACTGTTATGTACACGAAAATAAGTCAAGAAAATTGTACGCAAGACCCCTACGTCGGCCTCGACCCGTTGAGCACTAGTGATTGCTCTCTCACGGCGCTGAGGACGGATCCCGGATTGCTCCCGGTGTCGGATGGTTCATTGCTATCGACGCTTCGCCAACTTCACTGAAACCACGAAGTAGTTTCGCACTTTTTTTAATTTCGTGGAGTTCTATTAACTTGCCTGCAATAGCATTTATAAACACCTCTTTTTTCTTTTATTGCAAAAAATAGTTTCTAGATGTAATGAACAAGAACATTTTTTTTTATTTGGTTCATAATAATTATAATTAAGGAAGTATAGCATATGGACACCATGGACAGACTGTGCAACGTCAGTAGGTGCGCGGGGTCACTGTGACACCATGACTTAAAAATTGTAAGTAAAATTGAAATTATTTAGTACTTAAACATGTTTTTATTTGCAATGGGTGAATACCAACTTTCTTGAAGGTACTGAAGATAGCAAAAAATTTTATCGTACGGCTAAAAAGTTAGTAGCAATGATTAATGTGTGGGAGAGACCCCAGCGCGCCTACTTACGGGTTAAATGATATTTTGCATATACATAAATTTATCAACAAGGAGGGGTTAATGCAAACAATTATTGAATAAATATTAAACTGCTCTCTGTCCCTTATTTGACATGTCCATTAAATTGAGTTTGAACATCACTGCTAATCATTCAATTTTTCATCCAAAGATAAACTAAGGGGCCTAAGAGTATTATGATAATGAAACAAATTTACTGTCCAAATATTTGACATCTCATGAAAATTACAAGGAAAAAAGAAGCATTTCCTTGAAATTGTGATTTAAAGCGCATACTTTCCTTTAACTCTACAGATATAAAATGAATCTTTAAAATATTAGGCAAGTAAACTTCACATTTAAATGCTTGATATCCATTTTTAATTCAAACTTATCACGATATAATTTTTTTTAAATGATTCACGATCAATTTAATGATAAGTAATGCATACGGCATTTTACCTCAACATTAATGCAACCGAAATTATTTTAGTATATGCGCATAAGTAACATTTCACCATTAGGGTTGATATACACCACTCATCATTAGTGATGATCTCAAAATAGTCTGATACTATTATTTTATAATAATATTGTAATGATCGATTTAAATTTTAGAACGGACATGTTTGGTCGAACGGCAGAGCTTTCGCGAAAAGTATGAATGGGGTTATTATTGTACGAAAGAAAAAATGGAAAAAGTATTCATCCATCCTTTTTTTTACCCCGAACTAGATTTAAACGCGTAGCCGTCACTTTCATCCTTGAAAATGACGGCTATCCGTTTAAGCTTAGTGAGCTTTGCAAATAAGGTGTGCATAATTGCTTTTATACTTTTACTTTCTTACAAAAATTAAAAAAATATTTAAAATTAATCCTTAGAAAATTTCTTTCTTGGAATTATTATGTTTCCGAGAGCCTGAAAACGAAAAATAAGAGGTCTTTAGGTTCAAATAAACATGGCAAAGAGGAAAATTTGAAAAACGATAAAAGGGTAAGGTAAATATTGGTTCAAAAACTATGGAGTGTGCTGCCAGTTGAAAGATCTGACTTTGTTCCATGAATAAACTACAGGGGCGTTGATATATATATATATATATATATATATATTTATATATATATCGCAAAAGACTCACAAACGCATTGATCCGTATCCAATAAAGATGGGAAGTCTGTGCTGAAATACTTTATTCCAGAGAACCAACTGTTTTCCATGTCTAAATTCAAATCTAAGGGCAGCCAAATTTTCAGTGAAACGGAAGAAAATTCATTTAATTTACTCCTCTGCCACATTGTTTGCGTAAGACAAATTTTGGCCGGTTACCGTAACCCACTCGCCGTTAAGGTGACTGTCAACACAAAAGCTCCTGGTTTACGAAACTTAATTCACCTCTCCACCAGTGGCAACGTGGCTGCATAATTTCTCTGCTTTCGTTCTCCGCAGGACTGTCATACTGAATTACCAGCAAAATGGACCGGCTCTCTTGATTAGTCAAGGCCTAGAGCAGTATATCCCGGCAAACTGCCGAAAGAAAGACATTCGTTTCGATGAATGGAGACAAGATGGGATGCCGGTGTAATTGCCGGACAACTCAGTCTAATGAAAAGAGCACCAGGAGGCTTAGGCTCTACGGGAGCCGAAAAAAATAAACACCGCGAAATCGCCCAATATAGTTCAGTAAAATGCTGTCGACCAATTTGGGGCATTGGCAAAATGTGCCAACTATCCGAATGAGATAATTCTTCGGAGAACGAAAAACGAATCCACTAATTATTACTTAATAACTACCAAGCGATAAATGTCTCGCAAATAGCTTTGTGGCCACAATGCATTCATCAGGGTTTACCGAGTAAAAATTACAATTTTCGAGCTTCTAAGTGAGCTTATTAAACATAAGAAATTTAATACTATGCACTTAATACTGCTTTAAAGAAAGTTGTAACTGATCGTACCAAACAATTCTGAGTCTAAAGCTGCAGATTTATGATAGAGGAGCAAATGGCATGAGAGGAAGAGGTAAATCGAGAGTTTCATGGGTAAATGTGGTGGAAGATACACCCGTAAAGGAGGAATATTAATAGTCTTTAAAGAGTATTAGAGCGTCCATTAAGCAATGTGAGCGTGTAAGAAAAGCGAAAGAGGCAACCAAGATTAGGGCAGTATGGAGGAAATGATAAAAGTAGAGTCAGGTCTTCAAGGCATGTTTCACCAGAAGGTTGGTGTATAAAGTCTAAATTACTTTTGGTGAACTTCTAAGTGGCGTCTATTTCCCGCTCTCGGATGACTCCGTATCACAATTTTGTAGTTACTTGAATACGTATTTCCCATCCACGCCTATTTCTTGAAAAACTTGATAAACGACCGTCTCAACATAACGCAATATCCTTTTCCGAGTCATCATTACCACGAGTATTGTACTCCATGCACAACATCTAATGTAGTGTCAAGGACGTTATGAAAAGCGTCTTAATGCAAATCTTATGGAAATGCATCTTAGTATTCCTCCTCTCAGGAGTATATTCCACCAAATTCACCCATGGTTTTCTTGGTCTACTCCTCCCTATCACACAAATAAATTCCACTACCTTATATCTATTTTGATATACGACTCTCATCCATTTTCTCAGCATGGCCAAGCGAACGACACACGCCTTTTTGAATACTTATACACTACCGGAGCATCACTTATACTTTCTTTCAGGACCTATTCATTCCTTACTCTACACCTTATGCATTTATCGCAAGCGCTTTCCAGATACCCCATTCCCACTACATTTAGCCCACAGTGAATGATTCTCAAAGAGCAAAAATTAGTTTCCCTCACTTTCGTGGGAAATAATGACAGAAGAAGGCCGTGGTAAAAGGAGATATCAGAGACGACGCTCGTATCCTTTTTCTATCGCATCCACTCACCCAATTACTAGGGATGGGAAAGGATGGGGTTGCCGAGGAATGAGTAGAAAAGTGGAGGGGGGGAGAGAGAGAGGAAAAAAAGGTCAGCGGCAAAAAAATCAAATAAGAGAACATGAAAGGAGAGGATATTGCTGGAGAATCGAGAGGGCCCACAAAGGAAAGGGAAAAGGGAATAATAGGGATTGAAACGACGTCGAGGGGATGTTTTTCGAAAGGGAGAGAGAGGGTGTGGGAAGCCATCATGACCAATTCGGCGAACGAGGTGTCAGGTTCCCCGCCCGCCGCCCATTGATTTATAAAAAGAGAGGAATATTCCACTCAATTGGGTGAAGTTGGCTGCTTGCACTCCCCCAGGCGTCTCTATCCCCCCCTCTCTCTCCTCTTCTCACTTCAACTTGTCCAAACTAGGCCACAAAGAGCGTTTCGGTGTTAACTTTGTATCGGCGTTAAGTAGGTAATCCAAAAAGAAAACAGTTGAAAATTGGAAGAGGAGAGAGAAATCGTTTTTTGGCCACTTTATTCATCCAATCGGAAGCATTCGAGCCGTCCGCATCTGACTTAATCATGATTTTCCTTCGAATAAGGAGTTCATTTTTTCGAGATGTTGCACAAAAATAAAAAAAAAATTGGCCAATCTCAGATGGGAAGGAGAAATCTGAGATTTTTTTTAAAAGATTGCTTTATAAGATCAAGTGTCTCACGGTGCGAGAGAAACGAAATTGGTGAGTCAAGTCAGATAACTTTAGGCCGCTTTAGACGATAATTAGGTCAGCTCTGAAATCATCGCCCAAAACTCGGAACCAGCTTCGGATTTTACACGATGCCAACGTCAGTGCGCGGTGGCGCTGTTTAGGAATTTGCTGAACTACGCAACCTGAATCGTCGACTCCAAGACGTACAGCCTGTAACACTTTAAACGTACAGACTGTATCTTTATCAAATAGTCTTACGAAAAGAGTGGGAATTCGGGAACCAGATGCCGCATTTTACGGGCCAATTTTACTTTTTTAAAACAATATATATATATATATATATATATATATATATTGTTTTAAAAAAGTAAAATTGGCCCGTAAAATGCGGTCTGGTTCCCGAATTCCCACTTTTTTCGTAAGACTATTTGATAAAGTTACAGTATATATATATATATATATATATATATATATATATATATATATATATATATATATATGCATTTGAGTAAGCATAAGCAATATTTTAGCGAGACATTTTAGACAATGCTTTGGAAAACTTTCGATAAATTAATAACTGTACGCCCATCATTTTCTCCATCCATAAACACGCCTCGACACTTGATTGGAAGTAATAAAAAGGCAATTTGACACTAATTGTAAGTAATAAAAGAGATTACAAAGACATTGGCTGCCATTTTCATCTGATCTACGAGTTAAGGAGGTAAAGGTGGTTTTGTTCAACTTAAGAGAATTCGATGAAACTTGCTGGAAACATTACTTTGGTTGTCTTAAAGCTACCTGATTTTTCGGAATTATTTGCCGCAGATTTCTTAAGATATTTGAACGAGAAGTGGGCGTGCAATTACGGGTTCTTATTGGAACGCAAGGCTTTATTCATCAGAAAGAACCTTTTATAATTACTCAATGTATAATAGATTATATTTTTTGGAGTAGGTATTGGTCTTTTTCTTTTAAATGATCAACGTTCACATTAACATTACCAACGTTTCGTCATTTCGTATTGGCAACTTCAGGGCTTTGTCCTAAAAAGCGTGAGTCATGAACAGAATGATGTAGAGAGTACCGTAATGACATACATAATGAAAAATTCTTTTGCTAGGTAACATAAAACGTGTTTTTTATAAAGCAGTAACAATGGATTATATTGTACTATAATATTGGGATGGATAAATGAAAATAAGTTCTTATTCAATGTATAACAATTTATATCATCTATTGAAAAATCTATAACAGATTTTTACTCCGAGCGCTTGAATAAATCCATCGCGCGCCGGACGGTGTGAAATTGTCAACACGAGTAAAATACTTGAACAGTGATGCACAGCTTGCAGGATGCAGAAGAAAAGGCATAAGAACCCGTGTAATTTCATGCCCAATTCTCGATCAAATATCTTAATCAACCTACGGAAAATAATTCTGAAAATTTGCAGGTAGCTTTAGAACAATATCATCAATACTTTCAAGAAATTTCATTGAGTTCTCTTAAGTTGAGTGAAACCACCGAGCCTCCTTAAAAAGAAGTACGCTCTATTATCGTATCGTAAGTACTATTCGTACTATTTTTGGTTGAAAATAGTACGAATCAATTGTTACCTATTTGTTAACAAGTCATATACTTGTTTAAGCGTTTCCCTCCGTAGCAGAACCGACTGCCACTTTCATGGTACGCAAGGAGCTATTTATTTTAGAGGCATGCGATCCAGATAAGTCACCAAACAAATCTTTTAACCTGAAATAGGTGTCCTTAGATTTCGCGCTGCTGCCTGCGTTTCGTAAACCTGCTGTTACAACAGTGCATTCCTTCGACTTAAGCGTTTCTGCAGCTATCAATGACGATTCCTCATCTTATTTAAAGAAACTTTACGGTACCAACCAAGTCAAACATTCCATAATAACCTTATACTAGAATTTTTGTCACCTGCCTCCTTAAGGGATGGGAAAATTTTATTCCTAATATTTACAACCAGGTGACTATCGAAAATCGGGGGTTAAGGCCTGTACATTTTGGAAGCTATGCTTAAACAACCTGAACTATATTGTTTTCCTGTAGTTACTATATATTGTTTGCAAAATATTCGAAATAAGATCCGGTAAACCAGTTCTGCAAGTCTCAAGAGTACATTTCCTCGATTACAGTTCTCACAATTCCTCTGAAGATTAATTTGGTAGATTCCAGCTCCACCACCGGTGTTCTCTCGAAACATTTGACTTGCCTGCTTGCCTGTGATTGGTCTATAGATGCAATAACCGGATGGAAAATAAGTATCGTCCATATTTCTGTTTTCAGTGCTGATAATCCAGTATTCGATTCTTTCATCGGATACGATTATACCCTTTCCTCGGTATAATTTGAAGCACACTGGATTCAGTTCGATTTTCATCGCTGATTAAGTAACCACCACGTTTAAGGGACTTTAGGAGAACACAGAAATGATTCACTGCAATCTATGAAAAACTCTCACTAGATGAATAAATATAAGCATAATTTATGCAGCCCAGACAGCCTATGTCTACAAACTTAGAACAAATATTTTCACGTATGTGGAGCTAATTTTTATAAATGTTGCAACGGTTAAATTTATAGCAAAGGATAGGCGAAGATTTATAGATTTCCCTGGAGTTCGCTAAAAGCAAGCAATATAAGCAAGAAGGCATGATTCTTGAAGGGTTAATTTTTTTCATGGCGTATGATACGTATGGTCTTTTCGAGTTCTCTATCAAATCAGGTTACCGATATTTCGGTAGTTGACTCTGCCATCGTCATCAGGGATTTAAGAATAGACTTAAATTCGCGTTCCCTGTGGAACCTAATGCACTAAGACCTCTTTGTCTATAGTGCCTACCATCTTGAAGAGAATTTAACATAGGCCAGGATACCCCCAATGAGAAAATTTCTGATATCCCTGAGCTACGGAAAGGGAGTGCCCCAGGTACCAATTCCGAGTCCTAGCGATAGCTAAGAGTTCTCACAATAGATGGAATGTTGATTCTGTGTCCTCTTCACACCATCTGCTACTCGGTGTGTCCGCAATTCTCAATATTTTCCATTCAATTGCGATTGCACAAATGATATGGTACCCAGTCATGCGCATGGATGCAAAAATATACACCAAAGGGGATGCAAAATTTCATGAAAAAATCATTTGAGTGTGCCGGGATTTGAACCCGGATAGGCCGGACAGGTATCCATTGAATTTCGCCTTGAATTAAGATGGCTAGGGGGTGTAGCTAGCTCACACACTAAGAAAATGCTCTCATATAACATTCCAGACACCCTATGTCGCTTCCGCACTGAGTAAAATAATTTTTGCTGAACTTCGCGCAACATTCATCTCTCTTACACGAAACTAGCCACAGACTAGATTCTCATGTGATAAAGGTGCTTCTCCACTCGATAGTGGTCGGTTAGAAGTCCCATCATTGTTCTCAATATGCTTCTATCTACTGCTAAAAGATTTTTTGCATAAATTTAATGCTTTTGGTAGATACCCTAATATATGGCAAAAATGTTTTTTTTTATGTCATAAGAATAAAGAAAAAGTTATTAAGTACTATTGTCGAGGGGCACTTATCAAAATCCAGCACACCATTATCAAAACAAAAATACTCTTTTTTCAATTCCAGACGCCCCACGAAGCTTCCGCTCTGATTAAAAGAGGTTTTTGTCGCACTCCGCACGGAATTCATCTCTCATACACGAAAGTAGCCACAAACTACATTGTAACGTTAGCCAGTAACAAAGCCGGCTTAAGTATCTCAGCGACGAGGACGAAAACAACGGATGTTTTTCTTACTGCTCTGACGTTAGAGGCGTTACTACGAGGGGGAGAGGAAGAGTTAGAGGGTCTAGTGAATATAGAGGGATTCGGAGAGCAGGTAATTTGTATTGCTTACGGTCACGTCATCAGTTAATCCCACCAGTGTCTCCCAGGATGAATGAGGAAAGAGGACAATGGATGCACGGGGAAAGAGCCGAGTTTACCCAAGAAGACTGCCAAATGACCCACGGGAGCATCAAGCCCGAGACATGCCTTTACATGGACAGGAAGGGATACGAAAGGATCCGCTTTGGGGGAGAAAACACAACTCAGCTACATGCAACCATAGTTAGTGGGTCGCCGGTTCGAATCCCCAACCTAAGTTAACAGTGACGTAGTCAGGATTTCATCTCGGGGGGGGTTGAAAAGTTTTGAAAATCAGTAGCAAAATTGTGTATTTAGGCAATTAATAGTGCCACTGCGACAGTAGTGTAACAGCAGATTTTTTGGTAAAGTTTTGCTGTGCAAATGTCTGAAAGAATATAATATCCAAGGCTTTTTGTTCGAAAATTACAAACATATTAACTCAAAAAGTTGTTCAAAATAAATAATAGACGAAATCAACATTCTCAGTTTAAAATAAATAAATATTTCTTTTCTCCTTCAGTACCCTTATTGAAGAAAGGGGGCTTCCGGACCACGTGGAACCCCCCGTGGCCACGTCACTTGGTATGTGCCGAGTATTTTTTACACTTAGAGATCGAAGGTGGGTTTCGAGTAGGAAGGAAAGCTTAATTGTTAGATTGGTTGTAGAAAGAGTAATAAGCAAAGAGATATTAAATATGGCAAAGGAGGAGGCCGGTAACTTGAAAAAAGTAACGCAGGTTAACGTTTACAAACATTAATTAGGAAAAAGTAGTAAATCTGTTAGTATAAAAGGTCGTCCTCAGACCCTGTCTACTTTTAAACCTCCAAAAAAATACGAGCATATCATGTCTCTTAGCGTCACATAGATTGCCTTGTATCCACCCGTGAATATTATGGAGACTTTGGCGTTGCCTAATAATTACGTTGCATACTCTCATAATCTTCTTTTCCCTATGTTATATGAGAGCTGCGAACAACCTGCTAATCGTTCGGTAGTTTTACGGTGATACGTTTATTTTTGTATCAGACCACTGATTTTGAGAAACGGCAACAGGGAAAAAAGAACTGAGATTGATCACTTAAGACGGTTGCCAAGTATTCATCTCTTTTGAAATTATTCTTCGATTCTTCCTCCACACGCGACCCTTCTCTATGTCCCAACTTTAAGAAAAAAAGATCGTTCCTGTCTCACAAATTTTACCCTAAATATGGATTTTTAAGAAAAAATTCACACAATAACCACGTCTTTGCTGGGTCCATTAAAAGAAAATAATGCGCACGAAATATAAATATTATAGAGCAATTATTATAATGATAGTCTCGATAAATAATAAAAAGTGATGTCAATCTGTAATAGACAAAAACATTCCATTCATACCACCCCGTTTCCCAATTGCGAATGCAGTATTTAATTTCCCATCGTTTTCCAGTTTAAAATTAATCCTGACACAGCCGGTGGGAGAGTCACAATTTGACTGAATAGGAATTCTCTACCAGATATTTTCACTGGTGAGTAGAGTTATCGGTATTTAATTTCAAGCTATTCATTTAGGAAATAAAAATTATAGCTGCATCAACTTATGAAATCATGTTCATTAACAAAACTTCGTAGATAAATTTTCTCATAAAATTCCAAGTTTACATCTTCAAGCTAGCCGTTGAGAGTGTTACAGTACGAGCGACACTAACCAGGTCAGTATAAAGCATCATACAGTGCCTAATTCATTATAATAAATTCATTGGAAATATTGGTTGTGGTGTCGTTTAGAACAAACCAGAAAATTCCATTTCAAATATTGCCAGCATTTAAAAATATAAAATACACTAAATAACGATAATTTTATTGACAAATTTGGCCAGTAGTATTTCTGCGATTAGAGAGACACGGAATTACTATGTAGCCTTTCCTTTAATATTCCACGAAACCGATGGAAAGCCACTGCGAAAGCTTAAAATATGCCCTGCACTCAAATCACAATTCCAACATAGAAAAACGATAACATAAAGTAAAATAGTCTTCCCCTTTAGGCCCGGCTCATGAAAGATATTGATTTTTCCAGACCCTCGCTCCGCTCCACGACAATATTGAGGGAGGGAGGGATAAACAATGATTGCTTTAAAAATGGAATCTCGCAGCAGGTTGGTTATGGAGGTAATACCGATTTGTGTTAAAGAAACAGTCCTTGAAAAGTATCTTTTCTCGAAGGAAACAATAAATTATTTCAGCAAATAGCAAATTACTCCAATATAAGATGAGTATTGTTTATCCCCTTCATTAGCATTCAATTCTGTCTCTATAACTTGACTCAAACATCAGTTTGTTTTTCACAAAGAGACATTTGTTTATGAAAGAGAAATGGTATTTTCCTCATGATTAACTCATGTTACCGTTAATCCATTATCATTTCAAGCCAAATTTGTGAAGAAATGGAGTGGAAAAGCATGTTTTATTCTACTTTTGACTAATTACAAGCCGTTTTTTAAATAAATAGCACAAGAATATGTGTAATTCACAATGAAAAAACCATTCACCTGGACTGGGATTCCAACCACGACCCCTCGCTATCGCCCCGAGAGTGCTATAATCAGTCAATCTACCCACGCTTCCTACAGGTAGCGTGCATATCCGTGCAATGTGAGAACACCTCGCACAATGAATAATCACAGCTAAATATGACGTCCGGGTCTGTCTGTCTGAGTCAGTATATCTAGATCCCTCGGCGCAATATGGAAGGGTATAGGTTCGTATCCCATTTGAGGCTATTAATTATTTTCTGCGTGATTTTAACACATTTGTGTCATCAAATAGCGGGTGATTCAGTAAAAGTTACTGCGCGGACACTACCGCAGTTCTTTGAATAAGTAGCACATGCATGAACAAATCACACTCTCTATTTCCGATGGTGAAACTCTGTAGATAAACGAAGAGAATGTGTGCCATTATCATGACCATGGGGAAGCCTTTTCTCATTAGGAATCGCGTGAGAGGTAGTACATGAAAGCATCCGGAAGCACATTCAATACCAACCTAGTGGGATTCCAGTTTTTAGCTTCCTGTCATTCCCAAATATTAAACCCAGAATATTTTATTAGAAGCACATATACCTCGATCATTATGTTATTGCTCATGGAAATCTCACAAAAGAGGCATTGAATGGTATGGAGCTTTAAATCAAATATTATTTCACTATTCAATTAGATTTAGGCTACGTGAATAAATTCAAAAATTAGTACACCATATCGTTATGCATTGAATACATTGGAATAGTGCCTTGGCATTCATTCTTCCTCCCATAAGCCAATATAAGGGATAATATAATTATACAGCATTCGTCTTCAAACAGTAAGTTAAGAGTTGCTCTGCTTCACCATCAGATAACTTGAAAAATGAATGCGAATTGGAGGAAAATATGAGTGATATCACTACTGCAGTTCCTTTCCTGGAATATAGAAAAATAAAAACATAGGCTTCTTATAACACGCAATTGGGTGAAGATAATACTCAGATGGACACGCTAATGTACGACCAAATTCTGTCGTATAAATGTCGCAAGCAAAAACCCTTTTACAAGATAGAATGGTCTTCAGCCGAACTCTGGTATTGATTATTTTTCAGCCTAACTCCGAGATTGAGTGGTTCTAAGCCACAATTTAGAATATGATGCCTTTGAGGATCGCTTTGATACTGGGCATTTTCCGAGTTATGCGATGTTATGATCTAAAATACATTTATGAAACTGAAGCTAGCAGCTCCTCACCCACAGTTCTCTCCCACCCGCCATGCTTTACATGCATTCTTGCTCGACCTTCAAAAATTATGACTTTCAATTTTACAAAAATCAAGCGCGGCAGTTTAATTTATTTTACTTACGCACTCCCAAAACTACCTTGAAAGAAGGTAGTAGCGGGAGTGCGTCCACTGTGTGACCACTGTCGTCCCAGCATTATGGACAAACACACCGGAGGTTTCACCAATAGAATGGTTAAGTTGCGACGTCAAATTACTTTCCGAACAATATGCTTTCGTATATTTAGCGTCGACTTCGCGTATATTTGGCAATGAATCCATTGGTCAACTATTGTTCATGACATCATGTTTTACCGATGGTCCATTCATTTACATTGTCCGATTCATTGCACCACAAATATTTATATATAGCAGTATCCGCATGATCATTTAGTCACTTCGACAATATTGACGAAGCGAAGCATAATAAACAAATCATTGAAGTTTTATTATTTGAAGAATCGATTGAAATCAAGCACAACTTTAACGGATAAATACAATTGCTTTCAGTCTTCCAGAATGTTGAATGGCTTGACACTTTAGTTATTAGCATTATTTACATTCCTTTTCGTTCAAGGTTTTTTTATGCTTAAAATATTTAAATTAGAACAATGAACAGTGGACGCGGTTAATACCCCTGTTACCCTATTAAATTTGCACTTTCTCAAGTTTTTCTTACTCTGTGTAGGCGCTCTCAACTTATTATCATTCTTCTCGTCTCATTCGTTTTGTATCTCCTTCTTCCATTCTCTCTTTACATGTTCTTTACCCGCTCTTCGCTTCTTGCGTAGTTATTCCTTTGATTATACCATCCGCTTTCATCTCTTTTCGGTCCTTATTCGCCTTTATCTCATCTCTGACACATCCCCATTGTCACAATCATGAATTCCACCTAGGGAATATTTTTCCGCGTTGGGGAAAATACGGTCTTATTTGAGGCGGGGTTTGATGGAAGTGGCATGGCATCCGGAAAAATACGACTGCACCATCACCGGGTGAAGGGTTCCCTCCTTCGCGCAAGGGTAGATAACGCCTTTTTCCCGTGCATGTGAACTCCTCGGGAAAGTAGGGGAATTTTAAAACGTGTGGGCATGACTTACGGCCCGAAGCTACTAGATTATTCAATTACTTTCGTCGGCTTCAACCCTTTCTATCCTCATATGAAGCTGTGCTATCCGTCCAGTACGGTTTCAAGGGAAGCGAGTCTCAAAAGTGCGCATATTAATGATGGAGCGACTGAATAATTTTCCTCTGAGCTTGACAGTTGACATGCAGAGCCATGGTGAACTTCTATTATTTATATTTAGGTAATCTACCGAATAAGATTGGAGTGAAATTGGATTTAAATGGGAGTAAAAATCCTATATATTTTCAGATGTGTATGTTCCCATCTACCTTCAACATTTTTTTCGTCACGTCAGCATTCGTAGTACCCTTCTTCATCCCGTCTATAAAGCTTGCTCTCTTTCTTTCTCTTCCCTGCTTGCCCAGTATCCTCCCGTCTATCACGGCCTTCAGCAAACCTTCGCCCCTCATCACCTCTTCCAACCACGTACTTTGTCTTATCCGAATTTCCTCAAGATGTTTCCTCTCCTCACCCACCATGCCAAGAACTTCCTCACTTGCCTTCCTTTCCATCCACCGTATCTTCACCATCACCCTCCGTACCTCCATCTCGAACGCTTTCAGTTCATTCTCGCCTTATTTTCTCAGTCCACGTTTTTGCTCCGCACAACGCTGCACTCCGTATTAAACTCTTGACTCTCAAAGCATCCGAATAATATTACCTCGGTTGAGTGGCAGCCTTTCAAGGAGCATCGTTTGCACCGTAGCCATTGAAATTTGTTATTTCTGGCTCAACTTAGTGAAAATTCATGGCCACAATCAAAGAAGAGTAGGTAAATTTCATTTTATAGCCCAGGCATCTGGGAGTTTTAGCTGTGAAATTGTGATGGAGAGATGATTTTTGGTACCTATATGTATTTTGGTCTGGTAAACACTAATCTGAGGTTTTCCAGCAAAATTTCTGACTGGGAAGCCATTTTTTTCCTGAAAATAACAAAACATTTAGACTTTTTCTCAGTTTTTTCGATGTAATTTTTCTTTGACTGAAGTGACGGAAACAGTTACTGCATGCTTGAAATCCAGATAAAATTTCCTACGAAATCGATTCTATTAATGTTTTTGTCCGAGGAATGAAAAGCGAACAAAATGAAGTTTTAAAATCAGTTTTTAAACCGTTTCCCCTCCATGCCGCCCGTCTCTACCATACTGCTGGCGCGGCGTAAAAGGAATGTGACTCGGAGTGTAGGACTTACGATCTAAAGATATGCCGGACGATTTAACGAGTCAACTAACATCAAATATTACTTGCTTTTATGCGAGAGAGATGATTAATAAAAGATAATAACAATTATAATATTACTTTAATAAAAATATGTAGCATTTTATAAAAATCTTGAAAATGTTCGACTATTTGCTACTTTTCGACGTGAATTAAGGAAAAATCAATTGAAATGTTAAACGAAACAAGATATCCTACAAAATGACGGTATTCAGTGTTTTTAGAAGAATACCTCAGGAAATAATAAGACGGCACATTCAATTATAGCATTACCAGATTTCTCTCTATGTACCAGCAAAAGTAGTTCGAAAGCGAAGTCCTGGCCTCAAGTCTGCGACAGTAAGCTGCAATCATCCCCTCATTTGTGTACGTTTTCTAGCATACAACTTGAACATCGACACTAGTTAGGCCTATAAAGAAATCATCCTTACCGTCCTTCCTTTTCAAATTTGAAAGGTGTAAACTACTGAGCCCTTTTTTCACCAATCTTGTTATGCCACCATCCTCTTCAAATACTCTTTCACATATAAAACACTGTGCCATGATGGCCAAATGGTAATACTACTAGAGGAATAAAGGGCAGGAGGTGAGGTCTGTTTCCTTCTCTCACTTTCGGCCTTATGATACGAATTGGCACGTACCATCTCTCAAAACTAAGTTTGCCACTGGTAATTAACAATCAGGTATTTTTATCGCCTCATACGCTGATAATGGCTCACGAAGACACATATTAGTAACTTAGTGTTTAAATAAGAAAAACACGTTGCATTTAATTTGTCGAAACATTTGGGGGTATCTATTACGGGTACAGTTACGACGATACAAGCCCAGGTAAAAACGAAAAGGTGGCCTCGCTCTTTGTGTGTGTTACATAGAATACATTGCAGCACTTACTGCTTGACTGCCGCGCTACTCCTTCCCCAACAATCACTGCCAACACCGCGTGAAGGGCACTATTATGAGCTCCGCAAGTTCCCCTCTGCGGCTCATCGCACGTTGAAAACATAAAAAACTTATAAATGCATTCAAAAACTCATAGGTTTATTTACAGCCATTTTTATTTACAAATATAAATAAAAACGGCAGTAAAATAAACCTATACTTCAACGCCTTGATAATTTATTTTTGGAAATAACCGTGGAGTAGCCATTGGTAAATATTCTCTGAGTCATCCGCAATTACAGGCAAATCAAACACTTACTTTAGAGCCAGTGATAAATTAGATAAAGCTGTTCCACGTACATGAGATAGCATATTTAAAAAAATAAAGACTTGAAGGCTGAAGAGAAAAAAGCCAAGGTGTGATAAATAATATGATTTAGAGTAATTGGAATGAATTTTAAAGAATTTCTAATAAATGCTTCAAAGTTTGACATCGTTGTTCGCGTGTTGTTTTCCATTCCTTTCTCAGGAAATTAATTCATGCTAAAGTTAAAAAAGAGTCAATACAATCACCTCTCTTGCATTAAAGCGAGTAATATTTTGACGTTAGTTAACTCGTAAATTCATTCAGCATATCTTTAGATCATGTCTTACACTCCGAGTCACATTCCTTTTACGCCGCGCCAGCAGCAGGGTCGAGACGGGCGGCAAGGAGAGGAAACGGTTTAAAGACTGATTTAAAAAATTCATTTTTTTCGCTTTTCGTTCCACGGAAAAAAATAATATAATCGATTTCGTAGTAAATTTTATCGGTTTCAAATATGCAATAACTGTTTCCGTAACTTCAGCCAAAGAAAGATTATATAAAAAAAAACTGAGAAAAAGTCGAAATATTTTGTTATTTTCATGAAAAAAATGACTTCCCAGTCAGAAATTTTGTTGGAAAACCTCAGATTCGTGTTTAGTAGACGAAAATATGTATAGGTACCAAAAATCATCTCTCCATCACAATTTCACAGCTAGACTCTATTTTTAGAAGTAGTTGCTTGGAATATTAAAGATGATTCGGAATTATGGAACGAATACTTCTTTCCGTTGTCGTAATTTTAAAATTTCACCCTCCGACCAAACAGGAGTCACCTAGTTGTTTGACCCTGGTAATAACCTTACCGTAATTTAACTCAACGACATTTACCCTGAAGACGATGGATGAGTCATCAGTCGAAATATCGGTACTTGTTGCAAATTTAACCCGGTGGAAATCCCGAGAAGAATTATCACTCGACGGGAAAGCATTACGTACATCTTTTTTCAGGACACTTTTGTCTCGTATGTCATGCTCCTTTTTTCAGCCTTTCGACCCGAACTGTCGGGCATCGTCAACTGTAATGGAGGAAGGAACACGGATGAAGAGGAGGGAAGAAAGAGACAATGTCGCCGAGAAAGAAGCATCGAAGGAGAGGAAGCGTTGAATGGAGGACGAGATAGTGAGGACATATATATCCAAAGACATATTTCCTGCCAACAGGGTTGAAGCTGATGCCACCCTTTCTGAGTTAATATTGTTCAAAGGGCATGGATTAAACCGGCATAACATCTCCACGTCATCATCATCAGTGCTACAATGCCGCAATGAGCTAACTTATTATCCCCCTGTTCTCAAATATATATGCCACAAAACATCTGTCAGCCTTTCTAAAAGCATCGTATAATTATAATAATTATATAATGAAAGCTTATGAAAGTTTTGGAAGAAAAACTGGGAAATGATTAGTGAAAAACTTTGATTTTTATACATTTTAACAAGACCGCGCTTATGTCTTGCTCAAATTTTAAGTGAGCATTTGCATCATTAAGGTGATGATAATCAAAGAAAAACAACTTTAATTACATTTTTTCTTATGATATGGGTTCTGTTTCGTTTTCGACCACTTTTTCGCTCATTTCTAAGATAAAACTAATGCAGAATACCACTTACTTTATGCTGGGAAAAATGCAATACAATCCCCAAATTGGAACTGATTTTAAATATGCTGATAACAGCAAGCTCTGACAGAAATAAAACTCATTGATGAATAGAAGGAGTTACAATTAACACATACTCCAAATGAAGCACTTCTACACAGAATAAAGCCCGCGAAATCAGCGAGCTTAACTTACTATGTAATCATTCATATCATTTGCGGTACGAGGTTACGAATGCAGATGACTGCTCGCAAAAGAATTATTTACCTTAGGAAATTATTTGGAGGAAAATTATTCCAAGTCAAAGTTCCCAACTAAGTTCAAAATATACTTGCATTGTCTGTTTTTGAAGGTTTTTTCAACCTACCCTCTCTTGTGTGTGTTTTTCTGCAGTATTTTCCTACAAGGATGTAAGCCTACAAATCCTTACGATTTTATTACAGAAATACATGCCTTTTTTCAATATTTAATGCTATGATGTTAATCCTATAATTTTGAGCTATATTGTATAAGATGAACAGTGCCATTATGTGAATTAATGTAAATAATTAAAAAAACTCATATTTTCCATTTAAAGTTTACGTCGTCAAGAGGGTATGTGGCAAAAGGGATATAATAACTCAGTCTCGCTCCAATAAAACCAATTTTGATCATTATTTTTGAATAGTGTGAAATTCACATTGAAAAAATCATCCGCCTACCCATACCCCTCGATTTCTTATCGAGTGCTCTTTGAATGAGTTTTTCACTCTGCATTTCACAAAATTGTTCGGCCATCATCGAGGGACTTAAATTAAGTTACCGCGTGGCCAATTCTGCAGTTCTTTTATTCATTATTATAATTTAGTTAGAGAGAGAAAAAAATAAAATATGCAATCGTGTATCATTACACATTTTAAAGAAGTACATGTAGTACCTCAAATAATTTCAACTTCAATTTCACATCGATGTGACAGATATTGAGAGCTTGTTTTATGCATCAGTGCATAAGTTACCACCCTCGAAACACTCCTTTCCTCTCCAGGGTCTGCTTTAGCAACGATTCCCCCGGCGACAGTAAAGACTCACGAGTTTTCGAGGGAGTAGAAAGAGCCTCATGTATGTACCGTCATCACAAAAACATCGTTCTTCCATCTTCCCCTATCGCTTTCCTCTGCCATTCTGCTTCATGTCCTCCCTTCCAATCTCCCTCGCCTCGTCTTCCTCCCGCCCCTTCATCGATCGCGGGTCTTAACACTTCGTCTGTTCGAACGTCGGGCCCTCTCTGGATTTTGAGTGTCCTAAGCCCCTCGGCGAACAATCGAATGTTCCACCTGTCAAACTGCCGCTGGTCTTTCTCTCTGCCTCTCTCCAGTGCCTTCCTCCGCTCTCGTACAGGTTACTCATTCTAGATTTCTAAGGAAGTTGTAACCAACCAACTCGGAAGGCTGGATTATTGAAGGAGGAAGGAATACGAATACAAGTCAATCAACCGATGATTAAAGGATGAAATACATTGAAAATAAGAAAATGAGTTAGGAATTCTCCACCACGTCTGTGTGAGTCAAAACGAACACTAATTTTCTCGTTTTTGTTTATTTGCTTTTAATATCCTGCTTTCACTGATAAAATGCGTTACCTGTAGAAAACGAAGATTTAGGTACAAAATATGCAGACTATTCCACGAATATGATTTTTTGCATGAAGACTTTCTTCCTGCCATAGCCGTCTGCAGCAACATTTGTATGAAATTACCTTACTTTGAACTTAAATATGGCAGTAATTTGCTAATAGCTAAAAGTGGGCTAAAGCTATTCCTTTATTTACATTTATTCAATTCTTCGGGAGTATTCATTTTTTACCAACAGCTTTCCGGGAAAATGGCTTCAGTATTAAATTTAGAAAATACTATTTTTCCCCGCGTTTCTCCCGTTCTCCCATTTAACACTTGGTAATTACAAGTTCAATTTGTAAGAAAGGTACTGAGGAAAGTATAATTTTTCTGTTCATATCAGATAGTGAAAAGGTTTTTCTATAATTACCAGAATGTGAATGAAAGGGCATTTACTAACTAGTTTTACGGTGGAACCACCTTGTAGGTGGGTTTACACTGGCAGGTTTTTTGCGCCAGTTAACTTGCAGCTGGCTACTTGTGATGTTAATTCCACCTGTAACCGGCTGTGCAAGTCCGCTTGCAGAAATTTAAAAAGTTTCGGCAAGTTACTTGAAGAACCGTATTGTTGTCAATGTAAACAGAAACCAATCTGTGCCTGCACTAACTTGTGAACAACTTTTCATCGGAGTTAAATTCCCCGCAAACTCTTGCAGAAGAAATTTGAGGAAATAACTTTCCACCCTAAGATATTGTAATTCAAGATTTTGCTGGAAAGTACCAAATCACCAAACCATCCAATAAGAGCATATGTCCGTTAACCCTGTAACCACATGCATTTCTTAAAATATGTCTTATCTATTTCTGTCCCGTTTCTAAATGGTCCGAAGTTCAGTACCTTCTTACTAGATACTACTGCACTACTTTTTGCAGCACCTACTTTTTTTTGGACAGTTTTACCATACTAATATCCAAATAAATTAATCTGATGAAGAACCTGTCACATCGCATGTCTGCTTTCACGTAATTTAAAAAAATATAATTTCCTAATTATCATTTATTTACTTTCACCTCTAACAAATTACATGCACACAATTAAAATATTATATTCGGAGTGCTTATGTGAACTTCCAGGTTTATGGGCAGAATCAAGCCACAATCAATATTAAATGTATGCCATTCACTTTTTGTTTTGCAATACAATAATAAACATTTATAATAAACTAGTAAAAAAGCCTGCTGAAACAGGCTAAAGTATTGACAAAATAGCCAAAAAGTAATGAATAAAGTAAATAATTAAATAGAAATTAATGCCTGTTTTTTTACTTTTAATGAAAACAAAAAATGTAACTATGATAAAAAATATTTAAAAAATGTCAGAGATATTATTGTAGAGACCATTTTTGGTGAATCCGGAAAAGCTGTTACTAAGCAGTTTCCCTTGTGTGTATTTTGAAAAATGCATTCGCCCGCGCTATGTGTCAGTTAGTGGAGAACGTATATGGGAGCTCGCTTGCCATCTATTGTGAAACACTACGCCTAGCAACTGAAACATGCGTACGTACGCGTAGCCTTTCATATATAGTAGATATCTTTTATATTTATAAACACAAAACTAGTAAAAATCATTCAATATTTTCGCAAGATAGAAGTAATTCCTTGACTAAATTTTTATGCAATGCTCTTTAATTCAGTATGAACTGGCCTTCATAGTAAAGGAGAGAGCAGCATTTTGTCAGTCAAGCGACCAGTAAGCCTTAGTTGGTAGGCGGAAAAAGCACCACGGTGATGCGAAAGAGGATTGTATTCCGTAGATCAAGCGTGGGGACTCAGGCCGATGGCGGTAAGACAGGGAAGTGGGAAGAGATCGAGAAAGGCAGGGGTAGGCGGGGAAAAGATGGGAGAACTATACTTCAGGGATAGAAAGGACATAACTCATGAGTAAGCTGAGGACATTGCCTAAAATAGGTACCTATTTTTTCTTTTACTCAGGAAACCAATTTTATGAAGTTATAAGTTCATTTAGGATCATTTGTGGCGAAATTAAAGCGATTTTTACGGCCTAAAAATGCCTATTTTACCTGTTTATGCCTTTTTCTGCTGGTATCGCCTATTTAAGGGCCTTAACAAGCAATATTCTTTTCAACGTCGCCAAACTTCTCTTTAGTGCAGAGCTTGTCTGTTATTTCAGTTCCTTTTTTAATCTAGCAAGGTTGAAATAATGTCATTAAACATGCATAAAGAAAAATAATCTAAAGTGTTATTATATAAAGAGTAGAAAAACAACTATGGTAATTTTATTTAATGCGTACATGCGATGGTTTCAATTGCCAAAACCATGTTTTTGAAGGTACCACTCAGTATTGCTGAGTGTAAAGGCAGTATTGATATTATGGGGAACATGGCTAAATACTGCATTATACTCTGCAGATAAAATTATTTAAATACGTGAGGTATGTGACAGGAATAATGTGCGCCTCCGATACATAACGTCTTTTTTACCCACTTAAAGGTACACTATTGGGTCATTCCATGCATGCCAAGTGGCCTGGTGGTCCCCGCTCGACCATCACTCATTTCAATGAAATTCTGTATGGACATTCACTCATATCCCCTATAAAAAATTGTAAAGTTTTAAGTTCGCCGATGTTATACTTGCTGATATATAGTAATTTGTTTGGCCCCGTGCCCCAGCCTTCTTCAGTATGATTATGAAATTTCGGTAACTTCGAGGCATAGTATCTCAGGAGATATTTTGATAAGAGAAACAAAAAATGGCTATCTTGTACAAAAGTTTTGAGCTCTATTTAACAACAATAAAAATAACTGAAAAAGTGACCTCCTAGGAAATTCAGGGCGAAACTGGACCGAAAAATTGCGGATCGAAAAAAATTAAAATTTTGGCTTTTTATATTTCAGGAAGTAATGGTATAATCAGCGTGAAACTTTGAGCATGATAATATATCAATACATGGTTTATGAATACAATATTTCATCTTCCTAGTGATTTCCATTATTTTAAAAATCGAGTCAAAATGTGACACTTTTTGTAAAAACGCCAAAAATAGGGTATTTTCTCCCCGCTATTACAAGAAAAGGCCCCCTGGAATTTCTTTTGGATCATTTTCATTATCAAGAGAATGGTTTCAACCCTCTAAAAAGTAGATATGATTTTTCATCGCGGGCATATCAAGGCCCTAAAAATAGGGACAAAGTTGAGGATGACATTTGTAAAAACGACAAAAATAGGTTATTTTCTGCCCGCTCTTACAAAAGGAAAGGCTCGACCTTCTGGATACTCTTTTGAATCATTTTCATTTGAAAGAGCATGTTTCAAACCTCTTAATAAAGTAGACTTGGTTTTTCATCGCGAGCACATACGGCCCTAAAAATATGAACAACGTTGAGAACGTGGCGCCACTTGCATTCAGTTGTTTGTCGTCCTGTTTGTTTTATGTAGACATTTTTAGTATATTGCGTTGGTCCATGGTGAAATCGTCACTACCAGTTCAGGCATTTGCACCCGTACCCCATCGCCGTAGGGGTCGCGCCCCATTGCCGTGCAATACCAGCCACGGGGTTTCTTGGTTGAGGATCCCAAGCCTGCAATTTGGTTTCTTCGACATGGTTCCAAATCCTTGTGTGGGTATCTGTCTGGTTCCAAAGCCAAAGGTAAAGCCACCTGAAAATGACGTTATAGTACGTCGAAACCCGGGTCGTGCAAATAAAACTATCATTGTGAAACCACAAAGTTTAAGTTTTTCATTTATAATAGGTTCCCAAGCCTAAAGTTTCCAAGCCGAAGCTCGTATGGTTTTTTTTTAGACTTGGGTAAGGAGACAATGCTAGAGCCTTGGGTTAAGTCGTGGCCGTGTGGCCGTTCTGTATTGAGTGACTTCGAGTTTTGTAACTAGTGAGTGATGCCATGCATTCATTTCTTGGATCCTTCAAATTTCACCTCAATGAATCCGTTATTCCACTAGAGGTGCTTCTAGATTAGTGACAGCTGTTACTGATATCGACCAACTCTTTGGGGCCAAAGTTAACAATTGAACCTTCGTCGATTTATCGGTTTCTTTAATTTTTGTTTTCATATCTTCGATTAAAAAATATTTTAAGAGCCTATTTTAAGTGCCTATTTTGAAATTTTAGTGCCTATTTCTTCATTTTTAGTGCCTAAATGTCCTCAGCTTACTCATGAGCTACCAACAGTTTCTGCCACCAGTGGGAGCTGGGAGTGAAGCAGATTCCTCAGCATGAGAGTCTGAGGCGCGATTATTCTACATTATGTAAGATGTATTAATAGCATGACACGCCATTTTACTATCTAGAAACAGGTTAAATTAATTTTGGCGTTGATTGATGAGAAGAGCGGCAATTTAAATTTTGAAGCATTGAGCATACAATGTAATGTTACGTTTTGAGGGTTTGAAAGTATGCTGCCACCCTAGGTCTTAACTTAAATGCGTGAACAGAAATAATGTGCAAAGAACCTACTGAGTAGAAACGGTAATCTTTTTTTTCCACAATTTCACATGGAAGAGTAATGGTATCGTTTATTCAGGTCATGCCAAAAGTTTACTCGAAAATTGCTGATTTAAGTTCAGTTTGATGATTTCACAGGCCGAACACAATATAAATACATCTTGAGAATTATTTTATTTCTTTATGACATATTTTAAAAATCTGGTGACTTAACTACTAGGAGTCCAAATGGAGCTGATGAGAGATCGATAATTCAAAACCAATAATGGACGCAGTCTCAGAGTGGGAAAAAAACTTTCGACTCCTCATCTTCTTAATGTGGCCTTACACTTGATTGTTTATTGCGCAAGTTACTTAGAGCAAGCGACTTTCGATGAAAATTACAGGTGTGGACGGCTATGGAGGTCCGCTTGCAGAGCTTCTCAATGTTTCGGCAAGCCACAAGCAGAAGCGTATTGTTGTCATTGTAAACAGTAATCAATCTGGCTCTGCACTAACTCATGAACATTTTTTCGTCAGAGTAAAATCCTTCGGAATCTCTTGCAGAAGACACTTGCGGAAGTAACTTACCAGTAAAACCCCACTCTTGTTACTAATAATCATTAATAGAGAATTTTTGCTGGAAAACGAACAGCCATGATCCATGAAGCAGTCAAGATAACATAAATAAGAGTTATTTTATTAAGGCTTCATGGAATTCTGAAGGTACTGTAGGTTAAAATGGGAAGAGAATTTAAAGTAATGTTATCATCGCAGAGGACATCGAAAACTTATCCGAGTAACATACTTGTGAAGATAATTAAAAGCACCGAGAGATTGTGCCAAACCACAGCAAACACCCGAAATTTGGTTTTATTGCTAAGAGTATAGCTCACCAAGTGCCAAGCCGGTGAGTGAAATTCACAGAAGAAGGTAGGGGCAGCTTCTTGCCCTTTATCGCTTAAAATCTGGTTAATTAGGGAAAATAACACTTAATGAGGATTTAAACATGTTGTGCCCGGAGGCCTCGGCCGTATTGAATTCTGAGTCCCTGGTCAGAAACCTTAAACATTGGGTTACACCACTCTCATAAGATACATAGAACTAATTTCAAACAGTGTGAGAGAGATTGGATCATAGGTCATTTTACTAAGGAAAATCCCAACTTAATATTCGCCTCGAAAATTCTTCATTATCGGAAATACTTTTGCGGAATGTCTCACAAAATAACTGAAGTTTACCGATGAAAGAAAGAATTTTTGAAAATTTCCACTTCTTTTAAACTTAAAAAATAAATAAGTGGAAAATTACAAAGAATGCTTTCTTTCATAATTAATAAGTTCCTCCACATCTTTAGTGAAACATAATGAATTATGTACCTACACTTGTTTTTGCCTCGCATATAGCAATGAGCAACTGTGAAATAAATTTCGGAGGAAATTTTATCGAACAATCGTTTTTACCTTATTTATTCGGTAACAAGATGTGTTACGGTGAAACTACAAAGGAAATGAAACAGCATATATGTTTGAATGTAAAATTTGAGACAGCACTAAAATAGCCGGGGGGTAATATTCGTCCAGAATATGTCGAGCACCTTTGTCATTTTGGGTTTAAAAATACTGCTTTTAAAAGATAATTTTACTGAGTGAAATTCCTCGCTAATAGTCACCTGATAACGTCTTCATTATCAGGAATAATTTTGCAATCTGTATCACAGAATAACTGAGTTACGCTTGTTTTTGTTTCAAACAAAGCAAGTAGCAATTGCTA
The DNA here is from genome assembly GCA_963573305.1 of Pyrrhosoma nymphula. Classification (NCBI taxonomy): domain Eukaryota; kingdom Metazoa; phylum Arthropoda; class Insecta; order Odonata; family Coenagrionidae; genus Pyrrhosoma; species Pyrrhosoma nymphula. Next base: position 70,434,599 of record OY754331.1, read on the forward strand.
AATAATACATTTCGTAAAAATATTTATTGAACAGTCGTTTTGAAATAATTTATTCGGTAACAAGATGCTGTAGGGTAAAGCAACATAAGAGATTGAAACAGCAAACATGTTTGAACGCAACATTTGAGAGAACACTAAATTAGCCGGAGGTAATATTCGACCTGATAATGTCAAGCACCTTTGGCCTTTTAAGTTTTAAAAAATCTTCTAGGAAAATATAAAGGAAGCATACTTTGAAAAAACACACGCGGGTAAAAATAGAGGTAATAAATTATCATTACACATAGAAGGGTGATGACTGAATACATTTATAATTTAAGGCTTGAAATAGCTGCAAACAGTGCACGGTAGAACAATGGCATCAAATGTAACAAAACAAAACTAAAGAGCCCATAGTATAAACTTGGTGTTCCTCTAGTAAAAGTATAACTAGTACTATACGCTCAAATTCTAAAGCTAGGAAAGCATAGAGTATTGTAATTTTTCCGGCTGCAATTTACACCTCCCAGGAAGGAAAATAGAAACTAAATTTCAAAGATTTAGTAGATGTTAAACGTTTTTTAAACCCAGGAAATCGCTGGATATCTTTCTCAAAGTGATTCTTCCCTGAGTGCGGTTCTAGGGTAGTTGCTCCATTACACAATGGAGGAATATATGACATCACGAATAATGCAAACACGAGAAGGAGGGGATAATTCGACCCCCGCGTAATGGGCACTTGACTGCAATTATGACCGGAGTAGGCGCGGATGTTCAAGTAATGGGATATAGACAGCGATCTGACGTATTGCGGATAGGGAACTTGAATAATCAGTGGAATCGGAAATGTTGGTGTGGATGACGTATTATGCCGAGGCAGTCAGCAGCGGAGGAAAATGAAGGCAGAAAGAGAGGAGAGTGAAATTAGAAAGCAACCAAGGTAAGAGATGTAAGAGAATGGGAAGGAAGGAAGGTTAGTAGGAGAGAAAGGAAAAATGAGACAGAAAATGGTTCGTAGTAGATTCTAGAAACCGTAGCATTTACTAGGGTACAGTAAAAATTCGGAAGACAAAAGTTTGAGGTCGTAAAATTTAATTTAAGTTATCTTTTTTGGCTAAATTTAGCTTAGTAATGATGACCAGAAACTTTGAGACTCTGAAGGGTTACCAAAAAAACTTAAACTAAGTTCAAAAAATTTGAAAGATAAGTATAGCGTGTGACCTGAATGTTTGTAATAACCGTAGGAAGACTAAAATTCAGCTCTGGCTTAGAAAAACAAAAAATCAAGTAAAAAAGCCTTAACAAAACTTAGTTATTTAAATTCCGCGTGGTCTCAATTTTCAGCGATTATTGTTATTCATTTTATCATATAACAGTAATTATTCAAGCATAATATTGAAACCAGAAAAATTTAGACTACGTAGGTTTTAAGTTACTAACTCTAGTTTATGATTTTACGCTAAGTTTATTTTATGCTTGGATAAGTCAAAGCTAAAAGTTAGACCACCTAAGTTTGCCGGAAAAATTAGATAACAGGCTATATTTTCCAAATTGCTGTACCTAGCTTAAGTTTTTTATTGGCTAATTTTAGTTTGTCTTACTAAACCTTAAACTTTATGCTAGCCTTGTTATGGGCAAAAGACAAATTTATATCACACGAGCTTCAGGTTGAAATGAAGGTCATAACATTACCACCATCTACAACTTAGTTAAATCAAGGTAGATGAGCTCTACGGCCTCTATAGATTAAACAGATAAAATATTTCTCCAATGGCCGTTTTTACGGCCATTGGAGAAATATTTTATCTGTTTACAACTTAGTTGTTAGAGCAAAGAGAAATGGAAAGATAAAAGGGATACTCTGTCGAAGAGGGGATTTATTATTTTATGCGTAAGAATTCATTCCTCTCACGCGCCATTTGCGACTACAACAGACAGAGAGCGAGACTATATACTAAATACGAAAAAACATACCTTCATGTACCGCACCTTCCCTCTACTCATTTATTTTTTCCATGCTCTCTCATTTTCATGACTGGTGCCGTAACACTCCCTTCAAACATAACCTAATACTGCAGCGTCTAGCTATCACTTTTTGTCCATTCTCTTTCTCTCTCACAATACCTACTTTTCTCCTATAAACTGCCTTTTTCGCCGCTTGTGCTTGAAACTCCCCTGCCACACGCCTTTGCGACGTCTCACAGGGTGCTGCATAGATTTAATAGAGATAAAACAAGAGAGATACAATGGGAGTTTTCCATTCACTTCGCTACGTTAATCACTTCGCAACACAACAGCGCACTTGTTTCTCATTCGTTTCAGACCCTGCGTACTAGGCGGCGCACTTCAAAACAGTTTGGGAGCATTGCTGATGCGCACTGGAGCTTGTCTGACAAGAAGATAACGATGCTTGGTCGCAGACAGCTTTGCAACGAAGAAAATATTTCTTTCTTGAACAGGAAACATCCTCCGCAGGCATGAAATAAAAACTGTGTTCAAGCCATATTTGAAAATAAAAAACTGCCTGAGGAGTGTGAAGGACACAACACCATTTCAAGTGGAAGGAGTGTACGAGATACCATGTCAAACCTGCGGGAAAAATACATTGGCGAGCTCTCGACGGACGTCTTACCAGAGAATTGTGGCGCGCGCGGCAAGGAGTTTCACCATTACCAACTGCGCAAAATGGTAGTCTGCATTGCCGCCGATTTTCTCCAAAATGGTTTATTTTAAGTATGAGGAAGAATATCAATATTTCCTTGAAAGAAAAGTTTTGCGATATTTTTTCCTTAATGTATACGTAACTTCGATATTGATATACTTTTCTACATCTTGAAAATTGAAATCAAGCTTTCGGGACTTTAAAAAATCAAATAATGGGTAAAATTTAATTTTAAAAGAATATTTGCAATACAGAGACGTTGTTCTCTTCGTAAAAAAATAATGAAGTGCACCAAACAAATAATTTGGCCATGACGAGATGAAGAAGATGACCGTTTCACCGTTCCCCTAGTTTTTCGCGTGTTTTTCTTCACTCTTTCGACCGTAGAAGCTAAACGTTTAACTTTAAGCACATTTCAATGAATGCACTTTGTAGTGAAATAAACAAGGAGTAAAACGATATATTACACGACTCTATGGACCTCCGGCGGAATTTCATACAAATGCTTAAATTTCAGCGTTCTACGTTTTTTGCGCCGATAATAGGGAGATTTCCGATAAATATGTAAAAGTTGGCGCAGATCAGAACACATCAGAGCAATTTAGGGCACACGAAGGACGATGAATGGAACGATATGCGCTGGCGGGAAACGTTCGGCTACCTATTTAACGTGATGGCAGGTGATGTTACTTCGTGGAATTGTGACAATAGTTCAAAAATGAACCACTCTGTAATATTGCACATCGTTTATCATTCAAGTGACCGGTTTCGATGCTAAAACTTCAGTATCAGAGTCCAAATACCTTATTTATATTTGAACTCCGATGATGATGTTTTAGCATTGAAACCGGTCAGTTGTATTAAAAACGGTATGGGAGATTAACAAGAGATTCATTCTTTAACCAACTTGGTAACCAGCCGTTTGGTAACATTATTTAGGTTCACAATAGTAGTAGAATTAGGTTTAAAGTGTTCACAATAGTCACGGGTGAGTGCTATGTGTATAGTTGCCGAATTCGTTCGACATACGTATTTAAGAACGTAAGCTTTTTACTACAAAGTGGTTAAAAACTTTAGTTCATCGATTCTTGGCACCATTAATGAATAATAAATACACAAAAAATCGCGGTATATCGAGGTTATCGAAGTTATGTCATTGTCTAGAGCAGGGTTTCCCAAACTATGTTCCGCGGAACACAAATTTTCCGCGGAAAGCTAATGGGTGTTCCGGGAAACCTAGAATGGTTTTATATGCTGCTACCCGAACTCAATGGTTTAACATTTGCAAAGTAAACAAGGTGTTCCGTTAAAATTTCAGGATTTACGAAGTGTTCCATCGCAGGAAAAGTTTGGGAAACCCTAGTCTAAAGCACATTAACTCTGCTCCTGATCTAATTTTAAGAGCGCTGCCTAGAGAAAGGGGGTCAAAACGAACGCGAAGCAATTGCGCTGATATCTTGCGTGAAGAGAACAGCGCACTAGAGCAAACGGAAAAATCATCTAACCATGCCACTCGACGTCTTAAAATCTTCCTCTTCCATTGACGGAAGATAGTATACGTACGTAAATAGAGAATAATGCGCATGAAAGAGAGATAAGGTTAGCCGTTTACACCGAGATTCTTGGAAAATCCCCCAACGAGTTCTGACTCATATCCAGGACCCCCCATAACCTCTAACGCCCTACCTGCCTCCCTTCCTCCAACCCGTCCTTCCACTTCGCGACTCCCTACAGACCGCCACCTTTAATGGAAGCCCGTGGGCCTCTAACCTGCTTCCTCCCTGATGAGTCGCGACTGAATAATGAATAAAGACGCGATTACGCTTCCGACTAGAAATCGAATTCCCATCTCTTTGAAGAGAGATAGAGAGACCGTTTAGGAATACGTCAACGAGAAAGGGCTCACGCCATCGGGCATTTCAATTTCTGGGGACCCCGGCTGAAAGAAATATAAAAAAAACTGGATCATATTTCAGGCCACATGTGACCTTTTCCCGAACGAAGTTCGGAAAGAAAAAAAGAGAATCGTGCGGAGCCAATGATGTTGACCGTAGAAGAAAATTGGGGACGATAACGGGAATAGAATCGTATGACGACGGAGGAGAGGGACGAAAGGCACCAAAGGATACGACCCTGGCCCCGATTCGATGAAGGGATGATGCGCACCTGAGCAGTGAAATTTTAACGGCGATCGAGGAACGACAAATCGATAGGACGCGATATAATCCTCGAAGAAGGAATGTCATGTGAGTGGGCACATAAAGGAGCGATGAGAGGATTGCCACTCAGGGTAAGAACAACACATATTTATTAGCACATAAAATATCGTACAAATTTATTTATTATGTTATGCTCATTAATATAATAAATACTAGATAATTCAGCACTAAGGATTGATTCAATACAGGTTGGAAGGCAAGTAAAGCTATATGTAGGTGAAGGATATGAAGAGAAGAATACAGAATCGACATTGGGTAAACAACTTTATGAGGGAAGATTTAAAAATCTCCGTGAAGCTGTGAAAAAAGACAGGATATGTCCTATAAACTTCCTCTTTTTCTATTCCTAGGAAAACTAATTCATGCACATCCAAGATCATCACATGACTACTCAAGGTCGTTATCTTAGCGACATGCAGTACGCTGTTTATGTGGGCAGATCATTCAGCTACCGAATTACCTTGTGATATCGGGCAATTATTCACGTGAAACACATAGATGCTCCAGCCTAAAATCCTCTTAGTTAAGATTCTTAAGTTGTACAATAAAAATAACCATACGTTGAATAAAACCTTAAACTGACAAAGTAAGAACTCACTTTTACGACGTACACGTTATTTTTTCCGTATCACGTGTCTCTCTGGTCTGATTGAAGAAATAAAGGCCCGTCAAAATAAACTACAGTGCTTTTTTTGTTAGGGCTTACAACTAGTCTCTTGCGCTCTACCTCACAAAAAACATTATGCAAACTGCGTCGTTTGGACAGCGGGTTTGGAGCTTCAAAAGCTTTCCGCAATCCAGCCTTAACTTCCCCTCCTTTCAAATTCTAAACCAATCCCGCAATGACATCAAGGGGCCTTTCACGCCCATTCCCTGAGCGAACCTCGTTTGAAAGCTTATTCGAACTACTCCACCAAACGCCACGTGAAAGAGACAGAGAGGAAGCGAGGTGGAGGAAGGGGCACTTTCAAATGGAAGTAAGAAATTCTAATAGAGAATTTTCCCTCAAGATTTTGTAGGAGATGCACGTGATCTAATTTCAGAAACTTCCTCCGAATCCTCGCCCTCGACATACATTATTTGTAACAGACTCTTCCCAATCGAGATGTGACTCCAGAGTGCCATGCAATTTCCACTGGATTTTTACAGCTAACACCACACGAAACTAGGTCCTCTCTAAAAAACAAGAAAAAAATCTCAAAGTTTACTTTAGCATATGCTATTATTTAATTTTTGAATGGCGGAAACAACGCAAAAACTATTGGCACAACAAGTTTTACAAATTCCACTCGTATGCGCTCCAAATCAACCGTATGAGGGCATTTGTTTTTCTTCAAGGAGGATGACCAATCGTTGCCTACGGTTGTAGTACGTACTTGCATAAAAACTAATAGACAATACGGCCATCCTACTTTCACTTCGTTCGCTTCGAAAGTGAAATAATAAATAATCGTCATAATGAAATATTTGGTCATGTTAAGAAAATGAATGACAGTAATAACTAAACAGACACTAGTATATGATTATGGAGTGAATGGCATGAGAGGGAGAGGTAAAACAAAAAAGTCATGGGTGAATGTGGTGGAAAAGACTATTTAAACGGAGGACTTTTAAGAGTATTGAGTTCAAGACAACGCATATGAAGTAATGCATGAATGTGGCAGACACGAGGAGGCTTGCAAAGATATGGCAGTGAGGAGGAAATTGTTGAAATCTAAGCCAGTTCTCTAGGTATAACGCCAAGAATAGAACTATTTTTACTATTTCAACCCGTAAAGAGAACGGTATGATGGGTGTACATGCATGTATGGAATATTACTTAACATACAGAGAGAGAGACAACCTCAAGTAAAACTTACACCGAACTTTTTTTTGCTCTCTGGGACGATTCTGGTAGTGCGTATGCCCCTGCGATCCCGATAAGCCATTGGCTTGTCTTCAGGCTTCTCAGGGGACGAACCACCAGAACTTGACAAACACCCATGCCCTGGGCAAGTGAAAAACCGACCCAGGCGGGATTCGAACCCGCGACCCTCAGATTAGCAGGCGAGGACTACCCCGCCGCCAACGGGGCCGGCTAATACTCTATAAGTTGCACTGTTTTCTCCTTTTCGATAAAATTAGGCAAAACCACAAAAATACCCTTCCATTAGTTATTCACAACATGCGGAGAACAGAGTATAATGCCCACAGGTTTTACCTACAGTGGGAGAGCACATTGGACCATCTTTACGATGGAGGAAGAGCAGCTTTCGTTCGGGAATATAGAATCTCTCTGCCGTCCATTTAGTGCCTCGTAAGCTCTGGCCGAGTTGCAAATACCACGGTCCGTCGCCTTAGCAGCGTGGATTAATATGCAAAGGGGACTGCCTCACAGGGTACGAGGAGGTGGTTATCCCGAAGAGCAGACAGCGAAAGTCATGGCCATATCATTGAGTCGGACGACTCTCGTCTCCCAGATGGACAGATTTATCGAGCGGAACGGTTTCTCTTCGCCTTCTTCATTTTATTTCTCTTCTTCGGCTATAATCCCCGAGACGAACAGCCCATAGAGTTTCTTACAGTACCAGAGATTGTCCAAGAAGAGAGCTAACCACAAGTAAATAAAAATTAAAGATTAATCCAAATTGTCAATACAAGCAGAGGAATTTTGACTCATATGCATGCTTTTTGGCCATCCAAGTGTCCATTGACATGGAGAATTTAAATCTCGTACACACGTGCGTGTAAACGAGATTTAAACTCGATGGTCACCTGGTCACCTGGTGTCGATGGTTACCTGGATGACCAAAATGCATGCATAGAAGTCAAAATTCCTCTGCTTTTATTGACAATTTGGATTAATCTTTAATTTAAAAATAACAGAGGGGGCGCTGCGTATACTTGGCCGTAAGCAAAGGTGAAGCCGTTTCCGCCATTTTGAATTTCCGTAATTTACCATTAGCAAAACAGGCCAAAACATTTTCTCCACATCAAATGTTGAAATGAGGAGAAATAAAATATTAGGAGCAATGAAAAGCATATCGTCTGCTCTAGAGTGTCAATGTTAATTGTAGCGTATTCCAAATTAAAAGAAATCAAATACCGGAAATTATCAGGAAGTACAACTTGTATTACCATTTCAGGATTATTTATATCAAGAGCGCAGGCAATTATATGCGAAAAAAACTTTTTTCAAATTACTGCACGAATTGCCGTTGAAAATACATTTTACAATTAACTTTAAACGAAGCAAAGTTATCACGTATCTTTAGTATTTCACTTTTAAGGTGGAAACACGGGAACTAGTCGTTAGAATATCCGTCTCTTCTCACGGTCTCATACGGCAATCACAGTATTCTCAGGATTATCAGTAAGGCGGCAAGGGCTTCACCTGAAATCCGTCACGTCACCTCTGTTGAACTACATACTCTAAGGCACTTCCGCCATAGCAGTGACCTCTTGTACCCAACGTTTCGTTACCTGCTTCGGTCGCCCAAGTTTTAACACTCCGCTGACTCCATACCCCCGTCGTCCAAGAGGAGGAGGTTAAATGAACCGTAAGTCGCGGGTTAAAGGGTCCTTTTGAATATTCATGCGTTGGCACTTTCAGCCAAGAGAGGACGTCCCTTACGGCAGGGGGGAAACGGATTTCTCCTGAGAAAATGACACGCAAGAAAACATGGAAGGGTGCGTCTAAAATGTAAGCAAGGAGCGAATATGTTTTCTCTCTCTCTCTTACACGCGGCCCTTTCGCCTACCTGCATATGGTCAAACTTACGAGGGAAGTTACGGCAAAAGTTTCGCGGTACAAGACTCATGCAGATTCATAAGTAATTAAATTATTAGGACGAGGGTGTAGAATACTCAGTCATGAGTTCGGGAAAAATGGAACATCTCCGTCGGCTGCTACGTAAAGGTTAAGACTATCACTTGAAGTAGACGCCCGTGGAAAACCATATTCCACTTTCCATTCCCATCCATACTGTCTGAAGACCTAATTAGTGCTGAACGAGCTTTAAATATCAGCAGCATTACAATGAGATCTCATGTTAGCGAGTGTATTTATAACTATTCTCGATTTACACTTGAGATTTAAGACTCCTTCTCTACATTTGGCGATAAAAATAGTCATGAGATATGTATCAACTTATTCAATACGTAATACGATGGACGTTTATGATCCCTTTACCATGGTAATTGGTCCACATATCCGTCGAATATTGACTAACAAATATTTCCCACTTGAGAAATTGTTATTAGGTTTTTTGAGGAGAAAACGTCAATTGAAATTAGGAGCAATGACATATAAGGATGTTTGATAAATATATGTATAAAATAAATGGAAGTGAAATTTATGGTTTTCTGTAAATTAAAACGACTGATACCTGGTCGTTTATGGAGGTCCGCGAAAAGTAATTTTCCTACAATTTCCAATTTTTTAATGATGCAGTATATTTTTAATGTAATGTCTCAACATAGCTGAATTCGTTGATATGAGCATTTTATTAAACCTTCTCATTGAGCTTTAAAATGCCATTTTAATAAGGATTTCAGACCACGTCGCCGAGTTGAAAGGAATTTTATGCCCAAGGATACGTCCTCAACTGAACACTAAGCCTCAAAAGGGAAAACGTTTATACGGCGAGTGAAAATATATCAATTTAAGTCTGTGGTTGGCCATCAAAGGAACTAAATGCTGGAAAACTTAAAAGTTACTACAGCAAACAAACTTTCGTATCAAGGTGGCCGCAGAAAAGGTTTTTCCAATAGGTAAATTTTGGCAACGATAAAATCAATACTAAAATTTATCTGCAAAATCATGAGCGTAGAACATAATTTACATTCATTAACAATGAATTAAATGAGAAAAATAACAAATATGAGTTTACCGAAGTGAAATATAGACATCCCTGGGGAAAACATGAGTTGAATCTACCACATGCTACTTTTCCCAATATTTGGCTGGTTTTTACACTAAACTATTAAAGTATATGAACTTCTTAGTGTTAACTATGCAACATTATTAGATTAAGAACAAATAAAATGCAATTAAGAGACAATGCATTAATTTGGAAAAACTAGTATCATACATAAATATTGAGATATCATACAGCGTTTAAATTTTGAAGTAATATTATTAATTAAAAAAAAAATATATACATATATATTGTAATAATAAAATGCCGATCAATGCCAGGCAATTACTGATTATGAATTGCTGAGCAAAATATACAATTATTAATACTATCTGATGTAACAGCACAGTATGTATGTGCTTAATTTAGAAATTTTTTTTCTATTTCACCAGAGTAATGTAAAACACGGAATTTTGGTTTTAGAAATTAATATCACTGACCTGAAACTTAAAAGAGATTGAAAAATAAATAAACGTAAATTAGTGTAAAAAACTTCATTTTATAAATAAAAATCTATTTCTTTAACATGATAAGGGTATCATAGCATAAACATTGACGAAACAGGGCATGGTTAAATTTTCAGCTGTAATGGTCATGTACCTGCGTCCACTAAACATCATAGTACACCTTCCAAACAATTTTATTTCTGCTTTTTATTACCACTCGAGCTCAAGGGATCGTCTCTGTGTAGGTTTAGGGAATGAAACAAAGAGGCCGGGCTGGCAGAACAGAGTAAGGAGAAAAAAGCCAGCATTCTCATGACCCACAACGGTAAAACACCTCGAGCCCGAATGAGTACCTAGTATATCGTTCCCACTGGTATTTGTTTCGGGGCATTTTACGGGCTCGCGCCGAAATCCTTGAGATAGAGAATGAAGAGGTAGAAGAAGAAGAAGAGAGACATCTGGAGGGAAAATGTGACGTTCGCAGGGGATGGGAGAGTGGGAGGGATCGCAAAGATGAACTACGTTGCCGCCACCCTTACTCTCAAGGGGGCTAGACTGTTGTAATCTCGGGGAATGATGACGATCGCCTCGTAGGAATCGTAGCAACACACATACTAAGGGGAGGCGGGGTTGGGGGTGGGAGGGGAGGAAACAGGGGTAATGACGGAGTGGGTACCAACGGTGGAGCAGGAGTGGCGGGAAAGAACATTTCCTCTCCGCCCCTGTAATTTCACCGTCGTTCCTCAAGATGGTGACAGCGCCAGCGAGGCTTGAAAGGTTCTCCCCTTTCCCCAAACGTGGAGGAACGAAATGAGGGAAAGAAAATGAGAACACGGAGGAGAAGAAAGAATCAGAGAAGGATGGAAAAATGAAAACCTAATTACCCTCGCTAATTACACGAATGTTTTTACTTCTTATAGCCGGCAAATATATTCGTGAGATGGGTCCCTAGTCCTCTAACCAGATAAGGTAGTAAGAGAATGATATAACTTTAAATAAAATTCAATAAATATGGCCTATTTTATGATAAAATTTATCTCATCTTTCAAATGAAACCAAAATATCAGCTTTATACCTTATGAACTTTCAAGATATTTGCCCAAAAATAACAGCCGTTATTAATGGGATAAGGTTGGATTCTGCATTCTGGAGGGACTCTATAAAAAATGAGGATGTTATGCCCCATATATTACGCCAGAAATGTAACGGTTCGTAGTTAGCGCGCTTTCTCCACTGTTGTTTGAAACGTAACCTCAGAGATATACAGGCCGTAACACTACACCCTCCTCTTTTATTTAGAAGGCCTACGAAAAGCGCGGGAAATGCGCTTCTTGTGTATTTATTATGGCAAGGTTAAAAAAATTTAAGCTATTATTTATTGTCATATGCCGCATTTCAAAGGCCACGTTAGTTGCATAAAAAATACTTATGCACTTGGAAAGCATTCGTCTTACTTTAGCAGGACTTTTTAAGACAATTATTATTCGAAAACGGGAAGAAAAATTGTCGTGGCGAATTTTAATTCTACTGTGATTGCATTAAATATATTTCCCTCACATTCAATTGATCGACAAACACGACCTGGAACCAAATTGGGTAGATTAATGAGACAATTTGATTCAGCGTAATGCAGATAATAAAAGTACAAACGGATACTGATAACTAAATTTGAATCTGAGTGTTACGCGATGCAAATTGTCAATGGAGGATGAAGACGTCATATACTTCAAATAGTCTATTAACGCTTCCATTCGTTCCATAACCAACTTCTGTTTTCATGGTATGCAAAGTAATATTTGTTTAGGGACTTAAAATCTAATAAATGGCAAATAAAAATCTGTTCACTTTCTATAGGCCTCCTTAAATTTCGTGTACTTATACTGTGATAAAATCACATTGCAATGATTTATAAATTTCTGCAGCTATCGGTTATCATGCATCAACACATTTAACAAAAATATACGGCACTAACCAAGTCTTATCTGCCATAATAACCTTTTACTAGATTTTTTCAATTATCTCCGTAAGATCACACACAATTTTAGGCGTGCTATTTGAAAACAGATGACGATCAAAATTCGGGTGTTCAGGCCTGTATATCTCGGAGGTTACGGTTTGAAATGAGCTATTTACTCGCCATAATACTTGTTAAAATCGCATGAAGCATTCGGTTGTGAAGATGTTTTCAGCGTACCCCGTGAAAGAAATGAGTCAATTGAAAGCCGTATATGTGTATATATAGTTAAACTGAAAATTTCAATATTTACAAACAATTTTTACTCTTTATTTATACTGAAATTTTTACCTCGTGCTTCTTACAGCTGTTTAAATTAAGAAGTAATATTCGAATAGGGTCTCTGTTATGACTTTCTCTCTAGGGAAACATCTCGCCCAAACTACCCAGGCTAACTAGTCAATAAATATCCAGTTAAGCATGGTTAGCTTAATTGGTTAGAGCACTTCGCAAGATATCGAGTGGTCTAGGCGCAGATCTCAATTCAGGAAAATGATTTTTTTCAACGTGAATTCAAAACAATTGTGTGACCACCAGGGGATGGCACCGTTTAAGTTACTACGCAGCGAGTTTCGTAGTTATTTGAATATTCGTGGGGGTTATGGCCTTGATTTATGTGGTTTAGTAAGCACATAAAATGGTTAACATCTATCGCTCTACTCCGATAAAAAACAGTGCTCTATAGCGTGACTAGTGCGGCACAAAGGCAAACACGATTATGTTATTTTATGGTTACTATTTTGAAATTATATTTGAATATGAATTGAATTTTGAATGAATAGGAATTTTTTAATAGTGACGTTCAAGAGCAGGTAAAAGTATTCTACGGCCCCAGCAAATTGCCAAGGGCCGTCAAATATAACTCGTTTCCCACTATCATGAATTTACATGGAGGAGGAAATCAGAATCTTTGAGCACATACCTACAGTGGTAGACGAACATGGTTACATTTGCCAGCACGAAGGCTGACGTTAAGAAGGGGAAGGCTCCTGTGGAATGGGTTGGCTTAGGAGTGGAAGGGAGGGGAAAGCAAATGACAGGTAACGCTGCAAACATAGCTTCATTTAACTGTAGAGGGTGGGGAATTGTCAACAGCGCGTTTCACAACAAATGCTTACGATCAAAACAAACATGGATCAAAACACGTGATCATTCGCAACCCATCGGCGCAGCCCACTTAAACAATTGGATTAAGAGCCATAGAGAGCTAGAAAGTCGGAGTGAATAACATGCTGAGAATTTAAATTTGGTAGTTGGCACAGACGCTTTTAGATTAAAAGGATTATTGTTCCTAAATTCCACGAAGGTTCTTTCCCAATTGTACAAACAGATTCTAAAGATTCGTGATGCCATAAATATTGCCTTGCTAAGGCTCCACGAGCAACACATTGCGAAAATGCAGCGCGCCATATCTGAGCTTGCGCAAGCAGGAATCCGCCATCCACCAAAGGTCATCCACCATCCAATCCCATAAAATCTTCGGGATACCATGAAGTATTCTACAACACGTGTACAAAGTTTTAACCGTTTAATTAGGGATGGTACGAAACTAGGCATGATTACCCAGTTCTTCATCTTCACTCTGGGAACAAGAAATGGACTGAGTCCCAGGACAAGTATCTCACGTTGATCTATTGGATTCGAAAGCGAGCGAAAGCACAAACCTTAGCGTTGCCGAAACGCAAAGTCCCAGATGGAAGCACTTTGTGTTTTTAAGGAAGATTTATGCAGGACATCGAAGGAGCACGCTCCATTAGGTCCCATGACGCGTCATCTGACGCCGACTAATTTTCACCCCAGTTCCTTCGAGCTGAAGCCATTGCTCGCGCAGAAACCTTTCACGCGCTCCAAAGTTTCCAGCAATTTGGCAAAATGAATCTTATTTTTATTTTCAAAGGCACACCTCCCGAATTTTACTGCTTTAAGTAGGGTTAACATATTCTGACGTCCCAAAACAGGGACATATCTAGTTTTGAAGAGTATAAAAAAGGGCAAAATGAAAACTTGGTTATATTCCACACAAATTTATTAAGAACAAGACCGGTTTCCACCTTTTCAGGGCATTCTCAAGTGTTACAATATTTGAAAACAGACAGGGCGGTATAAATTTTTGTATTGTTTTCAAATATTGTAACACTTGAGAATGACCTGAAAAGGTCGAAACCGGTCGTGTTCTTAATAAATTTGTGCGGAATATAACCAAGTTTTCTTTTTGCCTAAGATGTATTCATTCCACGAAGTGAACTCGCAGACCATTGATTTTATATAAAAACGGGACAAAATCGTAGCTCATGATTGCTCGTAAAAGTTGCGCTTATAGTATACAGTTCTTTCATTCCTCGATTTTAATTACAACTTACAATTATTACTTTCAGATGCGGTGGCTTGTTTTAAGTGCCGAATTCTGTAGAACTGCGTTTGCATCTCGTTACTGGTGGGGTTCTTGTCCCCCGCCAGGTAGGTAACTTCTCTGTCCCCCCCAGGAGAATTCGAACGATAACGTTGCTCAGTTCTTCCTTTTAATCAAGATATAAACACTATGTTATCAGTATAGGGCCTTCAAGGATGCGTGATACTATTTGATTCGATGTTTTCCATTTGCACATTTCTCGTCATAAATTTGTCGCCACGCGTTTCTCCGTACGGTGGACAGCGGACTTAAAAGGAGACGCTCTGGAAAATTTCTGTATCAGCCAATACAAACTTACCAACCGAGTAGGACACCGACTCCGACCCTTCAAACTGGGACTGTTCCGGCCAAACCGGGACGTATGGTAAGCCTAGCTAGGCTCTATTAAGTGATGGAATTCGAAATGGATTAAAATCATTCTGTGTAAAGGCTGAAGTCGTATGTGACGAAATAATTTAATTCGATTAGCAGTACTGAAAACAGTAATAAGTACTAATTTTTCAATGGTATTCTTGGATCCAGCGACCAAACGTAGGCAACTAAGCGAGTCGAGTGTTTCGGGTGAATACCGATGGTGGAACTCAAGTCAAAAAATTATCTTCGGGGGAATTGTGTGAACTGTAATCGAGAAAATGTGCTCTTGAGACTTGCAGACTTGGTCTACTGGAGCTATTTTAGAATGTTTTTTAAACAGCTTAGTATATATGCCAAAAGAATATATCGCCGTTTATTTAGGTAGCGTAGCTATTCAAAACGTCGGAATGCTCACTGAAATGTGCATCGGGTTAACGCAGAGTCCGAGGCACTGAATTCAATTTAAGTTCCGAATTTGATTTCGAGTACTAGACACAGATTTCAGAGCTGGCCTAAGCGTCGGATAAAACAGCCTTTAGCCTCGCTTGTTTTTTCACCCTTCCTAGCCGAAGCTTTGTATGCCTCTACAAATTCTAATAGCCGTCCGCTTTCTCAATTAATCTTTCCTGGAATCCACAGTTGTTATCAATTGTGTGAAATACTCTATGCACAAACAATGAAACATTCATTGAAGTTGACTATTAATACAAATACTTCATTTGGTATACGTTTCGTCACACAGATGACATCTTACGAAGATCTTTAGGGTGACGAAAAAAATCAGCAATGAGTGAAACGCATATTGTAACACAGATGAATAACAATTTCCAGGAAGGAAGTATTTCGACATAGTTAAACTCGATTGTTTCTAAGATCGATAAAATCTACATTCAACTGCATTGGCTTTTTGAATGAATTGCGTATTGCTCAAATGGAGCCATGAAAACTGAAATTCAGCCAGTTTCAACGACCCGCGGTGTTAATGAACAAAATCGCACCTGAAAAAGCGATGTACGCATATTTTACAATGAGGATATCCGGACTAGGAAAATTTTTCGGTGAATTTGACTGCATTTTGTTCCATCATTCACTTCCCAGAATCGCATTTACATGCACATAGTAACGCTCAGTGGATACGGATGGAAAATGATGCATCGACTCGCCATAGAACACACCACAAAGGATTCATCGTTGCAAGTCACGTTCCAACAGAAAATGCAGAGAGGTGTAGAGCACAATCGAGGGAGAGACTAAAATAGCGTCGATTTTCACCCCATTTCCGTTCGGTAACGTTTTCAATATTCTTACTCAAAGAGTTAGTGGAGAGCTCTAATTGGCTTGTGGTCGGACGCTTTGGTTTGTAATTGGCTTGGGATTAGGATTAAGCGAAAATGTTTCCGTTCGATTGTCGGTGAACCTGCGGTTGAGCTCATTTTCTACCGGAATTATCCGGAAATGTAAATTAGTTAAACCAAAGAAGAGTGCGAGCGATTTGGAAGGCAGAATTAGAGTGTTCTGCCTCTGGATCATCTCGGAAGTAAGCACAGGAGCTTCCCTGGAAGGGCAAGCTGGTTGAACACAAATCACACGACAAAAAATATTAACTTCCTATTGAGGATGAATTCATTTTGTGAGCGCATAGTTGGCTATAAACAATATCATCTGTTTTAGGACAAGGACACTGACATGAAGAATTACGTATTCCCCCAGGATAAAACATATGGTCGTGAGCTTTTTTTTACCTTTGACGCAGGAGGTCCCACTTAAAGTTGACAGGTTTATCAAATATCCTGCATCCACTTATACGCAGTAAATCTTACAGATTAACATAAAATTAACGAATGGAAGCTAATCATGTTTCTCAAAGAGAGAAAAACCAAAAGTTTGTTGGATAATTTAGGATAGAACTCACATTACACAGCTAAAAATGGCAAAAAATCAAACGGAGTTATCAGCAGTTTCTTTAAGGGTAACGCAAACTGGTACCAGGGTATTAACTACCTCTGAAGGCTTCAGAAACAAAGAATTCTCGCACTCATCAGCAGTTTCTTCTCTAAAAAATCATCGTGAATTTCTCTCGTGGTCAACCATTCTGCGCAAGTCTACGCCTGCATCCGTGTACGAAATGACTAATTTAACATATTTCCTGTTATAGATGAATAGAAAGAGAGGGGGATTAGCTTGAAGGGTTGGGTTTCATTTATGCTTCACCAAATTTAAACCTGAACAACAGAATACGGTAAAAACGTGTGCTTATATTAAAATTTGAGCGACCCGTTTCTTGGTTTACTTCACCTCCACAAAGGAGAATGTTCAGAATAAACGCATGCCATCGCTGTGCACCGAATAGAAGATCAACGCGGAGATAACCGTGGAAACAAAACTCATTTAGAGATTTGCTTATTAGGCCAACAAAACTGTTCGAGGTCCAAAGTTAACAGACTTGTGTCCTAAGGAAACCTTAGAATAAACCATCAAATAATTGTCAATTATCCATGGCTTATTACCTATTCACAACTGTAGCAGTAAATTTTGATTGAGCGATGTGCAGCTTCAGTGCTTTCAAATTTTGACTGAGAATAAGTGATTCATAGAGGATTAAATGTTGCAATAAAAGCAGACAATGTAACTTCGGGTGGGTTAACAACCGAGTGGTAATCCGTTATTCTAAGCCCATCAGAGCTGATTTAAACGCCAAATCACTTATCCTTAACCAGCTCGTGATATGAATTTTTCAGCCATTCTTTCTTTTTAGCGCTTTCAGCCCTAGTAAGCCACAAAGGACGAAGTCTGTGCCTTTATAGACATGCGCGGGTAAAATTGATTCGGTATAAATATGTAGAATTAATAATATACAGTGACGATTTTTGCGTGCAACGACTTTTTCCTGTCTAACGTGCTAATAAGCAATTCATAACTATTTACTATATTTAAAATGAAAGGAATGATTTACTCTTAAAGACACAAAAAACTGAAATGGAGGCAAGAAATGGAGAGGATTTTAGACCACCAGCCAGTGACTAAAAATATCTGATAATATTCCTATCCGTATTTTGAGCCACCATAATGTAAATAGACTATAGTTTAATACACATAAAATGGCATAACTAACAGATAAAAAATAACATAAAGGCAGATTCATGGTTATGTGGTAAATCAATTTGTGGAAAATGTTAGCAGAGGAAATTTTTCAGGGGAAAGCAAAACAAAATTCGGAAAACGAAATAGCTCCATTTTGGTCCTCCTACTCCGACCAAATAGGCAAACGGTTTTACTGAGGTAAATGCGAGTGCCTGGATGTAAAATAAATCCACATTCAATTCAGTGGGATGTATATGTAAATGGGCAGCGTAGCACTCAGACAATCTCAATTCTGGGGTTTGAATCACTCCGCAGATTTAACTGGACAACCTCAGATATTGACGATAATGTAGTTGGACATTCTACATACGATATCGCATTAAAACCACCAACGTATAAATTTATTTGCTAGTACCATCAAATTTTAAAAACGCTTTTCAAACTTATTTCTCAATATATTCGCTAAAAACGTAAAATGCAATGGAGTGAAAATGTATAACAGGGGTGGCACTTCATTTTCGAATAGCACACCATAACAATATGACTTGCAATTTTAATTCAATTATTATTTTGTTTTGCCTCGATGGAATCAATGGTGAAATCACAATCAGGGGCGCAACAACGGGGGGCGGGGGGAGGGGGTAAATCAGGGGTTGTGGCTCACTTTTTAATGGACACTGCCCGATTTGCAAAATCTCTCCCCCTCCCTGATCACAATTATGTAACAACAACAAACATCATAAGGTACGATGAAGCAAAATGTATTGTTGCTTTTTGAGAACTTTACATGAGATTGAAATGGGCAGCGATTGATGCTGATCGGGGTTTTTCGAAATCAAATACAACTATATCAACGACATTTTGCTTTAAATGAATCACTATAAATGAAAATTCAATCAAGATCATATCAGAAAAAAAAGATTAACTGAAGTTGGGGGGGAAATATGGTGTAGGAATTCATACTTGCAATCAGGTTGGATGAGTTTCCAAGCCGCTCATGGTAAGTAAAATTAGATAATCATGATAATGATTGGAGTCTGGACATTTAGGAACCAGCACGGAATTTTAACCATTTAACAACTTTTAGCTTGAAATATCTCAATGGAAACTGCATTATTTGGATTAAATTATAATTCTACATTTAGACTATGAAATAATATTTCAGCCTTTCCATTGCCGCTTATCGTATCGGAACTAACAGAATGCGTAGCTTGGATGAAAATTATTGCCTAGTTATTATAATCAATCATTCCAATGCAAGATGCCGATGTTGAGACGCAAAGAACCAACTACAAAATCACGATTACAGAAAAATTGACAAATTTTCTGTAGGCAATGGCCATTGGTTAGATAAGTATGAAAAAGGTAAAAGAATGAGCATTAGTGAATGACCATAAATTACGGAAATATTGAGAAATATTCTACAAAATCTAATTGAGTACTGGTTAGTCAAGAATGAAAAAGTTAACAGGATGCCAATCAATGATTGAATCACAATTACGGAAAAAAAATTCTCAATAGGATGTAAATGTTCAAGAGTTATTAAAACATGGACAATTTTACAGAATGTGCGTGACGAAGTTATACACACAAAAATCCGATTGGCCGAGTTTCCAAGCCTTTTATTGCAAGAATACGGGGAGAGAGGACGGTCTCTGGCCACATTTCGCGCTGAAAACATCCGGAAGCCTCAACTTACACCGGGGAGAACCCGGAGGGAACGGCCGGGCAAAAGTGCTTACCGGCGGAAAATGATCAGTTTACGAGCACCCTTGCACCGCTTACCCTGCTCGCCATTCTGGGTTCTCCCCAGAATTCAATAAATTAAGGCGGTGCAGGTGCTCGCTCGAGGTAGGAAGGCGAGGCAAGGCAAGCAGCAGAGCGAGAAGCGAGCTGGCTGCTCGCAAAGCAAAGCGGTCGACGCCTCGACAAAGCCAAATAGTTTTAACGCCAACCACCGCCGTGCGTGTTAATGGCCCCGGTGGGTAAATCAAGAAAGCTCTCGCTTTTCTCCTTTTTCTTAATGGTGGAGAATTTCCCTTTCAAGTTGAGGGGGAATGCACGGGGAGGTCTCCTGAGGGTTGAATTATGGAAGTTGGAAGGGGTAGTTTAAGACGGTGTAAGAGACGCAAGAGGAAGGTGGGGTGTAGTGAGTTTAAGGCAGGGCAGTTAAACCCAGAGAGGAAGTAATGAGAAACACAAGGGGGAAGTAAGGGTAGTCACACACGTTAAGGACAAACCTACTTAGAGCCCATGACTGCGCAGTCCCAGCCCCGAGGTTTGTCTTGAGCGAGCTTTCCCCCACAAGCACCCTCCAAAATTCCTCAAGATTTTCTATCGATTTATATCGGCAATGAAAAGCAATTCTGTCCGTTTATGTAGTTGAAAAATACATAAAAACTAACTACCTCTAACATTGGTAGCATATCTATAGTGTAGTGCATGCTTGTGAGGCCTCGCCTCCTGACAAGCATTATTAGCAGTTTATGCAAATGCATCATGAGTCGTAGTTACATTATCCTTAGGGTATTATGTAATGCATGTTGGTGACCACACACCCCATGCCACACACCCTTGATGTGGCTTGCAGGATATTTTGTAGATGTAGATGTAATTCTCATTACTGGATGGATTGGAATCAGAAGTCATACAATTCAATGTAAATTTTCTTCTCTAATCTTGTTTGTAATTTGTAAACTGATGGGTGGTTTTTAGGGTACAACGGACATCAAGCACAGAATAGTCCAAGCTAAGAAACCGTTCATGATGAAAAGGTTACTACAATGGTCAAAGAAGATAAGACTGCGAACAAGGAAGCAGGAGGTACGTAAAAACATTCGTGTGGAGCGTGGCACTCTATGGATCGGAAACATGGGGCATTGGAAAAACGGTCCAGAAAAGATTCGGAGCTTTCAATACCTGTTGTTGGAGACGGATACTAAAGATCAAATGGACCGATAAAATAAGAAAATGAATAAGTATGCAGAAGAGTAGAAGAGGAAAGGACCATGTGGAACACTAAACAGAAAAAAGAACCAGATGGGTTGGGCACAATCTGAGGCACAGTGGGTATATGAAAAACATAACTGAAGGAAAAACAGAGGAAAAGTCCAAACAGGAAGGCCAAGGGATGAATGAATGAGGCCAAAGGTAGGATGGAGGGTTGTAGGCAACCAATCTTAGGATTGAACGACCAGTGTGATAACGACAATGCATTCTTCTCAATGAATAATTTAAGTTTTTTTGTGGATGAAATGCGCAGGGAAGAACTGATGCGAATTCTGCGATGCTCTTTAAACATGTTAACTGTGACCACATAGCCACTTCATTCTGGTCGCCGAAAGACTTTAACCGCTGGGTGCATTAATCGTCGTACCGTCTCGTAATTTAATAATATCCACTTTTATACCAATATCGCTTGCCATTAATATGTTGCTCTCAATACGTCGCGCCTGCGCCGCAGTCATATAACATATCGCATTATATTGCGTCATTTCGCACATCAGATTTCAACACACGAAATTACATTTTGGTTCATCTTGTTGCACGCTACATGAATATGGAACTTGATTACATTGAAACGATTTATCCATCTTATTGCATTTACAGCGCATACTGTATCATCATCACGTATGCCACAAAGTGGTGGGTACATCATAGCGTCCCCTAGAAGCACAATGCTACACTTTGGTAATACATGAAATATCGCATACCACAACTGACACATTGAAAACGCGTTTACCTGAGGTAAGACAAACTGGTAGCGGTAAGGTCAGAGGAAGTATGGACTGATTGGATGGAACGCAAGGGCATAATCTACGGCATGCGTGTATGCTGGCGACATTCTACCGTGCCGTGCTTAAGGGTTTCTCATCCAGAGACACGCGAAGTGGGGATGGGTCAGGACCTTACCAATCCCAAACCCCTTCGCCAGGATAAAAAAAACAACTCTTTCTAGGAAGAAGCCCGGAGATGTGCGAGGCCACCGCGAGGCATTCTGGGAAACGCTGGAGGGCCGTGATCCGAGAATGGCCGGGGGGAGGGAGGAGAGGAAGTAGGGTGTGTTCAAGTCGTTGGTTATGGGGGAGGGAAGCAGGGCTGACAACTTTCTTTCTTAAGTAAAATAAGGACATACACGGAACATGGTTTGTGTGGTGGCTGGAGCACTGGCTTCCCGTCCCGAGGGCTCAGGTTCGCGTCCCAGCAGTGTCTAACATTTTTCACTGGAATCCTGATTCGTAAGCCTTACTTGGTTGTTTAGTGGCGTGCTTTTCAAGAGCAGCACGCCGTCTGCCGGATGGGATTTTATAAACTATGAACCCATCGGGGCTTTTCGTTGAGAATAAGCCAATGTCGACGCCGGTTTTTTCATAATCCTTCATCCTTGACCTAAACCCTTACCTACCTACGCACCTGTCATCATGCTTAAAGTGGATCCACCGTAAAACGAGTTGAGGAAATTTGAGCGAGATTTTTCCCTAATCATTATAGAGACCATAATAACATTTTATTTTGAAATTTAAAAACTGTATGAAGTAAAAATTTTAACACTAATGGCGCAAAAAATTGCTGAAATTCTAAGTAATTAACTAAATACAAATACAAAAGTCTTTAGATTGACTCATTTTTTTTTTTAGATTGACTCATTTTTTTTCACGCCGTACGCTGAAAACGGCTTCACAACCGAAGATTTTTATTTTGCAATTCTGTTAAAATTACTGAGGTTAATGATTGATATACTAATACAAATAGTTGAGAATGCTTACAAACTGCATACTTTTAAATTTCAGATGAAATCTATGCGTTAGAATTTTTTATAATAATGAGCCTCAGGCAGGCCCGGCTTAAGACAAAATTTTAACCTTGGCAAGAGAGTATTCCGGCACGCTTATCAAACCTATTCATCAGTTAAACGTAGTAAACATTTTTTTTTACAATCACGGCGCCCCGGGCAGTCACCCGTGTTGCCCAGGCGGTAAGCCGGGCCTGGCCTCAGGAGTGCATACACGTAGCATTTGCTATGGAAAATGACCGGTATTTTTTGGCAAATATCTCGAAAAGTTAAATGGGTGGCTAATATTTCGCTGTCATTGAAAAGGTGAGATCAAGTTCTTTTTAATAGTAAACTAACCTTCAAAACATCGTTATGTAAATAAAATCTGAACTGATAAGATTTGCATGACTAGGTATATTTCCCGTCAATTTCGATGGGTTATCAACTAGTTCTTAAATAAGGACGGTTGGCAACCCTTGATAGGGTTTTTAGAGGATCATTCCGGTGGCTCATGGGTAGTCGGATGAAGTAAGGAGGGGTAACCATCCAAAGGGTAAGGATATATGGTTTGAAAGGGGAGGACGAATGTGATGGAGGGGATTTTTAAAGCGGATTGGATGAGGGAGATGTTTCCAGGAAACTACAATCAAATGGGAATGAAGTCAACGGGATTTTCCGTCTATATGTCCCTCTTTTATGAGGGCCGAATATCTCCCAATTGACGCGAGCGAAATAAAACATGATAGACGTCGCTTTGAATTCGCGGAAAGGCTTTGGCGCTTTAAGTGGATTGAATGCATCGGGATCCATTCCCCAGAAATGCTACCATTTTTATGATGCAGTTAGCCATTTTTAACTTCGATTATTAGCTGAAAATGAACATTCCCCGGCTATACTGAAAGTCCATGATGATGCGATGAGACCGATGATTTACTTCAAAAGAATAATGATTTGGCGTAACTACATATTATACGATGAATAATATGACTTTATTGGATAACACGTTAAAAAACGTGATGACGTCTAAGTGAGACTTGCATTCACATCTGTGTCGCTCAGAGTGTGTTGAGTCAATCGTCAAGAGTGGAGGAAGGGCCAAAAGATACACTCATTTTTTTCGATTTATCAAAATATATATGTATTGCGATTCAATGTTTGGAAGAAATAATGCTGAAAATAATGGATGTGGAGGGAGGTAATAGCGAATATCAAATATGATCTAGAAACTTAAAAATGAAAATTTTGTTAATCTAGCGGGCTTAGTTTATGTAAATCACCGAACATTATATACTGAAAACTAAACTAGGCAAATGTTAACGATTTTAACCCTTTTCATGATTAAGTTCATTTGATGAATCGTTGTGAAATTTTTCTTACGCATTTGTGATTAACGAAATATATGATAAAGTTACGTAATCAAATATTAATTTGCCCATTATAAAACAAATGCGAACCTATTTACGCGCAACGATACCTCTACTCGCTATTAAATTTACTTAATATTTGAATGTTAGCCCCTATTGCTTTGATTTAAGCAAGTTACACTTATTAGTTAAATATTAACGTAACATCATCGATGATGCCAGCTATAAAAAATACACTGAGGAATGCAATGCCTTTCATAAGTCAAACGTGGAGAGTATTGTTGAAATACGTCGCAACTGTACTGAGTCTATCACGCAAAACGGAAGAAGACCTTCAGGAAAGTGAGTTATATAAAATGTGTGAGTCCTAACGATGAGTTACAAAATTAGCGGCTTTTCCGAGACGTGTTGAAAGTGGCTCAAGAAAACTGCGCAGAAGAGAGACAATGGAGGGGGTTCAAGGCAGTAAATCAGTGTGAAGACTTCAGGTGCTTCCTCGATTGAGATAGCATTGGAGTTTGAATTGATTTTCTACCCAGCACTTTCCTTCCTCGTCTAATTTTCATCTAAGTAATGCTAATTTACTTGGCTGTGCTGCGCACATGACGGACGTGACTTCATGGGCCAAGGACTGGAAAAAATTCTTGCCACATACGGACGTATTGACCGCGCATAATCAGATATTAATAGTTTGAGGTTCTCTTAAACAATGATATAATATAGTAACAAAACATAACGAATGCGACAAAATTTTCCTTATCGTTAACCTTGCATGATTTCTCTATATTACTTCGTTAACGAATTTGTGGCAACGTTGGACCAGGTAAATGGAAAAGGAATATTTATTGGCCTCTCAAAGCTTTGAACTTTTATTGAAAAACGAATATTAATTAAATTTTTCCTTGAATTTATGCAAGTGTAAATTCATTAATCGAAAACCAGTTAATGTATAACTTAAAAGCAGTCCTTCTAAAGTCTTGATGAAAAGAAAAGCATAAATGATGTAATGGTTTGAAAAACCAGGTAATTGGGCACGATAGCTGATCTGATTCAAACCCTCCTATGTTTTGGGAGTTGAAAAAGCCTAGACGGCTTGACAATTGAACATGCATTTATAGGAAACTCCCTTCAATATTTTGGATATAATTTCGATTTCGGTTAGTGAAAAAAATGACCCATTAGAGGTTTGATTAAAAGAGCAAGTACACTTGGATAGAGTTTACATATACTAAATGCTGCAAGATTATTATATTTAAGTTATATATACTGCGTCAAATATATATTAGATATAGAGTATTGATATACGTAATTGTAACAGACTAATCATTACACTGGTTACCTTTTACTCCTTTTCTAACATGGTGGGACTAAAATCATTGAAATATTCCAGCATTTTACCATCTAATAGCGAATTTCTTTTAAGATGAAAAGGTTATAGATAGTTTTAAGCTATGCTCCTATTGGTATTTTGATTATCAGTGAAACAATATTTACATTATTTATAATGATGATTTACTTTCAATGTTTTAATCCACTGATTATACAAAATGGTTATACACGCAAGTTAATGAATTTAGTGAGTCTAATTATGCAATGAAATTTCTTTCAAATAGTATAACGGATGAAAAAAGTCTGGGCAACAATCTTCATTCAAATTCACAGCGAAAAGTTCCACGAGACGTAACCAACCGCGTAATTTGTTAATCAAAACTTAATTCTCTGAGGATATAATCTGATTCAAATTTTGATCAAAGATTCCGAGAACTCAAAAAAAAATATCTTCAGTCTTCCGATTCTTTCACTCTCATCTTTCGCCCCCACGATCCTTAAAAGAATGTAGCGCATATTAGATCCGATAAAGAGCTTAAGACGGCTGATGAAAAAAATTACCTCAAGAAACGGATGAGGAACTAAGGCATGAAGATCTTCTGAGAGTTTACAGAAAATCGGGAGGCAGAAACTCTGGAGAATGGTATTATAGGGATAGGCGAGCTGGCGATAAAGTGGAGGAGATTGAGAGTTGAAGGAAAGACTGGAGAGGCCTCAGGGTTCTTACGGGTAGGCAAGCGAGTTGTCTCCCCGCGAGGAGCAAGGGGGAGTTGGCGGATGATAAGGACGCGAAATTACATGCCTTGAGGCTGCTGAGAGAGGCGTCCAAGGATATCCTGCGAAGAAGAGAACGCCTTATTGCCTTTCGCTTAGGCTTTTCTTGAGAGAAAAGGAAAAATTAAAAGCTTGATGCGAACCAAGAACGGATGTCTTTTCTATATTATTTCAGGCAGGCATATAGTACGAAATTGTTGTTGTTATAAAAAACATCTGGAAATCAAAGGTGAGCTTTCGACAGGAATGCTCATGCCGAGGTTCTCCGGCAATTTTCGAATGTTTACGAAAATATGTAAATCTCACTGAAAAACAGGATAAGTAGATTTAGATGAGTAAAACGATGGAGAATTTGATCTGTCAATGCAGCAATAACAGTCTAGGAAACAGTACGTAAAAACATTTGTATGGAGCGTGGCGCGCTATGGATCGGAAGCATGAACCATTGAAAATTCGGACCAAAAAAGATTGGAAGCATGGAAACCTGGAGTTGGAGGAGGATGCTGAAGATCAAATGTATGAATAAAAAATAAATTAAGATGTATACAAAAGGGTAGAACAGGAAAGAACCATATGGAGGACTATGCAGAGAAGAGAACCAGCTGGATTGGATACTCCCTCAGACACGATGGGCTTTTGAAGAATAAAATTGAAGGAAAAGTAGAGGAAAAAGTCCCTATAGAAAGACCAAGGGATAAATATATAGAATAAATAAAGGTCAATGCACATAAGAAGAGTGACCAGGCTATAAGGGAACTAACCTTAGGTAGGAAAGGATGGATGGCTGCTGTCAACCAATCTTAGGATTGGACGACCAATGAATGAATCCCGCAAAAACCTCCCCTTTGGTGTTCACCTATAATGCTCGTGATTAGCACAATAACATAGTTTAATTCATCCATTCAAGTATTCTACCAGCTAATTGGTAGATTCTTAGACAGTCCCCATTCTGCACCCCAACCACGTAGACATTGCCTCGCTTTCCCTCCTAAGGATGTACCGCCATTAGATCCCTCTTCAATTCTTCATATCTTCTACCTCCTCTTTCGTCCAGAACTCCTATCCTCTTCCTTCCTCTTCCACGCTTCCCCAGTGTTCCCCCCTATATCACTCTCCTCAACATGCCCTCTCCTCTCAAAACCTCCTCCATCTATCTCTTCTGCCTTCTCCGGACCTCTGCCACAAGCTTCCTCTCCTCTCCGACTATATCCAATACCTCCTCGTTCGTCTTTCTCGCCATCCAGCTCACATTCTCCATCCTTCTCCAAACCCACGTCTCAAACGCCTCAAGTCTACGCTCATCCTTCATTCGCAATGACCAAGTTTCCGACCCATATAGCGCCACGCTCCTTATTAAGGTATTCACCAGCCTCTTCTTTACGTCTCTCTTCAGACCCCCTCATCAATTCCCTTTTCTGCGAAAATGCTTCTTTATCGAGCGCAATTCTGCATCTGATGTCCTTACCACTAAACCCATTCTCCTCCAAAATACTACCAATATACGTAAACTGCTCGACCTGCTCCATCTTCTACCCTCCCACCCTTATATTCAGCCCCGCCTTCTTACTTCTAGCAAATCTCATCACTTTCGTTTTCTTGTGGTTGATCTTCATCCCATACTTTTCGCACTGCACCTATAACCCATTCACCATTGACTGTAACCCCTTGACAGACTGACTAACCAATGCTTGATCATCTGCAAATCTCACTGATTTTATCAGCTCACCTCCTATATTTATTCTTACCTCCTCTTCCCCCCATGCCTCCCTTACCTCTCTTCGGAATACACGTTAAAACGCAACGGCGATAGTGGGTACCCCTGCCGCACTCCCCGTCCTATCGCGGCCCATCCCGATTCTCCATCGGTTGCCCTAAGCTGCGCTGTCTGGTTCATATACAAATTCCGAATCAGACGCCTGTCCCTCCAATCGACTCCTAATTTCTTCAACACTCCCATTAATTTCGTCCAGTCCACCCGATCAAACGCCTTCTCGAAATCTACGAAGCATGCAAAAACATCCTGCCCATACTCTAGGTTTCTTTTTACTAGCGTTCTCATCACCGCTATAGCGTCTCGCGATCCCGTCCCTCTTCTAAACCCGAACTGGTCGTCACCGAGGTATTAATTTGCCTTCTTCTCTAGCCTTCTGTTTATAATTCTCAGAACTACTTTGGCCACGTGGGATATTAAGCTTATTTCCCTATAGTCTTCGCACGTTTTTGCCTTGCTTTTCTTTGGTATAGGAATTAGTACAGTCTTCGCGAAGTCTTCCGACCACTCTCCATCCTCATAAATCCTACGAATAAGCGCAAAAAGTTTTCCTCTTCCGTTCTTCCCCATGCACTTTAAAAACTCTGCAGGTATGCCATCTATTCACACCGCCTTATTCCTTTTAATGTCTCGTAGAGCTCTTTCGATTTCGCAATCTAGGATACCTGGTCCGATGCCATCTCCTTCGATGTCGTCTTCCCTTTCTATATAAAACATACTGGGCTGTATTTCTTTACCATACATCTCTTCAACATACTCCTTCCACCTCTCCTGGATCTCTTTCGGTTCTACGATCACCTTTCCCATCTTGTCTGTTATCGTTGTAATTCCCATTCCCTTATTACCACCCGTCAGTTCCTTTACTTTCCTATATAATGCATCTGCTCTTCCCTCTTTTTGGTATTTCTCTAACGAGTCAATATGTTCTCTCCAACATTCTCTTTATTTAATTCTCTGTATTTTCTCTTACCTAGCTCTGAGTTTATGCTCTTCCATTTCCTTCTCTCCTGTATCTCCATTATCATTTCCTTCGTGATTCACGGTTTTCTAATTTTAGTTGAACTGACTATGCCTACTGTTGCTTTCGCCGCTTCTACAACTACATTTTTCAAACTTCCCCATTCATCTTTCACTGATCTAACTCCATGATCCTCACCCATTATCTCATCCACCTTCTCTCGATACTTTTTCTTCATTGCCCCAGTTAATGCCTCCGTATTCCAATTTCGTACCCTCCTTCCCATTCTTATCATTTTCAGTTTTACCCGACATTTCATGACTAATAAGTTGTGGTCTGTGTCTGCATCAGCTCCTGGATAAGTATGCGAGTTATTAACACTATTCCTGTATCTGTGATGAACCAATATATAATCTATCTGGAATCTATCTGTGTCAACCGGCTTCTTCCAAATGTACCTACGTCGAGGATGATGTCTGAACCATGTATTTGTAATCACTAGGTTATTTCTACGGCAAAACTCCACAGCTTTCTCGCCGCGGTCGTTTCTCCTTCCTAGCCCGTAATCGCCCACCTCCCGCCCATCTCTTTTTTCACCCACCACCGCGTTTCAATCCCCCATTGCTACTAAGTGCTTACTCCCAGGTACCCTACCAATTATTTCCTCTAGCTGATCGTATGCCCCATCTACCTCCTCATCCTTATGATTAGAGGTAGGCATATAAACCTGGATTATAACTTAAATCGTTAGGATCTACCTTTAGTTCCACGACTATTATCCTATCACTCAATTGTTCTGCATACACTAATTTTCTACCTAGTTTCCTATTCATTACGAATGCAACCCCGCGCTGACTTTCATTACCTCCACTATATATTACACTATAGCTATCGCTCCAGTAGTCCCCGCCATCCTTCCATTTTACTTCACTTCATGATGTTTACATCCACCCTCTCAATATCTTGCTTTTTATTCTCTAGCTTTCCTGCCCTCAGTACTTATAGTCCTAACATTCCTCGTGCCTATTCTGATTGTTTTGTTCCTCTTCTTTATCTTCTTTTCCTCTGCTGCTACTACATCTGAGCAAGGATTTCGTGTGATGACGACCGCAGAGGCCTTGCTCCCGGGCCGAGTCCCGTAGTTGCCAGGATTCATTATCATTTGTGAACTGTCCATAATTTCAAGGTTTTTGTTTTAATTGAGATGGTATTCCGTGGCCTTACTCAATAGTGTCTCTTACGTGACACCATCACTTCAGAGGCCGCCCCACTGGGGTCAGACGCCTTTTGCAGCCGCCTCACTGATGTACAGACGCTGCGCGGACTACCATTCTTCTGTCTTCTAACCTTCGACCAATCTGGCATGAGTGACCCTACCAGGAGCACTTCTCCCGCCAGTGCAGCTCTAGGGGTCATCGGAGCACGCAAAGCCCTTCCACCACGACAAGGTTGTAGTCCAAGGGAAAGGAAATACATACTTAGCAGTCAGGATAAATTCTGTCATGAACTCGAAATTTTTTTAAATTGAATGATTTAATCGGGATAGATTTTGCTCATGAATTATGCGCAGTAAAATCTCCGTATCAATTAATCACATTCTATTCTAAAACGGTAGGCTCAAATGACCAACCATATTTGCAAGAGAAACGCCTTATAATCCTAGGTGGAGCCAACATTTATATGCATCTCCGTGAAAAGTCCTAAATATATTTTAATTTGTGAGACAAAACCTATATTCTACCTCAAAACATTCCTATGGGTCGTTTGCACTCTTTAATATCGTTACTCTCTTTGAACTATATTCCTTCTCCTAATGAAGAGTTGAATATGTTTTTGAATATATCCGCTAATTGTAATTAAATAAACATTGTGAATAAACATAATTACAAAACTAATTATTGAAAATAAATTTTTAAATTGAGTAACATAAAATATTAATGTATTTATTCACCCATACTTTCGTCTCAAAAGTGCTACGTTTAGCGAAACGTCAACTTATTTATTTCGGCCATTATTGTTCGACAAGTGTAAGGAGATAGAAATGCGGGTCTACCAGCGTTGGAACGATAGGCATGCGTTGATTTTGTGAATAATTCGGCTGAAATTGAATCTCAGAGCGTTTAGAAGACCAAGGGAATTCATCAATAGTAAAAATTGTGTGCATTGGCTCGATGGCCTGATATACAAACAACCTTCTCCAAGCAAGCATGCATGTATTTTCTAATAAAACAACATAATTATGGGAAATATCCACGTCACGATACGATGAAGCTGATTTTAGCGGAAATGCATGATAACTGAGGAGGACAACAAATATCCCCATGCATATTGTCACGTCGTATTCTTGTGCTAATTCGATCAAATACTGTGACCTTACGAAAGCCGTCATAGGTATTTCGGATACCGAAAGCCACATTGACAGCACATAAAGATAAAAAAATGGACGATATTGTTAAATTTCAACGTCATCAGTAACGAATCCCCGTCAAAGAATTTTATTTGAATGAACGGAATGCCAGATGAGGATATTTAAAAAACGTTGCATATTTTAAAACCTACCCAATGAGGCCTACCAATTGCAGGAATATTTTGTTGCTGTCCATTAAAGCGGATAGTTTATATATAAAGTGTCATTTTTTTCTACAATACACATTTTGGGAGACACGCGGTTGAATACATACACACGGTCCAAATATTATATAATTGTCAAAATCTATTTACAAATATATGACACAACCTATTTACATGTAGGTTATAAAAATCTTAGAATTTAAAATTGTGTACCTTAAAAGCTCTTTCATATTTAGCCAGTGTTCTTTCAGCGTTTACCTGGAAAGAGAAGGCAAAATAATTAATTAATAAACAAAATTAATCACGTTGCATACTTTAAAAAATGTCCACCATGAGTTAAGCAGAAAAATACTCTAATGTAAATATTGAAGGATAATTAATTTAATGGGAACTGTTTGCAAACGATAATTTCTATAATTTAGTTAATAATTAATTTCCAAAGCAACTGAATTTTAATTGGAAGCTCAAAAAATGTTTTTGACGTGATGATTGTGCAAAACGCCACTTCTTCCAGAATTAATCAATTAATTTACGCAGTTTTTTCAGAAGCATATCAGTTATTTTTTAAACAGGAAATATATTTGCAGGATCAAGAATTGTTCTAACGTATTTAAGAAATTAATTGTAATGACACGCATCAATTTAGAGTAGGTACTGCAATATTTCTGTTAAAATTGCCAAAGCATTTAAGGCTAAAAATGAGTACATTATGTTACTTGGTCACTTCAGTGAACGCTATGAATCATATTTGTTGCGCCTATGCACGCTCTTTTTTTTGTATTCAAATCTCCCTCCTCGACCTTCTCCCATCCCTTACCCATCGTGCCGTCTGGGGGGTGGGGAAACAGGGGTTTGTTTTCGAAGCGGGAGGGGAGGGGCGGTCTACGAAGGCACTTTTTTGGTCGCGGAGTTGACGAGTACAATTTTTGGTGAGCAGGACAGCGCACGTCCCGCAAGTCTGGGCAGTTTTTGGGCTTTGAGACGTCAGTCCAGCAATGGTTTCCTCCAACGGCCGGTGAGTCATTTTCCCACTTCCCTTCTCTTCCCTCGGTCATTTTTTTTATTTTGTTTTATTTAATTCTCGTGGGTCACGCGCCACGGCCTTTTCCCAGCCACGCGTGCCTACAACTTTTTGGTGCCGAAACCCGGGAATGAACCAGGGAGCTTTTCGAGGGAGTTCATTCCGTTTTTTGTGAGTAGTTATTTCTTTTGTTTTTAAAATGCCAGTTGAAGGGGCGAAAGGTAAATCGCCGGTCACACGGGAGCAATTTGACTCGCATTCAAAGTTATTGCGTTTTAAACGTGATCAATTTAAATCCACAATTAGTGCAGCATTTTTGCTTTCTGAGGAGCTCAATGCTTCCGGTCTGGAGATTTTCAATCATTGTAAGTTACATATATTTCTTGCACGATGTTCTCAATTGGAAGTTGTGTATTCAGCATTTTGTGACGCTCAGACCGAACTGTTTGAGTATTGCCATGAGTGCAATCAAAGCGATGCATGTCTGGTGGATAGGAGCCTTGGCGAGGAA
Organism: Pyrrhosoma nymphula; assembly: GCA_963573305.1. Lineage (NCBI taxonomy): Eukaryota > Metazoa > Arthropoda > Insecta > Odonata > Coenagrionidae > Pyrrhosoma > Pyrrhosoma nymphula. The sequence goes on from OY754331.1 coordinate 70,467,735, forward strand.
GTGGAAGAAAAGTATTATTTTATTCTTTCCGTTTTTCGTAAGGTATCAAATCCTCCCGCCGTCAATGAGTCTGCTCATTTGGCTAATGAAACCGTTCAGGGTAAAAGGTCTCGTCTTCCTACCATTGAATTACCTCGTTTTTCTGGGGCATTTTCTGATTGGGTAGGGTTCCGCGACTTATTTCGATCTGTTGTTCATGATAGAACGGATATTTCCTCAGTTGAGAAATTCACTTATTTAAAGGCGGCTCTACAAGGTAAAGCCTCGGCGCTCATCGCGTCCGTCCCATTTGGCGAAGTTCATTATGATTCGGCTTGGAGGGAGTTGAGTGAGCACTATGACAATCCTAGAATCCTCGGATTTGACTATCTCGATAGAATTCTGGAATTTTCGGTTTCATCTACGGGATCATTGTCTTCCATGCAATTATTTGTGAACACGTTTTCCGAGATTCATGCTGCCTTGGGCACGTTAAATATTCCTAATTTGGGGGAATTTATTTTGTTCCGATTAGCAGCACGTGTCGTTGATCCAGAAACTCTGGCTCTTTTCGAGGAGACCTTAAATAATGAGCCATTTCCCTCTGTATGTAATCTTTTGAGCTTTGTGAAAAAAAGGATCAAGGTTTTACAAACCTCATTTGGTCCTAATGTGAAAGATTCAGTTTCTCGCCGCAAATCCACGCTCACTGCAAAGGTCGTCTTGCCGATATCCGTTGACAATACCCACCCGGGTAAGGAGAAATGCGATCGAGTCAGTACTTGTCCTATGTGTGAGCTTCCTCATTCTTTAGTGAAGTGTCCCAAATACATTGAAATGAGCGTTACGGATCGTGCGCGTTTCGTACGCTCGAAAAGGCTTTGCTTTAACTGTCTGAAGCCAGGTCATTGGGCTCCTAGGTGTCAGCAGAAGGATATGTGTTGCAATATTTGCAAAAGGTATCATAATACCACGTTGCATTCAGAGCTGAACTCTAGGCAGTCTCCAATTCAGGCGTCAGCGTCGCTAAGTCAGGCGTCTGGGTCTCCTGTGCGTTCGCAATCACAAACTTCTACGACTGCCCTTTCGTCTTGTGTTAATTGTGACCCTGCACATTTAATTGTCCTCGGAACTGCGTTAGTTCATGTGCGGGATGGTAATGGGTTAAATGTGCCCCTTCGTATAATGATCGATTCGGGTAGTCAAGTGTCAGCTATTTCCGCGGCAGCTGCTCGGCGGTTGCAGCTCCCCATGTCTCCTTATCATGGTTCTCTTGTTGGGTTGTCTCAAACCCCTCTAAGGCGGCCGGAGGGTTGTATCACTTTGTCGCTCTCGCCGATCCATGATTCACTGTTGGTGTTAAATACCAAGGCGGTAATCCTTCCTCACTTGACCTCCAAACTTCCACCAGTCCCACTTCCACCCTGTATTCGAGAAAGTATTTCTCACCTTTGTTTGGCCGATCCGGGATTTGATAAGCCAGATTCTGTGGATATTATCTTGGGAATGGACTTATTCCCAAAGATCTTCCTTGGGGGGAAGAAAACATTCGACAATTACGACTTGATTCTAATTGATTCCCTTTTCGGATGGATTTTAATGGGAAACATTTTGGATAGTTCTTTGAAAATTCCCACACGTAAAACTTCTTTATGCGTGGTGGAGGAAATTCCGTTGGTCAAGCAACTAAAATCATTTTGGGAATTAGAGGAACCCATTATTAGACGTCACCCTTGTCCGGAGGATGAGCAATGCGAGAAATACTTTTTAGAGTCAGTTTCGCGAGATGAAACTGGTCGGTATAAGGTTTCGCTCCCTTTCAAAGAGGATTTTGCGGTCTTGGCTGGATCTTACAATCAAGCGGCCAATCGTTGGTGTAAACTAGAGCAACGTTTGATACGCAAACCTCTTTTGAAAGAACAGTATGACCAATTCCTCCAGGAGTATTTAAACCTTGGGCATATGTCCCTTTCAACGCGTCCTGGTGCCTTTTTCATTCCCCATCATGCCGTGACGAAAATTACTCCGTCAGGATCTAAATTGAGAGTGGTTTTCGACGCGTCGTCCAAGGGAGCTCAGGGAAAGTCCTTGAATGATTTGCTGATGACTGGTCCCAAACTTCAGCTGGACATTTTCGAAATATTATTAGGATTTCGCGTCCACGCAATTGCTTTCACCGCGGACATTGTCAAAATGTATAGGCAGATTTTACTTTCCGAAAACCACCGCAAATTTCAGCATATTTTATGGCGAGAAAATCCGACTGAGAAATTAAAATCTTTCGAGTTGAATACGGTAACATACGGTGTCGTTTCTTCCCCATTTCAGGCAATCCGTGTCCTTCACCAACTAGTCAGAGACGAGGGAAAAGATTATCCCCTCGCTTCCGCGGTGATTTTACGCGACACTTACGTCGATGACATCGTAACGGGAGCCTCTTCTCTCGACGATGCGCTAGCATTAAAGAGTCAACTGATTGAATTATTAGCTCGGGGGGGCTTTCCTTTGCAGAAGTGGGCGAGTAATTCTTCTCAATTTTTGGCTCAATCTCCCCTACATGAACGAGAGTCTACATTTGACTTTGATGCGCCTGACCATTCATGTGTGAAGGTGTTAGGTTTTTATTGGGATACTTATCACGATGTATTTTCCTATCGTGTTACGCTGGATCATTCAGTTAACACAAAGCGTGCCGTTTTATCTAATATCGCGCGAATTTTCGACCCATTGGGGTGCTTGTCTCCTATAGTTCTAAAGATTAAGGGTCTAATTCAATCTCTCTGGGTCCTCAAATTAGGTTGGGATGATCCCTTGCCATTATCAGCAGCCTATCTTTGGCATGAATTTTCCTCTCAAAGTCATTTGATTTCCCAAATACGTATTCCGCGTTATATCGGCCCATCTAAGTCAACTGAGCATCAGCTCTTGGGATTTTCTGATGCTTCTGAAGCCGGTTATGGAGCTGTGGTTTACTTACGCGTCATTTCTCCATCAGGAGACGTCAAAATTTATTTTCTGGCAGCTAAATCAAGGATCGCTCCATTAAAGACGGTCACAATCCCTAAACTTGAATTGTCAGCCTCGCTATTGCTTTCGCGACTGCTCTCTAATATTAGGAATACGTTTCGGGACAGAGTTTGTATCCACAAGATTTATGCATGGACAGATTCTCGGATAGTTTTATCCTGGTTAGCGACGCTACCTCATCTATTAAAAATTTTTGTGGCTAACCGTGTATCTGAGATAACTGAAACAATTCCTTCTAATTTGTGGAGACACGTAGCCTCCGACGAGAATCCCGCCGATTGCATTTCCAGAGGCCTACTACCCAAGCAACTTCTCAATTTCCAGTTGTATTGGTCTGGTCCTCCTTTCATTCATCTAAGTGAAGCGCATTGGCCGAGCGCTGATTTTGTACCTGTTGCCACAGATGAGCTACCAGAGCGGAAAGGGGATTCAATTGTCATGGGATTAACACAGGTAGATGAATCCTCTGTTGCGTGGTTCAAAAAATTTTCCTCTTTTGTTCGTTTGGTAAGAGTGACCGCTTATATTTATAGATTTTTAAATGCTTTCAAGGGTGAGCGGTCCCAACCTCAAACACCCATGTCCTCTCAAGAGTGGACACATGCCTTGGAAAAGTTGGCTCTCGCCACGCAAATGGTTTATTTTGCATCTGTGTTTGATTCGATCAAAACTTGCTCCCTATTTCCCCGGTCAATTAGTCGATTACGACCCTTTGTGGATTCGAACGGGTTGCTGAAAGTGGGAGGCAGACTGCAGAATTCCCTCTTATCTGAGTCTGCTCGGCATCCTATTTTACTGCCGAGATGTTCGCATTTCTCTCGATTAATTATTCGGCACTATCATTTGGTGTCACTCCATGGCGGTCCTCGTGCTGTGGAGGCGTTGGTTGCCAGGCAATTCTGGATATTGTCTGCCCGATCAGTTATCCGATCTGAAATCATGAATTGTGTTGTATGCTCGCGTTATCGGGGCAATACTTTACAACCAATCATGTCAGATCTTCCCTCCACCAGGGTAGTGCCACAGCGGCCATTTTCATGCGTGGGTGTTGACTACGGAGGGCCATTTTCCTACAAACTGAGCCATAGAAAAAACTCTGCCATTGGAAAGGCGTATCTCTGTTTATTCATTTGTTTTGGGACAAAGGCCGTTCATTTAGAATTAGTCACCTCGCTATCCACCCCTGCCTTCATTGCGGCTTTCCAGCGCTTCATCGCTCGGAGAGGAATTCCCCGGGCCATTTATTCGGATTGCGGTACAAATTTCGTCGGGGCTGATCGTTTTTTGACCGATTTGTACAGACTAATTAGGTCCTCCTCCCATCGGGAAGCGTTAACCTCAATCCATCCAGAATCCGGAATCAGTTGGAAATTTAATCCACCATCTGCTCCACACTTTGGTGGTCTGTGGGAGGTCGGTATTAAATCGGTGAAGTATCACCTGCGCAGATTCCTCAACGGCCAAACGTTAAATTTTGAAGAGTTTGCTACGCTTTTTTCAAAAATTGAAGCCATTTTAAATTCCCGACCATTGACACCAAAATCACCGGATCCAAGCGAGATAGATTGTCTGACCCCTGGTCATTTTCTAGTCGGTCAACCGTTGATAGGTTTGCCTGAGATCACTTCAGTCGATGAATTCCATCTGCCTACTCGATGGAAGCTCATTGAGCAATTACATGAACAATTCTGGCGTCGGTGGTCTCAGGAATACTTACACACCTTACAGCAGCGGGCAAAATGGACGCGGAAATCTAAAAATGTCAAAATTGGGGATTTAGTGCTTCTGCGTGACTCAACTCTCCCACCTGCGCTGTGGAAAATGGGGCGAATCACAAAGGTATTTCCGGACTCGACAGGCGTAATTAGGGTTGTGGATTTAAAAACGTCTTCGGGTACATTGAAAAGACCAGTCGTGAAGTTGGTACCGTTGCCAACTTCAAACTAAGTTATTTTTTTTTTTTTTTTAATTTTTCTTTTGCTGTTAAATATTTCGATTGACCCACTCTCGCTGTTATGTTCAGGATGGAACGTTTATTCTTCCTTTCTCCTCCATATTGACCTTCCCATGGCCCATCCCAATTCCCCATTTAGTCTCTTTGACGGGCCTCTGAGAGTGAAGATACTAGTTTAGTTCCTTTCCCTCACCTTTTTTTTTTTTTTAGTGTCGATTTCCATATTCTGAGGGTGGATCAATGTGGTCAGATGACTATTATTATTTTTGTTGTAGCAACAATTTTTTTTGTTTGACGTTTTTATACTTCTCCCGTGTGTTTCGCTTCTTCAACTGGCTAATATTAACTCTTTATTTATTCTAATGTTAATTTCATTGGAAATTCACGGGGGGCGGGATGTTGCGCCTATGCACGCTCTTTTTTTTGTATTCAAATCTCCCTCCTCGACCTTCTCCCATCCCTTACCCATCGTGCCGTCTGGGGGGTGGGGAAACAGGGGTTTGTTTTCGAAGCGGGAGGGGAGGGGCGGTCTACGAAGGCACTTTTTTGGTCGCGGAGTTGACGAGTACAATTTTTGGTGAGCAGGACAGCGCACGTCCCGCAAGTCTGGGCAGTTTTTGGGCTTTGAGACGTCAGTCCAGCAATGGTTTCCTCCAACGGCCGGTGAGTCATTTTCCCACTTCCCTTCTCTTCCCTCGGTCATTTTTTTTATTTTGTTTTATTTAATTCTCGTGGGTCACGCGCCACGGCCTTTTCCCAGCCACGCGTGCCTACAATATTCAAATAGAAGAATTAGAAATGCTAGAAAACTGACAGAAAAATACTAACAAAATTAATGTCATAAATGTATCCCAAAACTAGAAAGTGTTATATATCCTTCAAAAATACGTACTCTGCATTCAACAGCCACAATTAACTTTTAAACTAGACAAATTACTACGACAAACATAATATTTAGATAAAGAAAGATGTTTGCTCAATATAAAAAAACTGCATTGGTAGATGAAACATTTATTTTCTATACTTACTCAGCAGTCTTTTCCAATTAGATCTATTTATGTGCCGAAAAGCAACATTAAATACAAGTTAATTAACTTTAACATGAAATCATTGAACACACTAATTTATTTTATTTTATTTTATATTTATTAAAAAATAAATTAGCGTCCCCACCAAAGGTGATTTCGGGTTTCATTATTTTCAGTCTGATTAAAGTTTTAGCGCCTAATGTTGTCGTCATCATAAACATAGTCACCGAATGACTCTTTCAAAGAACTCAACATAAGCCAAGACATTCGATGGCATAGCCCTCGAAAAAATAAGCTTTGAAGCCAAAGGTACGTTGAGTGAGTCGAAACCGATATCCACAATTTTTCGCAAATAGAAACAGGTTCGACGGAACACGTAACAACATTTCTGGTCAAGCCGTAGTATGGAGTCCCACAGGAATTCGAGTTATTTCCCCATTGACGTCAAGCGGGGAAGCCTACCATGTCACCTCGCATATAGGATAGAGCATGACCCACAAAGTACCATATCCGTATTCGTCAACTAACTCAACTAATCCCCACCCCTAGAGCTTTCAATGACGCAAACACGGCACTCGTTTCGTTAAAATCCGAACAGAAATATCTCCCGGATGATATAGACGGAGGACTTGGCTAAAAAATAGTTTTTTAACATTCTATGGTAATTGGATCAGAGCTGGAAAAACAGAATCATATTCTTTCGTAGGGACCAATAATTTACGAGAACGCAAAAAAAGAGGACGCTGGATTATAAATACTGGAAAGTCCATGAGACACGGTGATATGTTCAACGACCAGTCAAAACACGGGTAAATCTTCAAAACCCTTAAAAAATCAATTAAGATTTTAATTTTACAGCGAATATCTCCGTGATTTTTTTGTAAATTTTAAGATAATTCTAGGTTAAGGATTCTAGGTGAAAGTAAAAGCTAAGAAGCTACTTCAATGGTCTACTCTCGGAAATTTCCTGGCACTAGAAATTATTGAGGCCTATTCGGGATCTCCACCGGGTCCAATTGTGCATTCCTGTCGACGTTTCAATGGCCAAGTCGTCCATCATTTTCAGGGCTCAATGTCGTAACTCTCAGGTTGGCCAGCATATATGCATTGGTTGCGGGATCAATTGGTGCCTGGTTGGTTGGCTGCTTCCCGCCTTTTTCTAACCTCTCGGATTCTCCATAGTATAGGTTTTCATGAGTTGCTGAGAGGGTATCTCGAGTCCCGATTGAAACTCTTCTCGACTCGATCATCGAAACGTCGGCAGCAATGCATAATTTGACCCAGTGGAGATCCCGAATACACCTCAAAAATAGCATACTCCGAGAAAGCCTAAGATCTTTTTATTAATTCATTCCCAGAGAGCTAAATTCAATATGAGAACTATTGAGTGGGATTGCATTCGACCACTCGTTAGAAACTAATTAAGCAGATCTGAAGAAAATGATTCACTGGGCATAAAACCACAAAAATATGTAAACATGGAAGTAATATTGAGTTAAGGTCATTTATTTTTTTTTGTCATATGTTAGATAAAATGGTTGAGCCAAGGGTTTTCTTATTTATAAATCCAAATCTATAATCAATTTGTTAAAATATTGTTTTTCAATTCGTTCTGATACACCGTTGATATATGTATCATACTTCTGTATTTGAGCTTACTACTATTCCTTTCATTCTTACGGCCATTATCCTAACCAGCCTCCGGTGCAGGGTTCGTCTGATTTCTCATAGAATGCTTTGGATTATGAGAACCGTTATGAATAATGCTGTTTATAATGTCTTTTGGGAATCCATTAGTCATCAGAATGTTCCTAACAATATTCATGTTTTTCTCTCGAAACATCTCATCACTAAGTATTAATAACCTATGTTTCATAGCTACAGCTGAGTTTATTTTTTGCCGAAGTGGGTAGTGAGATTTGAAGTATAGGTATGTCTCTTTAGGTTCTCCACCAATCAACTAATATAATGCAGTCTGAGTTTCTTATAAGAAGAGTGTCGAGGAAGGGTGTTTGTTTTCTGCTTCCAGAATGAAAACTAATTTCGGAAGGAAACTATTGAATATCTGTAGAGTTTATTCTTTGTTGTTGTCAGAAATAGCCAGAAGTAAATCAACAACACACTTATAAATGAAAGGGACCTGAAAAGGAAGTCTAGGCATAATATCATCTAATAATATTGTCATTATTATGTCAGCTATAATTGGACATAAACTCAATATTACTTCCCTGTATAAATAAATGTGAGGTCAATATTATAAACAATGAAATACAAAAATATGACTCTCAGGCAATATAGAGAGTTGCAACAAGTTGCACTTATAATAAAGCCGCGTTATTTATCAAGAAGTTGTCGCATGGATCTAAGCACGATCAAGAAAAGTTATTGACAAAATACATGCATTTCTCAAGCAGTCAGAGTGTGAATTAAATTACATTAATTAGTCACTTTACACTGGAACCATCTTAATATATCTGTACACATGAATACATTCAATTAGTACATTGATTGGATAGAGCTAGTATATGTATTTACTGTGGTGTAATGCTTTAATTGCGAATATGATCAAGGGATTTTAGAAAGATCTCCATTTCCATCAGGCTTTCTTCCAAATGTCGATCCTACTTCACCGCGTAGCCCTCATATGATGCCCTTTCTTTAAGTTGCCTGTAATACATTTTCTCTCCCGGGATGAAAGCGGGAAATGAAGGAAAACTTGGCCGGAAATAAAATACGCACATATGCTTGTAGGAGGCAGGATTTGAGAGTGGAGAAGGACGAAATTTTAAATGGAGTGGAGCTATAGAAGGAAGCACGTTGCGTCAAAATTAATAGGTTCGTGGGTTTTTAACGGGCTTTCAGAAACGAGCAAATACCTCGGAAATGGAAAAATAATAATAAAATAAAGGTTTGCGAAGCTTTACTCCTTGCGAGTCGAAGTAAGAAAACAATGCTTCAAGACGTATTGTGCGCCCCAAAGCACCCCCTCCCAACCACCCTATGCTGTCACTTTAATTGGGGCAAAAGCGGTGTTTTTAGATAATCGAGCTGTGACAATGGCTTTCCGAGAACATTGAGAAACTTTACCGAAGCAGTCCTACTGTTCCCCTGAAGTCCATCTCAATGCTTTTATCTTTGTTTTTCTCTCTCACTGTCTCTCTTGTCATCTATCTGTGAAACGAGGTCTTCTGTAAGATCTAATTTTCCGCTAATGGACAAACCGGACGTACAAAAGTTCTGACATTTGAATGGTTAAATGTCTGTCTGTATGTACACAATTTTTGCATGTCTTTGTTGTCATTAGTCGTCACGAAATAGTGTAAAAGTTGTAATTCTACGTATGCAGGTTAAATTGATGCTCAGCCGTCTCAAAGTTTGCAAGATTGGTAAGTATTGAGTGTCTTTTCTTGTATATTCGAGTACCGAGTTCGTTTTGTGTACTGATTGTTAGTCCGACTCATGTCATTTAGCAGCCTATTCCTACGAGCTCGGTTCAGATTTTTGTGAAACGATTAGGCATATGTTCATCCAAGCCTCAAAATCATTTTTGAAAAAACCTATCGTCGAAATAAAGCACTCTGTAAAGCATTTCAAGTGTGCTATATTTCGATGTCTGACGACTATAGATTTGCCTTTCCTGAAATATTCATAAACCTTCAAGCTGTTACATTTTTGATTTATTTCCGGCTAATTTTCAATTTTTGGTTTCATTTTGCCCAAAGGGAAATATTTTCGTCGTATCCAATAACCAAAAATACACACACTATAAAAATTCAAATTTTATATTTTGAATGTGTTCTAAAAAAATCCCAGGGCCTTACGCTTTTTAGAACGTCCGATATATCCTATTATGATTTAGAAGAGGCTTTTTTTATTATTTTAGTTCCTCCCGCAAGCAGTTTTGGATTTTATGTTGACTCAGCTAATCAAAACAAAACGGTAAACACATCTCGGCCCTTCACTCATTTCATTACGCTCAATTTTTCCCCATTCCAGCTTCCTTTCATGCAGTGTTCTTTTCCTCCCGATCTTTTTACGATCGCCAAATGCCAACAGTAAGTGAATTACAAACTGCGAAAAATAAATATAACTGCTTCAGGCTGGACCTGGTGGAAGGTGCCGATATTCATAATGAAGATTACCAAGTGTTTTTATTCCTTATGAATGTGAAAAATAACGTTCATGATTGCTAGATTTTAGATTCTGTTTTTCTTTGATTAGTTAACGTCTCGGATAGATAAGATCAAGTTTGAGGGGACTTTTTGTACTATTATCGCCTGACATTAAAATTAATAAAAGAGAGATAGTGACAGGAACCACGAGTAAAGACGTTAAGTTTTTGTCGAGGAGTGAGGGAAGAAAAGGGTTAAGTGTTTTGGATATTATTCAGTTTTATCAGTTCGTTAAGTGCAAGTAGACAGGGTTTGGTTGCACAACTTTGATTATTACCTTAGCATCAAATCGAAAATCTAACATAAAATGACATTATTGAAAGATAGAATCAGAATCAAACAAAATTAAGCAGCATCATATTTTTATTAAATATATTCACACTTGTTGGGTTGTAATCAGATAGCTCTCCATGTAAATGACTCCTTTTTCTAATTGCTCCGTTTAGAAATTACTATTAAATAATTTCTCTGCATTTTTTGTTTAATATTATACGCATGATCATTCTTTCCCATGAACGTTGGTTCCTCCATTGTATCGCGTAGTTCCCCCCATGCTTCCACTTTCATTACTATTATAAACATTACACACAGCCTATTCTTTATTTCCCTTCCTTCCTGACTCTTCCAGCCCAGAATATGCAGCATCTTCGTCACATAATCATTTCTTATAATGCCTCTTCAATATGTATCTTGTCGCCTTTTTGTGTACTTTCTCCAAAATTCTGATGTCCCTCTTTATGCGGGTCCCATACCATTGCTGCGTACTCCAGAGTTGGTCGCTTCTTTGTACGAATTCTCTTTGTTGGCTATAATACTTCCTTTTAAACTTCTCATCACCCAGAGCAACATAATAAAAAGCTTTCGTTGTCATCCCCATCTCAGAGAGGGGTAGGGAGTATGAGGACGGAATATAATAGTTCCCATGGGACCTATAGTAGAGGATAATTAAACATGCTAATTGGATTGTGGCCCTAGCGAAAATTGCAATCCACGATAAGCTACCGAAAATGTTGATAGAAAACTAAGAGGTAAGGTCTCTAGCGAACGAGACATCCATCCAATTTTGTATTCAATTGACGGTTCTCCGGCAGGGGATGGTGCTCAGAGAATATGTAACGAGCATTAATATATGAATATCTATCTGTATCCGAGCCATACCGTAAAGAAATCCCTTTCCACACTATCTTTTTCACAAATTGAGCTCACAATTTCATTGCTTTGAATGCAAAAATGGGTGAAACACGGGGAAAATTATTATTTTTCTATCAAATTTTAATTTTATTTTCATGGAAAAGTGATTTTAAGAGGCAAATACTCCCAGGGAATTGAATGGTGATAACATGAAGGTACCGTTCCATGTTAGTTTTAAAGTTACTAGAAAAAAATAATTCAACGGACTGAAGTCAAAATGCTCAAGTTCAGCAGATACGGCACTACAGTTCGAAATTAGGATGAAATTATATTGAAATGTTGCTTTTGAACATTGGACTCGGCATCATACCTTTATATTTGTTCAAAAATTATAATAATTAGAAATTTATTATTTTGCGTTGAGAAGAAAAACTTTATGCATGTAATCGAATTATTACGAAATAGTTGTCATGTGCCACAATTCTAGGTGCTAAAATAACATTTAAAAGCCAAAAATCAAAATAGATATAATACTACTTTTCTTCGAAGTCATTCCTTATCAGATTACAATCTTACATTACAATTACATTCCATATCAGATTACAATTTTCAATCAATACACCTACTTAACCTTACCATCTCAGATTTTGATGAAATTTGGCAGGTAGGTAGCTATTACATATTATAAGACAAATACTCAATTTAATCTAATTATATTGATTCGTTTCGAAAATTTGACTTTGTTAATTAGACAAAAAATGTCCAAAATCGCAAGACCGTAAATATTGAAAATATTATTTGCTCATCTCCTTAATAAGGTAGAGAGATGGGAGAGGTGTCCATTTGTAGCTATTTTATACCATTTCCTATTATATATAACACACTATGGGTTGTAAGGAATTATGTTTTTCAAATTCCAAAATAACATTTTAATTTTGAAAAAAGTACGTCTGCAATTTTTTTATATTTTAATCTACGAATTAGAAATAGCAGGACTTAGAAAATTTATTTGATACGGTTGACAACCACGGAGAAGGGAATCTTAGGAAGGCTTCAAGGGAGGTAGATTTGGGGAGAAACTCGGAGGAAACTGTAGGGAGAGCGGGAAATGCCGGCCAAACAAAAACAAACGAACTCTTAGGCATTCTGCTAGACCCTATTCCTCCGGTGTCCCTCAACAACGCGAAAGCGTTTTCTCAGCGGTGGCCCGGTTTGCATGATGAAGAGGACGTGTTGGTAGGGAGGGGTTGAGGGTGAAGGGGGAGGGTTAGAAGGAGTAGGGCAGTGTGGGGGGAGGGCAGGGAATGAAGAAGAAAATGGAATGGGAATTCATTATGCTAACCCTTGCGCGCGCGGGTGCCAGACTCAGTAGACATTCTCTGTTACCTGAATGTGGGAACACAATGGACTTAAACGTCCCCGCGAGGGACGTTAATCCACCGTAACCCCTTTGATGAATTTCCACAAGAGAACACTCGGTCGGCGGGAAATCTATCTTATACATGGCTCTCTTCCTTTTGAGGATCTACTCTCTTTCTCTCTCTCTCTCTCCACTTTTCAAAAAGAGACGTAAAAGGAAGTAGGAGATTATGCCAGAATACCGAGGAACGCCTTGGAATACATCTCAGAGACGCACAGTTTAAAAGACAAGTCTCGTACAAACTCATTTGTTACACAAAGGTCATGACCGGGGAGAAAACCTTTAATAAAATGTTCCGGAATAGCTTAAGGCTTCAGATATATTGAGGTAAAAATAGGTATTACACCAGTGAAATGAAAGATTATTTAAAAGTGACATCGAAAAGTTTATCTAATAATTTTTGTCTTAATTAGAAGACGAATCTAATGATGGAATCTGAGATATATTTCCGGTGAAATAAAGATTACAATGAGTTTATTCCAGCCTACATGCATACCATGTATTCTATATACCAAAAAGCGTGAGCGAGTTCTTATTTATAGAAGTGTCAGAAAATCGATTGAACAATAAATATGCAGTACAACTAAAGATAAATTTAAGCGAGTCAATAAAAACGTTTAAAATAAGTACGATTAATAATGTTGGTACATTATAATGCAAAATATATTTAGATTTAATCTCCATAATTAATCATACATGAGCCCTCATTAAGTTTACTGAAGTTAATCAAGGAGTTTCAATGAATAGATGTTCGATATTATCCTGAGTCTAACTTTACAGAGTTCAAATTTAGCTGAGGTATGAGAACATGGTTTTATCGCGTCACTGATAGCATCGTTAAATTAATGGAGGTACTTATTCAATAAGTTATACTTCCGTTTAATTAGGGCAAAGTTGTGAGTTGGGGACTTACTGAGGAGGTAACAACTTAAATGGGCATTAATTATCGAGGTCAATTTTTACAAATGATTCATATCACGTCATCCCTTAGGCTTGTTTGCATAGTAGATGAGTCGTTCACGTCTCGGGATAGCCCAATTTATTCACGTGCCGTTGGAACCAATTTCAGTTCGAACACCTTGGCAAGAACATCGAAAGCCGCAGTGACATGACTGCAATTACGAATGGGTTCATATCTCACATCGGTCTCCGTGGTCTTAATGAGCGAGTTCCCCGGCATCAGTTGTGCAGACGACACTGGAATTCACCTCTAGAAATTATAACCGACAATATTTCACTTTCACCTTACTCTCAGCATTCCTATCATCCTCGAACCATCTTTGTTCATGGATCTTTCCATTTGCTTAAATAATAGTCCTTCTAAAAAATGGCAAGATTCATTCATGAGCTTATTAGATCACCCTCATTCAAAAGTATCGGTGTCACAATTGCTTATTTATGGCATTTGTCTCTCATTTAAACCACTCCTAGAGGATCGAGTTCATATTTAAAAACAATGTAGATTCTTCCGGCTTAGTTACATAAAAATGCGATATTAAATTTGGTTTAAGAAGGGAGCAGAGCAAGCCGAAGTCGACAAAATCCCTTAAAATTAAGATTCGGTGGTTCAATCAACTAAGTATTTCGTTGTATTCTTTCATTGTTACATTGTATACAAAGTGTGTGAAAAATGTGACAGCAGTCATGAAGTACACAGTACTTTTCTTTATTCTTTCCCGTGGTTAAAGGAAATAAGGGATAAATGCTGCAGTCTCGGTCATAGATTCTCATTGAAATAAAAATTAGCAACCATCCTTTGTAGTTAAAATTACCTAATTTCCATTTATAGTAGATGTAAATTTCTATATCGGTGCTACGCGACAAAAGCATTTTCATTTATGACAGGCGTTAGCTGGAATATGACAAAGGTAAAATATATCACGGCCTACTAGGAAATAATGTAGCTTCTAAGAATGGAGTTACAAAACTTAGGATTCTGACGCACGATCTGACTAGCATTTATTTTGATGTATTGCGCCACTAAATTTGATTATTGAGCTAGAATTTTGAGCATTCGATATAGATCCTAATAGAAAAAAGCCAAGAAAATTACATACAGTATAGTTAGCAGACCTAATTGCGGCCAACGGACATATGAAGCATTTTAGGAGACTCATGTTTACATATGCTTTACACTTATGGTTTCATAATAAGGCAAAAGAAATATACAGTTCACTCAAAAATTATAAACAGTAATTAATTTAACTATTTATTAATGTAGCTAAAGAGAGATAATTAATTTCAAAATTGACATTCATCACGACCCCTTCAGTAATATTCGAGATATAGATTATCCTAAGTTGCCCAGGGGGACGTAATTACTGGTATAGATATTACCAGAGTTTTTTCACTATAGAGTAAAAATTTTCTGATGTACGTGTATTCTATTTATTTCATTTATGTGACCACCTCCGCTAAGATATTTGGTGACAGTAACTTTCTGAGTACACACAAAAACATAAACATCCCATTTCGTCAATCGGTTTCATGCATAAGAATAAATGAATCAGTACTCTACTCTTTTGAGAAATGGGGTACAGCTGCAGAAGAAGACGTCGTGGAGGGGTATATTTTGGTGGAAGGGGTAGGGAAAAGGGACGCAGGGGAAAGCGAAGACATGGTATTTGTGCCATGTATGATTTAATTTCAAAAATTGTAATTGGTATGACGTGAACAACACAAACGCCGCGCATCCGAACGCCATAAGCTTTCGCGAGAGCGTAGGCATACTCTGACCAAAATTCATTTAAGGGTTTCGATTAATTGGACTTCTATATTATTCTTCGACATCAGACCAACGAAATGGATTAAGAATCTTACATATCGCATTCAATAAATTCTACTACCTGTGACAGGTCGTAACTAAAAAAAGCGATCATTGAATTAAGCCAAATGTCGTTCACCAGTAAAGGCATTAAGACATCCAACAAAAAAATTATCCTAAAACAATTTAGGTTCAATGTATTTTTGTATAATATTTAAAAGGGGAAACCAAAGATCGGTTTTAGTAAGCATGTATGTGAAATGTGGCATTGTGTGACGTTGCTTCGGGCAAACAGATCGGAGAGCATTTGCTTTCATCTTTATTCATAAAATACTCCATCCACCTTCCATTCTTAGCTCATTATACAATAAGGTCAACTAAATAACGACTATTAAAAATCAAATAACATTGAGTCGATTTCATCCTATATATTTATCAATTTATCATGAATTGAAAATACTGGCTCAAAGAATACCCCTGAAATATAGTTTATGAAACCTATATCCCTTAGGTGGAAATATCTATTGGCAAGTTTCTCACCTGTTTTTCCTACATAGACCTAAGAAAAATTACGGTAAGAGTTAATGAGCTTCTGCTGAGGGAAAAAAGAAATGGCGTTCGATATTATGTAGTGTGAATGGATTTGATGATTAGCGGTAGCTCTAGGTTGGTACTTAGTATTTTCTAATCGTTCGATATTTTATGGTGTGCACGGGTTTGATGATTATTGGTACCTCTACGTTTGTACTTCGTATTTTCTAATTGAATTTACTTCTGCGTCCGTGAATAGGTTATGTAAACAAACTCAGAAGTAGAGAAAAATGAATGGTTCGTGCCACAATAGCCAAAGTGATACTTATCTCCGTAATAATCTCTAATAATGTTATCTCCGGACTGGTGAGGTGGAGCTAACACAAGAGGAAAGAATGTAAGTCTGTAGTTTTCCAAGAAGAAATGTTTAAGGTAACCGGTTATAATGTTTTACATAATTATCAAGCATATCTCATCTATATTAGAGCTTGATTATTATGTAGATAATGGAAAAATGTCGCATGAAGTATTTTTCAGTTGAATCTGCGAAGATTTCTTGTTTCGTGAAAGATACATTTTAAGCATACGGGGTAATAGACGACCATCCTATCAAGAGTAAGAGTATTTGTTACTTCATCCTTTTTAACGCCAAATTTTGAAGTTGTACAACGCTGGACGAAACTCTGGTGCATTAAAATGACTCTTGATGTATGATCGCTATGGCATTACGGTAATTGTTAGCGTTCGTCATTGAATGCACGTAGCAAAATGCTGTTGAAGACACTTGAAGCAATCCGGACTGGGCTTTACAGGTAGCTAGTCCTAAGAAAAAGAACTTCGATTTTTTCCATTAATGCAATTTGTAATGGCCGCGAAAGCTTGAACTGAGATAATGATGTTTTTGCAGCTGACAACCGAAGATTTTTCGACTCATAAGAGCATGCGCATTGCTGCGTGCACGTCAATCAGTGTAAATGCCCTTTTTTCCTAACCTTCAATTTCTTTCAGTTGGGATTCAACACAAGATCTCAACAGAATGGATCGTGTGCTATGCTGCACAGTGATCAATATTTTCCAAGAAAACTGCTACTGGTGTGATGCGGCTTAAAAGCGTGGGAAAGCCCATTTATACCAACGATCATATTTTCACGGTGGATAAAATGTTCGCATTCAACAAACCAAATATTTGCAGGTTCAAGTATTCACGCAGTCACTCTTCTGGTTCAGCTCAAGTCAGCTTTATGCAAACATTCGCGGATTTTTACCTAGCAGTAACGCAAAGGCGTCTTTAAGCGAATGCAGTCTAAACGAATAATAGGTAATCCACAAAACGTATTTTTTACAAGAGAATAAAATTTTGCTCTAGTACAGTATCACCTCATATATTTAAATACCCAATGAGACATCAGTTCATCGGGCACAGTATTTATGATAATTCGTCAGGGTTTGTAAAGGCATTATTCAATTTTGGTGCTCTACTGAGAACCAATGCGGAGCGTAAGATTATGTAAGCTAGAAAATGTTCAATCATGCCCAGACGTAACTATTAAATGTACTTTATCAAAAACCACATCTTATTTTACGTATTTCTATTCAGATTTTAACTACAATGTAGTCATTTTCAACGCAAGGAAAGTGAGCTAGTCGATGATTACTGAGCCAAAAGGAGCGACAGTCTAGAGGCAAACTGCCCATTCATGGCTAGATTAATTGTACATAAGGAGTAGTTCACATGATTAAGATATGATTACTAATTGCAGATTTGGAGTTCATGCCACAAGAAAAAATAACCTGATGGAAAAAAATCTGAATGAATATTCGAATTCATAACGAAACAAATATGTAGTCTTTCTTTAGGAGTAAAAAGAGTCTAGTTATGATTTCCTGAGAATTCACGTAAAGACTGCACTGTGTTTTCAATATAATGAAAAAACCGTGCCTGAATAAACGTAAGTTGATGCAGAAAAAAAATGCATTAGTAAATAGTGTGGGAGCACGATCCGACGAAAAGATATTTTCATTTCAACGGTACTCTCAACTATCATAACGTTAAAATGTTAATTCGTTCCTGGAAGCCAGTTCACCCACAAGTATCCCAGCAAGCTGAATTTGGCTGGCTCTCATGTTAGTCTGGGGCAAAACTAACAAGGTAAAACTAACAACTTCTATGATCCAAGTGGTAAACGAATCTTTTGGTTAGAAGGCGGTTAAGTTTCCAGCCAAACTTCTCGGACTGTGTAGATAGAGTAGTACTCTGATTCAACTCCCTCGTTGCCTTAGTCATACTCATTGTTAAAAGGAACAGTTTGTATTTGCGTAATGAAAGGGCCTTAGGTAATCATAGTAGTTACGAAAGAAATAAATTAGCGTAACTAGACCAATTAGATGAGAGACATTCGACACCATACATGCATTTCCAAAATGTTTTGTGATGAAAATTAATCCATAAAATTCCGACAGTAAATTGTTTTTAATTAAGGTCACTTGAAATGTGCGGAAGCTGTTTACTCAAAAATCCCGACGCCCTCAGCTATCACCAAACATTATACAAGTTTATAATGATTCACAAACTGCAATTAAAATAACAAAATTTTGTATTATGAACAGTTTTATTTTTCCCATGACTACCAGTTTCGGCTGTTGTTCCATCACCTGATGACTGGTAGTCAAGGAAAAATAAATCAGCGGAAAAACAATGTTTTGCTCATTTTATGATGGATATTTTCCAAAAAGTGAGATTTTCATCGTATGATTACACAAGCTGCAATCTATATAACACACAAAGCTAAGGTAATTGGAAATATTCAGATAAATCGAATTTCAGATTCATACTGAGAATATTAATTCACCCCCACACTACATCACCATGACGGATAAGAGCGGATAAATAAGAAAAATGTTCCATGGAAGAGAGAAGTGTAAGAATAATTTCTCCCAATGATACATTCACGTTAACAGAAGATTCAGATCCAGGTAAACACTCCGTCATAACTCTTCTCACTAATGGTCGTATGCTAAGGTTATAAACGAACAATGCGATATTAGTAACTCAAACCACTTCCCTATTTTTTAGGGCAACGGATTTCTTACTCATTCTACTCATTATTACATTCATTTCAGTAACATACCCCTCAGAGTCTCCGACAAGCATCGGATTTCGTTTCCGTCATAACGGCCATAGACTCGGGAGGTGTTTGGCAATTTTGGAAGCCATGTCCGACTCCCATAGAATGGGGTACAACGCTGCACTTGGGTTATGCGTACGCAATTGACGGCCTTCTGAATGCGTGCTCTAAAGGTAATTTGAGCGAAATACCACTACACATAAAATTCGATGAATTTGTCCTCATTATTAAGAAAAAGATCTCCTCTTTTCAATGATAAGAAAATATAAACAACTTACCGTACATACTTAGATTATCCATAGAAAATAATACGGGTATGCACCACAGAGAGATTTTACTTAAAAAATAAGAAGTTTCTAATTAATAGATGTTGTCAGAAATTTAAGTGTGTTATTCGTATGCTTTCTTAACCATTTTGAAAAATAAATTAACTACATACCGCAGTAGTTTTTACAGAATCTCAAAAAAGTTTCAGTTTTTAAGGCGTTTTCAGAGTACTAGGGGAAAAACACTAGTCAAGTTAACACCTTTTACATGCATATTTAGTTACTCACTGAGAACTTATGTGATTTAAAACAAAGTTATTGCCTCATTAATGTAACAGTATTGACTTCATTTATCCTACAGTTGCTGAAATTTAAAAATAAAATTTGAATGTGATCTACGTGATTATGACTAGGAAAAATCGCGCTCAATATACCTTAAATAATTCCACCTGGGCCTCGCTCACCTGATCTTGTTGATCCTGTTGAGCAGCGAGCCCTTTGACTCCACCTTCAATAGGTAGTATCATTGCTTGCATTGGTACAAAAACTAACGTAGTATTTATAAGTAAGCGTCTGTCTTCTAGAAAATTTAGGACTTGGAAGCAATTATTCTAGATCATATGCTCTGGTAAGTTCTAGAAGCAAAGAGAGATACATAAAACGTCCGTCAGGTGTTTGCTTGAGTTGATGATTCGTCATTTTTGTGTTTTGGAAATCGGTGAGAAGAAAGAAAGAAGATTTTTTGGGATCTCATTCGGTGTTGAATAAACCAGTGTTGACAGTGATAGATTTTCTTATCTAAATCTCATCGCTGGACGACCTTTCATTCATCCCTTTCCTTCTCTCTCCCATTTCAATAGCCGATAGCCTAACACTTCCGTCCACCCGCCCTTTCGACGGGTCAGAGGATAGCACGTATATGTCGACGCAACAAGCGCAAAATGAATTTAAGACAAGCGAAGCTGGGTATGGAGATTGTTTCCGTGGCTGCATTCTCTTGTAGCCGTAAAAAGGAATTAAGAAGATGACATCCGGGCACTCCTCAGACTCGGCAATCTTCAACCAGCACTGGATATGGGTGCGATCGATATTCTTCCCAATCACGCTCAAAAGACGTTCACTCATCACGGGTAACTTTTCGAATATCGATATACATATGGGTCTCGGGAAAACCATGCTTTGGAAAACTTATTCTATGACAAACCAGAAACCAATTATAAATTCTAACCACATCCACGCCATAGTTGTACCGTTCAAGACGCCATTGGAGCGAGGAACAGCGGACTTAGGAACACTAGCTTTTTTGAGAATAAAAAAGAATTTGATCGGCCACATTTGGGTGACTACCACATATTTTGAAGCAGCCACGAATTGTGCAAAGGAAAAAGTAGCACTTTAACCTATCAGTCAGAATGCCAGCCTTCCTTACATCATCTGAGCATTTGATCACATGGGTGAATTACGTTAGAGAAAAATTGTTGTTGCAGCTATACCGAGATTATGCATCCAAAAATGCCATAATCAGTCTGCATTTACCGTAAATATAAAATGTTGTCAGAGTATTCCGTACGTTTTGGGTGATGTACAGTAAAAATGCAATAATTAACAGCAATAAATATTTCTAACTACAGTGAATTTAAAGGAAATACTTTCTGCATTGGCGCTGATAATGACTCGAGATAGGACGAATATTCAATGCTGATTCGATGTAACGGGCGTGCAAGGAGTACAGAGGTGGGAGACAGTTCAGACGCAATCAGCATTTCTAAGTAAGGGAATGGCAAGTCTACTTTCACCGTTCTCACTTGGATTCCAACCATTCCTCCTTATTCTTTTTGTTTTGGACAAGCCTCTCAACGTTCCTGGATTGCAGAGGGGTATTCGAGCGTTAGCAATGACAGATTTTTTGGAAGAAAACTAAAAAAACTCCCTTTCTTCTCAGGACAACCCTTTTCACGACTACCTCCCCATAACTGCATACGCACATAAGGGCATCTGGTCTTTACCTTCCGGGCCACCCAATCCGATAAAAATATATAAATCCCTGCTTTCCAACGCACACTTTCTCCGAAAGCTTTAGTGGATTTCGTGTAGAATTCCCACGACTGGGGTTCCTCCCAATTCCACCGCCCTTTCGTCCGTCGGTCCGCTCTCCCCTGTTTTTTCTCTCCCTCCGGGCTCCCTCCTACACCTTCCGTCCGTTCAAACTAACGCATACACACACACGTACACGCTCCACCGGTCCACTCTCAAGACCTTCATTCTTTCCTCCCAGTCTCCAATGCCACGCTCGCGTCACCATTTTGTCCCGCCGCTTTTGAGCTTAACCGACCGCAAAATGGAGTTTTCCCGCTTCGCCACACGGACAGCTGGGATTGAAAACAAACGCATGGATTGAATAGTAGGAGGAGTAGAAAGAGGCAGATAGGGATTAAAAAGGGGAGTGAAAGAGAGTACACAATAAGAAAAAAATTTTGAAAGAGAATAAATCATTTATATTCATCCATACGCATCACGACGTTCCCTTTCGGTGTAGGCACGGTCAAAAAACGTATTTCCAATTCTTGTGGTTGCACAAATTCGACTGGAACTAGGGTGGCTTGGTGGTTTAAATGACTAACACACCTGACCCGCAAATGGGAGATCCAGGTTCGAATGTCGGCCAGTTTAAATGATTTTTTTCATGGCGAATTTCCCCTACTTTGGTAAACGGTCAAAAAAGTTAAATTATTTCTGGCCTTTAAAGGTGACTGAGCAATCAGTGATCATTTATAATTTTCTCCAAATTGCCCAATCCTTGCATACCTATTTTGCTTCAGTTCGTCTCATGCATTGCTTCACACACGCTCTCCTGTACCTAAGACTCCTAATATCCCTCCTCTTGAGAGTATCTTCCATCACATTCACCCATGAATTTCTCGGTCTACCTCTGCCTCTCTCACCATTCACTCCTCAGCCCAGGCAGATAAGGATACGGAGGGGGTTGCGTTGGTGCGGTGGCTTGAGTACTGGACTCCCGTCTCGTGATCTCGGATTCCAAACAGGGTAGGGGCGAAAATTTTTCAGTGGTAATCCAGTTTTTTATTTAAATGTTTTGTGGAGAAAACTTCAAGGGTAGTTCTTCCGTTGGATGAGACGTTAAACTGGTGCCCTTGGCGTCTTTTGTTGATTTTAGGCTAATGCCAACGCCGGGTTTCACTTTACCCTTTCTCCATTTCCCATGTAACCCCTCCCTCACCAACCTAACCAGTTAACCTTTAAGGCGCAAACAATCTAAGTTGCCGGTCACCTCCTTAAATAACCAACCAACCGATGAGGAAAGTGAAAAGATAAAATATGAAAGAATATTAAAGGAGATGAGGATAATAATGCATATTTATTTATCTAAAAAATTATAGAAAATAAAACGACGAGATAGAGAGGAATAGAATAGAGGTTGGTGTAGTGGCAAGAGTCCAAAAATAAATTGAGCTCCCCAATCCAAAAAATATCCCACGTGGGGTCCCGGTGGCGTTGAAGCTTTTCCTGTGGGATCACGAACCCTACTTGGGTACCATGTGGAGATCACTTAACAGTGATTATTATAATCATTTATTTTTCTATAGATATTTAAAATGAATGCAAACAAACTTTCACAAATCAAAAGAAAAAGAAAGATAACCAGAAATAAGCGAAAACTTTGTATTAATTTATTTTGAAGGTGAGATGTACACACACAAACACGTATTTTATGAATGGTAAAAAAAGGACATTGAGGCATGCTATCTCTCCCGCTAGTTAGAGACCTGTCAGCAGGTACATATTTTACATGAACCAAGTATACATTGGTTCCCTGTCAAGAAATTATTATTTCTATTTTAATATGTTTTTTCGAAGAAATTTTACCTCACTTATTTTTTATACATTGCTGAATCTAATCGGTTTCGTTTTACAAATTGTTGCCACCGTTACTCCTTGTTTCCTAAATCTATTAGAATTGAAGAACTGTGGTACTTCATATTAAAGTACGCCTAATCTTTGTTATGCTTACTTTGATAGCTTTAGAGTCTTATATCTTGAATTGAAATAATTACCAACGTCTGCGTATATGCCTAGAATTTTTATATACTTGATGATTTGTGATATTGGTACCAACTTGACCTTCCTATGCATATCAATGACCTATTCTGCGCAGCTATACTTAATGTACAATACCCCGTCCGGGGCGTTAAAGACATCTTTGGTTAATAGTAGGCTAAATCTTAAATGTGGGTATCTGCCCAACATTCGTCCATTCTCCAAAGTGATCCTTTTTTAAGCAGCCGGCCCCCACCCACCTATTATTCCACAAATGAACTCAGATATTGGTCACCTTCATGAAAACTGTTATAAGATTACAACTATATATGGCGGAGTTTCTGAGAAAGTTGTACCTTGATAATGGCATTACGTGCCGAAACCTTGGTCGGTGGTGTATTTCAACTGTGTTTTATAATATACTGTGTGGAAATGAACCGATATTGTTTTTTTTTTTAAACTATTCAACTTAACGAAAGGAAAGGCTTGATTGGTTATTTGGGGAGGCGGCTGACAACTGAGGTAATTGAACCCATTAAGAACAGGTGAGTGGGTACGGCAAAGAAAGGATTATTTGGGGAACGGAAGAAGGAAGGAGAGAAACCCGAGCGGGATACCCGAGAAACGTCAGCGTTAGCCTGTTCTTCACCAAATGATTCACGGGGGACCACGGTTTAACGTCTCATTCGATGGACCGGGTATTGTACTTCAAATCCTCTCCAAAAGTTACCCAACAAGGGATCAGGTATCCATAGAAATATCTCCTCCAACCCGGGGATTTGAATCCAGAACCTTGGGATTTGAAGTGAGTATCCAAAATGCCACACCAGCCTAATCCAAACGAAAAAATAGAGTAAAAGGAGGAGAAAGAGTAAGATGATAATGCAGAAAACAGATAGAAAAATAAATTCGGGCACTAAATATAATAGAGGAGAAAAACAATATATACATATATTCCTCCCGAACGAATGAGTGGAGGCAAGAGATAGAGAAATGGGGGAAAAAATATGGAAGAAGTTTGAAAATAGGTAAAAAAAATGTATTCCCTTAATAGACCATAAAAATCGACAAAAGGATAGAATAGAATACGGAAGATGAGGAAGATGAACAGCTAGAGGAGAGAGAGAGAGAGAGACAGAGGAGAAAAATAGAAAAAATATCAACGAGAGGAGGAAAAATAACTTGTTTCTCCATTCCCATTTGGGACGAAAGACTACGGGGAGATGAAAAATTACCATTCCTGAGCTTGTTTGCGTGGGATAGCGGCTTTTTGTAAATATAAAAAACGGGGCCAAGGAGGACGCAGTGGTAGGAAGAATTTGATCAAAAATTTCACCCAAAGCCACCTTCCTCGTCTTCCATGCCCGGGAAGAGGATTCACGGGTGGCTGGGCGGGCCGCGCGCCGAGAGCCGGAAAAGGGTTGAAGGAGAGGGGCGAGTTTAGGGTCGGGAGAGCGGGATACCTAGAGACAACGCAGGGAACAGGGAGCCCCAGAAACTGCGCAGTGGTGCGTGGGCACGAAGCCAAAAACCCTTGCAGGGATAGCAGAAAATGCTTGTGCAAATATCGGCTCGAATTTTTCTGAGGGGAAACTCTGGGTGGAGCTTTTTTCCTCGATTTTATTAATTTTTTTAACTTAAAATCTCTCCTTTCTATTTCCTTCTTTCACGGAAAAAAACTGTGGAAAATTTTCTCGTCTAAAAATAATACGAAGAGCATTTTGACGGGTCAAGGGTCCCCGCTTTACTTGAAAAGCGCGTTGGTTTGGTAAGGCTTAATTTTCCTCCGGGAATTGTTTTCCGTTTCTCTCATTCGCACCAGCGCTCGAGAATGCGAAAGGATAATACTGCATTAAAAGGTTGATAATGCGAGAACAGAGCTAATTTCCGAGAGTTAAGAGCTCAATTCCAAGGGAGTAAGGTCATTCAGGTCACCTTCGTACTCCAACCCACATACATCCGAATACCTACCTTTATTTTTGGGTATGTGGCAAATGAATTGCTACAGTTGGCAGCAGTTGGTTAAATGAAGCCGCTAACCTGATATACATACTCGCAGTTCCCTTCCTGGGTAGGCACAGTCAAACAGTTTTACTCCCGGTTTTTGGTCTCTAAGGCTGACTCTTCTTTCATTTTCCACCTCACTGCCCTGTAGCATAAGAGGCTTGCATGCAATTGCCAGTGGCCAAACCTCGCATGCTTTAGTTGTCTTCATGCTTTGCCTCACACACGCCCTTCTCTTTTTCACACACCCCTTCACGTGTGGGTGTTTCCCAGCAGTGGGTTTTTTCCGCGACGGATGCCAGCCAAAACCCTCATGTTTTTCCCACAATTGTACATATCTTTTTACACTTATTTCTGATACTTCATTATGTCGCGTTAATATTCTATCTCTATTGTTTTTAGTATCTGATTTATATATTGCAGTGTTTGTCATATTGACTGTATTCATGTACTGACGAGGGGTAAGATGGAAGAACGGACTTTTAAAGTCTCAATCTCACCCCAATAAAGACGTTTATCTATCTATCTAAAGAATCTTAACATTCCTTTCCTAAAGAGTATATTTCATTAAACTTGCCCAAAACGTTCTCGGTCTACACCTTCCTCTCTACCATTCACTATTTTTTTATAAGGAACCTAAAATTTCAGTTCGCAAACGCTTAGCCCTTCCCACTTTATTGTACGGTATCAAAACTTCAGTATGCCAGGATAAGCATAAAAGTAAGTTGAATGTAGCGGGCATGGGGTAACTGAGTAGTATTTGCGGTAAAAGCAGAAGGAATAGGGTTATAAATGAGTGGTTGACGAAAGAATGAGGAATGAATGGTCCGGTAATGGATATGAATGACAGTAGCGTGCTTTGTTGGTTTGACCATGTCGAGAGAACGGATGAGGATCGAAAAACTTCCCTGAAATTTATTTATCGTAAATTTATTTTGTAACGTTTTCTAGTAATTGGTATCGTGAGTGTATTTATGCCATGCTGTGTTTGTAAAGAGGAAATTACGAAATCCAGCTATATTTGATATTCAATTGTAAAAGAGTGTTTAGAGTGAAGCGGCCAGGTTCAAAGTCATTTAGTTACGTATTTTAATTGCTGTCAGGTCTGCTTCTGTTTTGCATTTTCTGTTATTTATTATTTTCAAATGTTAATAAGGGACTGATTCTTTTGTTTACAATATGTCTATTCATTTGTAGAGAATTTGTCAATAAGTTCATTTTGTTTTTTTTTCTTTTTAATAAATTAGCAATTTTTAGAAACTTGTGTCTTTAATAGTGATCAGACTCATTCCTCTCTGGACTCCCACTGGCCTTTCTAATCAACAGTGCTACTTGTAGGACGACAACCGTTAGGCTGTCTAGCGCCCATTAAAAATAATCCTATGAAGTAAGCACCCACGACCCGTGGTGGAACCTACCGTGAGCTGCTGGGGCACATCAACTAAGGGTAGGCAATCCATCTAGGATCATAGGCCTGAGGATTGCGTGACAATTTATCTTCCATAATCACCGAAAACAGCACAAATTGCCTTTTTAATTGGGATATATAGCAGTTAACAATGTACTAACACACACAACCATGCCCTGAGTGGCGAAAAATCCACTCGGGCTGGATTCTAACCCACGACCCTAGGGTTAGCAGGCGAGGACTATACCCCGCAGCCACCAATATGTGGAAATTAGTGTTGTGTAGAAATTGCCATGAGAAATAATTCTCCTAAACTTGAAATAAAACCAAGGACCTTTGGCTTGATGGGCCAACGCTCAACTACCCTACCCACACGTCCTGATTATTGCGGCAATGTTTGGAGAATTCAAGGAATGTCGAATGTTATACTCTCGCGATCCATCAAAACTGGCAACGTAAGGGAAAAGAGGGTTTCAATGAAGACACAATCCGTGACGTCGACGGAATGGCGTATGTATGCTTGTAATTAAGTGCACGTACCTGTATCAGCGTAAATGTAAGTGGAGAGCAAGCACGATGTAATCCGTATTAAGCAACAATGCTGAAGAGAAGTAGGGGAATTTAACGAGGATGTCTGGCCTCTTTGGCAAATTTTATGACGAAATATCAACTATAGAGTGGTGCATTGCTTGTGATGGATTACTTGCGGCATATTGGTTAGAACATGGGTTATTATGAAATATTCTAATTGATTATTTTATTTGTGTACATATTACTTACACACCGATTATTTCATTACCTTTCGGGATAGGCAAAGAAAAAGAATTTGGTTGTTGCAGTTAGGTCTAGGAAACTGGCTCTCTTTTAATATTTTCCTCCATAATGCCCTATCCTTGCATACCTCTCCCGCTCCCATTACAGCCATGCATTGCTTCATACACGCTCTTCTATTCTTATGACTCAGAATATTCCTGCTCTTAAGAGCTTCTTCCACCATATTCACCCATAACTTTCTCGGTTTATCCCTTCCTCTCACATAATTCTCACCAGTATCGTAAATTTACTTTGCTATTGGACCCTCACTCATTTTCTAGACATGACCGAACCATCAAGGTTTCTTTCAAGGTTTCTTGATTTCGAAAATCCACCATAAGTTATTGTTGGATAATTAATGGTTTGCGTTTGAATTGATTTTTAAATATTAGTTAGCAATTAGAGACCTATTTCATATTTTCCACGGTATTTTTTCATAAAAATTTCATATTCTATTATTATATCCGCGTTTTTTCAACAAAAAAACGTTTTGGACTTACCTCACCTCAAAAGAAATAATTTTATGAAAATGTTGAGTTCATGTTTTCAAGAGTTTCATTGTGATAAGAAAGAATAGAATAATTTATTTCTTTGCTTTTATATTTTATTTCATCACTTCATACTTTTTTCGAATGGGTGCATTAAACAAAAATTTTAATATTATTTCATTTAAATTTAAAGCAGAAATTTGAAGTTAATTTCGAATGAAAATTAGCTGTAACTTTTTATTAACAAAATGGGACTTGCCTCACTTTAAAAATCAACGGCTCATCCATTCGTTACTGAAGCATCGAATTTACATTCTTTCAAGACCCACTCATTCCTTACTCTATCCATCCTACTTGGGCCGTAAACACATCTCAGGCACCCCGTTCCTCCTGCATTTAGCCTACTCTCATGCTTATCCAGGCATAATTACCTAGGTTTAGCTTGATTAATTATTTAACACAACAAAATTATCGCCCCTCGCAAGCAGCCTGAGTAAGGAAATGCTGAGTAAGGAATTTTTTCTTTCCTGCTCATATCTAGACTGCTCAGATTCTCCTTCGTACATATATAGTATCCCGTCTCTCCCTCTCTGCCAAGGTTATGTTTTTGGCAGAATAAGGAGTTTTATGCGATTGGTTCTAATGAGTGAAAGGCTCGGAGCTTGGGTTTTAGTAATCCTCGTTACCACTGAAAACTTTGGTAATTGGCTGGAATTCCACATGATGGATGCGTTCGAAATTGATTGATTGCCGTTGATTGGACGAAGTTTGAAGTAATTCCATGGGATTGAAGCTTGTAAAAAAATATTTTCTTTCACTTACAGCGACGGAAGCTTTTTTCGCTTTAAGAACTTTTTATAATAGAAATTACCCAAGAGATAAAGTATATATAACTATATAGTAACTATGACAGAAGTAGCACAAATATTTTATCCGCAGTTCAAATACTGAATAAATTAATGGCGATGATTTTGCAACTTTGGTGCTTCCTCATAGTATATAGTTCCACTATGCTTTCCTGACCACACAAAAAAGTTAATTAACGTTGGTGCACGGCTAACCCGTTCTAAGTTTTGCATTGCGCAGAAATATTCTAATTATGGTGGGATATGCATGCAAAATATAGAGGAGATACATGTGGAGTTTTCTAAAAACTTCTCTCATTAAAAAGTTTTTCTTACGGCCTAGTGATTAAATTTAAAACGAAAATAAGGGACTTCAGTTTATGACTCGACCGTTTCCTGAGCGTAATAAAATTTTTTGCGACGAACGCGTGTACTCATGGTGATATTAGTCCGCATAAAGGACGCTGGCTTTAATAAACGCAATTTCCTTGTGCTACCCTAACTAGATGACGTTTCCAGATGGGGATACAGGCCGATATAATAAAACTAGGGTTATATTCGCATCCCTCTTCTACTAGAAATGAGTGCTTGCGTAATAACATAAATTTCTCAGCATGACTAATGCACGAATGAGAAGATGTGAGTCGAAACATGTTTAATGTAATTTAATCTTTCATTACTCTGCCTTATCCTGCGAACTCACCAGAGGTACGTACATAGTTGATCAACAAAAAACTGCATGCTATATTGCTAGTATATTATATCTTCATCAATAGCGACGCCTGACAGGGACTGATGCATATTGACCATCATCATTATCATAAGTAATTGTGTCCATATACAAGTTTAAGCGGTAACGATGCCTCCACAGCAGTCTGTCCAGGGCTTTTCTCTTCATATCCACATAATTTCATTCTTCCTAAGTATCCGTCAGCATTGCGAACCTCCTACTTCCTCTTACTCTCATGCCATATCTTTCCCTATATTAGTAATTTATGTGAAACATTCTTCCTGAAAATATTTTCAATCCAATTTGCCTTCCAATAATTTTATGTTTATCTTAATCTTGTTGAAATTCAACGGGCCTCATCTTCTAGTCATCACATAAAATAGTACAGGGGATACTTAAGGTCAGGGGCGGCGTGGCCAGGGCGTGAATGCGGGGATTCCCGCCCGGGCCCCGATTTTAACGTAAATAAAATGACACGTTTATCGCATCGAAAGTTTTTATGTCGTATGTATATTATTTGCAAATTTTCCCTTAACGCCTTGAAACGCGTTTTTAACGCACAAATGTTTTCAGAAGGGGAGAGGGGGGGTCATAATAACCGGGCCCTCTGGACGTGCAACGGCCCGGGCCCCTGAGTACCCACGCCGCCCCTGCTTAAGGATATTGTTTTGCAGTATAGGTCAAATTTCTGCTAAATGCTATGCTAAATAGTTCACTGATGTCTGTTGCTTTTTAAACATTTATTCCACAGAACCAGAACAAGTAAGAACCCTAAGGAGGTCAATAAAACTTGACGAAACATTGGTTTTGTCTACCTAAGTGTTTAATAAAAAAAAGATCAAGACCATAAAGCAATATCCTTAAATGTATTATTAACGGTCGAAAAAACGAAGAGGTTCTAACAGTACTTGGAACAACGAATTTGGCCTCTCTCCATATATACTCTGTGATAATGTTTTGGGGTTACCACGAGGATGAATGGATCTATATATATTCTCTAGCATCCTCTCTCGCTCTTCGTGGAGCTGAGTAGTTGAGATATAAGCGATGGGCGTCTGTTTTAGCTGCTTCGGGAAGAAGATCGATGGCCGATAAAAGGTGATTGGGAGGGGGTGGATTGAAGGGGAAATAGGGTGGTAGGAAGGTAAATATACGATCGAGAACAAGATGTGGAGGTGATAATGGCAGGCAGGTGAAGGAGAGGGAAACTTGTGAAGGACTTTGGGGAAGGGGTTGGAGGATTAGAATGGGAAACGACGCGAGGGTATGGAGAACAGAAAGGACATGATGGGAGTTTTGCGAGACAGAGAAATGCGTTGGGGTGGGGGAGAAGAGGTGGGGGAGGAGAGGTGGGGGAGGAGAGGTTGGGAGGGGGGTGAGTGGCAGGGAGTGTGCAAGGAGGGGAGTTAGAGAGAGGCAAATGAGATTGTAGCAATAGGGTTTGCGGCTAAGTTAGATGGGTTTTGGCGGTTTCCTCCATTTAAAGGACGACACGTTACTCCTGGCGCCCTATAATATACCCTCATTGCACAGCCTCCCCTGTCTTTTGCTGAGAGTGTGTAATTCGTGTTCTGCGGTTTCCTGGAAACCAAATGGAACAATGTTCGCGCTCTGCAGTTAAATGCGCGCGAGATGCCGATTGGTAGTTAATCGAGTCCGCACCCTTTGTTTTTTCGGGCAGAGAACAAAGTACTGAGAACCTATTACAATTCCGCTCGCCTGCCATTGCTAACGGCCAACAATTTAGCACGTTAATCAAAACTAATTCGAAACGTTTAGAAAAGAAGAAAAGTCTTTAGAAGCAGGCATTATATTTTTAGTCTCAAATTCAATGAGAACTGAAGGTTTTACGGGAGGAAAATCACGTTTCTGAAGGCGTTACAATTCGGAGGAGGTTTTCTGACAAGTCTAAACTTGGCCCACAGTTGCAGAGGAAATAATTCATCGTAGGAATGAAAAGTGAACTCGTAACACTGCAATGTTTACTAGGTATTTTATTGTTCATGAGCGTGGTTTCGTTATTTTTTATATTAAATGTGTATAACGAGCAAACTGCACTATTAAAAGGCTTTTCCGAGCAGTTAGATCTCTGGTTAATCTAACAAAGCCGACCAGGACACCATTTTGAATCAAATTTTGGCTTTAATTGGTCATTTAAAGTCATCTATCAGCTTGGACATTTGGACTTCTTTGGAATAATTACAAATGTAGACTGCCGTTCCACATTCGTAATTATTTTCCAGATTTTCAAAGAACTATGATTTTAATTTATTTTAAAAATATCTTTCGTCTGAAAAATAATTCTCAAATGAATTGAATTGAAAATGGTTGCAGCCAATGAATGAGCTTATTTTTACATTCAATGAGACGGGCAGCACACATCATAGAATTCTTGGTAAAAGGAATGGAATAAAAGAGCCATAATTTTCATTGAACTGGATATGAATTTATATAATTCCTTTTTGTTCAGTTCTTCAAGCGTCGTTTTATATACAAATACATTCCCTCGATGGAATAAAAGGTGTCAATCACCTTACCGAGATTGTTTATTTGCCAAGTTTTCCGAGTGGACTGGAAATGCTACGAATTGGGAGAGAGAAAAGGATTCGATGGAAATGGATGTATTTGCGGCTGAAAAAGACAGACGGAGGATGCTTGAGAGCGAGAATATTGGATTTGGATGAAACGTCAATACGCCTTTCAACTCATCAGCCCAGGGATATTTAAAAAAAAAGGATGCGGGGAATACAACTTCTCGATTTCAATCCATCTTTTGCAAATTGAATTGCTTTCTCACCCCGTGATTCATGAAATGCAGTCAGTCCATCGCCACAGGTGCCATGTTAAGTGATCTTGAAACTGTGCACTCGGTATAACTACTCCTTTACGCAGCAATGACATTGCACGTATTTGGAGCAGGATTTGACTGGACGGACTCTTCAATTTTCCAAAGTGTTTACTCTGATTTATGATTTGCATTTCCAATTAATAACGCTTGCTTTAAAGGAAATTTTCCGCAAAACTACCACAACTTAATCTATGAAAACATTTCTAACAAACCGAAGACTTAAGGTGGAGCTAAATACGATTTAGCATTTCGCAGTATTCATGGATTAAGAGAGCGATACTAATACTAATCAGCAGTAGTATCTTAACCAGTGTTAACGTAAGCATGTTTGCCAACACGGCACTACCTTTATTTCCGGTTCGGCATTGCATTTTTCTCCTGACTGCTTTCTAGTCCTCTCCCATCGGCCGGGGGAGCATGCATGATTCTGATTTGAACTGTAACGAGTACTGCATACCTGGTGTGGAATCACCCAGGGCCACAAACCCTGTAGGAGGCTTGCACGGGTATTTCGTAGATGTAGATGTACGCATTTTTTTCACAGAAAAGGCGGTCTGCAGGCATTAATCATTCAAACCAAAATATTGATATGAGTTGATGAAAAAATCTTTTAAAAACCACGATGCATTTCGTGAATTAGGCCTCACATAGTTTACTCACGAATTGTTATTGTTATGGCTTTCTAGCAGTAACGAAAACGGCATCACGATGGGTTCAAAGACAAAGGGACTGCTCTCGAAGAATAATGATGGACAAATGAATAAATAGAACCATCTACGAAGAAGTTCTGCTAGGATTTGGATGTAAAAGAAGTATAATAAAAGCTTCGGGAAGAAGAAAAGACAAATATTCGGACACAAGAATGATATGATGCATTTCCGGCCAATGTTTCTGCCGACGTTTCGTTAGACGACTCGTGCATCGAAACGTCGGCAGAAATAAAGAGTTTGACCCGGTGGAGAACCCGAAAGAATAGACTTCACCATATTCGGACACATTTCGCGACAAAATAGCCAATAACAAAAAACTAATAGAAGGAAAAATGAATGGGAAAAGTTACAGAGGAAGACTGATAGTGCAATGCCTCCGGAAAATTGTGAATAACGCCATAGTGAAGAATAGCGTATAAATTAAGTGATTTGGCTGAGAGGAGAGTGGACTGGAGGCGGTAGCATACCAAACTTCGGATTGATCACTGATGATGATGCTGATGGATGATGATCTGATGATTTTGTAGCACGACGGAACCTAGGTACAATAGAATTTATGAGAAAACACTAAATTATTTATTGCTATTTAGTGAATAAAGATTTTCACAAATTTACGTCGGAAGCAATTAAGTTTAATGAATAAAGTCTTCAGCCGAGTGACAGGTTCCATTGACCCCGGCGTTTCGAGGTCCATCATGTTCCTCGTAATCAGGGAAGTTGCTGGAGACCCGAGAAGACTTAAATCAGATAATTCAGCGGAAAAGCACCACATCCTTATTAATTAAGTTTAACTCTGCTAACGGTCACTACACCAAATAGGTAGCCAACAAACCAACCATCGATATGTGCTATCATGTGCGAGGTGATAGTTCTTTTTCGTTGCTTAAAACTTTATTTGTAATTTATAAGATACAGTATGTTAAGAATAACTAACTACACATACACTATGAATGAACATGGTGTCAAAAATTCAAGTATCCCTCTTAGGAAGAAAAAACAGGTCTATGATATATTTATTACGATATGTATTAATGTACCTTTTATTAAGCACTATTTGCCTCTCGAACAATCCATGCCAATCCATGCCTAACTCCATCTTCGAGTCCTATGTGATACGAAAGTTACATTACCATGCTATACCTGCGATCACAGATAAATTGAAAATGTAACCTTTCACTTCTTTTATTCAATGCACGACCGGTTGCGTCACATAGGCAGCATCCTCCGGTCCACAATAGATGATTAGCGATGCCATATGACGTCTAGGGTGGATGGAACAGATTTTTATCTACCGACAGGTTTGCGTTAAACTTTGCATTCGTGTTTTACAACGATGTATCAACATTTCATCCATTAATAAAAATGAAAAAATTAAATTTTACGGATTTGGTTATTTGGAAATCGAATGCTATTGTAACACGTACCTTTGTGGCACAAGAGATTAATTTCGTAGTACTTCAATGACACACGTTCAGTTTTTCTTCTAAACGTAAAATAATACATTTAATAGTTTTAATGCTTTCTAACAAATATCGAGGAGTCGCGAGGAGTGTAAGATTCGAAAAAAAAAACAAAATATAAAAGAATTGCTT
Source organism: Pyrrhosoma nymphula (assembly GCA_963573305.1). Lineage (NCBI taxonomy): Eukaryota > Metazoa > Arthropoda > Insecta > Odonata > Coenagrionidae > Pyrrhosoma > Pyrrhosoma nymphula. Next base: position 70,502,626 of record OY754331.1, read on the forward strand.
CAAATTCAAATAACGCACCGAAAATTTTAGTCATAACACGATTTGATAAAGGCAAAAATGTGAAACATAATTCATTTATAATTTCTATCACCACCGCACTAAAAGATGGATTTGTTCATGTAAACAGATGTGTATGTAGAAGATGAAATGTGGTTCTAGTATTTTTTCGACTTTCTTGAAAAATTGTTAAAACGTTCACTCGATGCACCCACGATAACTTATCCAGCTACTTTACGGCCCTGCAGATTTTGACTTCCTTTGACGTACTGGCTTTTCTGACATTTTATCAATGCTAAGCCTGAAATACGAATTTTATCGAATACCTGCGATACTGAAACTTAAATATCGCATGGTCTGAGCCCAGGGATGAGTGAGGGTGTAAGTCGGATAGCGGTCACTGGACCTGGGCTTCTACGGAGGGAAATGAGAGGGTACTCTGGGAAGCTTGCCAAATGATGGCAGAGAGAGGAGTAAAAAAAGGAAGGAATGGGTTCAACGGCGTCGACGGCGTGTTAAGCGGACTAGAAGATCCACGCCAGAGCCTTAAGGGAAAGAAAAAATAACACGGGACGCTTGATTTATGGGGGGAGCCCTTGAGAGAGAATGAAATGACTGCGTTCTCAACCGACCGGGTATACGGGGGTGGGAGAGAGAGATCGGTCAAGAGTGATTGAAGATGCTACAGAATGAGTGATCGAGGTCACCAACACACGAACCCCTCACACACATACACACAACCTCCGAGTATGAGCGCGTTCCTCCAAAGCTGGCGCATGCATAAGAGAAACACGGAGAACTGAGGCAAATAAGGCTCGGCGTAGTTCTTTCTTCATAGGAGGGTCCCCCCTCGAGCATATCGTTAAAAATGATTAATTGGCACTAGGTGACGAAAAACACTGTAGGAAAAACGAGACACGAGCCGTTGGCGGAAGAGTGATTTATCGTGGATAATTAACATGCGGACTTGTCCTTCATCCATTCATTTCACAGAGTTCTGTCTGAAGAGTTACCATATAGAGGTTGCGTAGCTTAAAAAAATAAGTGGAGGAGGTGTAGCAACTTAGTGGAATCAAAACTATTTTCAGGACCTTACACAATGAAGATTTGACAGGAAACATCACTCAAATACGAAAACTTGACACATTTGCAAGGATTATCTACGTGCATTTATGTTGTTGTAAAATAGATTAGTGTAAATAGTTATTTAACATTGGTGTAATACCAATAGAGTCGTGCATGTTGGTAAAATTTCATTTCCCGAGGAGTATTTTTAGGTTATTTGCCAATGCACCAATTATCATAGCTTCGGTAACTTTATTTGGGTGCAGTGTAGTGCATGTTGTTGATAACTCATCCCCTACCACACACCCTTGTGGTGGCTCGCAGGGTATAACGCAGATGTATCACGAAACTAGCACAAAGACCTCTGAGAAAATAGTTCTTAATCTCGAACGCTATACCTAATGTGAAGCTCATTTATTTTCGTAAGCATTTTGACGACCGTGAGGGCCGAGTTTTCTGAAACCGTGAATTTCTCGTTATAACCTTATCATTCTCGTAGATATGTCTACTGTAGCAAATCGAATCAACGAAAAAAACTACCAACATTGGTGGTAGAGACGAAGTTATACCAAAATTGGGACAGATAACTAAAAATCAGCGACAGAAAAAAAGAATAACTGCAAAATTATATATGTATTAATCAGTCACTCAAACAGTAAACCAGGCAAAAAATGAAAACACCTAGCATATTTCAAGGAATGTGCTGTAACGACCTTTTTCATTAAATGGTATATATATCACCAGGTACGTCTACACAGGTCTATCCCATGCATGGCATATAGGGTCACAAAGGGTGAGGGGTGGAGATAGGCCAAAGTCGAGTCATAAAGGGTCGAATTCGGACCCAAAAGTCATTATCAAGAGGCTGCCAGATATCTATCTATTACAGCACCACCGAATGCAATGAAAAGTACGGCTTCTACATCGTAATCCCTGCCGAAAGTGCAGGTATTGTCAAAATTACTAAACTATCGTGATAAAAACACGAAAGACAAAGAAACTAACTCTGGAATTAAATACTTAACCACGTCATGTGGTTTTGGTGAACATTTCCATCTCGTGTTGTAATAAGACCAATAAATTGGTAGGAACAAAATTATTTAAGCTCCTGTGAAAGTCTTCTTGGACCAAGTGAGCCGTGCCTCACTCAAGGATGACGGTAGAGCAGCTTGGCGGGTGGTGTAATCCTCCGCCACAGTACCCGAAAAAGCCTCCGGTCAGTAGGGGCCTAACGTAGCTGGTGGCAAATGGGCCACACATATATAAAGCAATGGTTTTCGGCGAGCGTCGAGCATTGCTTTGGTGAGGCTCTTGTCGAGTGCTCGACGCGGGAAGAGCTGCTCCCGGGAGAAAGACCCACGGCACCTTTTTAAAGACCACCGCTACCTCCACAGCCAAGGTAACAATTCGTACCCGAAAATTCCTACCTCCCCTTATTCCCGGAGTCGGATAGTTTTCTTTGTGCCGGTCACAGTTCGGGGAATTGATTTGTTTTCGACCGTTTATTTTTTGTTATTAAATTGCTTTCTTTTTCAATCGTGGTTTTCTGTCTGCCATTTATACTCCTCCGTACCCCTCCCCCCCGGGCCTATTAGCACGTCTCACAAGGATGATTAATAGTGAATAACTAGTGCCCAGGCGTTTCGTCTGTCGACCATTTCTCAGAGTTTAGACAAAAAGCCGACATAAAAAGGCTGCAGACCTTCAAAATCACATGCATGTTGCAAAATTAGAACTTTTTGAATGTCAGTTATTTATGCATGAACACACGAATGACCTTTACGTTTTTCTCTCGTCATATAGGCCTTGAAATTGAAAATCCTATTTGTAGGTTACATAAGAACACTGGTTAATCTTTCCTAATTTCTTTCAGACCTCCCCATAATTGTATGTGACTTTCGTCAAATTGATGCATTCACTAAAACTTACTTCACTTCTGCTGTTGCTTCCAATATACCTCCTTAAGCGACTCTCTTATATCACATTCTACGTTTGATTTTGATACGGAGTCAGAGATAGTTTTAATAAAGTTAAGTAAATGAATGAATATGCAATATAAGGGGCTAATTAAGCAAAGTTACGTCAAAACATTTCAAAATCATCATTATATTGAGGAAAAATAGTTACATTCATAAGTAGATTACTTCAATTTTATTTTAGAAATAGTTCGGCATTCTATAAAATCGATCATGTAACCACTGAATAAAAAATCGTTATGTGAAAGAGAAGTACGAGTTTTCTATAAGATATGATAAAAACTTGGCTATGATGCCTGGGTAGACGGATATATTGGATCACTGAGTTAATATACTTTCAAAATAGATCAAATTGATCATTTTGGAAAACATTCAAAATAGATTCATCGATATTTAACGTAATCAATATCATAATCTTCTAAAAATGGAATCTAACTCGTCATCTTCAATGCCAAAAAACCAGCTGGCATTTAATCTACGTTCCATTGACCTAAATGACAAAATATATAGCGGACTTAAAATGTCAATCATGGCTAATTCATACATGCGAAACGACGGCAGCAAAAAATGATGGTTGACAAAGGGAAATCTCTTGTCCTGCGGGGATCAGAAACTTCACCTACCCCTCTTTTCATTCCAATAATTTTCCGCATGGGAGGAGAACGAAATTGAATGTACGCGTCAATGCTTAAGTATTCATATCGTGAATACATATTTACATATCACGGCAGAGAAGAATTCCTTCATGTTATCCTGAGCCCTTGTTATCCTGGAGGCAGAAATATAAACAGATTCAACTCATGCATCAATCATTTGACGGGTCAGCCGACTTCCATTAATAACTCAAAAATCCAGTATTAAGACCTATATCGCGCTTATTTATTATTCAACTTGGATTTTATGCTGGATGCAAAGACACTAGTCCAACTCTCTGAGGCAAGATAGTAAAAGAATATGGCCGAATGAAATAGGAGGAAGGATATTGCCTAATTTAACGCTTATAAATGATCATTCGTAGCCAACTAAGAGGGAAAATATAGCAAACCCATTATAACTATCTTTAACAGTAGCCCAGTAAAATTTACGATGGAAACAACAGGAAATGTTCTCGTTGTACCTAGACTATTCCTACTCCCTTATTTTTAACCCTTATATTATCAGACGATTAACGACACCTTTCCCACTACCTAAAATGCCTACTCTTTTCTCTTATATCTAGTTTGCGGGAACGCTTCTATTGCGACTTTCAACGGGTATTTGCGTTAGTTATGTCCTTCATCAGAGCTATGAAATATCTTCGAACATCTTCTACCAACTATTTTGCTCTGATGAGAACTATTTTGCTGCTTGAAACATATACGTATGTTTGCCGTCCTCTCAACTCAATTAGGGTTATCTAACTTTTTCACACCCACGGGATCAACAGCTCCCATACAACTCACTCAGATCCCATTTGAAATACAAAATCCGTCTCGGAATAAATCATTTCTTCATTTAATGCCTTCACCGATTTTGAATCCTGAATTTCTCCTCCCTCGCAAGTGATAATTTTTCCAGCGCAGTTGTTATTCTTGATTCATATTTTCTTCATTCACTTTATTCTTTGGCGTTTACGAAAGCAGTCAAGTTTTCCTCATGCTCTAAGCTATCATTTCCTTTTTTTCATGAAAATCTCGTATATTTTTTTGTCATCTACAAGCTCGTAAATGTAAATTGCTAAAACAATTGCATATATTTGGTAGCGGGGATATATCATTTGACTTTCGACAAAGTTTCCGATGAATTGAAATGTAAAATGAGGGTAACGTGAATGCAGTTAAATTCAGACTTGCGAAAATCCGATATACCCATTAAATAGGTAATTACCAATTTGGTAACATTCCACTATGTTTTATTCACTGGTCGGATTCAACGTTCATAAATACATCATCAGAGTTAAATAAGCTATTTTATTTTTATTTTAGCATCGGAAATGGTCAGTGTTAATTCTGGTTCCCTGACCAGGGGAAGTTTACTCAGGATCTCTTCCGAGTTGTAAATTATTAAATTAACACACTGACTTTACTTAGAACTATTTTATCTAGAAACACTTCAGATATAGTCACATGTACTTATCTCCAAGATAACACAAGCGTCTCCACTCATTTTCTCGATAAGTGACTTTGGCTGAGACCACGCTAGCCTAAACAACATAATGAGAAACTGAAATTTCAGCACTCTTTTTCGGAATCCTCTTGTTCCCCCCAAGGGGATGAAAATCCACGCGCACGAAAAATATGCTTTTTTTATCTGGGTTAGTAATTAAAACAAGTCCGTGGGGAGGATTACAGAAAGGAAACTGATCGAATGTCACCGAGCATCGAGGGAAGACAGAATGGCAATCGCGTCTGTGTCCGTTGAACTTCACCCCCACTCCGCCTCACCCAACTTAGAGGAGAAAATTAGATTTACTCCCTTCCTCCTCCCTCCCCCGGCCACCCCTCTCCCACACTCCCTCCCACCTTCGCCCCCCGGCCTCTAACAATTTACACACAGCTCTCTAAACGAGCCCCCCATTTCCTTCAACCGCTGGCTTTGAATCAAAACACTGGGGACAAACTTCGGATAAATTAAACTCCACGCAGGATTACGGTATCGCTATAATGACAATTCTCTCTCCCGTCAGCTGATTTCCGCGAGTCCATTAAACCTATCCCGACACCTTTTGAGGCGTTTAAATTTCCTTTCGAACCCGGGGTAACGGGTTGGTGAAGTGGCTCAGAACTCTTCCTTTGTCGAGGCTTTCAATCCCGAGGGTCTGGGTTAGAAAACCATCTGTGGTGGAGACTTTCCAATTGATTTTGGTACCCTACCAGGATTCCATGAGGTGATCTTGAGTAACAAGCTATTTACGCCTCCGTGTATATACACTCGAAGAAATCAAAATTATATGCTATGCTCATGGCGCTGTTCTTCTAGCCAATAATGATGACGATTATCAAAAGTTGTTACACATATTCATTACAGCAGTTAAAATGCTGGACATGATTATATCTTCAGTTGTAAAAACAAGTATCACAATATCAGAAGAATCGCTTAGGTTCATATTTGAAGTAGATGGTAAAGTCATCCGATAAGAAATGCCCTTCAAAACGCTTTAGGATAGAGCTGTTCAATTGTGGATATATAGAGGATAAAGTTGGAGAACAAGTAATTAAGGCAAATAAGATAGTGGGCGGCCTCAATAATACCATCTGAAAGAATAAGTTAATAAGAAGGTCTCGGCGGTGTTTAGCATGAAGAGTATCTGCTTTCGAGCGTTCCTCCGGGTGGTGTCCATTAACGGCGACAGTTTCGCCCGCCATCCTGCTAGCGTCATTAGGTCTGATGTGACGATGCGAGATTTTTCGCGGGAGAGGGCTTTCCTTTATATTTTCCCTTCTATTTGTTTCTTACGAATTCGTCATGACTCAAAATGTGTCCTATCCATCGGAGCCTTATCTTTCTGATGATGCTATTTATGTCTTTCTCTTCTATTTTTCTCTACACTTCCTCGTTTCCCATCCAACCCGCCAATTTGAGCACCGCCTCCAGCACTAAGTTTGGTATGCCTCTATTCATATCCTCAATGGTTCGCGAGCTAACTTTGTGAAATTCAGAGTTCATTGTGAAATTAAATTAAATAAACCATATCACTTCCACACTGGTTTATTAGTAACAACCCTCGACTGGTTTCAACACTTTCGTTTCATTATCGAGGGAAAAGTACTCTCCTCTTGGTAATGCCACGAAAGTGTTGAAACCGGTGGGGGTTGTTACCAATAAAGGAACTTACAAAGTGTATTCAATTTCACAATGGCCTCTTTTTACTTTTTTTTTCAGCTCTTCAATGGTACATGTCTCTGAGATATATAGCGCAGCACTCCAAAAAAGGTTTATAGATACTTCTTCCTTGTTAGTGATCCTTTGTCTTTTAAAACAACGATAGTTTTTACGTAATAAGCGTTTTATTGGCTTGAGCTATTTTTCGCTTGACGTCCGATGAGCTTCTTCCACCCTCACATAATGCCTTAATTATAGAAACCATCCCATCACTACCCAATCCAACCCAAATCCACCCAACCCAGCTTCACTTAGGGGTTTAAAGGAAAGAGAATGTTTTATTTACTGAAAACCCGATCAACGCCCAACCCAGCTTTAATCCACTACCAACCAACCCAACGTGGCTATAGTGGAAAGCGCGATTGTAAGAAAGCACCGCCAACTCCATAGGTTAATCCCTGGCACTCCGCGGCAAAACCGAGATCCGGAGACCTCCTAATCTCGTCGCGCCTCGGAGGCCGTCCTAGCCGAAAATCGTCCCAGCAGCCACCTTCTACCCTTCGTCGGGATCCCTTTTCTTCATTCGGCCTTCGCGGAATATCATAAGGCGATCCCAAACGTCTGAACCCCCCCCCCCCCCAAAGCACACACAACTCATCCTTTCCCCACCTCTCGCTCTCTCTCTCTCGAACCCCACAAGGGTCGCCTCTTTTTATGAGTCCAGGGTACCATTTCCACTGGCGCTGATCCAATACTCCGCGGCCTTCCGAACTTCCACCGTTATCCTGCTCGTGGGCGTGGATATTGGAAGGGAAAATCCCCTTAAGGGGAGGAGGATGGGAGAGGGACAGACAGGCAGAAGAGGCCTATGGTGCCACACCTCCCCATTCCACAAAATCAACCCAATGATTCGGTCTGGGCCGCTGTGTGGTTGTGAAAGGGCTAGGATTTTGGAGATTTTCGACGCGCAGGCGTTCAGCGGGTAGGGTTTATGACGGGATTGCTTACTTGTGAGTAAAATGAAGCCCATCTAGGGGTGATGAAATGTGTGGAGCTATAGGCGATCCAACCGCTAAGCTTACATCAAACATCCTAACCTAGAAGCGTAATTTTAAGTACCCTGTCAGTCAAATAAGATTTTAAATGTGATTCTTCATTGAAGATTTCTCGGGTCATGATGACTATATCTGTTAATCGGGTGCATCCCGCGAAATTTAGGTTTATGTTACCCAAAGCTTTGTAGCCGTTGCTGATAACTTTATCAAGGGATTTAAGTCAGCTAAAAACTTTTGGCACTTGTATATTCGTCTGCTTGGAAGTAGAACTTCTTTACTGTGGTCATGTATTTTACGCCCACTATATGGAAGACTGAGGTAGAGATTAAGTCAAGAATATCTATGGGACAGGAAGCTTTTAATAAGAAGAGAAATGTGTTATGCAGCGGTAGGAACTAGAACTGAGGAAGAGACTCGTGAAATGTTATGTGTGGAGTGTTATGTTGTATGGATGCGAAACGTGGACCTTGGGAAGAAGAGAGAAGGATAGGATCAATGCTTTTGAGATTTGGGTGTGGAGGAGGCTAGAGAGAGTGAAATGGGTGGATAAAGTAAGAAATGAGTAGGTGCAGGGAAGAGGCAGGGAGGAAAGAACACTACTCAAAACAATGCAGAAGAGAAAGGGAAACTGGATAGGACATATTTTAAGAGGGAAGGGAATTTTAAATACAGCAGTCAAGGGAACAGTGAAGGGAGAAAAGATAAGAGGAAGAAGAAGGCTGAAAATGGCAGACGAAGTAAGATAAGAAGAAGGTACAAGGAAACCAAGGAAGAGGCCCGGGACAGGACGAATTGGAGACAGCTTTGGTGTTTGGGACCTGCCAGTAGGCAGAATACCAGTGGATGATGATATCACCCGCTGTAAACACATTTGCTTAATTAGGAGTAAAACCATCTCATGAACGAGACGCAATACGTCATGGAAAAACGTCAGATATATTTGATACAAATTCCAAATCAAGCTGGAGTGCTGAAATGTTAAGGGAATGTTCCATATCACCCAGTGAGTCGTAAAACAAACTCGGAGAAAGTTTCAACATTTCATGCATTGACAGAATTTTGTTTTCCAATGGGATTTAATTGGAGAAACGAAACATTTTCTTGAAAATCAATTTTCTTTCGCTCATTAAAACATGAAAAATACACTCACCACAACAAGAATTACACTGATGTATGCCTAAAAGTGTTTTTTTTTACTTTGAGTCCGAGTTTACGTAGTGATGTCTAAATTACAAAATATTGGTTAAAGCGTATAAATTTAACATTTTTTCTCTCTTTTCCATCATTGGATAATATTTCATTTGCACCGTAGATTCTGGCCCAATACAGTGTTTTATTTATGAAAGAAGTTCCACTTCAGCCGCGCGTCCACGAACCGTAAAACATAGTTTTATTTAATTTTATAGAATGTTCATTTCGGCATCGTGGGTAAGGGGTGGGTGAGGGGGTTGAGTCTTATAGAAATTTGAATGTTACAAGATACCTCGTGTAGCTGACTTTGTGGCCACAGTCCTAATTGAACATTTGTTAAACTCTGGTCCCCTTGGTGCCTTTCATTAACAGAAGGCTATGTGGGACGCCAAGTTTCATTCCAATCTTCCTCCAATTCCCACATAATCCTTACATCACCTATATATTTACCTGTTATCAAAAGGCTCAAATGATTTAAGTTTGGTAACCGCGAACCTTTGGATTGCTTGACCGGCCTGTTACCAATATAGAGCATCACTGTTACAGTTAGTAAAACTCGCAATGAGAGGATTCATTCAAGTGAAAATAACGGGAAATTAACTCCCTGTAGAATAATTCAACATTCGGAAAAATTCAAAATAACTCCGCTCTTTCGCGTCGATTAACAATTTATGGTCATTTAATTAACTACCTATACATAATTAGGATATTTTACCTCAAAGGAACTTTGTACTGGATATTTAGAATGACATAAAGTTCCCAAATTCTTAAGTTGACCGGCACATCCACTTTCCCTCCGCACTCCTTTCTTCAATCCCTTATCCTCGTCCCATCTAAAATAATTTTATTTCTTCTCCTCTTCCTAAATACTACTTTTAAATCGTAGGCTATAGAATATGGTCATGAGAAATTTACTGCTCTTTTTCTCTCTTCTAGTTTTTATTTACTGCTGGGAGTAAAGGATTGAACACTGCAGCTTCCACTTAGATATTTATTTAACACGACCATGGTTTCGTAGCAGTGCTACATCATCAGGTGAACAGTAAGTCAAGCATAATTATTTGCAAGTCAAGTTATTAAATTAAGACAAGCATATTATGTCTGTGCCTAGCATATTATGTCATAAGTCAAGCATATTATGTCATATGTATATATATATATATATATATGTATATAAATTAAGTCAAGCATATTATGCTTGAGTTACTGTTCATCTGATGATGTAGCACTGCTACGAAACCATGGTCGTGTTAAATAAATATCTAAGTGGAAGCTGCAGTGTTCAATCCTTTACTCCCAGTATGATTGACTTCCACAAAGTATTGCCTGAAACTGTGTCGTATTTATTTACTGCGCAAAAAAGCATACACTTTGATGACTATACACAATAAATTCGTCCGTGATTATTGCTAACCTAAAGAATTCAACCTACTATGCACGTTCCCGAAAGCTTCGCCAGCGCACATTGTTCCATTCAACATAGTTCGTGTACCACAAAGTGCAATGATGTGTTCCGATCTGCGCTAACTTCGACACCTTGAATAGAAAGCTCCAATAATACACAGACCATATGGAACAGAAGAAATTAGTAGCTCAAGAAAAACTTGGCGAGAGATAACAAGGAACGATCCTCAAGCGTAACCCTAGAAGTGAATACGAAGAATCATAAAAAGAAACTAACAAAAGAAAGCTTTGCTTTTCACCAGAAGCTTGAAAGCTTGATTCTATAATGAAAACATTTATGATAGAGAAAAGAATAATGTAAGGGGAAGGGGTAGACCAAGAAAGTGTTGGACGAATGTGGTGGAAGATATACGCAAAGAGGAGGCCGTGTATGAAACAGTGTATGAGAGTAACTGAAGCAAAAGATGTACGCAAGGATAGGGCAGTATGGAGGAAATCATCAAAGAAGTGTCAACTCACATGCCTATCACTAAAAATTAAACTTATTTGGCTGTGTCTACTCCTAAAAGGAGCGGCGTGATGGGTACGTATGTAAACATTTGAAGCTATAATGCTCATAAATTTGTCATTCTGTCAATGTTACACCCTTCACCTCTTTGATATGGTTTGGACCCTATCATGAAATTGGGTAACATGAATGGAGAGAAATGGGCGAACGGAGAGTAGGAGAAGTAAAGGGATGTTACGGAGTAACGAAAGTGCTGGACCGAATCACATGGTATGGGGTAGTTCCCCCAAACTGCGGCCTCGGGGCACGAAAAAATTCAGTGGAAATTTACCTCAAGGGGCCCCGGAATAAACAAACAGTTCTCCGTGGTAATTTTAGGGTCTCGAAACTGCGTCAGAATTCTTCCACCTTAAAAAAATAATGCACTGCGGAACTCCTGCGGTACTCACCAACAAGCCACTGCGCCAGCCAGACAGCGGAATGGGAGGTACATATCTACGCTCCCTCCCCTTTCATGGATTGTGATTTATTGTCACTCGCCAGAGTGAGCTCAGAATTTAACGGGTGCTGTTAAAGGCTTGATGTTTTCATCAAAAATTTGAAATCATGGCCTATAAGAGTAGGTAAAATATCACAGGCTCGAGGCCAATTGGTAGCTGAGAGAATGAGTGTGGCGAGGTCACCATGATGTTAATAAGCGTGATACCGATGAGACTAAAATCAAAGACGACTTAGTGAGTTGAAAGATATACTCGGTTCAAGAGTTTTGTATCAATTCTGTACATCGACTTAAATGAAGCTTTTTCGGAATAACTTCACCTTATCCTGATGAAGCCCAAGGAAGGGCCGATCCAATAAGTGCATAATATATTTTGCAGCAAAGCAAGAATATACAAAAATTTATGAATAAATTAATTTAAAAAATATGATCACGTTTTTGCATAAAAATATTTAACTCCTTATTAACAAAATTTGTGAAATTTCCATGAGAAAAAGTTGTTTCATTTATGTTTAAAAATAAACGTTAAAAATTCTAAGATAGACATATTTCATAGCAGCATATGATATGAATGACTCAAGAAAATTCTTGTTTAAAGATTTTTCCTGGAGAAGATAATTGATTTGTAAGCCTAAATTAACAACAATTCCAGTTTTTTAAACTTAAAACAATGTATTCGTCATTTTTTTAAGGAAAAGGATATTTTTTCAGAGAGATAACATTAGGAAAATCCAGCCTTGGGAGAAAATTCCGGATTAATAACAATGGGAGGTGACTAACATGGGTTCACGTAGTGATAAATTCGACTCAATCAATTCAGCGATTTAGTAAACAGCCGTTCATCTCATCCCTTCCTCCATGTCTCTCTGTTCTACAAGTCTTCTTCACCTAACTCTCACATATCATTTACAAAAATGTCCTTCAATATCAACTGTTTCATCTGAGCAATATTTATTCATTGAGTTCAATATAAGTGATAACTTCATAATTTCTTTTGTAGAAGTGAATCACAATAAATGGTTCATCACAACGTAGTTAATACACTTATTAGTTCTGACTGACCAACATCTATGTCAAAATCATGGTCGGTTAGGATGAAAAAGGTTAGAAATGCAAAGTGATACATAATTTTAAGAGCATTGGATTTTTTTCTTTACATTCCTTAAATTCATTCAAGTGGACTAGCTGAATAAAATCATTGCTTTAGCAGAGACAGATAGGAAGAATTTGGAACGACATTTTTAGAGGTCACTCAATCAAATTGTATAGAAAAGGTTCCGATTTGAACATTTCGGTGGGAAGCGATTATATAGCTCAGAGCTCCAGATTTAGAAATTAGAGACGAATATTTTATAGCTGAGGTGAATGCAGAACTACTTCAATCACAGGTTCACATGAATAGGATAACCACTATTTATGAAGGCGGCTCGGAAAAAAATGGCAGTCAAAATGAACCAAGAAGTAAATTTCAAAACTAAGTGCTGAAATGTATTGTATTGTACTGCGAATAGTTAGTTAATTTAATTATATGATAAAATAATATGGGAAATATATAGTGAACATATCTTGTCATTTTAGGTTGATATTTATGATGCGATCAAGTTTATTATTCAAGATTCAATAAGCCCTCGAATAAAAGTGGAGAGTTTTCTGCCGACTCATATTCACGAATTGCACGCTTTTGCTTGCCACGGAACTTTAAGAATGGAATCTACTCCCCCATAAATGACCAACAAAGGTCAATAATAAAAGGTCTTACCGGATCAATTTATTACTTCTTAGATGCTCTGATTATCTCTCAATTCCTTCCCAGCAGAAAATAAAACCCGCTTGGAAAAAGGTGGACAAGGAGAAATGACATGGAGTACACATTTTTATTTCTACCGAGAAAGAGCCAGGGAGTGTGGTGAGAGAAAGAGAGAGAGAGGGAGCAAAAAGTGTGAAGGCTAAGGAGATATAAAAGTGTGGATGAAAGTGCACACTGAGAATTGTGGGTAATTAAACGCGAGGGTGACGATAAGGTGGCAAAGAATGAGGAGGAGAAAGAGAAGAAAGCATGTGAAAATTCCTGCGGACAGAAGGAAAGCGAGAGAACTAAAAAAGGAGGAGAGAACAATTGGAAACGGGTGAGGACGGAGACGAGCCGAGTGTGGGAAGGGAGATTGCCAAGTACGTAGGAAGGAAGATAAGATTTCCCTAGACCCACTTCTGCTCGGGGTTGAGAAAGTCCTCATCTCTCAGGCGACGGGAAGGACTTCAGTTTCCCCGAGGATCGGAGACAAGAGATCGCAAAAGTGCGAGGGAGACAGAATTGAGGGGGAGGAGAAAGAAAGTAGTTGGCTTTAGAGGCAGCCAGGAGTGAGTGTGAGAGAGAAAAAAACTAAAGGAAACCAGAATCGATTCGGACGGAATAAGACGACGTAGGAAAGGAACCACTTTGGAAATGGGGAGGAATTCTGACAGGGGGAGCGAGAGGTTCAACAGGATCAAGGAGTGAAGGACTGGTGGGATCCGGGGAGGAGAAGGGCATTTACGTTGCATGTGGTTAAATTTGGCGGAGGGATCCCGCTGCCCTGTTACCCTTATCCATTCCCATATTACTCCAGCAAGTCAGCTGCTCCGTTTCAGCGCCGAAGGAATTGGAGTGCAAAAGTAAACTCTTTCATTCCCCAATGGTGTTTTTCTGCTCTCATATTCAAATTCCCCACCCAGTACCCTGTCAATCATATATTTTTCATTTTCAGGTCTACGAGATGAGTACCTGAGTGCTTTTAGTTTCCTTAATAATAAGTTACCAACCAGTTTCTTCTTCGTGCTTTCTTTTTGTAGTAAGTAATGTAGTAAATTAAGTAAAGCAGTATAAATAGTTGTATGGTGTATCTTAAATATAGATAAGGAATTAAAAGTATAATTGAACTGTACAAATTGGGTTCAATGGCTTAACATTTACATCAAAATGATTTATGTTCTCGACCTCTCTACTTATAAACTATATCTTCTCTGGAGATATAGGTCTATTTTAAATGATCAATAGTTTATTTTCGTTTTTCTGCCAAAGTTTCCCATGTTTATGCTTCCTCAAGGCTCAGAGTTCCTTTAGATTTCTTTATTATGATTTTGAAATCATATTAAAATCTAAAAATCATCTCAAACACAAAAAAAGGAACTCTGAAACGTTACTTTGAGGAATTTGGTATTCACGATGCTGGATAACACCAAGGAAATGAGCATAGAGAATTACATAAGGACAAAAAGTACAAAAGTTACAAATCTTGGGTAATGATTTGAATTTGATTAAGAAGATCGAAACCATACAGGTATCGTTGAAAATATTATGGAAAAAATCGAAGTATTCTCTATCCACATTACGTTGGCTATGTTTTGGACATGTGACGACAAAGCAGATGGTCGTGAGTGGTGCTGATGAAAGACAACAAGTAGGCTAAAGACAAAAAAGAAGGCCAAGAATAAGGTGGATTACTTAAGTACATGTACATTTTGAAGATAAAGACTGTTTTACATGGCACTTAGGTCAGCACAGGTATCAGTAACCGAGACTCGAAACCAAATTCGGAACTTGAATCGATTCCGCTGTCTCGGAGGTCGTATATACACGATGCTAATTTCAGTGCGCAGTGGGTATTTGCTGAACTACGCAACCTAAAAACACTGTGCAATACTGTTTTGCCATTAGAATTATGGGTGCTTTCCCATCATCTTGCACTTATTAGCGCACATTGAAGGAGGGAATGCAAGAGCGCATATTCAAGTCGACAATTAGAACGATCTGGAGCTGAAGTGTTTACAAAATGGAGGGACGATAATCACATTTTCTAAACAAAGAGGACAAACTCATCTCTTGAACGATTAAACTCCGAATGAGCATTTATTTCTATCGCGTTGTCATCACATTCAGCTTAAACATTAAGGTATTCCTGTTTCTATTACTACATATTTCCTATACACCACGAGTTTCGTCTTCTAGCGCACATGGTAACGCAGACGAAATACAACGAATATGTGTTTCAATCTGATTAGGGCAATGAAATCACAGATGCCATTCGGAAACACTCTGCCCTAAACAGATAAAACAGTTTAGCGCAGATACATGACTGGAAGACACCCAATATTGTTTAAAAAATATAAAAATCCAGTCAATCTGGTATACAAGTCTCAAGATGACATTTTCTCAATAACAGTTCACAAAATTCCTCCAAAGACAATTCTGTTAGATTCCAGCTCTAACACTGGTATTCTCTCAAAACAATCGACTCACTTACTTGCCTGTAATTGGTCGTCAAATCCAAGAATCGGATGAAATTTATGTATCGCACTGATCAGTTTTCAGAACTAATAATTAAACATCTATTATTTCATGGAATTGATAACACCCTTTACACAATACGATAATAATCACGCTGAATTCAGATCAATTTTTAAGTATCGCATAAATAGGCCCCTCAGAATTGACCTGGATAACCTGGACCTATAGGATTGACCTGGAGTCTAGTGGAAGAGGGGATGAGCCGGAAAAATAGAAGATGATGTGCCAGAAAATCTGCCTAAATGGAAACGTCATGAGGATGATGTTAATGATCGTGCTTCAAAACTTTCAGTGGTAAGCCCTACGTAAGCCCTACGTACGCCCTACGTACGTATTCGTGAATACCCTACGTAATTTCACCTACCGTCAAGTCAAATGACGGAATTAAAGCTTCAAAGAACTTTCAATATCACAATGACCCTAATTTTTAAGTTAGTCTGAGTGAGCCTTTTCCTAAGTTATAAAAGAAATCGTACTTGGTTTATTTTAAAATTTAAGAATCTATATGAATCACGAAGAAAATATAGCAATAACTATCATGAAAAAAATCTCGTTTTATGTAACTCAATTTCTGAGTAATAAACTACGTTTAAATATTTATACCTGTACATATTTCGCTTTAGTTGTATGTTTCTATACTGAAATATAAAACACTGAAAAAACTATAAGTATAAAAAACTGAACACTATACGCTGAAAATGCCTGCAATGCCCGAAAAATGCCCGAAGATTTGTTTTTAATATAAAATGAATCACAGTGAATGTTAATAAAAGAATGTTAAAAAAATGCAATAAGCACCTCAAGTACGCGCAATTACATTAATAATTTGTTTTATTGATAAGTATCTTTGAATAATGTATCATACCTCTGGAGTGCACTGCCCAAATCCCATTAAAACGCCTTCTATTTTTTGGCGAATATTTAGAAAAGTAGTTAAGATAAGTGGACGATATTTTGATATCATTAGAAATAGATAAGATCATTTTCTTCATAATTAGACAAATGTTTTCATTTTATGAGCAACGATATCTAGATAAAACTACCTCATCAAGAGCAATATTTCTAGGTAATACATTACAAATTTACATTCTTTACGCTAACCTAGTCGCAGTGGCTTTCTCTATCGGTCTTTTTAAAAGGAAACATTGAAAAAATCACTTTAGAGTTAAACAGAAAATAACACATCTGCGCGTTGTTAAATTATGCTGGTGTCCTATTTAACGAGAATTTTTGTATTTAAAAGGTTATAGATATGTTAATCCATGCATACACTCCATTAATATGTACAAACACATTAGGTGTTCTAAGGAAAACGAAGTTACAAAGTCAGTGGAAGGATTTAATTCCATTTACCGTGGCAGCTGCCAGCAAAATTTAGTTAATTATTCGTTTACAGAGAAAAAACTTCTTAATTAGTCATTAAGTCATTTCACCAAAAGAGGCTTTCCTCAAAATTATATAATACGCATCACAGTGGGACCTTCGCTTAACTGCTACCACAAAAATGATGAAAAATAAGTTTACAAAGTTCATGCCTCATAAAAATTATTCAAAGGGGAAAATTTTGGTTGGCTGAAACACGCAGTCTCACTAAGAATTAAGTAAATAATGCCATGTCTTCCTTGTGTAATTCTATATGGGGAACTTAAATAAAAATGGTGGGATGGAAATCAAATATTGCAAACAACTCATAAAGGTACGTTGTACCAATTGAAATGCGAAGATTCTACCGCATGGTAAGATCAATCTGAGAATGCTTTACAAAGATTTTCCACCAGTGAACTTAAACAACCTTTTAATAACTAGACGTCTTCATGAAATATATGTATACGGAGCTTCAATTCAAGAATCATAATACGAAATTCTTCGCTCAAACTGAGTTCTCCATCCAGAGTCATAATATCTATAACTGATACACAGCAGAGCTTAAACGGACTCAAATGAAACTACCTCATGAATTCAAAATTTCTGATTAGTACGCAGGAACTCTGTACTGAGTAAAAGCTGGTACTGGTCTGATTAGTACGATTACCTCTTTCTCACATTTGTTAATATAAGGATTTTTTGCAATCAGTACCTCCATTCAACCATAAAGAGTACTGCAATGAGATATAACACTATAGTCAAATCACTGTCCGTACTTCGTTAGCCTGTTCAATTGGAATGTATCTAAATAATAAAATATCCATCTTTTTCTAAATGGGTAAAAATTGTAATCATTGAGTAAAAATATTTTCATATTATACTTCTGTACTGGAGGCAGATAATTGATGTAATAGGTCCAATACCAGTACTATTTTCGCATTTCAGCCCCCCGCTGTTTTCGTGCAACAGTAGAGACCACCATTTCGACACGTTTCTTTTAGAATGGATTCAACAGAAAATCTCCACCAAGGCGGAGAGAAATTCTTCACGTTGACGTGAGACGTATAGCACCCAAGCAAGAAGCCACTCCAGCTCAGATGCAGGGTATTGCGTCGATCTGGATTTAGGTCAAGCGAAGAAGGCGCCTGGGATGGATTGGCGAAGAAACGCGAAAATTTGGCTTCTCTTTTTGCTGCTAGGGTAATGTTTTAAAAGACACGTGCTGACATGGGGCTACGAGCCATCTCCAGTTCAGTGGTAAGGTGGGGTACACTCTTAATTTTGAGTCACCCATTAATCACTCCCGCTCTTGAAGCTGAGTTTAAGTACTGCCGTTGACGGTGCAAAACATTTCTGCACTACTCCATCTACATTTAAAAATTGATGAAATCATTAATGATAATATTCATTTACAGGGGCAGCGTGGCCAGGGCGGGAAGGTGGGGATTCCCGCCCGGGCCCCGGGGTCCGAAGGGTCCCGGGCCCGGTTTGTAGCTCAGGCTCCGGGCCCCGGCTCCCGGGCCACGCACTAGGCGTGAGGGAAGGGTCACAAAAACCGGGCCCCTCTGGACGTGCAGCGGCCCGAGCCCTTGAGCACCCACGCCGCCCCTGTTCATGTACATTACTTTCCGGAAATCATAGTATAAGTCAAAATCTTTTTAAAATTCTGCAATCGTTTTAGCTTTTACACTGCGAGGTAAGCTATTTCTGAAAAGAGTAAATTGTAAAAATTTACTAATAGGCCTAAAGAAACACCAACGCAACCACAACTGTAAATGGAATCGGCTACGATAAATGGAATCGGCTACTATAAATGGAATGTTAATGCTTGCTAAAGATATCCGCTAGTGCGACAGAATTTTCGGTCACATTTTTATATAAGTATTGCAATTTTTTATGCTCTTTCACAATTATTTCATCACGTTAAATTAACAAATTTAAGACAGTGGAAATACGCAGTAATGTATAATGGGCAAAAGATAAACATGACTTTGCATTTATTGCCCTAGCTAATTTTATCACGCACGAGCACTTTCACTGCCTCTTCGACACTTAGCATTGACAATTATTTTGTTGTTTTGTTTTCAAAAATTCACTAAAATGTTTTTGTCACGAACTAAGAAAGTTTTTGTTAATAAAATATGCAAACTACACTTACAACCCCAAGAGTACCTTCCTTCTAATTTCTTCTTTATACATGCAATTGTTTACCTTTTTTATCTTAACAAACATTGAAAATAGAGCTGCCGTTATCTGGCCCTCAACTCATTCAAATTCGTTGTGAATAAAATATGCAAAACACATTTACAATCCTCAAAATTCAGTCTAATCATCAACATAGCTCATTATCTTCAGCAAAAGTACAATTCTTTACGAAATTTAAAGTGTTTTACTCCCAGTTAAACGCCCTTTAACACTTTACAATACCTGTTTAACGCTCATTATATATTGGGTTTGAAAACGATTCCGAGGGGATAGATGGATGCGTTGCATTATGGAGCAAGACCAAGGATGAATTTAATCAGCCAAATAACGGCGGTAAGCTGAAAAGAGAATTTAGTGGAGAGCTGCATTCAAAACAATATACGGATTGATGACAACTGATGAAGATGAATTTTTACGCGTCCATTGTTAATCATAGTGAATAAAGCCTGTACCTCACTCTCAAGTCTGGAAGTTAAGGACCAAAATTTATCCCACTCTCTCCAGTGTAAAACCTATCCGTGAGATTATGCAACCTTCGGTGCATATCTTATAACTTGCTGCCTTGCACAGGATACTCTCAATTATATTCCATCCGCATCAGAAACGCACATCAATTCACGCCAGGCGTAGTCTTTTCACTCCAAATACCTAAGGGGATAAAAATTCATGCGGCAGTGAAGTGGTTTTTCATCGAGTAAGAGATAATCCCTTGCATGCAGTTGGAATATTAAACGCGGGGACACCGTCTGGTCCTGATAACTGGATGTTCGAACATATCAATCGTTAAACTTTGTGAACAGCCATGCCATAAAAATTCCATTGTTAAATGAATTGTGCCATGAACATTTACGTAACAACCGATTGGAAAAAAACTTAGTTGGTCACAAGATGAATGCATATGCGATGTGAAGTTCCAAGGAATGCAAAATGCATCTAAGTGACATGACATAGATTTTAAATGCTTCGCAAAACTACGTCGTAGATGATAAAATGAATCATGCAATTTATTATACCAATAAATACACTGCAGTAATCTTTAAACGGGCACGCGATTTTTCTCCTTTTTCTAGCTGAAAGTCTTTTGTTTTGTGCCAAATCTGCTCGAACAAGTATCCACAAACATATGAAGATTTAAAAAAATATCTTTTACCCAGATTTGGTGCACTCGAATATATTTTCTTGATTTTCAAGAAAGATCTTGAATATCTGGGCACATGGGTTTACTTCATGCTCGTTTTTGCAATGGGATCGTTCTCCTCATGAATTACTTCTTTCCTATGAGAAATATTTGATGGAGGTCTAAAGGCAGTTTCATTTTCAACTCTCTTAGCGGTTTAAAAAACCCTCTTCCCATTTTCCTCGAACACAACCCAAATAAACTACGCAAAAAACCCCGGTAGTTATGGGTAAATATATTTTCGTAATGCCTTATTCTCTCTCGTTAAATATTCTGATCCTGGGACATAAACGTTAAGGCCTTTAGATTTCCCTAAGGATATATCATCCTCCATCATCCAAATACCTAATAGCATATTATAGGAGACTGAATTTAATGAAAAAAATTAAAAAAAAAGATTAGCACAGTTTTTATTTTCTCGATTTTTTTCCACTCGACTCCTTAGGGGATCTATTCTCTTACCCAGAGATTTTGAGTCGTGACCCCGCGCTTGGGGAAGAGGCCTTCCTTGGCGAGCGTCCTACCATGCTCTCTTGGAGGGAACCTCTGGAGGGAGCAGGGAGGACTTATATGCGAAGGCATCACCTCACGTGAACTCTGACCCCTCTGCCTTCTTCTCCGTCGTCGGTTCACTCTTCCCACCTTCGATATATAAGGTGCTACGCCTTTCCCATCCACCTCCTTACCCTCCCTCAACATCTCTCTGCTACATTCACCTCCTCCGTCGCATTAAGTTATGCGGGGTAATGCTGTTAGCCCATGCACCCTAAGGGACGACCCAATTTCTCGCGAAAGCTCTCCATCCACTCCACATCCCTATTTAGCGTCCTTTTTTTTACTTAGCCCTCCTCCTCTCCAGACTCATCTCATCTACTCCCATCTTCATCCCACCAATCTCCCTCCCTACCCGCGAAGCCTCTCCCCCCCCCCCCCACAGCATTCCCCTACCCGACTGAAGAAGGGCAAAAAACGCCTCTTTTTCATTTGACATTTTATTCATTTACGGAGCAACCCAACCGAAGAAGGCAGTCTATGATGGTGAAGGTGTACTAACAGCTGGAAAGAAGCTTAGGTGCAAGAAAGCACTCCACTCAGAAAAAGATGGAAAAATACGTATTTTTTATCACTTCATTCTTCACTTTAGCGATTAGGTCATTTGATGATCTCTTCCGGAGTGCATTCTTTCCTCCGTCTCGGTATGTCCAGTTTTCTGTCATTTCATTAAAATACTGGTACCATTTTATTTTATTTTCTTTGATCCTCTCGTCAAATTTTTAATTTTTAATTCATTCCTAATTTATTTATTTATTTATTTTGTTCTCTGACTGCCTCTCAAGACACATCATAGGAAACTCATCTCAATAACTTGAACACTATTTTGTCACTTTTCCTCGTTGTTTTTGTACATTTGCATTTTATTTATTCACGGAGTAGTCCAAGCAAAGAAGAAATTCTAGCAGTAGATGAGTATTCTGAAAACTAGCGGCACAATTATGGAAGTAAGGATTAACTCCATAAATACTTTACGTGGATTATTAATTTTTACTAAAAATCATTTTCAAATTAAAAACCATGCTCTCATTGTGGCTATTTAACGCTTACGATTGCAACCGAAGAAAAAGATATTTGGAAGCAATGGAAACGGGATGCTATCGAAGATTGATAAAGATTGAATGAATGCTGTAATCTGCCAATGAAGAAGTTTCCAACAAAATTAATCAGCTAGAACCTTATGCCTTATTTAGCCCGTGATATTATTTCAAATGATTAATTAATTCATTCAAATTATTTAAGTAAGAAGACATAAAACAACTGTCGCAAAACATTATTTGCGTTCCACTCTCCTTCTTTCGAATACATCGTCTTCCAAATTTTAATATCGGCTATTTGCTCTAGAAGAACGTCTTTTTCTGCTATTTTGCTGCTCGTTTGCTCGAAGTGCGGGACAAGAGATTTGCAACTTGCACACTAATAGGGGTATAAATAAACATTAAATGAGAAAAACGTATTTTTTAATTGCTAATTATTTTTATACGCATCATAAGTTCTTTTTACATTTTGAAGTTACACTTCTTTGCGCCCGTTGGAGACTTTTGGGATGGGATGTTGGTCGAGAAACCGCGTCACGCTCTTTTTTGGGTGAGAAAAATCCACAATTGTACGTTTCTGTATGGTTTTTTGTACGCTCGAACTTTGAACAAGATCATCGATGGGTGAGTCGGTAGCGCACTCGACTTTCACCTAAGAGTCCCATGTTCGATTCCCGGTTGGGGCGATTTTTTTTTAAACAAAACTTCTTTTCAAAGTTCGAACGTACAAAAAACCATACAAAAATGTACATATAGTATATAGGTGTATATAACAGATAATACATAGGTGTATATTATAAAAATTAAATCACTCATAACAATATATCGAAGAGAAATATATTGAATAATAGAGGAAAAATGTCTTTTATTCCATTTATATGTCCTGTCTGCCTGTGTGTGTGAGCGGGTGTGTGCGACCGGCCAAAGAAGTATAACTTCCACCGTCTGGTCCGACGCAGACCACGTTTTTTTAGGAAAGCAATTTTTCCTACCATTCTTTCTATAAAACCGTATAAAATGCTATTTTTTCATTCGCACTTCACCTATTAACCCCTTCCTCCCCAATTCTCTTTCTTATACTCTTCCTTTTTAAGGCTCTTTTACTCGATGCTGATGAGCTGAAAATCGAGCTTCAATCGGTATGCTTTAACATCGTACTGATTAAAAGTTGCAATCGTATTCGGTTAATGATTCGAGTTTCATTATCAGTACTGGAAAAAAGTGCTATATTAATTTCCATCCAATTCTTCGGCCCGACGACCAATTACACTCAACCAGGCGAGTCGAGTGTTTTGAGAGAAAACCGGTGGTAGAGCTGGAATCTACAATTTGAAATTTATCGGCTCTTCAATAGCTTGACAACTATGGCTAATAACAACATCTCAATAGAATTGTTTTTCTCTGAAACTTGTTTAGATTTTTTTGTAATCGATTAAGATGGTGCTACCGTAAAATGGCTTAAATGTCACTTCATTCACTTTCTGGCTACCTAAAAAAACGTCCTCTAATTGGTATGAACAACAAAATCCTACCTTTCCCTGCAATCTTTTTCACGAACTGAAATTATATCGTGCTCATTGCGAAATTCGGTTAAAAATTGGTAGATTTATTATTTTTCTATCCATCATAAATGACATTTTTGCGAAAAACTGATTAAAAGAAGCAAAAACACTTAGAAATGGAACAAAAACTATATTTTGGCACCTTAAAAATTATTTATTTAGCTTTTAGCAATTAACTGCAATAATTGAAGACAAAACGCGGTAGTTCATGAGAAATGGCGCTGCAGTGGGCCCCTATGGCTGGGAAAGTGTCCATTAAAATTATATTCGTCGAATTTTCTGCATATTTTCTACCTAAATTTTTATCAGTGAAAGCGATAATTTTTATGCATTGCAAACAAAAGGGTTGAACTCATTATTTTTTTGACTAACATCGTCGCGGAGGAACCTCCCTAAGTACAGATGCCAAACCAATATTACACAGTTTATTTAGTTTGCGTAGTTCAGAAAATTCCCCGACAGACTGCGCTCTGAAATTAGCATTGAGCAAACACAGGCTCCAAGGCATTTAATTCGATTTCAGTTCAGATTTTGGCTCCGAATTCTTAGCGCTAATTTCAGAACTGAAATCAGTGTTAACCTGAAATAGCCTTCACGGCTGGCGTCCTAATATCCTTACATGTACAACTAAACATGACGGCGGCTCGCTTGCTATTGTGATGATGTACTTCATACATCGTCATCCGGCTTCTCCCAGAATCAAACTTCCATTAGGCAGAGTTTACTTACGCTGAGTAACCAAAACCTTAACCCTCCTCTCCACGCATTCCTGTCGGGAATTGAGGAGGGTTTAATATCAACAGCCTAGCCGTTTGTTATACATCTTTTGAACCCTGAGCGCTACACTCGCACAATCCCCATTCCTATCTCACTCTGGTATATATACACGAAACCATATTCACTTCCTCTCCAGTTCATTCTAATCCTTTTTCAAGCGGAATCTCCGCTCGGTTTCCTTTCACTTTGAAAATGAAAACGACGAAAAAAAAGATAAATGTCGCTTTCGTTTACCCATTAGGATTGAAGAGATATCCGCCTTCCGATGGGGCCTTCCATGATCACTCACCCAACAATCCGTGGTCGCACTGCGCGCCCGGTAGGAACAGTGCGACACATCGCTCCTTAATCGAATCTCGGCAGCTCAGGACGAAAAAACTGAAGCCGCTTGGGCCTGCATATAAAATAGGAAGTGAGAGATGCATGAAAAATTCAATTTGAGGAATTAAAAACATTTTTGCCCCGTAAAGGACCGTTCTATCGAGAGTAATATCCGAAAAATGGGCCTAAGATATATTCTAGAACAGAAATTTTCAAATATTTCCTGTTACACTCGATTCAAATGCTTACTTTCTCAAAGGTCGTTAGAGATTTTTTTCATTCTTTGGAAAAGTGAGGCAACGATGTCGTTCCTAAGGCTAAAAATAAGAGAGCGATCAATTAAACAGACTTTGCAAAGGCTTTTACATGAAAATAACCAACCAATATGATCGAATACTAGAGAAATTTTAATGCACTTAAAGATCTGATCCATTCTGACTTACATTGTCTGTTACAATTCGGCTCTTGTGGTGTTGAAAGGAAGTATACTATGAGAGACTTATTGAAAACCGAGAAAATTACCTTATTTTATCGTTTTAAGCGCCAATAAAGCAGTACTCATTGAAAAATATCATAAGTTATCTTAATAAAGACACGCTGAATTCTCAGTAAAATGGATATTAAACATAAATGTCGAGCATGACGTAGTATATAATTTGATTCATTAGGAACATTTTAATAACTTGTGTTAATTAACCGAGAATGATGTATAGATGCTAGATTTTGCAGTGAGGGAAACAGGATTTAAATTAACAATGAAATATTGTATATTTTTACACCCAAAGCGATAGTAAAATTAAAGTAAATAACGTGAAGGTTTGGCAGGTAAAAAAAGAAAATTTGGTATTCTTGTCATATTCAATGCACAGGGAATTCTTTAGTCTTCAATAGAATGAATTTTATTTTCAAGCTGTGAATAGAAATACGCGATTGTATTGCTGCGCTTTTAATAGAAATATTTTCTTCTGTACTGTAGCATTATCTATAGAAACATTAAAATATTACTGATTCTGCCTCTACCAATTGGAATGCTTAGGAAGGATTTCGACGATATTATTCAAGCCGAAAAACTGACTGTCACCTTCTTAAATAAGGAAACTGATTAAATATAATCTCGTACATCCCCTGTGTCTTGTATGTGGAGGAGCAAGAAAGTATTATAGCTGTAATTGTCCAGGTTTCCCAGTCATTTTATATTGTCCAGGTTTATAATAGAATGCCTTCACTACTAGTGTTAATTTTTTACATCCTAGTTTTAAGCTATCTAACTATAGGAAAATAAACCTTAAAATGAAATTCTAGGGAAAAATTAAGGAGACAAAGAAAGGGAAATAGGAATTGAGATTATTTTCTGCTGAAGTCAGGTAGGCAGACATTCCGCGTAGGGAGGAATGCCAAAAATTCTCTCTTTTCCCAGTTTCCCTCTCCAACAGAATTGACCCCAGGACAATGGGGAGTTATTATGACACCAACGAGTTGGGGAAAGAATTGAAACCACTGGTCCAAATGGATATTTTAGGCCATTTGAGTGTTTTATTTTATGTTTTAGTTGCTACGACCTTTCCTCCCTTTCCTGGAAACCACAATTACTTATTCATTCCTGGAAATGCGTTTTCTCGCTCCGTAACCACGCAGTTATTCAACGCAACTTTCATGAAATTTCTAATTTTAGCCACTCACATATTCCACATCAAAATACGCCCATAAAAATTAAAAATAATTTACACTGGCCCCAAAATATCTCAACGAGTTAGATGGTGAATGGCTATCAAAGGAACTTAATATTGTTGCCAATGCCTGGAACAAGCATCAGTGGTTTTACTCAAAGGGAAGCAAAACATTTGTTCGTACAGACGCACATGAGCAACCTTGAAACGATTTCAAAAATGAAAGTTCCAGGAAATCACATGGGTCCCTAAACCTGAAGAAGAAAGCAGGCAAGCGCTTCTGCGACAGGATCACTCTGATAATGACTTTACTCACTGTTTTAGCACACAAGTGCGCGGAACGCTTACAAACCCATTGTTTTCAATTTTGTCACATCATTACCAATGTATAATTTCCAGGTTTAAAAAGAACATAGATACTTTTAAGAGTGAGGATAGACGAAACTGTTATAAAAATCGTTGATTGAGCACTCAAATCGTCCATGCATAGCTCAAAAGAAATTACTTGAAGTAACAGCATTTTCGAAAAACAAACCAGTTGAAAGTAAAAATGCTTCTGATGAAACTTAAAACTGTGTTGTTCAATAAAAACTTTCCGTGGCGTTGATGCGAAGATTCTTGCATCTTTACGGGTATAAAGTACGACCGGAAGGTGCCCGTTGAAACAGGAACGAAACTCTCAGTAGAAATAATTGACGCAGTGGATAACCGAAAGCAGCCAAAATTTCTGAAAACTTAGCGTTGAGTGCGTGCTATATATTTATGACAGCGTGTGAAGGCAAAAATCCAGTTTTCAAACCTTAACCAATATCGTCATCACAAATACAATGCATGCTAAGTTCATTCAGGGATTTTGAAAAATTATTCGGTTGGATAAACATTTGACAAAAGGATAAGGGATAAAAAATTGAAGGGTGATTTTGAAACACCATTAAGCAATGAAAAAGGCAATAATCCAGTTTTAACGTAATATAAAACTGAATTTTAAAACTGCTTCGGATTAAAAATGTAGGCGATGTACGCCATGCTTTAATGCTGATGCAGTGTTGAGAATTTCAACTTGAATGGTGAATTTTCTGCGCAACGGAAAATCGAGGACATGGCTCTCCCCATTCATTTTCAAACAACACTCCCGTGTTTAATTATAGCATGATGTTAGGAGTAATTCGTTTTTTTTGTGCATTTAATCAAAGTGAAGGTTGGTTGACGTGAGAGTTATTGAGCGAACAAGGGCGAAACTGTCAGAAGAAATAACCAACGCGATGAATACCCGAAATAAGCAAAAATCTCTGAAAAAATGCATGTTGAGTGTGTGTCAAGTTTAATGATAGTGTATGAAGGCAAAACAATCATGTTCAGTTTAAAAACAAAACTAAAATTTTCATACCGAAAAAATAATCAGAAATTATAAACTAAGGCCTTAATGCAATATTAGTGCGCCTTTTAGGATTAGTGTGCACCAGTTCCAACTTGGATAAAAAATGCGCTGAATGCTTCATCATCCAATGTCTACTATCCTCAGTATATGTTGAAACACATGAAGATGCTACAGCCAGTTTTGGCCCAAGCTATTGGAAAAGTACGGGAAATTGTTTTGGTTCATATCCTTATAACTTACGTTCAGAGACTTTAAAAAATTTGACATTCAGCTCTTTGAAAACGATCTCCTCAATTTAGATTTGAGCGTATTCTTCATCACTAATTAAGTAAACAATAAAGTGTCAATTTTTAGCCATATTTTAACATTGATTCATACTCATGTCCCAATGCGGACAGTAAAAATTAATCAAATACCGAGTCTATGGCTATCAAATGACATTAAAAATATGATGAAACTCAGAGATCGTTTACGATGGAACTTGAGGCGAACTCGGCTTCCCCATCTATTTGCCGAGTACAAATTAGTTCGCAATTTAGTTCAGCAAAAGATTAGTGCCATTAAGAGCAAGTATTACTATGATTGATTTTCGAATAAATGGGATTCAAAATCAAAGTGGCAAGAAATATGTCGCCTTGGCTTTGGTAAACCCAGACGTCACCCCCAAAAACTCGATTTCCCTCTTGATCTGTTGAACCAGTACTTTTCAACGCCAATCTTTCCGAATGATGAGACGTCTACTCCCCACCCATTGTTGGCTGACGGAGACTACCCAAGTCAACCTGCATATCGAGACTTTAGCAGCGATATTTTATTCTTCCCTCACCTAACCCCCTAAATGCTTACAAATTACATGAGATTAATAAAAACCAACGCGAGAGATGTAGACAATATTGACGCCAAATCCCTTAAAGCATTAATTCCTGTTGTTCTGCCAATGATCCTCGATATTTACAACTCCCCTCTAAACCATTCGACTTTCCCATCTCTGTGGAAATCAGCTCTCATTCAGCTCATCATCAAGATTCCCAACCCCCAAGAACCGTCAGCTCTGTTATGTGCCCTTTCCAAACCTCTCGAGCGCCATGTTTTCAATGCTACTATAGAGCACCTAAATCGGAATAACCTATTAGACGAATTTCAGACAGGTTTCCGGAAAGGCTACAGTACGCATACTGCGCTATTAAAAATAACGGACGATACCCGACCCTCTGTTGAAAATCGCAAAATTACTAATTTGGTTCAATTTGACTGCAGTAAAGCATTTGACTCAATTGATCATGGCATTTTCATCCGCCGGCTCGGAAAGCTAAATCTTTTCAGCTCTCCGTTGGTATCAATCCTATCTCTCAGAACATAAGAAAGCCGTCAAGGGTGTTGACGGTGAAATGTCTAACTTCCTACCAGTTTCCCGTGGTGTTTCTCAAGGATCAATCTTAGGCCCACTATTATTCTCAATTTTTATTAAAGCCCTTCCCAGTGTGATAAATTACTGCGCCTATCACTTTTATGCAGACGACTTGCAGATTTATCTGGACTGCAATCCCAAAGAAAATGCTGTACAGAAAATAAATAAAGACACACCAATAAAAGTAAAAAGACCACGTCGATTGACGTGGTCCCGTAGATCGGTATAGACAGGACCACGTCAATAGACGTGCTTCGCGCTGAATGTGTTAAGGAAATTTGTACAAGGATATCAGTGAATAAGCTCAAACTAAATCCAACAAAAACCAAGGCTATGATTATTGGTAGCTCTAACTACGTAAATAGCTTAGCTTTAAATGAAATTCCTAAAGTTATTGTTCAAGGTAGGAAAATTGACTATTCTAATTTCTTAAACAATCTTGGAATTATTATCACTAGAACACTGACGTGACAAAACCATGTAAGCTATGTATCTAACAAAATACATAAAACCCTGTATCCACTGAAGCATTTTAGACATTTAATTCCTGTTCGATTACGGCAAAACTTGTACAAGTGCTGTTGTTTCCGCACTTCGATTACTGTTCAATAGTGTACTCCGATATTACAAGCGACCTAGAAAAGAAATTACAGCGACTACAAAATTCCTGTATTCGCTTTGTTTTTTATATCAATTTATATGAGCATGTCACACCATACTACCATCTGTTTAAATGGCCCAAACTGGAACAAAAACGGTACATAAAGAAAGCTACCTTTTCACATAAAATTATTAAAACCCAATTACCATCTTACTTGTATAATCAAATAACATTAAACATTAATTCAGAAAAACACACTACACGGAAGACGGAAACTCTGTCCATTCCATCATATTGAACCTATTTGTATGAAAAGTCCTTCATCATTTCTTCATGTAAATTATGGAACTCTTTGCCAAACAGTTTAAATTCTATAAATAATGTTAAATTATTTAAATAAAAAATATCCGAAAATATATTTTATTGATATGCACCCAACTCATGTAGTTTATTTGTGAAGTTATGCACTTTCGATGTGCTGTACACACATTTGCATTATTATTGTTATGGCTCTTTTTGCCTTGTTCAGTCATGTATGTACCATGTACCTTATTGAATACTGTGACTAATGTACTCTCTGACTGTATAAGTTTCTTCTGCTCCAAGGTAAAGATTTTTCCCAGAACAAATTAAGTTAATATATTATATTATAATACCCTGCGATCCGCCGCTGAGGCGTGTGGCAGGGGGTGTCTGGACACCAGCGACGGAAGGGTAGGTAATAGGAAAAGGGAGGGGGCAAAGGACAGAGGTGTTTCGTGTTAGCCGAGCGTGTTAAGTTTGTGTCACTCTTTTTTTGTTATAACCACTAATGGTGTGTGGAAAGAAGCAATTTTTGTACCAGTCAGTTCGGCAGTCTCTTACTTTGTCACTCCTATAATTTCAAAGATATAGCGCAGGGTTAAAATATTACCCTCCGTGTCGTACTGAGACTCGCCTTATATGAGTTTTTCAAGTAATGTAACTCTAGCGTGTAGGTAGTAAGTAGCATGTAAGTAGCGTATAAGATAGTAGTTATTCAAGTAATCTAGGTGTAGCGTCTAATTCGTGTAATTAATTATATCTTCAATAAAATGTACAAGGAAACTAACTGTAAAAATACCCTCAAAAATGTAATTGCTTATTGTGATTTATTTCACCTCGCGTTAATTTCATGGTTTATCTGGAGTTTCAGAACGACCCTCTTAAAATTGTTGATTCCATTCCCTCCAGGATCTAAATTTTTAATCCTTTTTAGTCTCCAGGCTTCGATAAAAAATGTATGGGGATTATTTACACTAGAGATACTTCTTG
The DNA here is from genome assembly GCA_963573305.1 of Pyrrhosoma nymphula. Taxonomy (NCBI): domain Eukaryota; kingdom Metazoa; phylum Arthropoda; class Insecta; order Odonata; family Coenagrionidae; genus Pyrrhosoma; species Pyrrhosoma nymphula. The sequence continues at coordinate 70,533,789 of OY754331.1, forward strand.
TAGCTGTTAATATTTTCCGATTTACATACTTCCTGCCCCTGGCATTCAATTGTGAGTCACCTTGTGACCGCCTGCGGCTTTTGCCCTTGTTTCCTACGCCTTGGTCCGGCACTGGCTTCAGCATTTAGCGAAGAAAAGCTACGGTGACCACTACTGCGGGTACAATTTGGGAAAAATAAAGTCCAACGGTCCATTTTTATCACCCACCATTTGGCGTCGTCTGGGCTGAGGGAGGGAAAAAAACAGAAAGGCCGCCTCCTCGAAGAAGAACGCCTTATTCCGCCGACGACTCGGGGCGATTGGTACGCTGCTACAGGGAGGAAGAAGAAAGAGAGATTAGCGGAAGAAGAAGCTTCGGCTGAAGGACCCCACGCCTCTCCTCACTCATCTCCTCCTCTGCTTTCCTCATTCACCCTTCCCAAACAACCTTTCCCGATCGCTTGTGCTCGTGCGGACGTACGGCAGGGGCCGCTCAGAGGAAGGAAGAGGAGAAGAGAATGGATGCTTCAAGTGAATTCTGGGAAGGGGTTGGAGGGATGGATGGATGGAAGAGAAAGATGGACGGGAGGATTCAGGGCTCTGAACGCTCCATTGTTCCTCGAGGAGATATGGGAGGGTAAGGCAAAGCGTTGAAGGACGTAAGGGGAGAACAGGATGGATGAGGATGCGGGAAGGAGTGCAGAGGAGAAGAAAAAGAAATAAAAGAGAGAAATAAGTGGCTAGAAGAAGTCTGAAGGAATATGGCGGGAGGAGAGAGTGTGGGAGGGAAGGAGTTAAACACAGGATGGATGAGGGTATAGGAAAGGGCGGAAGGGAAAAGAAATGAAAAAGAGAGAAATAAGGGACCAAAGAAGAAAAGAACGAAGAAGATGGTAGAAGGAATGAATTGTAGGAATGACGGAAAGATACGATTGCCGGCGAAAGTAGTTGCCAAAGGTTTTTCGACTTAGGGAGCGTTCGAAGTTGACTACCCAAGCGCGGAAAGGCTTTACTTTGTTTATGCGGGGGAGGGTCATCTGAAATTAGCTCTCCAAAACAGAAGATAAAAAAGTGGCATGAGAATGCTGAGTATAGATATACATATTCACAAATGTCTTTATTTTAGGGAGCCACATTAAGACTCTTGGATCTCTCATCTACTTAAGCTTCTGTTTCACGACAGGAATAAACGAGCAAGCAAAAATTACAGACCATAAAACGTGGAGACAATGAAAAGGAGGTTAATAAGTTTATAAATAAAGAAATTAACTAGTCCAACGGATTATCTACCATCAACATGCACATTTTAAATCTGTAAAAGTACGGATATGCATTAGTTATATGCATCTCAGAAGAGTAATACTCTGAAAGTCATAAATAGTATCTAATACCGTACATGAGATATAAGAAAAATAAACTTATTTGACAGGAAAAGGTCAAGAATTTGAATGGAGGGAAAGAATAATGAAGAGATACGATGACTTAACGAGAGCGATCTACATACTGCCTTTGAGCCGGCGCAGAAACGTGGGGCAGCAGTGAGTTACAACACCGGCCACATATTTCATTACTTATTTTGCATATCAGTTCGGCGGAGTATTTCTCTCTATTAACTTGTCACTGATATACCTAGATATAGAAAAAAAGATAAAAAATAATAACCTCCATGTCACCCAAAAGTTTGCTTGATCTGTATTTTTCAAGCAATTTAATCCTACCCTATAGCCAGGTACACCCACAGTTTACCGCAAATCTGTGGTATTCAGGCAACTATAACGGTTAGTTTTTTATCTAGGGTGTCCAAAAAATTTCCAGGCTTGGATTCAAGGACCCTCTTTATTTTTATATAGTTTATCCACTAGGCTACCTCAGAACTCAAAATAAAACCAAGCATAATCAACACACGCATACATGGTCAGTAAAGTTTTGATTTTGTACTTCGCTTCTATTGCCACTGTTAGCACTTAAACAGAAGGGAATATGAAGTAGAAAGAAACCGAAGGTAATTAGGATGACTATTAAGAAGTAAGAGAATAGTACATTATTAACTCAACTAGAAAAAAGGAGGTTTTATGATTAAGGAAGGAGCACGGGATCAATATTAAGAAAGTGTATTGGATCACCAATGTCTTAATGAATGAAATGATTCACGAAAACAGGATTCTCATAAAATTGACCGTCGTTAAAGAATAAATCTAAAATATGTATGCATCCATAGTATAGGAAATTATGCAACGAAATTGAAAGATACTATCACTTTTATGTATTATTACGACTCATGAAAATAGACGGATTAATAAATAGTTTAATTTTCAATAAATTATTATCGGCTATTTACCTGGGTATTCGTTTTATTAATTGGATTCTGGCAACGAAAAATTAATATTCTTTGAAATAATATTTTTTTTTCCTTTGAATTAATAATTTGTATAATGTATGGCATCAGAACTTTTTACAATGGAGTTGTTTTGATTAAGCTGAGCTTTTGATTGAGCTGCTTACCTCTCGCGACCATTGGAGCGTTATGTACCGCTTGAATGACCTTTCACTCGCCTTAAGCTAGAATAGCAAACATAATGAGCGTATGTTTGTCTAATGTATGTACCCAGGGGGTCGCTTCGTTCATTTTAGATGATGCATTCATTAGTTCACCTTTTAATTATGGAAGTTATGGTGATTTCAATAACACTTACCAAATAATATTTTTACCAACAAAAAACAGTCAATACCGGGCTTGTCAGGAAAGTCACCATAGGCAATCAAAAAGCAAAGATAAGGCAAGCCAAGAAGATATTTAGGTAAAAGCGTAATATATATTTCTGAACAAATTAAAAGCTGTTCTCAACGGAATATATTTCTCAGGCTAATTTCAATGGCTCCCAGCCATGATAAAGTGAGGCAACTCTCATTTAAATTATGCTATTTCAGTATCTATAGCCATAACACGATTAAGAATAGTTCATAGTGCCTTGACCAACTCCTACCTATTTAATAACGATACGATTCCACCTCAGGTTCCAGGTGACGCACCTCTTACATATGCAACATCTCCTGATTGAATGCATCGAATACCGGGTGGTTCGTAAAATGCTTTCTATCGGTGGTGACTTGATGCAAATAAGACTCTATGAGTTACATATCTGTTAAACAAGTTATAGCAATCATAATGCCATAATGTAAGTTTATGTACTAATGTTGAGTGTATTTGTACAATGCATACATTGTTTATGTCATTCGGCCATGAGAGGTAAAAATTGACCTTAGCCTTCGACGCACCATAATTATCAACTCTACAGCTACAGTCGTACAGAGTTACATTTAAGGAGAGAAAAAACCTCGGCTCTTAGAATAAACAATGAGTCAGGATTCCACCAGCCGAGCTTTTAAACGCACTACATTAAGGGAAAACCGCTTCGTTTTATTTCATATTCATATGCAATCTGTTTCCGAGTGGACGACCTGTCTAACTACTGGAGAGAATCGATCAACAACCATTCCGGATCATCATTTCCAGGAGAACATCAATCTAGTTTTCCTAATTACTTCTCCGCAGAGGGAGAAACTTAAGACGAGAGATTCCAGGTTCCTTTTACGTCCAATGAATCGATGGAAGTGGCAGTCGAAGGATAAATCAATCATTCATCCATCAACTTCTCCGGAAACCTGAGAGACATGCGATGCGAAGGTTGTTTCCGATAAGAAGAGTCTTCCGAGGATAAATTCCTCTCCTTAAGAGAAAAGCAATTCGAGCTCATCCATTGGACTGAATTCGACATCGACGTCAGAGAGGATGTGGGAGGAGGTGGATGCGAAAAGGGGTGGGTGGGTTATGGGGGAGGAGGAAGCTTCTTTGGTAGACGTGAAATGTGGAAGCAAGGGAAAATAATCAAATAAATCCAAAGACAGTAAATAAAACGGCCGATTTAATCAACGCGCAGTTGGCAGGAGAAGTGAGCGACTCAAGATGAAAAGGAAGGATTTAGAAAAAAAGTGCTGAACGACATATAAATGAAATATACAGGGCGGGCTAAGACGAAGTAAATTTAAAAAGATTTAAAATTCCAGTATTCAGATACAAAGCGATGCCTCTGAACGCCCACATCCGAAGAGATAATTAATTCCGAACGCCAGATAGAAAAAAAAATTAAGATAAGAAGCAAACTTCATTCTTCTCCACACAATTTTAGCTCCATTTACATTTTTTTAAATGGCTAGGTAAAAATGAAAGAGAGTGATGTACAAAGGTTATTGATTCTTACAGAGAAGAAATTATGCTTTGAATGATAAGGAAGAAAGTAAAATGTAAGAGAAGCGCTAGCAAAAGAAGACGAGAAATCAAGTCCATTGTTACACAAATATGCCTTTGCTAGGAGAGGGCGCCCGTTGAAATTCAACGGAAAGAAGAAAAACTCTAAAACTGTATCATAGAATTAAAAGAATCCCCAGGACATGACGTTCAAAACGCATAACATTTAGGATACCATGACCACCTATGCAGAGGGTGGGGTGAAAATACCCCTAGAAAAACCTCACTTTAATTCTCTAATTGATCACATAATCTAAGTCGTAAAGGCTTAATGAATAAATTACCATTTGAAACTCATGTTGCAGTTTTCAAGAATATTATAAAATTTATATTGTTGAAATAGTAAATAAATTAACTATTTTGAGCCGAAAACACAAATTTCAGACAAAAACGAAAACGTGAAGGAAAATCGAGTGAAAGAATAAAAATACTGCAGTCATTTAGCCATCTGACAGTGAAAATTTCAAACTTATATGTATAGCGTAAGTCAATTAAAAAAGCCAAAACAAAACCTGCACTGAGTTCTGAGCTTTTCTAATGGGGCTAATAGTAAACAAATTATGGATAAAAGCAACTCCACTAGATTCTTATTTGCCGTTTCTATAATATTTTTGACCAGTTTTGCATTCTTTCAGCTATCCAATAATATAAATTTCCATTCCATTAAATTATTTCCATCCCTAAAAATTCATTAAACCCTCAATCATGTGTGCACGAAATCTGAAAAAAAGCAAAATAAGAAACCCCTGTATCGATTAAATGATTTTTTATAAGGCTAAAAGTTAACAGTATAGGTTCATAACATCCCCTTTAAATTGTTTCCCGTGGTTTTTACGATTTTCCCCGTCCGTCTTAACCCATGGCATGTATTTATGCCAATTGTTAAACTTCCTTGGTCTCCTAGAAGTCCTTCCAACAGTCTCACTTCAAGGAAATTGTATTCTCGATCGCAGAACCCCAGAAGCGTTACAGACAAACATACCTAGGTAATTATATATGCCTTCATAAGGCTTATTCGTTTAAGTGTGTACGTTATAAGTTAATTAACCATACAGAAAAAGAGATTTCAGTATTTTACTTAAATTTTGCGTAATTTCACAACTAATTTCACAATTTCATATCAGTTGGAAAGAAGAAGGGTTTACAGTTTTCACTGATAAACGTTTAATACGACCGGTCTAAATGTTTCACATATTTGCAAAGCCTTGAAACCGGTCCCATGAAGCTACCTCTGGAATATTGCTTAGTAATCTTCTTCCGTCGTGCGATAGTTCCGACAAATCAGTCCTGAGACCATATTCTTGATTTTTTAAATCAACTTCGAATGTCAAGACTTGAGGATGAGGTGAAGACACATTGACAATCTTTCGGGCATTAAATCCTATTTAAGTGATAAACTGCAATCTCTTTCTCTCTCCATCAAAATAGTCGCAATTGGAGCCGGGTGAGAATTGTGCAACCTAACTTTTATCTGTCAAATGTATCTGTGCGAGTACAGGGGGGGTGAAAGTAGGAGGTTAATGACGTAGGAGAGGAAAGAAATCAACCAGAGGGAAGACGTTGGATATTCTTTACCGAGAACGCCACTCTCTTTCGAGATTTGGCTAACACATCGGCATCTTCACTGATGGGTGGTGAAAAAAAACTGGGGATTCCGGTGCTTGCTGATGGGCATAAGACATTTATTTGGAAACGCTTACATTTATTTCATTTCCCTGTTTAGCGAGAGAGCTTCCCTCTTTCAGCGCAGCGGTGTTTCTAGAGCGGAACGTGATTGATGGTAGCCTTTCGTCTTTCCTTCTTTCGCGAAGATAAAATTCAACTGGTAATAGTGACACCACGAACAGATATATACAGGGATATCGCCAAGAGTCAAACTATTCCCAGGAATATGATAGCAAGTTCGTAGTATTCGCGTTAATATTCATGAAGAAGCATCTCCACCAGTCTATCGAAACGAAGAAGGGTGCCTTGTTCCGGAGAGACATTCTCTCTGCGGCTCTTCACTCTCCGCTCCGGAGCGAAATAAGCGTGTTCGCTCGGTCACTCCACTCCGGAGCGGAGACCTGGGCCGCCGCCTAGTGCTTTATTTACATGCAAGTTCCTCATTTTGCCACTACTCTGAAACAATCAAATTATTATTATATGCTAAATGGTTTCACAGGTTTGCACATCATGTTGTCGCTTACAAGTAACCGGTCGTACATTAAATTAATCTGTGAAAATACGCATAGTTCATTTTCAGCGGGTTAGCTCCAGCTCGATTACCTGATTCTAGTATCCAAGTTCGCGCCACCACGAAGAAAGCAGGCGGCAGTGCAGGGTCGAATTCATTCATCTCATCCAGCCGCATAAATAAAGTGCACAGGAGGAACGGGGAGCCCGACTTCACTTTCGCAAACCCTCCCCCTGAAAACGCTTTATCACATTCCAAAATTGGCTGAACGCGAATGATTATACGGGGGAGGGTGGCTTTGATGAGATAACGAGTTAAGGACCGGAAGGAGTTAGTGAGAGGCGGGAAGGGAGGGAATTCGCTTTCCCGTTGGCGGATTTGAACCCCCAAAGCACGAAAGGTGCGGCTTGGTTCCGAGTGCTGGAGAGAGGCGAAGAGGCCAAATGACAGGGTGTGACTGGGTAATAACGCTTCGGGAGTCGAGCATTGGGGGAATTGAGATGCTCTGATCTACATCTACCTACGAACTGCGCTGAGAGCTAAAGCAGGGGCGTGTGGCAGGAGGTGGTACCGGTAGGACAACAACCATGTTAAGGGAGAAAAAAACGAAAAGGAAGGAAGAGGGCAAAGTTTAATCACAAGTTAACGATTTCTGACCTGAATTGCTACTGTCAGTGACCGGTTCTTTTCTTTACACAAATTTGGGATTCAGGCGCATTAAGACAAATTAAATAAAAATATATTTATTCGTACGATAGATCATCTGACGAAAATTCGAGTAACTACTCACGCAAAATGGGCTAGCTCGAATAATTTGAATGTCTCGATTTAAAATCAGCCAGTCAGATAGTCAGTAAAGGTAGTCAGATAGCTTCACCTTAATAAGGCATCTTCTGGCAAGGTGAAGTAGGTGAAGCCGGTCGCAGTTTTTAAATAATGTGTGGAAAAGTACAGTTTTTCATTCCAAATGGACAGTCAGAAAGGGTATATGCTTTATCCTAGCGTCAGGATCTGCTCTTGTTAAAGCCATTAATGGTGCGTGGGAAGAGGGAATTTTTGCACATATCAGTTCAGCAGTGTATCTCTCATATTTCGTTATTTCTATAAGTTATAAAGATATTGTACGGTGTTAGAGTAATATCCTCCGTGACATACTGAAAATCGCTTTATCTTAATTATTCAAAATAATTTTCTAAGCCTTGCGTGTATCCTCAGAGTCTTTAACGGCTACCAGCCTGGTACTTCCATCAGCTGTGTGACACTTTATATTCGCTTTTAGCAGTTTTCAATGAAGCGTGCGGCTTTCCTTGATATTATATTTACTTCTCGAATTAAATCATTCCATGCAGGATCGCAGATTACCGCGGCGTACTCAAGATGTAGCCTAACCAGGGGTGGGATAACGGATCCTAATTTCGCGTTGTCGTTACCATTATCCAAAATGAAAACCGCAATGGAAGGGCAATGCTGACAGTTACTGTCCTAAGATCGGACTCTATCGATGAAAATAAGCAACTTAAAGCAACTGATCGAATTTTAAGAAGGACGATCATGTTTTTACTCTCATAAACGCATCTGAAAAATAACAATAATGTGAGTTCACGTTTTTTGGCTTTATGGCGTTATATCGCCCCACAGAGACATAGCATCTCCCTTTAAAAAATCTTAGTTTCTTTAATGCTGCGGTCCGAATGATTTTTTATGTTTCCACCTCAAACTAGCAGGATATAGAAGGGTAGGCCTGAGTATCACGCAATTTCAACGGAGTTGAAAATCATCGAAATGAAATAATGAAAATATCAATATTTAATATTTTCATCACATTGAACTACATTAATAAATCAATATTATAGCCACGCATAATATATTTATTTTAAAGTTTCAGAAGCTCTGGGGTATGTGCACCGAGAAGAGATTTCACCACTTGATCATGAATTTGAAATGATGCATGGAAAACTGGATGAAGTTTTATGAATAAAATATGTATCAGGCTAAATTTGGCCCAGTAAAAAACAAAAAGGGTATAGTTCTTACGTTTTTCCCCATGTGGATTGTCTTAAATAGGACAAAATTGAGGAAACAAGTTTATGCTTAGTTTGTGGATACATAAATGACACTTGAGTAGTGGTTATCCCAAGATTAACATCTTCCTCCTTATATTAATATAAAAACGTATATAAAACTCCTTCTTCCGCTAAAATAAAAAGACAATATTCACTAACAAGACGGGAGCGAAAATTTCATCTTTTGCAGGATTCCATATCCACAAGGAGTCACTCTCGCTAACTCCTCCAAACGAAATATAAATATTTGTCACTGACTGATGAAATAGATTTGTTTTCCAAAGATAATCAAATCAAGGAATGAATTTTACCTTTGGAGAAAAATCAGAGTTAGCCAGGATACGTATAAGTGTAGGGCAAAAGCAGTGAGAGAGGAGTACCTAAGAAGTACTCGTGGTAAAAGTAAGAGGAAGTGTGCATCGTTTGTAATAGTATGTTGAGAGAATGGACGAGGGTAGAAACAGTGAAACCGACTTACGAAAGAGGAGTGAATGACATGATAGGACAGAGTAGACCAAATAAAATCTTTAATGAATTAGGTGGAAGAGACTTAAGAAGAGGAATATTAGGAGTCTTAAGAATAGGAGAGTCTTTATGAAGCAGTGCATGAATGCAATAGAAACGAAAAAAGTATGCACAGAGGGGGTACTATGGGGACATTTCTTCCAGTTTTCTAGGTCTAGCACCATAAATAATATATTTGATTCTGCTTACCCAGAAAGGGCCTGTAATGATGAATATTCATTTATTTTATGTAGTATATAATCATTCTAAATATCGCGTTCTCATTTGGGGGTGGTGGAGGCATCTCCAAAGGGCCACCCCTTTGGGGCTCCCTCCCTAAATGGCCTTAAAACAGACTAAGGTACAATTGCGTCCGAAGTCAAACGGAAAGGGGAGGCTATATTCTAAAGCATGAAGGGATTAGAAGGAAGGCCAAGGTTTCGCTAACCCCCCAGGATAATGAATTATAGTAACTGTTGGGGTCACACTGGTCGGTGGGTTGGTTATTTGTGGAAGTGATCGAATACCGCGGTCATATGCGCCATTGAGGACAGATAGATAGGCTGACAAGGGAAGGATTTCATTGGGGAACTGTGATGGTGGATTGGGATGAGAGAAATCCAGCGATGGCTACTCTTAATGAAAGATGCCAAGGGGATTATTGCCCATCTGACGTACGGTGTTACTTGTAACGCTTTGCACATATCACCATAGTAGGGATTGGATTCCGCTGAAATACCTCCGCCACTGGAGGGATTCCTATCTGGGCTCTCGAGATGGGAAGCAAGTACTCTAGCTACCACACCCACCCGATCCCCGTGTAACTCAAAGCAGCGGAGGGAGGCAAGGAGGCCAAATGACTGGTTCTAATCACCTTGAGATTCGTGCAAAGGGGGAATTGAGATGTTAAATTCAGAAACCAGCAGAGGGTAGAAGGTCGACCATGGTTTCGCGGCCTCTCCACGATAACGAGAAATAAAGTCGGTGTGTGAGGGAGGGGGATCGCGCTGAATGAGAGAAAATAACCCCGAGGGTGGAGATGAGAATTCGGCGGCAAGGGAAGAAGGGTGTCGCCGCGCGCTCGAGGATCCAACTCCCCTCAACACGGACGGTGGGTCTCCCAGGGGGATTCCACGCAGAGCGGGTGGGGGACTTCAAAGGGAATGAATGAACTTGGGGTTTCAGAGCGCGTTTGGGGAGTGGAAGAGTCGGGGTTAGAGAGGGATAGGGTTTTTCGGTGAATGAGGGTTATGATTGGCTCGAGCGAAGTTGAGAGGGAAGGAGGGTGACGATGTGGACTGAAGCACAGATGGAAAGCGGGAAAGTTGGGAGTGGCAATGAGATGACACAACGCGGTCGGCAGGGGGATTAAGTGCAGGCCGGGAACGAGTTCAAAATTACGGACACAATGGTGCGTAAGGAGCTCTCACACGAGGGAGGAGAGGGGAGGGCCAGGGTTAATTGACGGTTGCAAATTCTGGGCAGTATGACATTTAGGGGACGACGATTAACACCAGGGTGTAGGGGTCCGTAACGCATGGTGAGGTTGGGCGTAAAATACAGGCGATAATTATTATGCAAATTTTCACAGATACCGATAAAATAAACCGATAATGATAAAATTATAACTATAATTATAAGGAGCAACCTAATCCCTTCTTCTTACCATTTAAATACTTCAAAAAACTGGTATAATGTTTACGTGGGATAGACTTCAAGAAAATTTTATTTCTGGCCAAAAGGCATTAAAATGCATTTTAAAAGTCATGAAGAGAAGCTTAACTTTGACGAAATATTTCATCATGTGACCACCAAAATGATTTCAAAGTGAGTGCATTGAATTTTAATAATTACCAAAGCGAGGTAAATGCTTTATAACAGCTTTTAATTTTAAGTAAACCTCCATAATGATGTTCAACGGAAGTCTTTCGCGGAGGCATCCAGATGATGAAGGTTTCCTCTGCGTAGGACTTTGTCCTTCAACGACAGTTTCCCCGGAATTCTAACCTGCTTCTCTAGGTCGCAGCTGGTCCATCTGCCTTAAATTGCTCTCCAATGCTTGGAAGCGGGTTTTCACGGAAATAGGTAAAACGACAAATCAGAGTGCACCAGACTGAAAGCTAGGCCCAGCGAGGTCAAAATAGCTATGACCTGAGGAAGTTAGAAGAAAATCTGGCAAAACTGTAGTTACAGGACTTCGATAAAGGTGGTAGAAAATCCTGAATACTTTCATCATCTCCTCTATGAGTTCTCCTTGCGGATTACCTCATTTTCTCAGATTTTCCATCGTTTTTCATCCCCTCGTCACTTCTTCTCTCCCTTACTGAATAGAGAATCAGAGAATTTTTTCACGTGGTAATATCACCTGATGATGATGATAAAGCAATGATACTCGAGTCGTGTTTATTTAGCCTCTGTGGTCTATAAAAGTTTGCATACTCAAATAAAGTTAGTTGTAGAATACCGCAACGTGTTTTATTTGAAATTTGAGTTTCTATGCATAAAATATTTTATCAATACTAAGTGATGGGTGCGTTTTTGAAAGCATATAACACATTAGGTACGTGTAGTAATAACTGATAAAATAGGCGATGCTATGAATTTGCCGAGTTCAAATTTCTCTTTACATTGTAACCCAATCGTCCATATTGACGTCTTCTCATCAAGGACCAAATTGATTTGCGAACGGAGGAGATCACTTCAAACGTTGCCACAAAATTCTCCTCCCCAGATTTCGTTTTGGAGCAACTAATTAAGGTGAAAATAAACAGAAACATACGGTTTTAGGCATGATGCAGGTCTAGATAAGAGGAAGATCAGAGAGAAACATGCCTCACGGAACCACACCTTCCTCTTCTCAAAGCACGACTTCTTAGGGAACAAGAAACTACTTCAAAAGCACTATCACATCATATTTACGATACTATTGCTATAAAATTAAAGGTTTCAGGAATGAACTTCGTTACATTTTTCAGATGAGGAGGGTACTCTGTAACGAAACCAGGACGAAAAACAAGTGTTCCATACGTCGAAACGGATCATTCATCATGTAATCAGCCACAGGTCACGATCGTCGAGAAAGAGATCTCCTCAGGTAACGAAAAAGTATGTCTTATATATGTTTTTTAAAACAATTTTGTACATTCAATTCATATAATATTAACTCATCAATCTATCCTAATATTAATATTATTTTAAACTTATTTCCAACAATTTAAAATTGTATTGCCTGTGATTTAAAAGCAAGGAGCACGTACGCATAACAAAGGTAGTAACCGCTGATTATTTGAACCCGCCGAGATTTTTTCTCAGCCATCAGGAAAAAAAATCATATTTATATTATTTTAAACTTACTTTGAAGGATATTAAACTTTTTTTCTGTATCTTTAAAGCAAGAAGCACCTACACATACCAAAGTTGGTACCTGCAAGTTTATTGTAACACGCTGAGATGTTATCTCATCCATCAGAAGAAAAAAACTACATTCCAGGCCTTCAAGCGACGCTGGAATAGTTTGAGGGTGATCTTATCAAATGAGCTTGTTTTCATTTCACAGGGGAAAAGAATTAATGCTCAACGTTGACACCTCGCACCGACGCCAACCATCAATTTTGTTGTGCGTCGACACCGTTCAGTTGGAACAAATTATGACGTCCTTCAACTCCCTTGTTCGTATCACCAAAGAATTTTTATCTCAGGGCTGAAAATTCGGGCGTTTCTTTTCTAATTTTATTGACAAAATAAATACAGGGTGTGCCGACATCAAGTTTGGCATTGGCATAAAAAAAACGTTTCCCTTATAATCAACACAGAGATTTCTATTTTTTCATCACGTGTTAGGTGCGTGATATTATAGAATTTTATAACCCAGTGAGAATAAATGAACAAGAATTAGCGCACCACATTAGGTGCCATGCGTGGTATCTAAAATTTATTGAATCGGAAAATAAATATTGGGGCTTATTTTTCGGCTAAATGCATGACACTGGCAATGATTTAGGCAGCAATAGTCTTTTTACTACATGGGATATTAATATGCACCCGCATATATGTAAAGACAAGCTTCACAAACATTTGCATTTATTTCTTAGGGGTGTGGGGTGGTTGCCTCCCGCACATCTTCCCCAAACAATCTAAGCGACCACAAAGTTTGAAACAATGATAAAACATAGATTTGTTTTAAAAAGATAATTATCATAACAAAGTCATAATGGGAGTAGGATAGATATTTTTTAGATTGAATTAATAACGTTTCTACCAACCAAAAGAGTCTTTTACTTTCTTTTATACTTCCAAATGTTACAAAAATGTTACAATGTATCCCCCAAAACCGTCTCCCCGACAATGACCACAGAAAAAGACGAATCCACTGATCTTCGCACACTTACAAATCATGACGGTCTCAGAGAACAGCGGTAGCTGGCCTGTCGCAGTTACAGATAATCGATAGCACTATATCATTCGATTGAAGGGGGGGAGGGGAAGCCATTGCCCGGAATCAGCCCCTTGCCGACAAAAGATCCTATGAATTACTCAAACACGCCAACCTCCATTCCCACAACAGAGGGGCGCAGTTATCGATCAAGGCCGTGCAGCGCACAAAGCGTGCAATTGGCAGTGTCTCCGGGCACCGCTTTTATGACCACAATAAAATGTCGCCGGGGAAGGCCAACGGTATAGACGTCTCGTCGGAGATTTTCATCCAGGAATCCTAAAACAGAGGCATGTCTCTAGAACTTCACTGCCCTACAATAGTGTGTCGCCATCCGTTTGAGTGAACGGCTGTGAGTTAAACTATATAAAATTATAAATAAAGGATTTTGGCGCTATATTAACAGCTCCACGATGTTTTCTGCTGATTTAAGGACGTACTGACATCGAAGGTATTAGGGATTTAGGCATCAATAGTCTTTTTACTATATGGGATTATATATTATTTATATATGGAATATTACACATAAATATGCACCTGCAAACATGTAAAGACATGCTTCATAAGACATTAAGGTCAACCAATTGGATGAAGTTTCTCATTAAAATGTCTTTCACAAAATAATTAAGACCAAACGCTCGAGTGTGTCGGAATTATTTGGTTTCGTTAAACTTTCTACTGCACATAAATAAGAATCTCATATTCTCATCTCACGTTTTTGTTTATTTTTAACATATAAGTCTAAAAATACCTTTGTGTGAAACCCAAACCACTTTTGGCATAATTGTAGAAATAAAGATACTGCATTACTTCTCCAATGAAGGGATTTCAAATATTGGGAATTGAGAAGTTGAAATCCAAATTATTTACAAGGGCCTCATAAGCTTTCTTTACGCTCCATTAAGTGACTGTAAAGAGCGAAGTACAATGCCTTTTGAAGAGGGTTGTGAATATCCATTTATCATGGAACTATAAATATAATTCATCTCGCAAACTGATCAAAATTAATGCGGCACGTTGACACCGATTCGCGTTTCAAGGACTCAACCCAAGGGGAAGCACGGTATCTTTGTTTTCGCATCTCGTGAAATAGAATAAAATGGTAGCATAAAAATTATAAAGCCTTTTGATGCAACATGTTTTCGTGTACGAGAACGTTATTTTTGAGCGCCTGTTGTTTCCTTTTACATTTTGTAAACTTTCTATTGCTGAGCAAAATCCAATATTCCAGAACTTCTTTGAAAGAGAGAGTAACGGTTCATAGGGTTACATAAAAGATGAAATATAGAATTAAGATAAAAAACAGAAATTATTTGGACGAAATGGGTGGTTTTATTAGAGAACGAAAGCGGTAATTAGCAAAAGACTCAAAATGAAGAATGAAAATAGAACCAAATAACGAATGATGGCAAGTTAGTGTACAAAGTACAGTCAATATGCCTCATAATAATGATTTCTTATCAATGCTAATATATTTTTTATCACTAGCCCTGTACACATACTCAATGGAACCCTTTATAATAAGTAGATGGTTAAACAGAAAAAATATTTCTCCAATGGCCGTAAAATATATGCACCACTCGTCAAAAAAAAAAAAAAAAAAAATACTTACTGTGTTGGTTTGCGGGAATGAGGTTCCACAACAGGGACCAACCACAGCCTCTCCACCAGAATACCCTCCTGTGGTAGTTTACGGGAAAATAATTTCCTCGCCAGGGACTACCACAGACACACACATACAACCCAATTGGAATCCTTTGTAGGCTAATGAGACCTAGCTAAGGATTCCTGGGTTATAACCTAGGATCCTTCGGAGAGCTGTAGTGACTCTACTAAGGCTGCCAAGTTATTAACACAACCACACACGCAATCACACAAAACACTCACTCACACACACAGCAGGGCCCCAGATTTCTGGGAGAACAGCTCAAAAAGAGCGTTGTCAAATAGAAAAACAACAAACAGCGAACACTGTTGTGGAACCTCATTCCCGCAAACCAACACAGTAAGTATTTTTTTTTTTTTTTGACGAGTGGTGCATATATTTTACGGCCATTGGAGAAATATTTTTTCTGTTTAATCTATAGAGGCCGTAGAGCTCATCTACCTTGATTTAAGTAGATGGTTGGAACAAGAAATGAGGGGTGAAAGGCAGAAGACCGTAAAAGAGGGGAGGATGTTAGGGCAGCCGAGAAGGGGAAGAAGGTACTTAATGGACGGGATGAAGAAATATGCCTCGTAAGAAGATATGGACCCATTACTGTAAAGAGGATTTTCAGTCTCTTCCATTAATTAAACCTACCTTATCCGGTAGATTATTCAAGCAAAAATAATAATATACATGAATTCTTGGAATTGTGATTTAAACAGGGAAGGGAAATAAAAAAATTTGTATTTTTGAAGAAAAGTAATTTTGTAGCATGAAAATTAAACATATCTACTTTCTTATCATGTATTATGCAATGACTTTAACCGCAGTGAGCTAGAAATATTCAATGAATTTAACAAATCAACTGTGGGTGAGAGCGTATGATCAAAATCAATAAGCGGAGCATTAAGCATTTGGGTAAGCCCACATGGATTATTTAATCCCGCGAAACTAAAAATATCCATGTGCATATAATAATTTAAAGACTAAACCCTCATTATGTCACCTTTGGATATCGCGCACTCATTATTTTAGCTAAAATGTTTTGCCCATGCACAAAGGCCATTATGCAGAGCAGTTTACAAAATGAATAGCGCGATTTAATCTGTATTTCAACGTTTTTATCTAAATCGCATGTGACCACGAGTAGTTACGCCAGAATAAAATTATAAAATAAAGGGTTAATGATCCATTTTTAAAACTACTTACCACATGATAATCAGTTGAATTAGAGTTCTGGGAAGATATTTAAAGACGGGGAAAATGGAAATCATGGAGTGAGGCAGTGGAAAATTTAAAAGTTATAAAAATTAAACTAAAGATGTTAATTCCATCATGGATAGGTACAATTCGAATCGGGCACATTGGATAAACTAATTTCATCAGACAGATAGTTGATAGATAAATTAAATAATAAAAGATGGATAAATAAAATAATGATAGTTAAATAAAATAGCTAAGAGTAGATAAATTAAATAAAAATATCCACATTAAATATTTTGAAATGGCATATAGAGCGGGGATATGGGGTTACACCCTGCAATCCATAATAGAGGAATTCATACATTTATAAATGCAGTATAAAGGAACATTCCGTAATTTCACAGAACAGAACATTTCTCAGTAAATGATGGGAAATGGATGCAAAAATATATTGGTTTAAATGTTAAAAAAATACAATGAAAATTTAAATTAACAACAGCTAACGATGCACTGCGACGGCATAGTTCTGAATGATTTACCATTGAGTATTAAAAATTTTCGAATCGTATATCTAGGTATTTTTTAATATGCTAGGTATAACGTTTGCATTATTGTGTTGGTGTGCGATGGTATTCGCACTCTTCTGATTTCAACCCTTCGATATTACATATTTGCGACAAAATGTGAAAGTGGATTTTCATTTTAAATAGAATTAGTTTAAGCATAAAAATGTTTAGCAGTATACCTTCAGCGATATTGCCCCTGGAGACGTGTCCCTCCTTTTTACCCCAATCTCCTCATTTTCTTGTCATCATTGAAACTTTTTTCCTCAGGGTATGCTGTCCTTGAGAAGGATTAACAAAAAATACCCACTCTCTCTCCCAAATGTTTTTCCTTCCATTCCTACTCCATATCCTCTCCAACATATTAGATGCCACATCAATCTGCACAAGTATTTTCTTAATCTGATGATAATATAAATTTCCTCCGGAATAATTACTAAGTAATTATTCCTGATGATTGCCTACAATGACGGTGAAAGATCGAGATAAACTGGCAAAAAACGCAGCAGAATCCGGCAACTCTTTCAGATGTGCATTTAAACATAGCGTGGGGCATTACCAAAAGTTTATTCCTTCAAACTCCTTGTCGAGGGATGCTCAGTACGAATGAAGGATTCGGGCGTAACTTCGCGGAAATGGTACAGGTCACTTGATGAATCAGAACTTTAAAAATGTCATACTTTTTTGTTCTCAGCCATGGTTTCCTTAATAATTGTCATAATCATTTCTGGCAGCATTGCCTAAACCATGGTTTGAAACACAAAAGTGTGGAATATAAAGAAATAATACATTAAATTTACCTGCTCTGATCCTAGTTCCCATTCACATACCCCAAGCCCGTTCCAACTTTTACTTTAATTCCTTCGTTATAATTGCTTCCACGTTGTGGATCACCTCTCTCATTAAATTTACCTCATTTCTCCAATTATTATTAGAAGATAAATTATATAATTATTTAAAAACCCTAGAGAGAATTTGTGTAAACTCTTAATTATTTCTAGCTAAATCTGTGTCTTACGATTATTTAAGGAGAACGTAAATATTTTTACAGTTTACTTGCTCAAATGGGCTACCACAGAACATTACTTAACGGCGTCACCTACTAGAGAAGGTTGAAATTGAAGAAGAAATCGGCCACAGGATATAAAACGGAAGCCTAGTTTAAAGGAAGAAGAAAAGATCTATCTCGCCTATTAGCCTGCACGCACTGCGGCCACTGAAAATCATCTGATGATGGCATGAATCATTTATTTCCATCGAATTAAATTCCGGAGCCGGATCCTATTTCGGGTGGATATCTTCCTCCTTCGTACCTGATGCTCCGCAGCAGATAGGAAAAAGGCTAGGCGGAAGGAAAAGTTTGGATGAGATGAAACGGAGCCGAAGGCAATTTGGATTTGCCGCAGGGAATATCACGTAGGGAGCGGCGAGAAGTGATTTGAGGCTCTTCAAAGAAGTGGCAGATAGGGAACGGCCCTGAATGGGGAGATGGCTTTTCGAAAGGATCTTTCTATCCAAAAGAGGGGCGAGAGAGGGAAAGAAAAAAATTGAAGGAATCGTACAGCTTCGCATTTGATGCGCAAATTGAGGACTTTTAAAACCGATTGGTCTTCCACCGGTGCAGCGCTCGCTCTACAGAAAAAATTGAGTAGCAAATAGAATGAAAAATGAGGATACCTTTGGACCTCATTGTCTTTTTCCCGAAAAAATCTTGCGGTAGATGCTTTGAGGGACTGTCCACGATGGTATAGAGATCCTTTTACCAAGCATTCAAAAAAAATAAACGGCACTTTTCCACTTAAAAACTTAAATTAACGACAGATTTCGGTTCTCTTAACCATCATCAAGGGACTAATCAGGTGAAGTCACTTGATGAGGGCTAAGAGAACAGAAATGCACCGTGCGAATAATGTTTATAAGTTGACAACTGCTATGTTATTTTTCTAATATGGAAGCCTCCACTATACCACACCTGAGACTTAATAATTTTACCTCCTCTTAGATTCAGCGCGTGGACAACGAGGGCTACATTAGAGTACCTATAAAGCGTAACCGTAAGCATGAAAAATAACTATTTGCTCGATTGGCTTCTTTGGAATGCGACCAACGACAATGACCATTCGAGGATCAGCCTACTCTTGATGAAAGGCGCCAAGGAGACCACAGTTTAGCGGCCAATCCGACTGACTGAGTATTAAGTCCATGTAGGGTGATATTAACACAACAATGGCTACCTATCCTTTATCTAGACCCTATCTCAAATCATACTGCTATACATTTTCCCAATGATGACATGATTGTGAACTGCTCATCAAGTGCAAGGAAATTATGAACTCTTGAAAAATAAAAGTCGTTTTTATGCTGTAAGTTGCAATGACTGTAACAGTGCCTATGTTGAAAAAACCCAAAGAAAAATAATATAAGTACCGAAGAACATTTCAGCGCGTTTATAGTTTTCTATAAAATTTCTATTTCATTTCAGCGCTTTACTGCGACCGCAAAAGCAATTTTGCCAAAGACCTTACTAATGCACATAACAGTGATCTCAGTGTCAATATAAATTCAAACAATCATCGGTGTGAGCTTAGTGCTCTAGAACAAGGGTGGGAAATTGCTGGCACCCGTGTCAAGCTTGTCATGCTAATGACTTATTTCTGGCACGCGAAACAAGTCCTTCCGAATTTCTATTTAATATTCAGGGGGCACTTTTCAGCGGCGGGGACACTCCAGGAGTGTGCAAGCCAGCCTACTTCTGAATAAATAAAGTTAATTTCTCATTAGGCTATAAAGTCGGCTGCATGTGGGAGGTGAGTTGGTTTGTCTTGTAACTTTTTTTATTCAGTCAGTTTTATATGATTTACATAATCACTTACCAATAATAATATACCAACTAGCATGTTCTCAAAAACTTTGGTTTGCAAGTGGAAATATTTTGTGCCAGAATTTTGACCAATTTCGGCATGAAATCTCAAAAGGTTTGCCCACTCCTGCTCTAGAACAACTTGAAGAGTTAAAAAGACTTCGGCACCCGGACTAATGTGTCGTCAATGAATCTCTGTTCCGTTCCCCCTCAATATAATGATCCCATTTTAAGTTCATCTGGAAACCTCCTTTCCCCGCTCCACCCTCCCCTTTCTCCACTCCTTTCAGTATGTAAGAGTTTATGTCATTACTACCCACCTAATGATGATGTTAACGCATCGAAACATAGGTCGTGGTTTATTTGGTATTTAACATGGGGTTGTAATAATTACCATTAAATATTTATATGATGGAATAATGGAATACCACAAGGTTACCAAAGAATATGTTTTGTTTACACAAGTGTGGATCGAAATTTCACTGAAAACTCTCCACCACCTTAGGGATTCTAACCCGGGACTAGCTTGAGTACTAGCTTCCCATTCTAATGCTCACTTCTGACTCCCGCCTGTGGCAAATATTTGTCAGTGGTACCAAAATCCCTGCTTAGCTTCCACGGAAAGAGAATTCAAGTGCAGTACTCATCCCATCTGAAGTGTAAGAATGTGGATCCGCTCCGGTACATTTAAGATATTTATTTTTTGTTCATTAATAATTTCCGACGAAAGCTGGCGTCCGAAATTTAACGTTCTGTTGCTTGTATGCTTTCCAACTATTTTTTAATATATGCATACATTTCTCACTCACTTTACAATTATTTTACAAAATTTCAAAAAAAGATTTAAGGTGTAAATATATTATCAGCCGTCTAAAACAAAATGAGGCAAGATGCCTTGGATATGTACAATTCATTTCATTCAAGTATTCTACCAGCTGATTGGTAGGTTCTTGGACAGTCCCCATTCTGCATCCCACCTCAGAGACATTGTCTCGCTTTCCCTCCTAAGAATGGCCCGTTATTAGATCCCTCTTCAATTCTTCATATCTTCTACCTCCTCTTATTTCGTCCAGAATTCCTATCCTCTTCCTTCCTCTCCCACGCTTCCCCAGTGTTCTCCCCTCTATCACTCTCTTCAACATGCCCTCTCCTCTCAAAACCTCCTCCATCCATCTCTTCTGCCTTCTCCGAACCTCTGCCACAAGCTTCCTCTCCTCTCCGACCATATCCAATACCTCCTCTTTCGTCTTTCTCGCCATCCAGCTAACCTTCTCCATCCTTCTCCAAACCCACATCTCAAACGCCTCAAGCCTACGCACATCCTCCCTTCGCAATGACCATGTTTCCGACCCATATAGCGCCACGCTCCATATTAAAGTTTTCACCAGCCTCTTCTTTACGTCTCTTCTCAGACCCCCCCTCATCAATTCCCTTCTCTTCGAAAATGCTTCTTTAGCCACGGCAATTCTGCATCTGATGTCCCTACCACTAAACCCATTCGCCTCCAAAATACTACCCAGATACGTAAACTGCTCGACCTGCTCTATCTTCTGCCCCCCCACCCTTATATTCAGCCTCGCCTTCTTACTTCTAGAAAATCTCATTACTTTCGTTTTCTTGTGATTGATCTTCATCCCATACTTTTCGCACTGCACCTCTATTGCATTCACCATTGACTGTAACCCCATGGCCGACTGACTAACCAATGCTTGATCATCTGCAAATCTCACTGATTTTATCAGCTCCCCTCCTACCTTTATTCCTACCTCCTCCTCCCCCCAAGCCTCCCTTACCATTTCTTCTGAATACACATTAAAAAGCAACGGCGATAGTGGGCACCCTTGCCTCACTCCCCGTCCTATCGTGGCCCATCCCGATTCTCCATTGGCTACCCTAACCTGCGCAGTCTGATTCATATACAAATTTCTAATCAGACGCCTGTCCCTCCAATCGACCCCTAATTTCTTCAACACTCCCATTAATTTCGTCCATTCCACCCGATCAAACGCCTTCTCGAAATCTACGAAGCATGCAAAAACATCCTGCCCATACTCTAGGTTTCTTTCTACTAGCGTCCTCATCACCGCTATAGCGTCTCGCGTTCCCGTCCCTCTCCTAAACCCGAACTGGTCGTCACCCAGGTATTCATTTGCCTTCTTCTCTAGCCTTCTGTTTAGAATCCTCAGAACTACTTTGGCCGCGTGGGATATTAAGCTTATTGTCCTATAGTCTTCGCAAGTTTTTGCCTTACTCTTCTTCGGTATAGGAATTAGTACAGTCTTCGCGAAGTCTTCCGGCCAAACTCCATCCTCATAAATCCTACGAATTAGCGCAAAAAGTTTTCCTCTTCCGTTCTTCCCCATGCTCTTTATAAAACTCTGCAGGTATGTCATCTATTCCCACCGCCTTATTCCTTTTCATGTCTTGTAGAGCTCTTTCGATTTCGCTATCTAGGATACTTGGTCCGATGCCATCTCTGTCGATATCGTCTTCCCTTTCTATATCTAACCTATTGGGCCTTATTTCTTTACCATACAGCTCTTCAACATACTCCTTCCACCTCTCCTGGATCTCTCTCGGTTCTACGATTACCTTTCCCGTCTTGTCTGTTATCGTTGTAATTCCCCTTCCCTTATTACCACCCGTCAGTTCCTTTACTTTCCTATATAATGCATCTGCTCTTCCCTCTTTTTGGTATTTCTCTAACGCGTTGATCTGTTCTCTCCACCACGCCTCTCTTGCTTTCTTTGTTTCTCTTCTAAGCCTGTTATTAAATTCTCGGTATTTTCTCTTACCTAGCTCTGAGTTTACACTCTTCCATTTCCTTCTCTCCTCCATCTCCCTGATCATCTCCTTCGTGATCCACGGTTTTCTAATTTTAGTTGCACTCACTACGCCTACCGTTGCTTTCGCCGCTCCTATAATTCCATTTTTCAAACTTCCCAATTCATCTTCCACTGATCTAACTCCATGATCCTCACCCATTATCTCATCCACCTTCTCCCGATACTTCTTCTTCATTGCCCCAGTTAATGCCTCCGTATTCCACTTACGTACCCTCCTTCCCATTCTTATCTTTTTCAGTTTTACCCGACATTTCATGACTAATAAGTTGTGGTCTGTGTCTGCATCAGCTCCTGGATAAGTATGCGAGTTTTTAACACTATTCCTGTATCTGTGATGTACCATTATATAATCTATCTGGAACCTGTCTGTGTCTCCCGGCTTCTTCCAAGTGTACCTACGTCGAGGATGATGTCTGAACCATGTATTTGTAATTACTAGGTTATTTCTGCGGCAAAACTCCACAGCTTTCTTGCCCCGGTCATTTCTTCTTCCTAGCCCGTAATCGCCCACCTCCCGCCCATCTCTTCCTTCACCCACCACCGCGTTCCAATCCCCCATTACTACCAGGTGCTTATTTCCTGGTATCCTACCAATTATTTCCTCTAGCTGATCGTACACCCCATCTACCTCCTCCTCTTTATGATTAGAGGTAGGCATATAAACCTGGATTATAACTAAATTCGTTGGTTCTGCTTTTAGTTCCACGACTATTATCCTATCACTCACTTGTTCTGCATGCACTACTTTTCTACCAAGTTTCCTATTCATTACGAATGCAACCCCGCGCTGACTTTCATTCCCTCCACTATAAATTACTCTATATTCGCCGCTCCAGTAATCCTCGTCATCCTTCCATCTTACTTCACCCAGACCCATGATGTCTACACCCACCCTCTCCATTTCTTGCTTTATATTCTCTAGCTTCCCCGCCCTCAGCATAGTCCTAACATTCCAAGTGCCTATTCTTATAGTTTCGTTCCTCTTCTTAATCTTCTTTTCCTCTGCTGCTGCTTCGTCTGAGCAAGGATTTCGTGTGATGACGACCGCAGGGGCCTTGCTCCCACCGCTGCCGGGCACGACACCCGGCCCTCTTGGCCGAGTCCCGTAGTTGCCAGGATTCATTATCAATTGAGAACTGTCCATAATTTCAAGGTTTTTGTTTTAATTGAGGTAGTATTCCTTGGCCTTACTCAATAGTGTTTTTTACGTGACACCATCACTTCAGAGGCCGCCCCACTGGGGTCAGACGCCTTTTGCAGCCGCCTCACTGAGGTACAGACGCTGCGCGGACTACCATTCGTCTGTCTCCTAACCTTCAACCAATCTGGCATGGGTGACCCTACCAGGAGCAATGCTCCCGCCAGTGCAGCTCTAGGGGTCATCGGAGCACGCAAGCCCTTCAACCACGACAAGGTTGTAGTCCAAGAGAAGGGAATGTACAATTAACTAATTAAAAATAATTTCAGTGATTACACATTTTTTGCGTAATTAATGGTGGAATACTGGCTGGCAAATATACTTCCGCAAGTTTCTTCTCCAAGAGGTTATGGGATTTTACTCGGTTGAAAAATCTTTCACAAGTTAGTACAGAGCTAGATTGGTTGAATTGCCGAAACTTTTAAATGCTACGCAAGCGGAAATTTTAGCGGAAGAGCTTTTTATACCAGCAATTGGTGTCAAAAGTCGCTTGCTGTAAGTAACTTGCACAATAAACTTGCCAGTGTGAGCCCATATTAATGTCATAATATTTTTTTCATGCTTCTTACAGCAGTTTAAATAAAAATATGTAATCCGAATATGGTCTCCATAATGATCACAGAAAAATCTCTCTCAAAAAATTGTAATGGAGAATAGAATAGTTAAGTTCCTCCACTCCCTATATAATACTATCTTTATGAAGCCATTAAACTATGCTTTGCGGGACAGATGACTTCAGCTGTCGTTTATCACTACAGCCACTACAAGTATTAAATGTAAGAGTGTCATCAGGAACATATTGATCGTTCAACTAAGACAACAACGCGGAAATATTTGATAGCTCGGCTCTTGCACCCAGGAGGCTTGCGTGATGGAGCATAGAAAACTTGATTAAGCCAAAATGCATGGCACTGAATCCTACAGATGAAACGACAGAGAATAAATGTGAAGCATGGACATTACGTCAATCACTTGACAGAACTTTGATGATAGTTTCCGAAAGAGACAGATTAAAGTTACTACGTAAATTCAAACAGTCGAACTAATAACCAGAGAGATCCGTTGAAAAAATTTTTCTGGAACCAAATAAACTTGTAAAACAGCAAGGTTTATTAGAGTAGAGATACTTCACAGAGCGCAAATATTCAATTCCCCTTGAATATACGTTCATTACATAATATACATTATTACCAAATATACCAAGGGATTTAATGCCTATGCTTCAACATCTGAGCTCATTTGAGAACATCAATGGCGATTACTATTCTTCTTTCGGCTAAAAAATATTCACATGACGCCGTTGAATAATAGAGGTGAACAGTAAGCTGTCAATATTCGGTCCTTTTAAGTCGGCTCCTATGTATAAAATGTTTTGTACGAACTAACACAAAATTCAAGGATGAGTAATATTAAAAATATGTTTTTTTCAAAGTAGGGACACTATGAAACTGCAGTTTAAAAGTCAGATAGAAGATTTTTTCAGAGGCTGTCTTCAATAGAGCTTAGAAGTGAAATGTGTTTAGAAATGAAACGTAATGGAGAAAAGGTAGGTGAATATAAGCTGTGGATAAGGGAGAGATGAAATAGTACATGATGGGACGGCGTAAAGAATGATTTGGCAAGGGAAGTAAAAGACAAGAAAACTACTGAACATCAGAACAACATCGGAGAAGAAAGCGGATAAGAAGAGAATTCCAGCTAAAAGATATATTGGACGGGAAGGAAAACCAGGAACAGGATGAAGGAGAAGGAAAATGACGTCGAAAGATAAAAGGCGTTGTATGGGCATGGGCAAAGAGTGAAGAGTAAAAAATACAGAGAGAACTGGAGAAGAAACAACCCGGGAACATTCAGCCGCAGAAAATTAATAATGATGAAAATGGAAAAGATACGAAAATAAAATGCGTAATTGAAGTAGAAAGATCCCAGACTTCAGTCTCAATGCCCTCAAGTGCGCTATCATTTAGTGCTCAGTCATGCTACTTGATTTTTCCACGAGGGTTATCCTAAAAAAAATCACTTCACCTGGTTCTTATGCACATTTTTCAAAACCAATTCCCAGCCAGAGGCAAGTCGCTTTTGCCATAGAAACGGCACTGCGCCATCTCATCATTTACCATTTTAGCCCTTCCTCACCTCATAACTTTCAGGTTTTACGCTTCGGTCGCTTTAGAGACAGACTCAGGCGAAAAAGCGATTAACAATCGACTTTTTTTCTCCTAATAACGACTATATCATTACCCCATGGGATTACACTCTCATTTGGGTTAAATTATTTCCAATAAATCCTGGAGACAACATAATTTTTCAAACGGAGTTTGAGTTAGACCAAACAAAATTTATTCGACAATTTAGCAACATAATAACGACAGGATTCTCTCTTTAGACTCCATATATGAGTTTTCTCAATCCTCAAATGAGCAGTTTGATAAATAAAATCAAACGATCAACCTGCCACTTGAACAGCAGATAATAGGGCAATATTTTTAAATTTAGAGAGGATTATTCATAATGATTCTCGTGAGTTTTAACCAAGGCGTGTGGGAAGAATATCATACAATAATTACGAATTGCTAACCGGAGTACACATATAGCGGTACGAAGGGAAGTGTGCTGAGAAACATATCATCACTCCACCCGAATGTCTAAGTCGTTCTATTACGCCAGTCATTTGACATGGAATAATATACGTGTATGAGCTTATTTAGACTTTGGTCCAAATAATTCGTTTTATTCAATGTTCCTACGTGTAATTTTGCTTTAACAGCTAATAACCAAAATCAATAGGCCAATTAAAATGTAAATACAGAATCACTTACAGCTCTCGCGAAAGCTTATGGCGTTCGGATGCGCGGTGTTTGTGTTTTCCGCATCATAAAAATTCCATTTTTTTAAATGAACTCATGCAGGGCACAAATGCCATGTCTTCGCTTTCCCCTACGTCCCTTTTCCCTGCCCCTTCCACCAAAATTTACCCCTCCGCAACGTCTTCTTCTACACATCCGAATGCCATAAGCTTTCGCGAGAGCTGTACCTACTTCTGTATTTTAACGTTCCCATTATTGTTTTTTCAATATGGAAATAAAGTATGAACAAACGTGAGCTTAAATCATAGTATAACGGAGCAATCATTCAATTCAATCCGTCAATTCATAATAAAAATGAATATTATTTCTTTATTTCTTCTGCTAACTTTTACTTAAGGCAGAATCTAGAAAATGGAAAATTTATAAAATGGGGTTGGTAAATAACAGCTGAGCAAATATCAAGCAGTATCAAATAAATTAGCAACATTTGACCAACCGTTGGCGTTTTTTCTTAAAATCAGAAGATCCAAGGAAAACGAAGTAGAACTTTTGCATGAAAGCAATACTTTTAGATGACGTTTGAAGCTTAGATTCCGAGTACAGGATGGAAAATCATGAATTTGAGTATTCCCTTCTCAAAATTTGAGAGACACACAACCATTTCTGCGAATGAATTAGAACAAAGAAAACATATGGTAAGCTGAAATGAAGGCTGGATAAAAGTGCATTTATAACTGCTCCCTCATCACTTAAACCGATATGATAATTCTCAGTTTTGTTACTTATTCTTCAGCATTTCATTTATACTGTAGGTATATATTGGTAGACTTTAACTAAATATTCCAAAAGACAGTGAATTTGGTAGTTCCTATCATCAGCAATAGTAAAATACATCAAATAAACCGTTGAATCTTCCATCCGTGTTTTGACAATTCTTACTTAATTCGGGAACTTAATAAAATACAAAGGAAAACTGCGCGATTCGTCAAAAACTGCTACGGGCGTACAGACAGCGTTACGCAGATGTTAAACGAATTAGGCTGGGAGCCGCTAGAGACTCGGAGGCTGCGCGCTAGGCTTAGATTACTTGAGCAATTGAGAATAGATATCTTTCAGAGCGACACGGAGAACATCATATTAGAACCCCACTATA
Source organism: Pyrrhosoma nymphula (assembly GCA_963573305.1). Lineage (NCBI taxonomy): Eukaryota > Metazoa > Arthropoda > Insecta > Odonata > Coenagrionidae > Pyrrhosoma > Pyrrhosoma nymphula. Next base: position 70,561,527 of record OY754331.1, read on the forward strand.
TTTCCAGGTCCGACAGAAACGATAAATTAAGAGAGATATTTTGCCGAACGGATAGGTATGGGAATTCGTTTTTCCCCCGAACAATAAGGGACTTTAATAAATGCAAGGCGTAATCTCATAGAGCGTTTCCTTTTTATATGTAAACGGCTGGTGTCCTAACACCCCCCGCCACACGCCTATTGAGGCGGCTTGCGGGGTAGTATGTAGATGTAGATGTACTTCTTTCCGAAAGGCAACTTCAATGTTCCTTTGTGTTTCAATGTTCCTTTCCAATGTTTTTCGTAAGTTAGAAAGTTGCATTGGCTCACCCTAAAAGTATTTAAGCTGAGTAATTTTTATATGGGACCTAAAATTTTCAGTCTGTAATCGGAAAACATTAAGATAGTCAGTAATATTAAGCTTTTCTCAAGGTCCCACAAATAATGGTTATTCAACGATGAAAGCCTCTTTTATTCCTATGTTGAGCAAACTTTGTTTTAATTTACGCATTAGAAAACGATGTTTCCCATGATACAGATAACTGCTTTGGACGTATAGTATCAATACTGGATTAATATGTATGTATTCATTCAAGAAAAGCCTTAGAATGCATTCGTTCACCAAAGTTACCATTTTCAATGTTCTCGTTACTCGCAGTAAATACTATGCTGTACACAGTTTACTTTCCATGGTTTGGGAGAAGGATCTATTCTTCCCGTTTGGTAGGAGGCCATAGCACTCAAACGCAATCTTTGTTTCATATAAACGTATCAACCTTGCGCGTGAACTGAGACTTCACCATTACGCCGCCATAATAACGTCGAAAGACAGAAACAACTGTGTTCATGTGATAGTTTACATTATTATTGGGATGAACTCGGCTTTTCGGAAAAGGGGGAAAGTCATTACATTAAAGTTCTTTGAGAATTCGACCCTTAAGTGACATATTATGATGCTTGATGAAACAAAAATTGATCGTATCCAACGTACATTATTTAAATAAAATTTCTAGACCCCCTTTAAGCCCAGCAAGCATGTATCTCAAAACAAAGATGAACATAACTGCCACAATACCCATTGTTGAAAGTAAAGTTATTTCCTTCAAGGTGTTTCTTTATTAAATATAAACTTAAGAGTGATATAAGTTTCAGAATTTTCATTTTAGTGCTATTTGAAGAAAAACATTTCCCAATATGGAAATTTTAACGCTATCCTACCTTTGAGGACCACTATTTCAATAATTATTCTTGAAATATCTGGGTTTTAAAAACCAGGAATGGGTGAATTACGAACAAAACACGCATTTACTCCAACACGTAAATATTTACATTTCCAATTTTAGTAAAACTGATGCATAAAACAAATCACTCCATACTTATTCCAAAAAGAGTACCATAAAATTGTATGGGAGTAAAATGAAGCCATTTATTACTCTTAGATTATGAAATATTAGAAAATTACTGCAGTGAGTCGAAAATCTTGAGTCGGCTTCTTGATGTGGAAAAAATATTGAATGAAATATATGTAGCCGTGAACTTGGTCACATATTCGAATTTTACTTTCACCTTCCAGCTGGCAAGGCATACCATCAATGAAAGCTATATACATAAAACTAATAGAATTGGAATATGTATTAAATTTCTCACTTGTTTTAACTTACGCAGTCGCGGTGGAGCAATTTCAAGAAATAAATAAGTAGTTTTTGACCTAGCTAAGGTGCAGAAAAAGCGGCTTTACGCCTCTTAATTATCAAAATGGATTCCCCGAAACACGCATGGTGTCTTCGCTAAGTGACAAATGAGGAACCAAATATCTTCAAAGACTTGAGTCGCCGAAAAAAGAATAATGGGTTTAATAATAAGGTTTGAGTTTTTTTCTTCCATGCGAAAGAAATTTTGCTTTGTTAACTCTAGTCTTGGCCTCACGGAGAGGAAAAAACTGCCGTTTTTGTCTAGACGGGATACACGGCTTCTAAAACGCAAACCTCCAGCTTTCCGTGATCGTCTGCCATTTGTTACGTATTTTTTTGGTACTGCTCCAAATTCAACCGCATTGCCAAGTACGAGAATACACTAAGGATAAAACCGAGACAAAGACGATGAGAGTAGAGTGGACGTGGAAATTCCGATGAAGAATTCCTTCCTTCCCCAAGGGATTGAAAGCAGCTCATATGTTGAATTTTATTGAAAAAATTGCATGGGAAACTAGCTCTACAAAATATGTAAACTCTGACCGACAAGATTTCATTATTTTCTGTCGCACAGCGTGCTGCGCTAATTTAAGATTAATTGTGAAATAAAACGCGTAAAGACTGTCCATTGCATTAACATCATCATGACTCATCACGTTAATTGCCCGTATAATGACAAAACGGTTCTTTCTTTTGCGTTGTCATTGTCCAAAACGCAAATCGCTCTATACAGGCAATGCTCGCAGTAACTGTCCTAAGAACTCAATCCACCTCCTATTAGATACTCTAATCAATACTCTATTAGAGTATTTGCGTGAGGTATTTTGTTGAAATTTTTTTATAGCGAGTAGTGTTTGGTTTCGAAATGCCACGTACGAAATACCAAGGTATAATTCCGACTAATTAATTTAATAAATAGCTTTTAATATGCATTGTTTTAGCATCGAAATTGCCTAGGTCTAAACGCCCAACCGTTGGTTCTTCGTGGTGTGACGTCATCTCCCATATTAGCAGAAGCGAAATAGCCATTCTTCCATTGCAATATATTTCATAAAGCAACCGAAATCGTCCCAATAATGTGAGAAGGATTAATAGCAAAAGTTTCCGCCGCACGCTAAGACTACAAAGTCACACAATCTCCAAATCAACAAATGGTTGATTATGGGAGATGACGTCAGAGCATACAAAACATGGCGGACCAGTGTTTCAGCGCAATAATAATTTCTTAGATTTTATTAGCAAATAAAAAATTAACTAAAAGCCTCTCGAACGTCAGAATGAAAATTTAGTGTCTGAAGTATCGATAGATTTTTTAGATGTCACTTCCCAAAAGTGTGCAAATACTCTAAACGATTTAATAATAGGACGTCTTATTAATTAACATTCTCGTTATTCGACTGCTAAATCTAATGGTTCACTATGAAAAATACGACTATTTAATGGCCAAGCTGCCTTTTCTCCGCTCACTATTTCTGTCATTAACTTAAACGCGCATTTGAAATGCGTGACATCGTAGGTACTCAGCAAGTATACTATAAATATGAGAATACTTACTGCGAAACTTATCTCGAAATGCTAAACCCAAGCCATGACTTCTTACCTGAAACGAAAAGAGATACATTAGGATTATTTAATTATGAATTATGGGAGGGAAAACTATATAAAAACTTATGTTTAGTCAGAGCTTATTTTTAACGGTGTTGAATATAGCTCTACAGCAACGGGAGTTGATTACGAGGATTGAACATGATACCGCACCAAATTATTCTTGAAAACACTCTTGATAATAATAAGGGATACTTTGATAATCATAGAAGAAATTTGCGCCATTGCTACAATTAATTTGAAATTCGATGTAAAATCTGGCATTACCAATAATTTGATTATTACATTTAAAGATTAAATAAAATGATAATAAAAATAATAACACCTGCTTCATGTACCTTTTTCATGCTCTAATCATGTTACTAGAGATGAAAACAGCCTTTTTTCGTGACCATGCATGCACAATATATTTATTAAATCAATACATATACATTTCTTACCACAATTTGTAAGTGAAAAAATAAGATCAATAAGAGAGCTGGTTTAAATCAAAGCGGGCAGCTATTTGCATAGAAAAAGGATAAAAACCTATGCAAAAGCCTAGGTGAAAGAAAAAGGTCAATATGAAATTTCAACCCATCACAATGTGACCTCCTGCTACACTCGTATATCTTTCCGAGCCTATATTTTAACCTCCACCATGAATTAAATATGGAAATTGAATTATTTTGGACATAAGATATTGATATTAACAGCATACCATTAGGGCTCTTAGCTCACGTAACTGCTTTTGGCCCGAGTGCGAGATTACAGTTGAACTGGCTTCCTGAAAGTGTTTAAAAGGTTTTCTTCAGTGTTCGGCAACGTGTTGAGTTCCTCTGGGCCGCGAAGAGATGAAGATTCCAAAACATTATTTAAATGCCTGAAAATCTGCGGCAGTGATGTAACGTCAAATCCCGGAGGTGAACAGCAGGTTGTTTATTTGGGGAGGCAACAGATAACTAAGGTATTTTACGCAATTTAGGACCAGTGGGTAAGCGAAGGATTATATGGGGAATGAATGAAGCATGGAGAAAAACCTAGCGTCGGAAATAGCAAACTCTAAACGTAAGGCACCAAAGGTACTACAGCTTAACGTCCCATCTTACGATCGGAGAGGAGCACTTAAGTATTGTCCATGTGGCACTCAGAAAGGGATCGGATTTCCACTGTAAAATTCTCCAATATTACCGGCATCCAAACCCTAGACCTCGGGATGGGAAGCCAGTACTGAAGCCCCGACACAAACACGATCCCCTGCACAATTCATCTCAGAAATTCATTTCCGGTATAAAGGGTTTAAAAAATGTTCAATCATAAAAAGTTACTCATGTATCATAATAATAATATAGTTAAAAACATAACTGTTATGGATTTATCTTCATGACTATAAAAATTATGGCTAGACCGAAAGAAAACATGAAATAAAATCTGATGCACAAAACATGCGATGGATTGTGGACTAGTTGTACGGATTTATTGCTGTTCTGACGAGTGGTACTAGGAATGCATTCAGTTATTAAAATTTTATTTCTACTTTTTTCACAGGTTTATAAGAATTGAATCACTTGTCTACTGCTGCAGTCACAATTATCTTCAACTTTAAATGCAGTAGGAATAGGTATAATACTGATTCATTACTCCAGCATAACAATTTCATTTTTAAATACATTTAATTATACATACACATAAAGGGTTCTGGAAGATTTAATGCTCCTCCTTTTTCCCTAGATTATTGATAAAACTGGTTTTAAAATACATTTCACCCCAGGTCTTCTGAGGTTAAATCGTCAATTATTCCTTTTTATCCGAATGCAATGAAAATGAAAAGTAACTGAAGTCGAGATTATTAATACTCCCTGAGAGAAAGAAAGAGAGAGAATGACTGATCCTTCTTGGGATTGAGTTGCCATGCTTTGTAAGAAACTCACAGTTTCCTGTTGACATCATAGACTAACTCAAATTTAATGAAATAAATTGTAGGTATCTACCTAGCGAAGTAGATGGTTTCGTAATTTCTGACATGGAAAAAATGTGTGAATGCTTCCAAATAAATAGTTCATCTAAATTAACGGCAATGTACACCTCATAACTTCAAAAAGTGAAATGATGAGTTGTGAAAATATAAGTTTCACGTCAATGGAAAAATATGCATGACATTTAGGACAAATATTTACAGGAAAATGCCCTCATACATTGTGGGTACCATTTGCTAGAGTTTATGCATGCTGATATATAAAAAACTACTTACAAATTAGACGCATAAAACATGAAATTAATTACACACAGGAATTGAAGAATGAAAATTAATAAATACATATATATTGATGGTACAGAAAGTATGAAGCCACCACAATGCAAGTACAGTCAAAGTAAGTATACAAGCACGTATAAGGCATAATACTTCACGGAAGTAAATTTATCAACCTCATTCGTAGAACTTTAATTTCCGGAAGATTCTAAATCAATTCCTCCATACCCCCTACAGGACATTTCGCTTCCGCACCGGAACACGGGTGAACGCATTAATCCTCCCTTTGGAAAAAAAAAGATACATGCTTGGTGTGCAAAACGAAATGAACACACCGATCCATCTTCAGTGCCCTCGTTGCCAAAAATAAGAAAAGAAAAAAAGAGCGGCGCATGGCGACAAGCTGACGCCGTTCGGGAAAGATGGAACCTTCTCCATCACCCAACAATGGCTGAAGCATCACCACCGCCGCTGCCATTGGCTCCTCCGGGCGAGCCATCCTTGAAACTCGATATTTCAGACGGGAATCATATAATGCGGGAGCCCGGAGACTTAGACGAAGCCGGAAAAAAGAGAGAGGGAGAAACAATTGACGCACAAATATCTGGCGGCGCACCCGTGAGACGTTTAAAATTACCTCTTCGATCACGTCAATCCTTTAGATATCTTTTATGACGTGCGGAATGGTCCCGCATGGCAGGTTAATATTGGTTGGTACCCCATTCACCCCCCAAATACACTTAGGATGTTCACCAACATCTGGTGCGACCTTCGACTCTCCGTTTAAAAGTCAGTTTGATAAAATTGTGTGCGGTAAATTCCCGACATGGAGCAAACCGAAAACTTAAGTATCATAAAAAAGATAACAGAGGAGGAGTTTGGCTATTTGTTAGGGGAAGATAGTATCTAAGTATTTAAGTAAATGAACTTTAATGTGTAAACTGATGTAATTGAAAAGTCATCAATACTATTACTACCGTAAGTTTTGGAACAGTCGAAAACTTCACTAAAACAGGTAGTCATTGAATTTATTTGCATATTCGGAGCTGTTAAAAATTATTATTCCGTCTTCTTTTAAATATATTTTTTGGACCATTACTTATTTTACCAGTTATCACTTTGAAAAATTTCCATTCTTCTTTTAAGTGAACCGTGAGTTTTTAAAAAAGTTTTTCATTATATGATTTTCACTATGATTATTGTAGACAGTCTTAAGTTCACATTAAAATAAATTTCTGCTCTTAAGAAATTCATTTACAAGCCCCTCATTATATGGCATACGCCTATGCATCTTAATCCAATAGTTATCTATCGTAATTAGTCGGAGTAATGTATATGTCCTCCAGTGTCAATATCTTGAATGTTTCAATATTGTGGGATATAACAATTTTAGTCAACCACGCAAGAGACAAAACGCCTTACAAGCATTTTTCACTCAAAGCAGCCAACTTCTCTGTCTACTTTAACTCCAATGTACTTAAAAAACTGAATTTTGAACATTATCATAATTGATTAATGGTGCGACCCTAGTCTCTCGGTTTAAAAGTCAGTAAGATAAAGTGGCATGCGGTAAATTCCCGAAAAAAACAGCAAAACGAAAAATTAAATATCATGAGAACTATAACGGAGAGGGAATCATATGAGGTTCCAAAGCGTTAAATTGAAAATAAAATCATCACATTCCTCTGAAGTACCAGGGCTACGACGTCATGAAAACTCTTCCCCGCCACCCGCTGGAGCTAAAGATGTTTGCTGAAAATAATCGGTATTCATATCGTTTACAGGTTGTTTCTGGTCTACAATTCAGTAGGTATATAATAATATGTATAATGAAATAAGAAGAATATTTTTACTGAATAAATACTTTTTATTTGCACAATTTTTAATCAGGTACATTAACGAAAAAACTTTTTATTATCTCAACTCTTAAAAACTTATGAGTTGCTACAGACATTTACATCACGTAATCCTGGATTGGCTAATCCGAGTTTTATTTCATCCCTATGCAATGTTTTGCACTTTTTTTAAATAAATTTATTTGCAACCACTCTTTTTCAATGCTATTTAAATGCTTAATAATAATGGTAATGCATACTAGTTTGCAAATTACAAAATATTTATGCATTTAATTAAAATTAATCATCCGTCAAGTGATTAAGTAACTAGAAGTAGTGTATTCAAGCGTGGAATGGAGAGATGCTGACATCTTTGAACCATACCGTAAGATGCAGATGATGTAGTATAAAAATGCAAATAAAATTATTGATTCAAATTCTTTTCCATTGTGACGTCAATGATGGTAAGCTAATTTTATTACACCATCCATAAGCTGATAAATCACTCAAATACATGTGTAGTTTTTCGGAAGTATTTAATATTGGCAAGCAAAGCATTTCCTGAACAGGTACGCCTTTATTCTGAATTATTTTCTGCATGACTACATGAGCATTGAAAAGGCATTGATTATCGATTGGATTTCACTTCTTTTTGTTTTTTTACACACATTCATTCGAATACACCTCAAATTCGAACTCCACCATTAATGTACTTTGCGTCACAACGCTCCAAATTCATTTCAGAGACCGGCCTATTTAGAACAACGGAAGGAATATATATAAATTCCCCTAACCCAAAATTCACCGCTCAAATCCGGCAGCATTTCAGGTTAAAAACCCAGTCCTTGCAGCTCGAAGTCCTATCGGTTCGACAATTTTCTCAGTCATGGAGTACATGTGAGGTGATTTGAAGAGGGATGGCCAACTGATATTTTGCGTGAAAATGAAAAATTAAAAACAAGAAAGTCAAGCCAACGCTCACGAAGGCAGAAAAATATCGATGGAAAAATTCCAGGTTTTGAGGGTTCAGGGGACTCCTGCGGCTTTGATCGCTTTAATAACAACGTTCAAAATTTAGCATCGTAAAGCCTTTAATCCGTTTTTTTTCGGGAAACAAAACCGTTCTTTCATTCCGAGCCTCCGCTTCAGAGAAAAAAAAACAATTCTTCCTCGCCATCAAATTTTAAAGTACTCACCCGATCGCAATACCCGCGACTTTAGCTAAAGGGCGCCAGAGCGTTCTTTCGGTCGGATATTTGGCACAGCAGTATCCATTTTTAGCAATTCTTTTTTTATTATAGGTCGCTTCTATCGCAAAAGACTCTAAAGACGATGATAATGGACGGAAAGACAATATGACTAAGCTAAACGCAGTACGACATATAACTGCATCTTGGCTCTGATAAGTTTCCATGAAGTACAATCCCCTCATCAAACATTGCAGCAATTCAGGCATCAGATGCCACTATTATGGACTTTGTTAGTCAAAACAAATACTACAATCCATCTTTTCGTTTATTGTATAAAAAACACCGATTTCCCTGATGAAATTCCTTAGCAATTGCAAAGCAAAATTAAGATACAGAATATGCAGATTATTTGACGAATAATGAAAACTATTTCTATTCATTGGAGCAGTCTTTAGGGCCATTCATATTCAAATAACTTGAAGTCCTAACTTACTCTCTAATAACTTCAAGAATAAGCTGAATTAGTGCCTTAATTTTATCGCTTATTAATTCCATAGGAGAATTTGCATATTTTATACACAGTTATCCATGAAAATGGCATTTGTACTAAATAGAAAATATACGACATCCGCGCAATACTTTAAACATTTTTAATTTTAGCACCTTGTAATTTCAAGTTTAGTTTGCGAAAAAAAGCCGTGGAGCGGTAGTATTTTGTTATGCTAATTACAGAGGGCATGTTTTTATATAGGTGGCCAGAAATGATTGAAATGACACGTAAGTCATTTTCAAATGTAAGAAAACAAAAACTTGCCAAACATTAGTCGAGGAATCAATTAGGCTACTTTTTGGGATTTCATTCAAGTATTCTACCAGCTGATTGGTAGGTTCTTGGACAGTCCCCATTTTGTATCATGGCATTAAAAAAAACATGCCTACATTGGTGTCATTATTTATTTCCAGATAGTCGGGATGAAGAGAGAAATGAAGGCACTTATTACGTCGTATAAAATGGAGAGTGATTTCATAAAATACATAATGGCTAAATCTCTGGCTACTCCAACACTAATGAAAGGCAGTTTTCCGTAATCCATGGTGTAACACGGTCCTCGACGGAGTCGTAATGTCTGTCTATTGAATCACACATTTTAGTGATATTCCACGCACCCGTACGACGTCAAATAACGACAAAAGTCTGCGTGCAATCTAAAGGTTTGTATAAAACATTTCTCGATCAAACATTTTCCGAGCTAATAGCACCTTGTGAGCCTTTAAGGTTTGTAGAACGGTAAGAGAAGGCAAATGTATAGTACCCCGTCCATATAATGTACATTAACGGCGCATATGAGTCCATATTTTACGACTCATCTATAGACTGAGTACTGTACTAGAAGTCATACCATGCAAAGCATTCAAGTAGTGATCGGGATTCCACTTTAAAATCTCTGCAACTACCGGGATTGGAACTAGAGACCAGTCAAATTAAAGCATATTAAAGCGAAAGTGCAGGACACCTCAGCATAAAATGATGGTAAAGATTAATTTTTCCCATACAAATTCGGCGTGAAAGGTAAGGATTTGCATTCCCTCAACCCCCTCATTCATTTCTCAAGTAAATATACGTTCGCGTAGCGATTCAAAAAGGTGATCGTGGACATGAAAAATATAAAAGAGTAGATTGAAATAAGAAAAAAAAATAACACGGTAACCCCTTCGGATGAGAGCACACCTCCCCTTGGTTAATAATTTCCTCAACCGCGACTTACGCCCTGTCCAAAAAAATAACTCTTCGCGCATCATGACCAGCAGCCCTGAAAATTTAACAGAAGTTAGGGAACGCAACGAAGCAAAGGTTGAAATATTCCACAGACATTTTTCCACCACCATCCCACTTTTTTTTAAACTCCCGACTCCTCTCTGCCAGTCAATTTCTCTGAACTCTTTTCGTGCAAAAAAAAACTTCTTGCTCACACTCTGTCGCTGTCGCGTCCGGGCAGTTTAAAACCCCTTCACTACGTCCTCATACCACCCTCTCAGCATCTCAATGGCTTCCGTCGCGAAGTCTTCCCATCGAGTAGGGCACGACGCCCTCGCACGTGCGTACTTGTGGACTTCAATTACCACCCTACTTACCTTACTCGCGTCGTCCAAAACCCACTCCCTTACCGGATGCCACCTTGCCCGGAAAAAAAGAAAGTGCGAAAATCGAAGGGAGGGTGAGAGAGCAATTGAGGAACATGTACTAGTACTGCCTCGTGAGCGTTGCCTCGGTGTGAGGCAGGGGAATGTTAGAAAACCAGCCAAAAAAGGAAAAGGGAGATAAATGGAAATAGCAACTCCTGATAAGTTGATTCATGGAGAATTCTGCTCCCAAGTTTAGAATTTCTTGGAGATTCCAGGGTAACAAGTGAATATCGTCATAATTAATACAATTGAATATTTATTTTCAGTAAACGAACGGCAGATAATAAAGATTTTATTCAAATTTTAACGACCTCATCGCAATTCTAATAATGTTTTGACCAAATTGTTATATTTATTATCATGCAATAATAATTTATACCACGAAATATTGAAACGCATTTACATAGGTTTGTGATATTAGAGGCAATAAACATGGGAAAGAATAAAAAATTGCGACACAGTATAATGGGAAAGATATTTAACATTGGGAGTCTCCATGAGCATCCGTGATACTTGGTGACCCTAGTAATACCCCCGTAGAATAGCAGAATAAAAAGAAGCACTCGAAGGAGTACACGAAATGAAGGAGATCCAGGTGGGTCGGACACACCTAGCGGCATAAAGGATATGATAGGAATAGAATTGAAAGGAGAAAGAAGAATGAGGATAACCCAGAATATGACTTAAGGTAAGGTATTTGCGCTAAATAAAGAGGAAATTATATAGATTATAAACTTAGATTAGAGTAGGATTAGTGGATTAGAGTAGGAAAGATTAATTACAAGGGTGTTAATAACTAAAGTCACCTCTTATTTTTTTGTAACGGATTTTAGATTATTATAAGTATTAGTTACAATTAATTACAACTACTATTTTAATATTCACTAATGATAACGAAGCTTAGCTATTTGTTTATATTCTAGAAAGTTCTCGACACGGAATCCAATTTTCCAACAAGAATCAATCTATGGAAAGTTCAAAGCTTTTCGGTTGACGTGTAGAAAGAATTTCCATTGGATATGATATGATATGGTGAGTTCCAAAAGCTTAGAGGATGATATATACGAGCGATCAGCAAGACAAAAAGAGCCAGTTGTTAAATTCAATGGTGAAGGCTATTTTAAATTTTTAAATATTAATACTTTGATTTTTTGCCGAAAAATAAACAAGCGTTGCCAGTGATAGTTTCTGATAAAATCCTCATCGCTGGACGACGTTACCACCCCAGTCCTAATCTCTGCACTGGAGAAATACACCAGTGAGGCCATTTCGTAATAAATATAGAAGATTGCTGAATATAAAAAGCTAAACAAACCCATCGCACTTCATACTAGCTCTTTCCTAGCTCTCCTTTCTCACAAGTTGACGTACGGCTAAGACCCTCTCCCCATCTAAGTCACCGAAATTAGCATCAGCGCCAAAACTACGCAGTGCAGGGTGAAGCCAACACCCTATCGCTAGAGCTGCTTCCTTATCACCCCAGTACTAACCCACCACCGACGATCTCGGCTGAAAGGGGTAAGTGCACTCTCTTGGGAGGCGAAAAAAATCGGGAAGATGGCCATCTCCTCTTTTAGTCTCATTCATTTTTTTTAAATCTGCCCTCGCCTCACATTTTTAAATATATTTTTTTTCAATGGCAGATGCACTCGTGAAACTCGACAGTGCTTCATCGAGATGGGGGCATCGTGACTAAGCGTGTGACGCCGAACAATGATCGGGCCTCCTCCTCACCCACTGCTTCTTCCGGTTAACCACCCGAACTCATAACGAGATGGAGGTAGTGTCGAGGGAGGAGGAAGGCGTGTGGAGAAGGGGACAAAGACCTTCGTGGTTGCATATGAGGGGGTGGGGGGAAGACCCATTCTGTCGCTCGGGCGATGGATAATTTTTCTCCTCCTGGATGAGGCGGCCGCACCGGTTTATCTCGCGGATGTGAATATTATGTTTCCGAGCAACCCCTCTCTCTCTCGAGTACTTCCGTTCCGTCGTCGCTTAAAGCGTTAGCCAGCGTCGGCCGATTGGGCACTTGAGAACGCAGACGACGCGTCGCGCGATAAGCCTCTATCTTCTCCCCTTGATCGAGCACATCGACCGAAAGGCAGAAAAAAATCTTGTGTACGAGAAGAGATTTCCATAAGAAAAAAAACTTGAATCATACTGTTATCAGGTGGGCCGTAAAAAAAAGTTAAGGGTGAAGTAAAAATTAAGCGTTAAGAGCCACGAGCAAATTTTAAATGAGCCAAACTTTTTATTTTGAGCACACAGTACCATTTCGTGTAGAAAAATTACCGCTAAGGGATTTAATTTTGGGAATATCTTAGGGAAAAAAGTTTTGGCACTGAAAGGCTTACCTAAAATCTTGAACCCCATAAGCAGGTTTTTAGACATCTTTCAGGTATTTTCAACATCATTGGTAGAACTGGTTTTAAGACAGTTTTTTTTTTCACGACGCGCTTTAATTCAGAGTCAGATGTGTAGTTAAAATTTCGTCGTGTAAAGCGGAGACTTGCTTGACTAGCTGCGCAAATGCATGAAAAAATATAGGAAAATAGTTCCTTCTCATATTCCGTGCCGCGTTCGCACAATTTCAGTGCATCAAAATGCGCAATTACGTGCCTCGTTTTAAACGGCCTTCAAACTGAGACCCAAGTTAGTTCCGAAAACGAGAATTTCTGAGAGCGAAAAATAATGGTTGACTTTAGTTTTAGGTGCTCCAATTGTTGAGAATATATTACTCCTTACCCTTATTATCCTTATCAAAATCCTATAACCACCTCGCACATTCATATCCAGGACGGGTCTTGAACCCGCGAACATTAGATTTTAAGACCCTCACGATACGACCCGGATTACCTTAGCCGTATAAAATCCGATAAATATCTCAAGTTAAATTTCGAAATAGTCTTGTTCACCTAACTTGCCCGGGACACGATTGCTAGACATTCCCCATAATGTTTTAATAGAGTTTCCTATTCCCAGAGATAAGCTGCTATTCAGGCTAAATAATGAAAGATTTGCCTCCCGTGAGTATTAAAATAACTTGCAATAAAAGGAGGATTATAAATGGATGCTCTCCTGGTAAGCTCCAAAGAAATCAAATCCTCGTTTCTAAATTCTTCCGATTTGCTAGTTCCACGAATTTTCATTTTAGAACAAGGTTAAAAATACAGCACGAACGGCTAAATTTGTCGTAGCTTGGGGCATGAATTCGTTCATTCCACTAGTTTTCCTACTTTTATAACACCGTTCATTAGCTATGAATTTTTGCCTTAAATAGGCCCTTAGCATTGTACTACAAGAGCACCACTACACTGCTACTCCACAATATTCCATTGCTGCAAGTATGAGCTTCCTCTACTTGTCTTCAAAAGAGCGTTATACAAATTAATATTTTGATATCCCATGTTTACAGTTTAAAAAATACGGGTTGCAACATATTCGGTCATCTTCATGAGGTACAATGTTGGAGGAAGAGTAATGAGTAGGTACTCCAATAACACCAACCCTGAGTCCATTTTTATCGAGGCTCTTCATATTGACAGGTTTGGTAGGTACCGCTTGAAGTTATTAATTTTACGTGCGAAATATTACAACATATTTTTATTGTATATTATCCAAACAACACAAATTCATTGCACCAACTATTAAATTTACCATTATTAACGAACCATATTTCACATTTATTTGCATTATCTTCTTTTATATTTTTGAGGCATAAAAGTAACAGCTGAAGTCTCAGCTGATAAATTATCAAAGCACACTCTTCACCGGAAAATGCAGCGATTCAAGGAGTTTAAGCAAGGTGTAAAAACAAAAACAAGATATCCTTATTCTCCAAGAAATGTAAAGCTTAAAATATAACTTACATTGAAAGCAGCGTATAACCTGCATTCTTGCTCATAAACGTGTAACCCACTTATCTCTTTTTTCAGCGGTAGGTGAAGTCCCATGTAACTATGCATAACATCCTTCATCTTAAGTGAGGTAAAGCTACGGCATATGATTCGAACATTTGCTAAAACACGGCATCATCACACACTAGTCACAGCACTTCATCGTTTATCTACTGACTATAAGATGAAACGATGTAAAATGTATGCATTAAGTACACCATTGGAAAGCTACATCCATGACTTACATCGTTTTATATCATCCAACATTTAACCCTTTAACTGCTCCCATCGTCTATTGGCGATTTGAAGTATGGTTTATGGTGTTAGTAAAAAAAAGTTCAATAATTCGTATTCAACAGTAAAATCACACGATAATAACTCATTGTAAATTTTAAAACTAATTTTCCTTTAAATAAAAAGTGACAAATTTTAAAAATACGCAATAATTTAGAAAAAAAAGTTTGCGTTTGGGGAGAGCTATATTTCAGATTATTCGCGCAGTTAAAGGGTTAATAAACTACGTATGAGTGCTACATTCAAATGGTCTCATGTCAGCACGACTATTTACATGTATGATGAAGGGAAAGCCATACACCACTTCATTGCACGAGTGAAAGACATACAGGTAATTTTAACGTAGTATTTCATATTTCTTACCTTAACAGGACAAACATTAGTAACCAACCATGCCTGGGTGAGGTGAGGGGCTTTGAGACACAGATAAACTAAAATTGGCATTTTGTGTTAAATGACATATCACATGAAAACAAAGAAGAGGCAATTCGATAATATTCATTAATTTAAAGAAATAATACCCACAGCATCATTGATTCTCGTTTCATACTCAAAGGAATGCTTGTATTAGAATTATACAGTGATTAAGAGAATTGATTATTAACGTGAATGAATTTTCTCAGATTTGCTACTTCATACTAACAGAAACAATGCGCAAATTAATTCCTTCATGTCCCTGAGAGATGACTTATAAGGGTACAATATCTGCTGTACGCATCAAGTTTCTTGTTACTCCAGTTAAGTGCCTAATTTAACTACGTGGAATGGTTTCTGCTATCAAACCATAATAGTGCATACATATTAAAAGGATTTATGCATGCTAACTCAAGTAAATATGAAGGCATTTTTACGGGCTGAACTATAGAAAGTATCGAAAAAATATGATAAGCAGATTGAAAGCACTTTAATAACGAAGAATGAACGCTCCAATTAATAGCGTGATTCATATTTCAACGGTTCAGTTAACAATCAACTGATTTCAAACACATATACCTTCCTATTTTAATAGAATGCACACACTATAAGTTGGCAGATAAGTTGACAGACAAATAGTAAATGGAAATCTGCCAGAGGGACTACCTTCAATAGGCGAAAAATATAGAAAATTTCATCCACAATGGATGAAAAAAGAGGATTTTTAAGAAGAAATAATGAAGCCCTCATCAATTTCCCACTCAGGCGACAAGAATATTCAAGTCGTAGGGATTTTTATTACGCTAATGCCCAATAAACAGGAAATGTAGGAAGCCTGGAGAAGAAACATGGAGCAATGGAGTTTGAGTCTGCCCTTATCAGCCTTTTTTTAAACTAAAAGAATAGCCGTGGTCTCACGTGCCCTATGCAAGAGCGGGAGAATATAAATGTCCCACAATAGCCACATTTGTCTCTGCAAGGCCCTATAAAAAAGACTCCGCAGAGGGTCTTATATGACCTTCGCAGCGGTGAACGTGTTAAGGGACAAAAGAAAAGGGTCGCCGCAAAGAAAAGAGAACTTAAGGAGATAATCCCACTCAAATTTCGTTTCAAAAGGAGAGGACGCGATTAAATGGGACACCATCAGCGCCGGAAGAAGAATTCGGTGCCTTCCTTGGCCACATACTGCCTCTTTCCATTAGGACCCTTCGCCAAATCCCATTAACTATACCTCTAACAGCGGTCCCGACCTAACCTCAAGATGGAGACGTGAATAGTAACTAACGTTGAAATAAACTGCTACCTACTGGACAAGATGATGGTAGTGAACCGTTCAAAAAGAAATACGTGAGGTTTATTCATGACTCACCATAATTAGAGTACTTAATGGCTACCTTCATTACCATCCATTATAAATTTAATAAATAATTTCGTATTGCTTAATAAATCTTACCGGTAATTATAATTAAAAATCAGCACTAAACTCAAATTTATACGCTAGATTATATCACGATTCGCTTTAACGATGCAACTTAACGACTATATAAATTCCTAGCCTTTGGTTATAGGCTGAATTTTCACAATTGTCTATAAGAAAATAAGTCTTAACGGTATTTGTGATTTAAAATCGGTATTTCATTGGTGCTTATAATGCGCATGTGCCTGTAATGAATCATAGGCTAGAAAAAGAATTAAACAATTGAGACATTGTTACAAAAGAATTACAATTATAGAGTACTTACCGCTGTTCACATTTTTATATGAGATGCAGAATTACGCAAGATTCAAGCAGAGGCTTGAATCTTGCGTAATGGAGGATATTTAACCACATACCTCGTTTCTAAGCTAATTATTTAAGGGGAGTCATCTATATTTCCTCATTTCTCATTATGTTATCGACAAAAGTGACCCCTCAAATACGTATTTTGAAGGGTTCATCTTCCATGGAAAATGTTCCACATTCACTTTATCTAAACTTTTCCTCCTTCCAAATTTTCATTTAGTTCAAATAGAATAAATAATATCACTTCAACTTTTTCATCTTCGTAGCCCGACTCGCTACTACTCGGGCTTTAGTATTCCGGACCTCAAAGAGGTTCAGTTCAACGCCGCACTCCATAAGTGATATCAATTTAGTTAATTAAACGATATATAACTGGAGAGAATGAGTTATACCAATAATAAAAGGTTTTAAGGACACAACATAAACTTTCAATAGGTACGCGTTTCAAATTCATGAGGGCCTTGTATATTAGACTTCAACTGTATACAAGAAGCTATTTAAACAGATATCATCACATGCGTTGCAGCCCTCTAACGGGAACTACTTCAAATTTATAGTTTAGCCAAAGATATTTTTTCCTGCATTTAATACAAAACTGGTATTGTTCTTATATTTGCTTGGTAATATATAATCTCATTCATTTTGGATACATAAATTTGATACATAAATTACATAGATACATTAATATTTAGGTATAAAAGTATACATTTTAGTTCACATCTTGTAACAATGTTGGTCCTGCTAAGTTCATCAAGACTTGACAGCAGGACCAAAATAACTTTGACTTGACTTTCATTATCTATGAAATTAACGTAGTTTTTTTATAGATAGGTTATATTTTTGAAAAAAATTACATTTTTTTGATAATTAAGTTTTTTATGGATTTACTTGACATTTGCACATGAGTATGAAATTTAAGGTCATCAAAAATTACTGTTTGTAGAAGTATATATGCAAGGATTTATACAAGTAAGGCTCAATGACGATAATCACTAAGAAGAAGAAAGCCTCATTGCAAAGAAAGCGTAAAAAAAGAACAGCAACAGAACTTAAAGCCTATCTTTAAGTCAATTTTGTGTGATACACAGGTTTTCACTCCATTTCGGTGTTATCACCAATGTTCCTCGGATAATCTTCTCGGTGTTAACTCCCATGTACTACTGGAATTTCGTTAAAGAATTTAAAGCTTCTCTCGCTCCAAGTGGACGTATTCAGGACGGCGATTGCTTCCACGGAGTGTAAAAGAAGGCAAATTTGAACACGCACGAAATTGATCGGTAGCGATCGCAGAGTATCCCAACGCATTCCAATCGACCGAATGAATATTTCATGAAAAAAGAATGGCTACATTGTAGTTTGCTTTGAATATGACTGTCTCCGAACATTTCCCTGCTCAAATTTCCATCTCCATCAACCTTCACATCTCAAAATTCTCATTTATCAGTTTTAAATATCTTGGGAATGAAAATGACCCAAGTTCTCCCGCGAGATAAAAACACATCCATGAAATTTCCTTCACGGCGGATGTTCCACAAGGGATTATTTTAGGTCCATATTTACTCCTTTTACTTTATAAGCAGCAAGAATGTCGTGGCCAATAGACACTTCAGTTATTGTTAGACACGAAAACGACAATGAGACGTATGTGAATAACGAAGAGGCTTAAATTGTAATTTTTCCACGAAAAAAAGTTATCCGTAGTTGGAATTAAATCTGAAATGCAACACTTTTACTAATCTATAATATATCTATGTGCATGAATTCACGTCCTTAACCCATTCATGCATGTTATGTTCGATACATTTGGTTCCAAAAACATTGATAGTATGTCACATTGTGCGCGTTTGGCGGAAATTCACCCCCTGTCGCATACATTGGAGGTGGATCACAGATAGAGATGTGAACCTCGTCTCCGACTCGGATCCACAAACGAAAATACCACGTGGCTCTTTTAACTAAACTTATCCCACACATCCCCGAAAAACCTAGGGCCTTGTCGAATCCCCTGAGGGGGGGAGGAAGTCCCCTTATACCCCCACTTCCCGCATCTCCATTTCTAAACCCCATATCGCCCCGCCGAATTTTCAGTCGTACCTCACAAAAAACGCATAAATAAATAAATACCGCTGTCGCGTTCCCTTAAAAAAACTCGCTGCTCGCGATTCGGGCGCGACCCAACTCCGCACATTCACTGCTATTGCCACTGACTCTACCGCACAGCCGACAGTCTTTTTTTCCTTTCTCTCACTCTGGTCCCTCTTTTTTATTTATTCCGCCGCTGCTATCAGTCCAGGAACAGCGATCCCACTTTCCCTCCGCAGGCACGCGTGCGTCAAATTATTTCCCTCGATATGGATTGTGAAAACGAACTCGGCTCTGCTGTGACACGAGGAGAAGGGAGGGCGGGCCTAGGGGGTTGGCGGGGGCCGGAAGATGGGGGTGAGGGTGGTAGGGAGGAGTTGATCGCTCAAACAAAACAGTCTCCCCCTCTAACTACCCTACCCTCCCCAACATTCACCCATGAAGGCTGCGAATGCGAAGTTCAACAAAGGTGGGAGGCTGGAAAGGAGGAATATGAACAAGTTTAACGCATTGACTATAACATCTAAAAGTATAATTATTGCATAAAGCGCGAGATATAATATATTTTTAAACAACTTAAATGCTGCATTTACTCGTGTTTTTCCTGCTTCGTCACAGCGTGGTAGATTTCTCGCCTGCTGACCCAAGGATCACGGGTTCGAGTCTTGGGTGGATTTTCTCATGACTCGTGTCATATTTGATTGAGTTCGTCTCTGGTTGTCCGTTAAATACTCCGAAGTCAAAAGCCTTAAGAATTCTTTTCGGTGGTTGTAAAAAAATAAATAAGCAAATAGCACGCACCTTTGAGTAAAACACGCGCCGAATTAATTACAAATAAAACCGTGAAAATATATTCCCACGCATTATTATTGCATAGGAAGAAAGAGATGCTGAAATAAGGCACCGACACAAATAGCAAAAGTCGATAATATGTTTGTTTCTTTTTGCACGTAATACATTATATTTTGTTTAAGAACACGAGCGCCCATTTAAGTCGGGCGACGTACGGGCGCCCGTTTAGAACCGATTGACTGTAAGAGAAATGGGTGGCCCAAAGTCCTCTGCCGCTTTCATATCCTTGAATATGAACAGCACCGAATTTTTAGGCTAATTTTTGGGAGAAAACTTGTGCATGACACACGCGTACATAGGGTAATACAAATGTGATCCAGAACAGAAATATATCATAAAAAATAGCGGAAAAAGGAGCTTGTTAACGTACACACTACCTTTCTTTATCGACCTACCCACTTGTTCAGATATTAAAAATGGTATGAAAAAGATTAAAATTGATTGATACG
Source organism: Pyrrhosoma nymphula (assembly GCA_963573305.1). NCBI lineage: Eukaryota > Metazoa > Arthropoda > Insecta > Odonata > Coenagrionidae > Pyrrhosoma > Pyrrhosoma nymphula. The sequence continues at coordinate 70,582,010 of OY754331.1, forward strand.
TAAAGGAATGCGTACCCATGAAATATTTCCAAATAATCCATTTCAATTCCACAAAAACGTGCATCTTGGCTATTGGAAAAAATAGAATGGTAACTCAAGAGGATAACTGTTGCAATTGAAAATTAAATAATGATGTGGGTGACGACAGTTAACTTCTAATTCCGAGGATATTGTTTTGCTACTTCACTATTTTTAGTAGGTTATCAGAAGGTTCGATGGCTCATGTAAAAAAGGGAGATAGAGAACCCAGAATCGATGCGTTCACAACAAGTGAAATCTTCACGGTTTTTCTACCTGGTCAGTTAATGGGGTGCTGACGTTTCATAGCTGATTTTGGAAATAAAAGAAACTAAATATTTCATTACGCTTAAATATATTTTCTCATCGTACGATTTATGATCACCAGAGAACCACAGCCAAATAAATATAAGACCAATTTTGCCACATTCAATTCCATTTGCAGACCTTTTACCTTTGTTTGGGAAAGGAAAATTGGGATGGTGTGTTCACTAGAATAACCACTTTTCAATCCAAAGGACCGGGGTTAGTGTTTTCCGGTCAGTGGCGGATATTTCCTAGAGGAAACCCGATCCCTTCTTGGATATTATTCAAAGAGTTATTTAAGTGCGGCACTCAATCTGATGGATGGCATGTTAAAACGAGAAACACATAACGTCATTCGTAAGTGCATCTAATTCGGACGCCGGATATCACTCCATTCCCCAACTAAACCTTAGGTACTGAACGACCCACTGATTCCAAACGGCGCTAAACGACATCAGCTGTGAGTAGCCTCCAAATATTATCCATCTTTTTGATGTTTTTTTTATAAAAACATTCCCCGCCACACACTCTCATGGCGGCCTGTGAGGTTACAAGTGGATGCAAGTATAAAATCCCGGGTTTCCCTCAGAAATTCTTCCTATTCGCTGTGTCTTCGATTATTATTGCAATAACTAGGAGAGGGCGCCCGTTGAAATTCAATGGAAAGAAGAAAACAATTCTAAGTTTCATGGAATCAAAAGAATCCCCAGGAAATGACGTTGAGAATGCATACACCATTTAGTGTACCATAATCACCCATGGAGAGGGTGGGGCGAATAATAACCCACAAAAATCTCACCTTAATTATCATATTAATCACATGACCTAGTCATATAAGCCTCAGATATTAGGTCCCATTCAAAGTCTATGATGCGGTTGTAAAGGAAATTATAATATTTTTATTGTTGAAATAGTAAGGAAATAGACTATTTTGGAGCCAAAAGCACGAATATCAGACAAAAGCGAAGAGGGTGAAATTCGTCATGAAAAATTCAATTGAATTTATCGTGATTCGAACCTGGATCTCCCAATTGCCAACCAGGTGTGTTAGCCAGTTACACCACCAAGCCACCTTCATTCTTAGCAAATTCCAGCGGAGGATTATACGAACAAGTTGATCTTGTCCCCAGTCTATATTGTAGCACTTTCCTAAAGGTCGTCGTTTTAAAGTGACAATGTTGGGTTTATTCTCCGCGACAGTGACATATCATACTCGACCAAGTCTCCTGTGCTTCAATGTAAATGTACTTCTACTAAAAATGTACTTTTCTACAAAGTAGATAATTGGTCTCTGAACTCTAATATTGATTCACACATTTTTTCGAGCTATCAATTGGCAATGCACAACAGGATACAACAGCTACAAGAGAAAAGAGATTAAGACCACAGTTCACCATCAAAAAAATGCATAAGTCAATTATTTCTCCACACAGTCATTTATATTTTTTTCGAACTGCAATGCCTGTCTTTTATTATTGTAGCATATTGTTGTGAATTACATATTGATAACTCGATTTTTAAAAAGCAGTTGAATCAATTACAGAGCCCTGAGGAAACAAAATAAATGTCGCGAAACGTAGGATAATTGAGTAAACAACATCTATGATTCAAAATAACCAAGAAATGTCACCTCCTGGAAATATAAATATTTTGTAAAAGGTCGAGAGGTCGAGAAAAAACTAGCATCTGATTATTATTTTAAGGAGGACTTATGTCTCACTTAGTGTTTGATTGGTGCATACATATTCGATGGCACTCGTCATTAACTCCTGTGGGGAAGCATAGACGATCTTCTTTGTCGAGCTGGCCGGATTGGGTAACTCTTTGTTAATAAATAGCCAGATAGTGTAATGATGTACCTATATGTTAATGATATTATGTCAATAATATGACCGCAAGAAAACAGCCACATAAAATCATCAACCGGGCCTGATTCGGCCCGCGGGCCGCAGGTTTCCCATAACTGCTCCAGGGTAAGCAATCATCCCCGCGAAATGGCATTCCCCGGGGAACATTACTGAATCCGTCATTTCCGAAAACTCAACACTGCATTTCTGTATACCGCGAGTAAGCGACCATCATCAATCCACTGCAAATGGACGTCCTTGGTCATAACTCAGTTTCATTTTTTTTATTGGAGTCACGAGGTTTACGTGATTATGACGAATTAGCGACGGACATGGAAAAGACGAGAATGATCCTCTCAAGCCAGGCTCGTGATAAAATAAAAACTAGTAACTTGTAAAAAAAAACTTTAAAACTACGAAATAAAATTTATCTCTGTTATCTTGCGTTAAGAAAACTACACGATGTTGCATGAAAGCCTACTGAAAAGTGTAAACTTTCAGGATAAGCGTAAGGATAAGCGTACACGCTTCAAAGTGGCAGAAATTATCTTTTGTAATATGGGGGTGTAATACGTCTTAACCATCATTCACTCTTCTAGCATAGGTTGAAGAATACCTCCCATCATTTGACATACTTACACTCTTGCCACAGAGATAATAATATTACTGCTCACGGGGCTCATCAATATTTTCGAGCTGATTTCCGATGAGTCTAGCATTTAATAAAAAACAATAAGTATGGATGATAGAGAATAAAAAAGAAGACAAATTATCGTTTTATTGGACACTTTAATATGTGGAAAGGAAAAATATCGTTTAACTGAACATAACTTTATTTGAAAAGGAATATGAGTTAACTTCTTCAGGTAATATCCGGGATGAATAAAGATTTACTCGCTTCTATCCTATTTTATTTTAACTTAGAGCATGATGCTCTCCTTTTGTTAAAGTGTATTAATATTTTACTTATAAAGGAATTGCTATACCTAAGCTGGCCTCTGTAGGCAGGATTGTAAAGTTTCGGTGCGGCCACCTAAAGGTGTTCCTCGTAGGATTAAGTCTTTAATAAAGGCTATTAAATATAAGCATAGAAGATTAGACTCCGATACCCATACCTACCTCAATGTGTACGAGTATATTTACCAAAACACAAATGCGTGTCCTTCGTCCCTTCAGTAGTATGTAACATCAGTTGATTGAAAAAAATATTTATAGCACAATTCATATTCATCAATAATATTTGGGCTGTATCCAATGTTTATATAATCCGCAGTGGAATTTACGACGTGGCAAATTTACAAAAGAGCGCAAGAATATCCTTGAAAAAAGCCCATACAAATTTCTATAAACATTTATATTGATTAATCCAACATTGAGCAAACTTACGTTAATTAAAATTTCAAAGTATGATGAAAGTCTGAGCTATTTCACGAGGCAGAGTCGACGATGACTGCCTGATAAATCCCACTGGATGCGATCTCATGCGATTCGTAACCACAATCCACTTGATCAGGCCATCCGCATCATGCGCGTTGAATCATCAATCTTTATCCGCGGCTTGAGCGCGTTTTCCCCGAGACTGGAGTTCCTTTGATGGCAAAGACTTCACGATTCGATGGTCATGGAGTCCTATGCACTATGTAGATGGCGTCAATGCGGTGAGAGCACAGGCAACCGTAAAGAGAATGCATACAGATTCGAATGAAGATTTTTTTAAAACCTGCCTCGAGTGATAGTTGCCGTCGGTCGTACCAAACGTGAATCGGCGCCGCTCTCTAAAGCTTCTGAGCATGAATTCAACATTTCAAGAGATGGATTTTGACCCCCCCCCTCAATGCCAGCAATATCTCGCGTGATGCGGAATGCATAGATAATGAGCAATTGTTTCTGGAGAGGGTTTTGAAGCCACAACACGACGTGACGATACAAACGTATATGCTATGCCAACGAATAATCCTTTCCTCCTCTAATTTACGCAGCCACGATAAGGGTATATAAGCCGGGGAATGGGAAAGAGCGGTATTTTAGCCGGCACTCACTGGAGACATTATCTTCAATCTCGGCATTCACCCTTGTGACCGCGTTGCAGCTCTGATGCGGTCCGACAAACCGTTTCTATTATAAATACTTGGACTCATTAAAAGTCTATCCTAAGATTCCTAAAACATATTTTAAGTACGCGGTTTGGTGAGTAACCGAGCTTAATTGCAGCTCCTTAATAGCTGAGTTCCAGACATAGGTTATTCTTAAACCATTAGTCATGAACTTCCCAAGCAAATGCTATAAAGAAAAAATAGAAAGTCAGTTATGGGCACAGGTTGAGTATGTAGGATCCATTGCCACCTCAAACACGTGCTGCACGAATAATTTCATGGCCATGAAGCCATGCAATGATTTTGAAAAACTCCTCGTAAGTTGTTATATGTCTGTCGAGTCTATTTTCCGAAGATTGGCTGGCAGCAGTTCAGTTGTTATACATTTCTATTCTTCACGTTTCTTGCCTTCCTTTTCATCTTTTGTACACATTCTTACATTTCACGCATTTAATGATATGCTCCACAATGAGCAGCCGAGGGCTTCTGCTTGAGCTTTTCCATCCACATGTTCCTTTAGCATTTTATTTAGGATTCTCCGATGTCTCAATAAATGTCCTACAGCGACGGTTTTATAATATCCAGTCAAACATTGTCCCTGTATGATAATCTATCCAGACAAGATATCGCGTTGATAACTTTTACCTCACTAACCGAAAGTATGATGTAACCTGCAAAACCCCACTTCTTAGTTAATATCACAGTAATGTAAAGGATACGTCATCTCAGGGTTAGAGGCAACCAAACCTTATAAAATCGGGGCTTAGAGTGCTCTAGACCCCTGAGTACCTGCCCCTGCGTAAGGATTGGCATAAAAAAATTTTCGACCCTCCCAGGAACTCGAACCTGATCCTCCGAAAGGAAACCGAGTTACCCAGTTACCCAAGAAACCCAGGAAGCCACGATCTCGAAACAAACTATTTTTGTGAGTATAAATTACGATACGATTGGATTCTGTTTGAACGAAATGTTTGGTCATAGTATTGGTTATGATAATAAATCCAATAAATCAATATCAAATCGTACATGTCTGGGCTCTTTTATGCCCGAAAGTCATATTTATGCATTCTTCCAAAGGCATTCGATGTGGGATCACTGCAGTGGATCTGTATTAAAATTCTTTCCAGAAGAAGTTTTACTACCAAAGGTTCAGCCACCCCTAAGAAAAGAGAGAGGTATACGGGAAATTTTAGTTTCACCCATGTTCCAGGCAACATGAAAAACTTAGCATGCCAATTTTCCCGTTTTCTTTTTTTCCCCGATCAGGTTTGGATAATTTATCATTTCATTCTTTGAATTCTTGGTTTTTTCACAAGCGATTTGGCTAAAGGGTATCCGATATCGTTTTCCGATGAGGCGGAACCAATGAAGTCCATCTCACGCCGACATAAAAAACATGGACGCATAAAAATGGATGATGCAGAGAATGTCGTAAGGATAGATGACGGTTAGAGTCCGTTCATGAACGTGAGCTGAATATGAATTTCGTCGAATGATGAAGGGTAGAGCTAGTTCATGAAAAATGCCTATAACATAAGAGCCACTAACTTTATGCCATATTTTGACTTCACGGAGTCAGCACCTTTTTCAAACATGTTTTAACTACCAAGTATGGTTATCACTTGCCTACGCCTACCAAAATTTTATGAAATCTTCTATTTGCGTAAGAGAGCAGGATGGCAAGCCTCTTTGCCATCCTGATCTCTTACGCTACATGAGTGATAATTTTATTGGCACACGTAGGCTCCAACGCAAATTCACCCACACATCATGTACTGATCCAAAATTTCCTTTCTGGCGGAGGTAAACCAACAACGAAAATCATTAAAAATAATAAATACAATTTTAAATTGAACATTCCCTTGGTGTGTATACGAACTAGCTGTCTGACAAAAAATCCGTTACTCTTCACTTCACCCGTTATTTGAACACTGCATTCAGAATAATGTTTTCACTCATGGTACGCTCACAGAAGTATAGCCAAAGCTAAAATTCTATAAGTTTTATTAGCAAGAACTGGTAATAACTTAGTTTGAATAATTTATTGCGTAAAATGTGATACGATGAATTTTCTCAAAAAACTTATTTTAATGGAAATGAATACGCCGTTATAAAAACGCCCACTTTTGGCCTTATTGCAATACGATTTTCTTGAAAATCATAACAGCATGTGAATAATTTCTTGCCCGTTTATGATTAAAAACTGATTAAAACATTCGTGGACCATGTTACTGATTAAAAGAAAATTTTGGGATATTTTACGCATCTATGTTTGATTAAAAACCGTTCCCCTTCCAATGTCGAAGGCTTCTTCAAAGGTTCAAAGTTTAAGCGGGGTTACTTTACATCTTTACGGTGGAATGGGAGGAGAGGGTGGGAGGGGAGTGGGAGGGGTGGTTTGGGTTTTTCTAGAAATGACTGGACTCCACGTCTCACCGATCCTCTATCCTTGGTCAAGGTTAAAGTTATTGGGTTGCTTATGTATATAGATGGCCTCTGATTAAACCGCTTTATAAACAAAATTTCTTTCACCAATATTCTTATATTCTCCTTGTTTAATATGAGTCGGCGAGTGCAGCGATTACGGAGGGTTAAAGTTTCAAAGTCTAATAGCACCCTTATGCTTTTTGATCCTGGTTTTGACTGCCCTCCCCTATGTAACATCGATTGCACGCAACGCAAGTAACCAGGTACACACCTTCACTTTCCAGAAGTATACTTTTTTGGCGTATACTAGAAAGTCTCGTACCATTATCTTCGGTTGAATTAAGTTATTTTGCCGCATTAATTTTAGGAATTGCGCGATCCTGTCGGTAATTGGTAATTCTGCTCTCTTTTTTACTTTTTAATTTTGATTGCAATGTTTCGCCTCTTTACCTTGTTGTCACTTCCTTATTTATTTTTTAATATTCCTCTCAACGTCACTTCTGTTTTATCCATTGCTTAGCAGTGCTGCACGTAGTTTTGCAAGTTCTTCCGGTCGATTCTCATTACCCGTCAAAAGTAAAGATCGGTGGATTATAGACCGAAGAACGTCGCTGATTTTCGTGATGATGAGATTTTTCAAGTAAAAATTTACGTATCTGTGTTGAATAGTTTCTTGAATATGGTGTGCCCCAACCTGCTATCGTCTCTCTTGCTCATTAAAATACCAAGGAATGGGAATTTGCCATCCTGCTCCATTTCCGTTCACATATCCCGAAAGTTTTATTTTAATCACTCTTTAATGATTTTCTTGTTTATGGTGGATATTTAGAACTACAGTATTTTGTAAACTAATGAAAAAATCAATAATTTCATTTTATTGAAGTCGTTAACCCTCAAACCCAACATCCAGAGGCGCATCATAATTTTGCCAGTGCGAAAATGGCTCCTAAATAAAAAATGGGTCAATGTGGTACGGGTGAAAATATTATAGCTTGAGTCAAAAGTGGAGTATTTATTTTAAATAGTTATATTTATTATTGCCTCCGTAAGAGTAAATTTTCAGATTACCGAGTTTAGTGGCAAAATGAACTCTTACCATGCTCTCGAACAAAGTCACCCATATTAGAGAAACAGTTCCTGAGACTAAAAAATATGTTTCATGTGTCCGAGGGCGGACCGCCGGACCATACATCTAATCAAGCAAAACTTCTCCCAACCCCTGGGAAATGTATGCATAACCCACGCTGATTATGAATTAATTGAAGACAACCAGCATGGGCACCAGGGCACCTTAAGTTCAAGATCCACTGGTTATAAAGAGCAAACTACTTGCAATAGCACTACAGTAAATGTAACGTGGTATTATTTAGAGATTGCAATTACCGATTAATATTTATGAAGGGCAAATTTTACGGCCAAATTCAGTTATCAACCTCACCAATTTTTGATGATTTTGCGTATATAATATCAAATTATGAGCATTTAAATAAGTGAAACTATTAAAAAATATAGTACATATTTCGTATAGTCCAATACACTCCGATGAAACCAGAAGTTTGGCATGGAAGGATATGCCCCGTTACAAAGTGAAGCTACATTGTACGACATTTATTCTTTTAGAGAGCGATATTTGTTTGGCCTCTGACGACGAGGTCTACACGAAGATATTATCCAGAGATTTTCACCTATTTTAGACAGAATATTGAGGTACCCTGGTATCACAAAAATTTGAAAGCGCTCCCAACTGTAGACAAATCCTCCACACAAGGGCACACAACGCAAATTTAAGCATGGAAATACAAGTATGTATTACGGAGAGACGACAAATCATTGCCAGCATCGTAACAATGTTTTCCAAAGCAATCGATGTATGTGCATGCACGCCGAAAAGAAAAATAAATTATTGAAAGAGCCAAATATTTTTCAATAACACGTCTCTGTTGATTTAAACCCAAATTAGCCAATTTTGTGACAATTTTGATCAATTATAATTGAAATAGAGTTGAATGATAAATGAAAGAGTGAAAATAAGCTTTTCAGCTAAATATACGGTTTGTTCACGAAAACAGCGAGACCTAACGATCAACTCGAAACAGCAAATTTGGCTAATTACGTTAATAAACTTGAAATGACATTTGCTGAGCCAATACTCATTATTATTTTAGAAAAACACGTCACGCGTCACATCATCAAGTTCATCATTTCACCAGAATTTGATTCTCGATTGATCACATAATCACATAATGTGTACCTACACGTGAATAAATTGCAAGCATAATTTTCTGTAAAATTTCATATTCAATCAAATGTATTTACAAACTAGTCCAACAGTAACATTTGAAAAAAAGGTGTATTGCCCCGCAAAACATGGCCGGTAGATGGGAAAGGTTCAAATGTGCTTCAAAATAAATGAGCAGGCATTTGCTTTGACAAAAAGGAGCTAAGCAAATTACTACTCCATTTCAAGACTTCAAAATGCTTCTTCTACTCCACAGTTTAGTGACGCTAGCACGTTGATGTGGCGTAAGATGGTGTGAAAGGGATAAATTTGTACCCGCTGATTGCACCATGATCAACACTTATTCGCATAATATAGCGTCATAATACTATCTCTAGTATGTTTTCCGCAACTTTGACATTAACTTTAGAGCTTAAGAGGCGGGGAAATTTCAGCTGTATTAGCACCGTAAGTTAGAAAGTTTTTCACATAATCTTGAAAATCTCTAAGCCACTGTCTTAAGCTCTACTTGGTGGAATTCTTTCTATATGTATTTTTTAAAAAGTACTTTGCAATTCCACAGTTTAATTGCAAAAATTTGAAATTTTACTGTTACGAAATTATTAATTAAAAGAAATATGTAACTCTATCACGAAACCGGTCGTTTAAAAAAATAAAGCTATGGTATTGACAAGTACGTTTTCATTGTTACGAGAAATAACGAGACATTTTAGGCCTACATAGCGGGATTTCTTTTAGTAGTTTGGCCCCCTAACTGATAATTACTCTTAGGCTAGGCAAGTAAAGGTCACAAAAACACTTAGGCAAGAAAGACATACCCCGAGTTCATCCTTTATCATAGATAAACATCAATAAGGCAAAATAACTTGAGCATAATACAAACCACCAAAAATAACGGGCATAAAAAAACCGATACAGAGACATCCATCCCAACCCGAAGCTCGCGAAGTTAGACCTCAAAAACCCTCTTTAAAACGGAAATGGGCCGCTCATTTCGGAAAGGGGAAAAAATTACAGCCGGAGATATAGAACAATCAAAATTCAGTGCGCTCACGAATTTTAATGGCTTTGGCCTTTATTTCCGCCTTTCTGTCGCCGGCTGTAATTGAATTTGCGCATTATTACGGAGTAGAGAGGGTGGGGAAGTGAGGGTAGAGAAAGAGAGGGGGAGAGAGGATGGAATGGAAGGGTAGAGGATTGCCCCACTAAAGCCACGAGGGCTTAAAAAGGACGAAAGGGCTCTTTTACGAGGGCGAAGTCGAGGCGAAGGATTTTCTTCGCACCTACGGAGAAGGAGTGCCTCTTCTCCTCGGAATTCTCCCGACTCGTCTTCCACTATCACTCATCAACTCTGCCTCCACCACATACACTAGATCTCCAGCCTACAGGAATGTTTATGAAGCTCCATGAGTTTGTAGCTAAACGAAGTCATGCCATAGAGCAACGAGGAGGTGCACCGCTTAGAAAATTTTACGCAATGTTGCGACAATAGTTATTCCGCAAGATATTTTCATCGGAAGGGATATAATACAGATTTAGGTGTGATGTGGCAGAACCGCTCCATAACGTAAGAAACAAAACACTTGCAGTTTTTCACTAATAAAAGATCCAAACCGACTAGTTTCGATGCTGCTGCATGAATTTTTGAGAATACCGGGACAAGCCGCGGCCTTACCTTAGGTGAGTCACCCCTCCGTAAAAATAATATCGTGGATAGTTCCGGTGCCCTCAAAATTCGCCAGAAGAGCGAATTCCTCGTTGTGCACGATGTTTGGCTTTAACCTCGCGGACTGTGGCGCTAAGCGCACGCTTTGGACTGCTTATGTCACACCATATGTCCGGTAGCGCTGAACAATTTGTTCCTTTAAAGCTCTCAAAAATCCACAGGGAAGGAGGATGCCTCGGTCGCTTAATTAATTAAAACACTCGGCGCGATATCGAGGGATCAGAGTTCGAGTCCCGGTCAATGCGGTAGTAGTTATTTCTTTAAATTGAAAACCTTGAATATCTATGTACTTACCACCGAGTGTTATTAATATTAATATTTTGTCTTTTTCACCAATCGGCATGAATATCCCCAGTCGGATTGATACTGAGAATAAAAATGTCTTTATTTTCGAGTTAGAACTATAAATATTCATATATGTGACGTTTTATATTGTCAGTTCAGTTCAACAAATTCACAATGGTACCTTTGTTCTATAATGATATCGAGAATATTCGTGTACTTGAAGCAGAGTGCTATAATTACCACTATTTTTTTCTCATTATCTTGCATTGAAACTGAGTAGGTATACTGTACCATCATTCCAAGCCGGAAATGTGAACACTTAATTATTTGATATATTACGTTTTTGTATACTAATAAGGTCAAATTTCTTTTAAAATTGAAATCATGAATAATTGTATACCTAAAGCTTACATTGAATTTAAAGTCTAAAAGGCCAACATGACAATAAACGTTTATTTATAAAAAAATGCGAGTGATTTATCTTCCGGAACTTCGCACTTACTACATCATCTTCATATTCAGCAGGAATTCGACAAACAATGCATCATTGAAACGATAGTTGCGAGAATACAGAAATAGTTTAAGAAGACAACTAGAAAGCTATAATGCATAATAATTGTGAAGACAAGTCCTACGTAGCGAAATAAATCACCGCAATTCTCCTGACGTTCAAACTGCATCGCAACGCCCAAACTGAATCCACCTTTCCCCTTCATCAACGGAGACGACCGCGCCTCGATCGTAAGACTCGAGAACACGCCCGCACGTCAGAGGATTAATTCCGCAGGAGAGAGCTCCCGAATCATTCTCTTAAACCTTAATCATATGTAGGTACCACTCGTTCCCTTGCGGTCTTGGAGGGGGGTCTGAGAAGGGGTGCGGGAGGGGTAGGGGAGGGGGGGGCACGTACCTGCTCACCCCTCTTCCGAGGAAGACAATCAAATTTGCAAGTTGTGCTTGGGCCGATCGTAAAAAAAAGAGGAGGAGGAAGGTACATCCATACAACACTACCAAACCCTCTCCCCCCACCCCCTCCCACATCGAACCCCCAACCCCAAACAGCTATTCTGCACGTGTAGCGGAAGGAAGTAAGACTGGAGTGTATGGGCTGGAGAATGCGCAGGAAGGGAGGTTTGATGGCTGAGGAAGAATACGCGGTTAGCCACGATAGATCCATATCAAATAAAAGCTCGCCACAATTCTCATCTTAATGCATACATATATAATCCGCAGTGGATTGGGGCAAGTTAGGGAAGATTACCTACTCCTTTGCGATTGCATTAGCTACATTTCTTTTTTTCAAGGTTAAAAGTACCTCAGTTGGTTATCGTAGATACCATAAAGTTATTTCGCTAAATCGTGAGGAAATCAGGTGAAACAAGAGTATGCAGAGAGGCTTGATAAATTAATATCATTAACTATTCAACCTTAAATGGTTGATTGCAGCTCTCGACTCATCATTGATCTCTGATAATCCTTTACGCCTTAATAGATCTTCTGTTTCTTGACCCGTAACATTCACATTACGAAATACCGGGAAAGTCACCCCCAGCGTGCGTGGAACGGGGTGATTCCACACCAGGCATGCAACACTCGTCCCAGTTCAACGTAGAACCAGCAAGTTCCCTTGGCTACTGGGCGCGAACCAAAAGCAGTCAGGGGGACAATGCGCAGCCAAACGAGAAACCAGTCGAGTTCCACGTTGTCGAATGTGACAGCATGCAATACCAGGGTTCAGATCATACCGCGGACTAGTACTACTAATATTATTATTTCATTACACTACGAGATACAACTCATGCAGAAAACAAAATCATTAGGGGTATCCCAAGCGGGGATTAATCTGGCTAACGTTTGAGTGAATGATCACATAAATAGTAAAAATTGATAAAATCATTGGTTAATATCTTCTCCAATGAGACGAGTACTCCTTAGGTATTTGTAAAGCATACTTTGACGATTACGTCCCTCGCAAGCCAATACCATAGCGTAGGTCTTGCGAAAATGTGCCAATGAAATTTTTACTAGTTATAATCCGCTTTAGAAAATTTCTGCGGATCTAACAGTAGGACAAAAAGTTAGGTACAGAAGCTGTTGTTCTTCAAAATTTGGACATTTTAGGTCCTGAAACTCATACCCGAATTCCAAATAAAAAGTGAAAATAAACGAATTTTGGCCCGCTTATATTTTCAATTACAACCTACTGAGAGAAGGATGTGAAGTTGGCGATGGAACTGGAAGAAGATAAGCAAAAGGCGTGGAAGACGGTGAGAGTCGCAACGTGGATGGTTAGAAAGTAGGTTTCCGTGTGGGTTGTTTATCCACGGAGCTTTAATCGAGTTGGTTCCACCGCTCTCCGGAGCCATTTCGAATCCTTCCCTCTCCCCGACCCTCGAGGGTTTACCTGCACAACTCTTTCCCGCCATTCTCCTCTCCTCTAAATTCTCATGAGGGGAATCTTCGGCGGATACCCATGGGCAAGGACACCCTACGACGCCGAGGAGCCACTCCTCAGCCCCAGACCCCCACTCCCTCTCCGTTCAAGTGGTTGTTTTTCTACTCTTGGAACATCGTCCTCGGGAAGGTCAATGGGATGCTCCCAATGGATTTTTGAGGACACACAGAAGGGAATTGGGAGGCTGAGTGGTCTGATCTCGCGGCTAGATGGCTTCGACTGACCCCGAGATGACCAAGCGAGAGTAAAAACTTTCACCTCACACCTACTCCCGAAAATTCACCTCCATAAGGATCTTGAAAGAAGAGAGAGAGGAATGACAACACTACTCTTACGCGTTAAACTAATAATTCAGCGTGGAATTGCAGAGTTATGAAGTGGAATTGTCTTTAATGTCATTCTGACAATGTGTCACCAGGACAGAAACGACGACGCAACGTTTGCAAGGTTATCCATACCGGCACTATAAAATAGTGACCGACGACGCAATTGGAATAAATGTAGTCTCATTCAATCGGGTAAACAAATATTATGCGAGTATGACATTGACTTGGCCTCATGCATGCGCTAAGCGCGAGTGGGGACACGACGAACGGCAACCATTTTGGTCGTGGGTGAAAACTTCTGCGTCATACATCAGACGACTTCGATATGATAGCGTGCTAATTTTTTGTCAAACAATAGATTTACTTTTGATATATTTTGTTAAGCAGAAACACTAACGCCGTACAAATATTAATGAAGAGAAATATAAAATACTAAGGGAAATTTAATGTTAAATTTCAGATGTCCGACAATACTCAATGAAAAGACCATGGTAAATTAAGAACAACACATATCATCATCCAATTAGCCATCCATTAGTACCACCTCTATACTCATAGTAGAACGGATGAGACGTACTTGGGAACTTCGGGATTTTAGTTCTCACTGATCGGCCAGGGGAGTGGTGCAGGGTTTGATCTCCATTTGGGACGAATATTCCATGCCTGAGGTGAAATCACTCTGTACCACACATCCTAGATGTAGCTAGCACAGTACCTCGTAGACGTAGGTCATAACATGCTATATATTGCGAAGAGTACCCCTCTCATGATGGCAGGATAATTTAACAGCTCATCTCTCCACACATTAGGATTTAGAGATATGTGACTAGCTGAAATAACCCTGTATTAGATTCATCTTTTCAAAAGCCAATTAAGAAAACTCCCACTATCGCCTATAGTGAAGAAGTAGACGAAATTATATGCTCCACGCATTGTTCGAGATAAAGGTATGGCTAATACCGAGTTAAACATCAATCTTATTTTTAAAACAATTACCTCGGATATATTAAATGGAAAAATTATACTGAGTTTTTACATAGAAACAAAAAAAACAAGAAATCGATGAATTTATTAAGAAAATGTAAAATATTACCATTTTTCTCAGAGCTCATAAAAGCTGCAAACAATCCTTTTAAAAATATGCATGGCTATTCAAATTAACCTCAAAATTCAAAGAAACAGAAAAAAATTATGAGTCTTTCATGTAAGTACCACCGCTCATCTAGCGGAAATACGTCTACATGTAACTGTACGTCTTATGAAGGAAACGTTCTGAAAGTTGCCAACGAATGCAAAATTACAGTACCTTTCCGAGAAATAGATGCGCTGCTGATTTTTTGTTAGTTAAGTGGATAGACATCGGAAGTGGTAATAGAATGGACGTGAAGATGCTTCCTGGCATGATGAACGAGCTGTACAAAAACTATGCTCTGACGAAGAATGAAATTTGTTTAACACCGCACTGAAATTCCCTCGCACGCTTTTTTCTGAATTATAATTTATCGGTCATTTTCGTTTAGCAAAATTAACTCACTTTAACCAGAAAAATTGGTTTTATTGGTGAAAATACATAATACTTTGCCCATCGGCGTGCGAATTGAGCAAAGAGAAGTTGTGGGGCAGTTTCCTTTCTCCATGTGCCCTACATGTAGGGTAAGGCAGGAGTTAAATTTGTACCTCGATCTCCCCAGCCACAGATGTGTTGGATCATTCGCCATGATTATTGAATTTTTTTCCCGGTCACGGACGGAAAGAGACCTCAGTTATTTCAAACAACATAATTCCTTTGTCCCTTAAGCCTTTGATCCTCACGCTACCACAGGCCGTGCTTTAATGACAAAAACGCATTTACCTGCTCGTCGACAAAAAAAATTGGTGGAGCATTTTGAAACACAAATAATCTGGAAGGCCGCAAGATACGTAACGTTACAAATTATATTACCACAGTTTTAATTACTGTATGAGGAACAAAGTCTCTCTGAAGCCAAACAATGACTCAAAGCAGAGTAATGGAGCTGGCATATTGACGTAATATCCGAGTTATTCTTCGTACATTTACTCTGACCAACGTTTTCTGACCGATTTCGTACTGTGAAAAAAATTCGTTTCATCTCCTTATAAGTATCCACTTAAAGTCTCGTATCGTGTCCTTTGCTTCCTTTGCGAGGGAAAATAAAACGCCAAAGTTATCTGCTCTCATATTTTTTTCTGAGTAAACAAAGAGAAAAAAAATGGAAGTGGACTCTAGGTCAAGTGCCAAGACATTGTCAAGTGCCAAGCCTGTGATCTCCATTGCCGCCTCTCAGATACATGGACTCTTTATCCTGCACATTTGGAATAATCTAAAAAGCTAAAAAGGCCGATACTGAACTCAATTGGTCAATATAAATAACGAAAACACACAAAGGAAACCATCTCATGCACGTGCAAAACACAATAAAACAAACAGAGTGCTAGTATTAGAGTATAAAATGCAATTTCATATGGAATTTCTTATGAATAAATTTATCAAAAGTCTGTGATTCGCTTGGAATGATAACTTCTCCAAAACCTGAACAGTTAAACGTGTACTTAATAGTTAAGGCAAAATGAACAACAGCTATGTAATAAATTTTGGAAAACGATTTCGATCATTACAAAAATTTAGGCTTAATCTAGTAGATTTTGCATTCACACAACCTCATCAGTTAGAACCTTGCTAGCAAGATTTTTTTTGCTCCCAGACGATTCCGGTGGAACGTATGCCCCTGAAATCCCGATAAGCCATTGGAATGTAATCAGGTTATTCAGGGGCCGAACCACCAGAACTTCATAGAATCGGGGAATCTAAACATCAGACTATAACGCACCACTCACCATAGCCAAACGTTTGTACGCATGCAAATTTATCCAGAAAAATTGACTTTATACGGACGAAAAACATGCGAATTGATTTCATGCGTAAAATTCGTTAACATCAGAGTTATACGCTTTCCACAAGAAAATTACGAAATATAATTACATGAGGCTAGTCCCGCAGTCCTTAGAATCAAAATACGGAGAGCCTATTCTAATGAAAACTATTTCATTAGAATAGGCTCTTTTCTAACAAAAACCAAGGAAACGTGTGTGTCTCATTTACTACAGTTTCTAGTGTATGGTTAATAATTGGAAAAAATTAAAACATAAAAGACATTTCACTCATATAAAGAATTTTAATTATTTTGAAGGACTAAAGTTGTCTAAATATTATTTGATTGGCATGGAAATCCGACATTATCTATTTTACTGTCGAATAAGAGCGCACAAAAATTAATCCAGGCTGGAACACCAGATGCGTGAAGTTTTATCTTAGCAAATAATTTTATCTTACTACTCCGGGCACAGTTATAGTAAGTAAGATTCATGTCTATGTAATTTTAATTTTTTTAAGAATAATTTTCAGTGTTCATCATAACAGAGTGATACGTGAAAAAAACAAGGGTTTAAAAAATGATTATTCCCCACCAAAAACATTCCTGGCTCTCACAGGAAGGCAATCATAAGGCTGGGACGCTGTAGTTTGGGTATCAAGGGAGCAAACACATTGATGCGCCTGGGTGGATCAACCTCTTGAGCCTTGAGGCACGTACACGACAAATGGAAACGTACAACTACTTAAAGCGATAACTCAATCCGACACATGCCTCGCGCAAGCACTGCGGTGGTTGCACTCAGCTTAGCTCGCACTTTGAGCGAGCCCACCAAAGGTAGAGCCTGCCAAAAAATAAGAAAGAAAAAATTAAAGAAAACAAAGGAAGGAAGGAAGGGGACTGAACGCACGACTGCTCACCCTCCTCCCCCCCGGATGACGCCTCTCAGGGGGCGTGACAAGCACACATCCCCACCCATCTACCGAATGACACGGGTGAATGCTGATAGCGATGCTCACGTCCGTCTTCTCACACCGACGCCGAGGCGTCACACCGAAATTGGACGGACACCTGAGGGCTCTGATCCCGCCAAGGGAAGCGACGCGCCGGGCGGGCAATTAGAAAGGTCGTGTGCCACAACGTCGAATGTTGTACTCGGGGACGCGTCGCTGCGCCGAACACGCGCACCAGGGTGGAATGGGGGAGGAAAGTGATCGTTACTCTCGCTTCGCGGAAATATTCACCACCATCCGACGGCATTGAGACGAGCGAAATGGCATCTATATGAAGGAGTTCCTCCCTCAAGTATCACTGAATGCATTTCGTTTAATTACTAATTCATTCGTAAAGTCATTCCCTCGATACCAATGTTGTCTGTCGATAGAAATCCATTATTTCATTACCAACGTGTACCCTAACCATCACATTTATGGCATGATTGCTTCAGTGCCAGCAGGAAGAAAGAAATCTACCCTTCCTATCATATGAACGGCATAACCTTTTCAGTGTCAGCAGAAAAACAGAAACCTACCCTTCCCATTCGCATGAATTATTAAGGGCTGATATTATTTGAATTATATTGCTAAAATAAATTATTTTAAGTGGGTACTGCAAGGCATTATAATGTAGCCCCTTTAAAGGAATTCACATTTTTCTGGAAATAGTGATGGAAACATATTTGGCAAAAAAATTGGTTTCTTTTCAAGTAACTTACCAGCTCTCAGAAGACAAAAAAGTAATTTATATCTTTTGAAAGGCTTATTTTCATGGTGCAAGATATATTGTAAGATTATTTGACTTCCAGTAGTGCTTGAATCTCCATAAAAATGGCGCAAAAATATTTTCTGGAATTCCATATCAAATACATATCTTCACTTGAATTACTAATGAAAAACACCATTGATACCGCGAAAATCTTTGTATTAATAATATATATCACGCCATAGATGATCTTATGCTGCAATGCCAACCTTATTTACCTCATAGTTAAGTAAACCAGACTACTTATCCGAGGAAATTTTGCTTAATCGGTTTCTATCACATTTTCCAAATTGCCTGACACCTGTACTACAAAATCCTACCTGCTGATTTACGGATTGGCCAACACATACAAAACAATGAGTACTTTCAATATCGCTGCTTGCTACGCTTAACGTGACCCCTTTAGAATTATTTCTATACAGCAAAACTATACAATGACTACGGTTTTTGTATTATCTAATGGCTTACACGACAAAATACAAGGATGTATCAAAAGGATGCAGGAAAAAATGCCTCAAGATTGGCAATTTAATTTTTTTTATTGATAAGCTATAATCTAATCCCAAAATGTTCTTGTTATTATAAAAGCTCATGCTCTCAACCTCACCTCTCGGTTTTGACGTGGGTGTAAAAACTTTGATCAGCGATTGACTGATCTTTCAGATTCTCCGGTCCCAAGTTTCGACGAATCTAATTGAACGAATCTTAGGTATACTATATTCAAAATCAAGGGTTAAGATATGATCAAAACAGCCGATGACATTGCCCATTGGAAACTGATAACATAAATGCACACACAGTCATCAAGCCATTCCCTTTTGGGGTAGGCAAAGTAAAAGAACTATGCACTACTATTAGACCAATGAAACTTACTCCGTTTTAATAATTTCCTTCATAATGCATATTTCCCCCCTACCCTTGCATACCACATTTGCGTCTATAATATTCATGCATTGCTCCATACACCCTCTCCTATTCTTAAGACTCCTTTTCCTCATAATATTCCTTCTCTTTTTGAGTCTTCCACCACATTAACTTACGCCTTGCTTGGCCTACCTTCCTCTTACACCATTCATTCCACAGTCATACATCTGTTTCGTTATTCCACTCTCACCCGTTCTATCCATATATCGAAACCAACGAAGCACATTACTCTTGTATGTGAATATTATTTTTTAAACTAATAATCCCTGAAACGCCATTTCTGAAATCAGTTCTAATGTATCGTGCCAACATGCAGCATGAGATCATACAGGTAGGCAAAGGAATTAAAGAACGACGAGTATTTCTCGCTCCGTATAGGTAGGTATCCCTCTCAATCCCGCTGAATCTCTTAAATGTCGCTGAGCATGGGACACAGATACGATGATCGCCTGTCCTACCGTACCCAGTGCTTTCTCCCGTGTTATCACGATGATTGGGTGTCACGCCGAGAGACCATAACTCATATCTCGAATATCCCGCATCGATGACGGCTCCATGAAGCTGGTCAGTCTCACACAAGAGTTCACCTCACATCCTCCCAGTAAGGACCCGCTCATGGAGGATAATGAGAATGCCGGACGCGGCCAGACCGTTGATAACAATGTAGCCAAGGAGACACACATCTGCAATGTCACGGACTTCACACAAAGAGGCCGAAAGTAACAATGGCCATAATGCCTCCTTTTTACAGCAAATCCACCTTATTCTTAGCAATTCACACCCCGGCCAGTCGATAGTTAAGTAATAACAATTATGTGATTTTTCTGATATGATGTGACTTTATTGAGAGCGAAATTAAGAATATAGGGTCCTTTACATTTTAGGTTTAATTCATCGCAAGGCACACACATAAACACACTCGTACCTTGTATGATGAATATTCCACCCAGGTGGAACTGGAACTCACGACCCCTGAGTTGGTAGACGAGGACTTTACCCCACTGGCGAACTCTGGGAGAAATTAGCCATTGAGAGAAAAGAATATTCAGATGCATACATTAACGTGAACATCATGTCCAATTTTGATGTTTTGGAGACTAGTCTACAACATTGCATACTCCAACACATTTTCAGTAAAGGAAAAAGCGTTATGCTTGGTGATTGAATAGGTGCTTTTATATGATCTTATGAAATATTTTTGAGAAATTTCCTTTATATTTCCCTTAAAGTTGCAAGGTATAAACAAGAAAATTATGCTACGCCTTTAAAAGTTGTCAGATTTTCCGATTTGCTAATGCTCCCATACTATATTGGAACTATCTCCTTCTCTTGCCCACATATCAATGACAGTCAGGGCTAAATGAAGAATATACAAAGTTACTTTTTTGCCACTTCCAAAACATAAGTAAATCGTCAAATATCAATAGAAGCACGACAATTATTTCAAACTTCGCTCCTAAAGAACTAGATAAGAATATGGTGGATGCGCGTAGCAATAATTACCTACATAAAAATCAGATGGAGCATCCATAGCTCTTTGTTTGGGCCGTCCTCATAAAACAGGAAATATAAACGTTTGAATTGTTTGTCTAATCATTTAAAATACTAACAATTGAAAGTATTGTTTTTTTAGTACTTAGGGAACCTTGATAAGATGTAATGTTAATGTTAAATATGAACAGCATTTCTTTAATTAAGATGAAAAAACATATTTACTGATGAAAAATCATTGTACAGGCTTATCTCTCCATGAACGCCATGATTTATATTTAATTAAAATATAAAAGAAAAATTATTTCAATTAAAAATTGATTTATTAATCTAAAGGTGGGTTTACACTGGCAAGTTTATTGCATACGTTACTTTCAGCAAGCGACTTATGACGTAAATCGCACGTGTAAACGGCTCTGCAAGTCCACTGGCAGAACGTTTTAAATTTTTGCCAAGTTGTGTGCGGAAGCGTATTGTAGCCAATGTAAACAGCAATCAATCAGTTTCTGCACTATCTTGTGAATATTTTTTTCAGATCAACATTCCCCGTAAGATCTTGCAGAATAAACTTGAGGAAGAACTTTCCAGTGTAAACCCACCCTATTGAAAGGTGGTTTTACTTAAAAATGTGCAGGAAGGAAAATATTATTTTTTTACGTTGAACAGTGTACATTAGTATGCAATTCGTCATTTAGTAAGATGCCACTGTCCTGGCAGAAAACTATACGTCACATTGTGGTCTAGGCGATGCATTTGGTGATCCCAGTGGAGGAAGTAGAGATACATATTGGCAAGGTGGCAGGAATTGGCAACGGAAACAAAAAACGAGGACAGGTTTTATCATTTGCAATCAAATGACTTCGCTTTACGTTTTAGCATCCTTGTTGTTCATTCGAAAAACGGCGTTTTAGACGAGAGTTGACGTTTCATTTTTGGACGATCCCATGAGAGCACTTACGATCGACACAGTAGCGGGTTAGGAATAAGACACTACGTAGGAATAAATAAAAATATAAAAATTGGTAGGTTTAAAGGACGTACGGCGTTAAAACAAGGAGGCATTTAGAAGAGAAACTCGAATAGCCTTTAGGATTTAGTACTAAATCTAAACATACCTCAACTCTTAGAACGAAAAACGATTCATTTTTCTCGGACCTACGGAAGACGAGAAAAATTAGTGTCACGTATAAAAAACAACATTTTTACAAGCATAATAAAGTTTTTAAATCACGAGTAACAGCTAAGGACTTATCTTTAGATCTATATTTAATTAAAATTCGGTGTAGATTGAAAGAGCTCGTGAGCTTCTATGATGGACTAAGTTGCAAAATGGCCGGGACGGGCAAAAAACGGGCACTTTTTCTACTCCCACCGCAATGGTACGAAATAGATAAATATGCATAAGCATTTCTTTCATATCAATAAAAGAGAAAAATAAAAAGCTAAATCTCGGTGCAAATTGCGTAAATGTCGGTTCTGCCATTTTCATTCTAAAAGAGTTCAAAATTGAGTCCACAAAATAACAAATCCGATATTAGTATTAGTGAGCCTTGAATCAAAATTTATAGACAGGGGAGGACTGTCTTTTAAGCCGGTTTCGGTGTTCATGTCATCAACTCCGTGCGTCAGTAGTGGGAGGATGCTTATTGCACAAATGCTTCATGACGCTGTCGCCTTTGCAGACAGAGAGAGTCGACAAAATAAATGCTCAAATTTAAAATGATTTATTCATGAAGGCTTAAGTGATTATGAGATTAAGTGAGAGAAGAGGGGAGCACGCGTTACCTTCATTAATCTCCACCCTTTATCTGCGCCGTGAGTAGGGAAAGTGACGTGCATCTGAAATGAAAGTTATTATTGGGTCTCATACCAAGCGTCACAACGCTTCGGGTGGAAATATTTTGGAACACTCTCAGCTTACTACGTTTATTTCCTCAATACCATAGTATTTCGATGTCTCAGGAGTAACTTGCTGGATTTAACTATGCATAATGAAATTAGAGAAAGAGTTTCTAAAGTTGTTTGCAAATATTTTCTATTAGACAAAATAACTATATTTTGACGCAAAAAATCATTAACAGGTAAGATACTACAGTTTTAAAAGCAAATTCACCAGGTTATAACATCCCGCACCGAAACCAAAGTTACGTACCTAATAAGAAGAACTTGCCCTAAAGAACAAAAAGTTTCCCTTTATATCATCACTTAGTAGCTATTCTATATGGCCACATCTCCTCAACCTAGACGAATAAATTAGACGAGTCCCGAGTTAATTCACCTTTGGAGACTTCCTACGATTTTAGTATCCAAAATATGTAATTTTTTGGCATAAGAACTTCAGCGAAAAATACAGGTAGCAAAGCGAAATTAATCACTCCTCTATTTTAAATGTTAAGGGGATTAATTGAGCGTCTTGGATAGATTTAAGCACCGCGTGCTTACACACGTTTTCCTGGAATAATATCATTTACCGTCCATAAGGGCCCAGTTAAGCAAAAACGTTGCAGAAGAATAACTGTCAAATATCTTTAGTTACCACAAATCAGTGGATTCCCCTAAAAATCTGACCACATGAATAGATCATTACGAAGGCCAGACTTGTTCATCTTCAAAAACCTAATGGTAAAATGTCCGTAATAAACCCCGCCTTGAATACAACCATTGCTATTGTACTATAGAGCAGGTACGCCCAAAATTTGCAACTTACGCACTTTTCTACATCTACATAATATCCTTCAAGCTACCTCAAGGGTGTGTATGAGTGGTGAGTTATCACCAACATGCATAACGCAATAACCTAATACGGTTAATGTAACTACGACTATTGGTGCACAAGCAAAAGCCTACTAATACTTCTCAGGAGGCGAAATTTTACCAACATTTACTATAGTATAGGTATACTACCAATAATAGAGAAACTGTTCGGGTTAATGTTTTTTGCAACAGCCTAAATCCTTGGTAACCCAATAAGTTAGACATTGCATTAGCGGAATATTCTTTTGCCACACTTTCGCTTTATTTTGGTTTAATCGCATGCCTTAAGACAATCAAGCGCGTACCCCTAAGGGGTACAAATATCACATGTTGGATACAGCTGCGCAAGGGCATATCTCGATACTAAATTATTGACGTTTTTTCTCTTTGTGCATCAATTCCCGTATTTAAACATGCCCATCTATCAAATTCTAGGCGTGACATGGAAATCGACCTCAAATTTGAAAACTTGCCCAAACAAAAAAAGAAATTCAATTCGGGGAAAAAAAAATTCCGGCACTGAATCACAAATGACCTTGAACGAATGGTGCCAAATTGAAAAGGTTTTTCAGGCGACAAAGGGAATATAGCGACGGAAAAATTCTCTCTCCTTGCAAGTGCACTTAACGAGTATCCAGGTGTTCTAAGCATTACTAACATCAATTGGCAACAAAAAATATGCGAGAGGGTGAACGTGAAGCATATTGCACACTTTTTCTGAAGCCTATATATCCAAGGCTATTTTTTCCTACAAAGGTAAATTATATCTAATTTGTAGCTAAAATTAGTGCTTTTGTCATTGAAGGTTAATGAGAATCTAGAAAAGATAATTAAGGTCAAGACTTCAAATTGAAAAGTACATACTTCCAATGCAACAGCAATAAAAAAGTGTAGGAAATGCTATCATTTCTTCGATACACCTTCCCTTAAAATAATTCTCATGATACAGAGAGCGATTTTGTGCTGCTTTAGAAGGATATCTTTTCTACTTCATTCCTACATGAACACGGAAAGAAATCCATCGTGTGATGACGGACACCAGATGACACTAGAATGCAAGAAAATTCAGTTATCCGCACACCTACCGAGTCAAAGTCAAAATTTCATTACAGCGGACAGCATGGCGGGAAAAATACACGCATTAGACTCAAAATTATACACGATATGGAGTTGTATGGAAAGTAATTTAATCTTCAAGACATGACAGGAGGGATTTCATTTCCAGCCGGATACAGCGATTCGCCCATCCCGGCAGGAGAAGTGAGCACTCTGGAATACGAACAGAGGGCTGCACGAGCCAAAAGTAACACACTGAGAGAGCACGAGAAAAAGCACTTGACTTGGCTATATCGGGATCGACGCATTAATATCGATGACACCGAGTGACACGTGTGCCTCGCTTCGCGTCGCGTTTGATGAGAAAGGGTTCCAAAAAATAATAATAAAAAAAACTGCAATGCGAACAAATACTTGAAAAGCTAAGGACAAACACGCTACATTGGAGTCCATCAACACGGGAAAGATGAACTTCAATCGCTCGCCCCGAAATA
Source organism: Pyrrhosoma nymphula (assembly GCA_963573305.1). Lineage (NCBI taxonomy): Eukaryota > Metazoa > Arthropoda > Insecta > Odonata > Coenagrionidae > Pyrrhosoma > Pyrrhosoma nymphula. Next base: position 70,607,103 of record OY754331.1, read on the forward strand.
CGCGCAGCAAATAATCCATACCTACACATCTCGTATGACGCGGTATGTATTCCGGTGGCAAGCAACCAAAAAAAACAACGAATGCGACGGAATTCGGTCACGTGTCAGGTCGTCATTTCGTCGAAACAACACCCTTGTATTCTTTTTGTTTCGATTTGTCAACGTGTCTACGGAAAGAGGATGATTGAGCCTTTTTTTGGCGTGGGAGAGGTGGAGGAGTGAAGAGTTTGAGCGTGATGGAGAGAAGGGAAACGGGGAGCTGCATCTACATACTTTCCTGCAAACCACCAGAGGCGTGTCGTAGAAGGTGTTAGGATGCCAGCCATGGAAGAGGAGGGAATAGGGAAAAGGAAGGGTTAGAAGGCAAAAAGGAATTGAATGTCAACAATGCGTCTTAAGGCCGTTTTACACGGTACATTTGTTTGTACAAACTCTTCCGTGAACTCTTGCATGGGGCAAAATGCATCGTGTAAAGCGGCAAATTGTATGAACGCTTGTGCGAATGTCTCAATGCCTGCACGGGAAATAGAACCTGTTCTAATTTCGTTGAGGCAAACGTACAATCTCACGTACATTCGTTTGTACAAAATCTTTCATCGTGTAAAACGGCCTTTATGCTAGCAACACTCTGTTTTTGTCATAAACACTGGTGGTGCATAAAAAGACGGAATTTTGTACTTATCTGTCCAACATGGTATTTCTCTTATTTTGTCGCTTCCATCAGTTCCAGAGATATAGCGCGGGGTCAAAATAATATCCTCCATGTGGCATATTGAAACTCGGCTGATCTGAAATTTCGAGTAATCTAAGCCTAGCGTGTAGCCTCCGATATCTAGTGGCTGCCAACTTGGTCCTTCCATCAGTCACTTTCTGTTCGCTCGTACCGGTTTTTAACGAAGCGTTCGGCTTTCTTTTTTATTGTATTTACTTAGGGAATGAAATTTTTCTGTGCAGGGTCCCGAATGCTCGCAGCGTGTTCGAGATATGGCCTGACCAGAGCAATTTAGCATCTCTCCTTCACTCTTTCATCTTCCTTTTCATTTCACATTCCATATATTTGCTTGATGAATCCTTGTTTATTTTATGCAGCGGCGCAAATGCGTGTTATATGCTTCCCTTACGCTAGATCTGAAGTAATCAGATTGGTTACTCGGCAATAAGCCATGGAACTAGCTTCCCATATGGAGGGCCAAGGATCGATTTTTTTCATCAGCGTCCCGATTCCTACTCGGATGCTGAGTGAAGAGCACTTTAAGCTGTAGGTCTTCGTCCGTCGGATAGGACATTACGTCACAGACCCCATAGCCCCTTCTTAGAGGGTAAACTAATGCCGAAGCAGGGTCTCTCTACACCCTTCTTCCGTTCCTAAATTAATCCATCAACGTATTGTTGGCAGTTTCCACCATATGTTCATCGTGACGAATATACCGGAGCAACTTCAATGGTAGTTTTATTTATTTTATTAACACACTATTTTGTAAGTTATAACAGAAAGCAAAAGTAACTGAGAATGTGATCATAAGCACATTTTAATCCTTTATTCAGACATCTTCCCCAGCTTAGTTGATCCTGTCTGATGAACCAACTCCGCCTCACTCCTCGATCATTTCACAGTCTCGTTCCTGCTGAGAGACTGACAGAGGATCATGAAGGTTGTTTGATATCTCGATAGCCTTTCTCCTTCGACTGGTATCGATAGAGAAACAATTATATTGAATTTAACTACCAAGCAAAGCCACGAATCATGCATTCCTCTGGTGGAGTAAATAAACTAATAATAAAATGGTACACAAAATTAGAATGGCGGAACTGTAAAATCCCTTTTTTCGCCGACGTCTATCCTTAAAGTGAAAATAAACCCGTTTTCCGGTCGCCTCCCATAAATAACCCAAGAAACAGGAAGGCAAACGAGGAAGAAATGGAAATGGCGGGAGAGGAACGGTAGATGGGATTTGGAGAAGGCAGTGAAGATGGATGGAGCGAGTAATGAGAGCTGAGATGATGCTGAAGAGTGTGATGGAGGGGATAATATGGGACAAGCGCGGAAGAGGATGAAAGGGATTAGGAATTTTGAACGATTTGAATCAGGCAAACGGTAAATGCATGTACGTAGATATTACCCCCACGGGCCGCCGCAATATCGCGTGGTAAGAGATGTTAGGAAACCTGCCATTAAACGAGGGGGTACAGGATGAGGAATTGAAAGAGGGAAAGGATAACAGGTGAGATATGTGTCAACAGGCTAATGTCGAACAACGTTTTTGTGATAATAAGAACAAAAAATAGATTAAGGAGGTTCAACTGCAACCGCTTGAGTCAAAATAAATACTGAGTTCCATCCTCTCGTTGGTTTTGCTTTAAAAGATACTGTCTTCACTGGTGGTATTCCATAGCTATTTCAAAACAAAATTATTTTAAAAAGTATGCAAATTATTCGACGAATATGTTATAGTGAACACTTTTTAAAATACTTGTAGCCAATTGCAGGGCCATTTCAATCGAATGAACACATTTGAATTTCAGTTCTTTTAGTTACTAGCTAACGATTCAAAAAGAAGATGGATTGATGTATAAATATTATCACCTTACAGTAACCGGGAATGAATTGGCTTCTCACAGCCAGTTTTCTGCAAAAATGGCATTCATTTAGAGTAAAATATTATTATTTTCCCCTTTTTACACACACATATATATTCAAATTTATCATTTTCTCGCTTTTCTACGCACATAAATAGAAATATATTATTTTCCCCCTTATCCCCAAATGATCACACCTAAAGCCGTGTAACATCAAGCTCGATTTGCAAAAAAATATCTAATGGAAAGTAATGATTTTGTAGTTCATATCATTTAAAAGAACATTTTCAATTTTCTATAAGTAACCAGAGTAAAAATGATAAAAATGGCATTAAAGTGTCACTTATCATTAGGTCTCGGTGGACCCACCTTAAGATCGGGGAAAATAGCTGTCCTATGTTAGTCGGAGGAATGGTGATAGACGATATTGCCATGGCGTAAATATAGATAAGTGCAGTCCGAGGACTAACCAATTAATTGGCAGGACACAAAAAGGGAATGGCTAACTCGCCATTGAGAGGGACAAAGAGGGATTTAGGACCCTACCGCGTCTAAACTGCAGGTGGTTCCGCGAGCTTTAACCTGCGATCACCGTCGCACCGACATCCACAATATTCCTTGACGCGTTTCCACCGTTAGGTAATATGAGGGCGTCCCCGCAAAACGTCAGCGCTCTTCCGCAATGTTTTCGGGAGGTTGAGGTGACAACACCAACGACGCCCCCGCGCCCCACTTATTCGCGGTAGGATGATGAGTGAATATGAAACGACGAACCGCGCAGTGGTGGCGGTAGACGGGAAACAAAAGACGACACAAGCGCGCCTGTTCGGCCACGTGAAAGGCAGAAGCTCTCTGGGGGATAAAAACCGCTGCTCAAACAATGGACCCCACCCCTTTCCTGCACCCGCACAGTGGTGTACGGCCCACATCACCACCACCAGTCCCCCTCCTGCTTCACTTCCTACCCCACCCTAAGTTCCACCCCAGTATTCTGTCGTGCGAAACGGTCCCTGAACTCTCCCGGTGGCGAAAGCGGGCATGTGTCTGTCGGTCTGTTTCCCCCCTTCCCCCGCACGCCCCACCATCCTCCACCCTCCCTGAAACGGAACCAGAACCACACGGGCCGGAAAGGCCACAAACACCCGGCAGGCACGCTCACATGCATAACACACACAGAAGCACGGCCTCATGTATAATTTATTCATTACGAGTGGGCACGCCCTTTTACACCTGTCATTGATATTTCTATTTAAGCGAGGACTGTCGGCATGGAGACGAAGGTTGGGATTTACAAAGAGAATCACCTAGCATTGATAGACACTCGTCTAGCCAAAGTTAGACAGATGATCTTGCCCCAAGAGGTACCGCCGCTCGACAAGATTTGTAAGAAATGATCGTCCGAGTGGCTTAGCGGTAGCTCTCTAGGCTCTTTTACACGATACTTCAGTTCTGATAGTCAAACTGAATTCAGTACCTATGCTTAAAATTAGGACTTTCTTATTCTAATACCTATTACGATAGCTAATGGCGTACAGTTATTCTCTGAATACAGATACAAAAAAGTTTTACGTACAGCAGCAGCGGCTTGTTTGAGTACCAAACTCAAAAATACAGACTTCGAATCTTGCTACTTGAGGAGTGGCTTCACCCTTATTACAATGTTTATAAGGCAATATATATCAGGCCAGAAGGAGGGGGGATATAAGCGACAGGCATCAGAAACAAACCGCAATTGGGAATATGATTATATTTACAATTATACCTTTCAAGCAAGGAACGGATGCAGCAAAGCACCATTTTTTTAACAGGGCTGTACAATTGTACATGAGTGGAGTTTACCTCCTGAAGAAATCTTAAACCCTTTTCCTAAAACCTGCAAAGAATTTAAACTAAATTGCGTTCCAAATTGAAAAAGCGAAAAAAAATCAAGTGCGGTACACATGTCATGCATCCAATCAATAATACCGAATTACCAATTAACCAAGGATTTGTTGCAGGTCTATTTGAGTTTATATGTTTTTGTAGAATTTGTACACACATTTTCTTAGATTTTGTTCGTTTTAAAAATTACAAGTTACGATGTTATTTTCAAATTTAGCTGTGTATACTTTAAGTGTACACGTTACCACCACGCCTAATGCAATGTTCTGTTAGATGTGAATAAATAAATAAAAAATAGATACAAGTAATTGGCCCCCGCCAAGTAATTTCTCTGGCCCTCCCCACATCCCGGGAAAAGCTGAACAGTAATGTATGTCAACCAAGTAATAAGCACTCAATGGGAAGTTAAAGAGTATTTTCAGGATGCGTAGGCCTAATACAGTCTGATAAAATGTTTTCAATTTACACATCTTTAACCATCCATTTAACGATGAGCATTTTTCCGTCCACTGGACAGTGGTCCCAACCGAGGTATGGCAGGAAATTTATGAGTCACCTGCGACGAATTTGCCAACCGCGCGAGACAGGGACTGTCCCGGCCAAACCGGGAAGCATCCCAAATATTTCGCGTACCAACCAAACTACCGATTCTACGGCCCCGTTATATAATCTTGGGTTTAATATTATCTCCACATGATAACCAATAATGGAAACAAGCAACAAGAGCCTTAAGATTAATGCTTGAATGACACCATATGTAAGGACAGACAAAGAGGGATAGAAACCAAGGCCCTAAATTTGATAGCTGCTAAAAGACCTATAATGACCTACATGGCAGAGACTCGACATGTCACAGAAAGACCAAGAAGGCTACTAGAGACTCGTGAGATTTACGTTCTACAGAAAATCACGGGTATAACATCAATCGACAGAGAACAAAACGAAGACATGAGTAAGACTTGCAAAGTAGAAAACATAAATGACTTTAAAAAGAAAGCACAAATATCAATGAGAAGTCACATAAATCGCATGGGCGAAGAAAGGGCACGTACAAGAGCTAAAAGTGGCACGTGATAAGTACATGCTGGGAAAAATATGAGTAGGAATGCCAAAAATAAGATGCAGAGATATAATTACCGTCGAAGAAGTATGAGAGGTGAGGTGACGAAGAAAGAAGGTGTTAGAAATCTGCCTGCTATTATAGAGGGAAGAAGAAAAAGAAGATAAACAATGTCGATACACTCACACGTCGATAACTTTGACGCCAACAGTTAGATAGTTTGATGGAGCTAATTAAAAAAACATTAAATCACAGTTTATATCCCATCAATGGAAAGGCTAAGACAGATGATGGTAATAGTTAATTATCTATTGGTACGTACTGCCATGCTAACATATAAAAATGAGGTGGTGTCTTTCTGTCGTTATGTTCGTTACTCTTCTCTTCTAAAACTACTGAACCGATTGACCTTAAATTTTACATGAATCTAGCGTATACACTAAGGAGTGCTTTAAGCTAAATAAAAGAGGCCTCTGGGCCGCAACAGCCCCAGGGTCCACAAATCGGAACCCTCGTATTTTACTGCCATGACAAAAGCATTGGAATCTGCGGTGGTTTCATTTTTTTGCCTTCTAAAATTACTTTTCCAATTCCTAATCAATGTGTAGCGTTGGAATTTTCGCTATCGGACGGCAGAAACAATGATGTATTTAATTAATGCGATTGGTTTTATTATTCGCTTCGTTTTTCCTTAAAAATAACGTTTTCAATTCCAAAATTATCAATTTTTCTCCAATTTCAACAAAAGCATATTTTCTTGGCTACCTGCGCGATGGCTATAAACGGAAAAATTCGCCCGGGTTATTAATGGCTAACATTAAGCTAAATTATCAATAAGCTTAGTCATTAATTAGAAATTATCAATAGTAGAATATTTCAGAGAGATTTCTGCTGGGGTAGTTTGTACCCTAACCTCTCCATGGGCGCTTAACGGGTTTTAAATAGCCTCTGCATTTAGCACGTAACATTTATTCTTCTAATTAGAGCCAATCGGTTTGCATTTTATGTATATATAAGCTAGCAACAAGGCGTTGAGGTTGGGGAAGGATAGGAAAGTAAATCAGTGGACACTCACTGGCAGATGATCCATGTCGATACCGGTGTCCACTGCTTAGAGTACTACCCTAAGTATCATTACTCACATTATAATCTTAGGCTCACTACGTAGAATTTTTCACATTGCTAGAGACCTACGTATTACACCGATAAAACCTTAATAGTCCTAGAGCTCAAGAGTGATAATTGGGGTTACAATAGATCCTCCCCAAGTCACTGCATTCTGTTTATTCTTGGAATTAATGAAGTAATGAGCCCTTTAGCTTCAAATTTTGCGTGTAGGTACATAATAAATATTTCAAGTAAAACATTAAATAATGTCTCTATTGGTACAAGAAAAAAATCTCGCTCAAACTCACTTAAGGGAAAATATGCTCCAAGTTAATTGCGAACTTTCCCACGCCCTCCCGCAAAACTGGAATACGTTTTTAGTTTTACTGTTTTATAAAGAAACAATGTCAGTAAAATAGCTTAACACTGAGCATCATTAGGCAATGAAACTGAAAATTTCCACTGAGTAAAAAAACTAAGATGAGAAATGAGAAGTCAGATTATATTCTGTATGAATAAAACTACTTTATTGTTTCTTACTTTTCCCTCTCCCGTTCTGAATAAACGGAGCATTTTTATAGTACACTAGCTAGTGCTTGTAATCAAACTGTGCCTTGAGTGTGCGAAAGGGCTGCAGTTGTCATTTTCCTCTCAAAATGAACAACAGCTATCCAATACTACTGTATTTTTTGCCACCCGCCGCAGTAACCTAATTTGATTCCGTGTACTCGCTTGCAATATATTTTCCCGTTATGAACATCCTCTGCGTAGAAGAGCTTAGCAAATCGATACGGCTGAGGTCGTTCCTGTGGGAATGCCGTCAACGCCGGCAAAAGCCCTAACACCCGCGGCAAAGCATTAGTGCGACACCAAAGACAGTCGTGACCTTTTCCTCTGCGAGAGGAGGCGTAGAACACAACTCAGAATTCGGTGCTGCGGTGAGGAGCAGGGAGGACAAGGGGGAGGGTGGGGAGGGAGAGGGGATGGTGGGTGATGATTCCTGCAAAATGATTGCGGGAGCTGCCGCTAGGGGCTGAGGCGCGCTTTTGGAGAGGACTACGTGTTTAAGGGACGGCAGGGATGGGGGGGGAGGGGAGGGGGAACAAAGCGTCCTTTGAATACTAAATGCCCCTTTTGTTTGTGCACACGTGGCGACTGCTGAGGAAAATAATAACACGCACCGGAAAGGCTACCAAACCATACCACCAAGGCTACAGAAAATACCTCTTAGAGGAACACAAGGGGCCAACCTAATTCGTACGTGAACAGCGACCATGCATTTAAGATCAGGGAGGCAGTTTTGAAACCACCCTAATCTTGAGCAATGTTATCTACGACCAGAGAGGACATTTTAAAGTTAAAGTTCATGTGCTTCATCTAAAATAACATCAAAGTTTATCCGCAATAAAAAATCTCTCTACCTGAGTTGATAATCAACCTCAGTTGCTAAGAAAGTTTAGATTCAGCGTCGAGGGTAATGACACTCCAAAACTGCAACGCAGATTCCTCTTTAGGAGACTCAAAATGTTGGTTTCCTATACGTCTATTTGGCATGAATTTCAAGGTAACTCTTTCCGCTTGTTGAAAAGTGTGAACAAATAAATCCTACTAAAACCAAATAAACCTTTTGTTTGCGCACATATGCTAACCGTGATGATAAATTATTACACCCGCTGGGAAGGCTGACTAAAAATACCACCAGGGGTAGGGAAAATACATCTTCAAGGAGTAGGAGGGTTTTATCCTCGCTCGTACGTGAACCGCAACTATGCATTTGGGATCAGAGCGATGAAAAGGCAATACTGCTAATCACTAAGGCGTTTCGCAACATTAGGGTGGGAGTGAATTAAAGTTCTGTTTGAAACGACTTCACAATTATAATGCAAAACTCGAAATTTAGGCAGTATGGCGAATTTAAAACCGGAACGGCATAATTACGATGTTGCTTACTATCTTGGCGTTCCGCAACCCTAAGATTAGAGAGAGGAAATTGGAATATAAAATCTCATATATTTCAACTGAATTAACGCCTAAGTCTTTACGCCATAAAAAATAGAGAAATAGAAATGGATTAACAATAAACTTTGATCTTAGAAGCCAGTACAACTTCCAAAGAACATGGAAAATTCCACTTTCTAACTGAACATGTCATCTATACCCATCCATAAATTTGAATCATCGTCAATATTTCTCTGGAATAGCAAGTAAAAGTTTCATTCGAACTACATTTCTGTATCTGGATTTCATATGAATCTTCATGAACATTGGAAAGCATTAGCAATCAGACTTTGCTGCATCAATACACCCTAAAAGATCAAAATTTTATTTTGGATTGAAAGGATATAGGACGGCTCAAATCACAGTTTTCTAACCAGAATCCAAACTGAAATTCTAATCCCCCGAAAATAATATTCTTCATGAAAGATAACTCATTCATCATTACGTTTAATTCTCCAATATTGTGACAGTGGTTTTGCTTGTCTAACGGTGATGAGGTAAAAGTTTTTGCATTCATTTTACAAGATGAACTCATTCCGCAGAGTATTTATGTTGTCATAAATTGAAAAAGCAGGAGAAAATCACCTCTTTTAAGTTTAAATTCCAATATAAAATACAATGAGCTTAAATACTTCTAACCTAAAAATATGACATTTGGTGCAACTATGGTTGTAAGCGGCAGGTTAGGTACAAGGAAACTTGATAGAATCCTAAAACGGGGAATATAGGCAGGTTTGACGTGTTTTGCAGCCATACTTTGACGTGGCCATTGACAAAATTAGGTTCCTATTAGATCGTTTTGCATAAAAAACAGAGAGACAATGATATTTCGAGGTATTTTGATTTTAAAATTTTCGAAGTGATTTATTACTAGCTTAAAAGAGCTGATCAGTTGTTTTTCCTCTCCTCAGTAGCGAGAAGTAGACACTTTAGTGTTGGCATAAGATTCTTTATTAGAATACAGATATATACCAAAAACAAAAACGTGAATCGTCATATCCCATTGCGTCTTCTGTTGGGAAACCTGTAAAAACAGACATGCAGGAGAGGATACAATACTGTATAGAGTATCTTAAAAAAACTCTGGATATCTCCACCTCTCAACAAAGTATTAATCAAAAGATAAGACAGGAGGCTGAAAGTATGTAGAAGAAAATCAATAGATGCTTTATGCAAGAATGAGGAACAAGAAGAGTGAAGTGAAGAGATAAGTGGAATGATATAAAGAGAAACATAACACGTATAACGCGAGTTGGTGCGACTGAATGACCGCATTCCTCCTGATTCCATAAATTACACCGATATTGGAATTTTCGGCCCTTACTCATTGCTTGGGTGAAATAATACAATGAACGGTATTTCAAATTACGAAAGAAAGAGTTGAGAATAAAAAATAAAACTTTAATTTCTTTCTCTACAATTTTTATCTTTCCCCTTTGTCGAAGACCTCGGGGAGCGTAGCTCCAACTTTGTCTCGAAATTGCTTTAAAGTGACGCATACGTGACGTGGGCACGAATTCAAAGAGGTCGGAGGCAAACAGAGGGAGGGGAGAGTAGAATACAGGGCTAGAAGTCGGAGAGGGGATGGGATCGCGTTGACGGGGTCGGCAGGCCGGGACTAAACAGGGCTATGGAGGACGAGGATTGCGAGCAACGCGATTGGAAATGGTGGTTGTGGCCGGATGGCTAGGGTTGCCATACAACCACAAGCAGTATTATCCTGAATTTAGGCATAACAAACATGTTTTGACTGAACTATAGAAAATCAGCAAATGCCCTGAATTTTTAAGCAACCCATTTTAAAGTTCAATTGAATTTAATCCTAACGGCTGGTATCACATATCCGCATATCGGCTTCACAATGCTGATATCGGCTTCACAAAGCTGATATCGGCACATCAGTAGTATATTTTACCACAGGCAAAACTACTGTAAGAATAGTAATTGTGCTTATGGCGACTCTGTTGGCGATGCTTTTTCACGTCTACTCTCTTTGATGTCAGGAATGGCTTACCAAGATTAGATTAATAATGCGTATATGTCACACCCATCACGCCGTTCTCTTTCGGGGTAGGCAAAGTAAAAAAAAAGAAAAATTCAACTTTCGGAAATAGGCCTGTAAACCTATCTGCTTTAATATTCTCCTCCAGAATGCTCTATCCTAACATAATACTTCTTCTGCTTCAGTTACACTCACGCAATGCTCTATGCACGCCCTCCCATTCTTAAGACTCTATTCCTCCACTTTAGACTCTTTTCCATCACCCAGGAGTTTCTCGATCTACCCCTTACTCTCAGACCATTCACTCCTCTATCATAATTCTGCTTCGCTGTTCGACTCTCATCCATTCTCTGGAAATTGTCAAATCAAATAATCACGCTCCTTTCAAACATGTCCATTACGTATGACAACCCTAATTGTGGTGTCCGTTACAACTCGCATGTCTCAACTTGCTGTCACTTCTCAAGTGTCATGCTGCACTTATTATTTATTGTAAGCTTGTAATTGTGGCTGAGAAGGCTTGGTGACATGGATTGACCGGTCCTATGTATTCTATACCCGAGATATGGCTCGTTCCACTTCCACTAACATCCATGTTATATATTCTTTCAGACATCTGGCACTTGAGGAAAACTAGGAAGGAGCCGTAGCAAATACTCATTACCCGAGAGCTCACGCAGGGTACAACACAATGCCTGAATGTGTTGTATACCGCGTGGAATCCGAGGAACTATATGGTTACCTTATAAAACCCAGCCTTCAGCTTGATTACTTAGCAGAAAATTTTATTCCAAATGTAGTTAGTTAATCAAAAGCACTGTTTGTCTTTAAATCACCATTTCCATTTGTTGTATTTATCGGTACGCCTGGATCACTTGCAGCTCATAAATTCAATCGTATTGGGTGTTTGAAATCAAAATTTCAAATACAATGCATATATAATTCAGCGTTTTGCGCATAAGTTTTCAAAGTTTTATGATTTTTATTTTATTTGCTTAGCGATACTTACCAATGCAATAAATACGATCAATTTCCGATACTAAAACTTCCACCGCATAAGTAGCTTGTTCTAAGTCTAAATATTAAAGACTAGAATACCTTCTAAAACCCAGCCTTCAGGTTGACCTCTCTGCAGATAACTGCCTAGTTTATTAAGTGCAGTGCGTATTATGTAGTTTTGCCCTATCTGTTTTATTATGTATATGGTTATGCACATTATAAATGTGTAAAAACGTATCTTCTTTTCGTTATTATAAAATTACGACGCGTATTGATGTCCTGAATTTCTACCTCGCACGTCTGGAAACCCTACGGATGGCTACTGTTGTGCGGGTGGGAACGTAGAAGTACTCGCATATGACTCAACGTAGAGGCATGGGTCCATGGGGTGGGGAGGAATATGGAGAGAAAGAGAGAGAAGACCATCAGGAAGGCAGTCGTTTGCTCGAGCGAGATATCAAAGGGTGGGTCAGGGAAAAATATGGGAACGGCACTTCCTTAATGTACGTGCAAGACAACAATCAAAACAAGAGAGATGGAGAGCGCGCTGCCCGACAAAGCACTTTTGACATTTTCTTTTCCGAGCGGGAGGGAGATATATAGAACAAAATGGGAAAAGACTTTTGTTGGAGGAGGAGGATGGAAGGAAAACACGGTTAGAGTTGGCCGGAAAAAGCTTGAAACACGAGGCAAGAGAATGGGCCGGTGTCGGATTTCAGACTGCGGCTTTAAATGGATGCGAGATTAAGTGGCGACTAAAAGGATTCGCGTTGCAGAAGAAAATCGTGAGAGAAGGAGAAGAGAAAATAAAACAGTTTCGCGTCGTTTTTTTACCATGTCCCATTTCATTCCACGTCAGGTTCTTAAAAAATATGAATTACAGATGATAAAAAGAAAAGGAACGATGCTGAATCGCTTATGATAATAACAAAGAGGGGAAAATGCACGATGTTTTTCATCTAGAGGTATTTAATACCTTTTTTTCCGAATGCACCGTGGTGTAAAGAAGGATTCCTACAGTTTGATTTCATTGACATAAATGTTGAATGAGAAACAGCACTAAAAAGTGAAATAAAAGTTCCCTTATTTATTTGCTGAAGCATCCGATAAATAGCGCAATGAAATGCTTTAAATGCCATTACTCAATTTGCGAATTGATTGCGTAAAGGGTTTGATCGGCGTGTTTTTGAAAAGGAAAATAATGATGAAGAATCAAACAAAAAAGGTGCATGGCAGAATAAGCAAAAAAATTTAGAATGCTTGCAGAGAATGAGAAATGCCCCGAGAATACGTCCTTTACTGAGGCAAAATTCATTAAATTTCATATTTTCAACCAAGCATCAGCAGTAAAACCACTTATCTAACTATTAGGCTGATTTATCAACTAATCTTGGCATGAGAATGGAACAGAATAGAATTAAAAAAATTTGATCAATTCTTGCTATTGAAACCTATTCATATTAAAAAATATGCAATAATGTAACCAATATAGCGAAATTGAACACACTATTTCAAATGTGCACAGACAAGCTTTCCCTATCACTTAAGGAATAAGACGTATTTCCCATCCCATAGCAAAACTTACACTCACCATGCTAATAACATTGACATGCTCAACGGCTATTTAAATTCGAGATGCACTACAAAACAAAATGATTTTTCATAGACTTGAAAGTTTTGCTACATATCATTAGAACTGTGGCCAACTGACGTATCTTGCATGTTCAATGTTCAGTGCCCTTTCGACTAAATGAATATTTGTTCCTGCAGTATTGACATTAGAATAAGACACAATATATAATTTAAACACCGTCAAAATGTAAGACTTGGTGCTTTCCTGGCGCACGATCTGAATAAATTCTTCACGGGATTCCCACCAGGTTAGATGTTAAAAAAAAAAAAACATCCACAGGAACGACAACGGCCAATCAGAAACGACCTGACGCACGGCCGGAAGATATATAAACCCGGACAAATTTTGACCCAGCACTCAACGCCCTGAGGACGATGGCAGAGTTAGCCATTGAAACGTCGGCTCTGGCTGAACATCTAACCTGGTGGGAATCCCGTGAAGAATTTATTCAGACCGTCAAAATGTCAACAGAAATAATAAAAAAAGTGACACATAGTAGATAGGACAACTTAAAATTAACGTAAATAATAGATCCTGCAGCTTCAGGCACCCATACGGCTAGTCTGTGTTTGGAGAATCATCATTTGACACTTTATATTAGCATCAGCTTTAAAATTTATTAAGAAGTATGGTCACATAAATAGTCTTAAAAACTTAGAGGATACTCGCTCAACTAGTAAATAAAAAATTGAGGAAAAATATAGCTAGGTATCCAAGCAAGATATTAAATGAATACCATATAAATAGCAGTTTGTTATTTGTACCATAAGGAATGCCGTTATCTAGTTCTATAAAAGTATCGCATCAAAAGATTGAAAAGAGCTTTCTAACCTCTCATGTTTCGATAACCATTTTCTAATGAGCCTCGAGTACAACCTGATATTACTAACGTTCTGAATGTTTTCCGGTAATATATTGAAAGTTTCAGGTCCAATATAAGCATAGCTGCGCTTAAATGTTGTTGAAGATCACCTGTTTTCCGTGGTACCGCTATACTAGAAATAAGTAAACTCTAAAACTCTAAAACGATTGGAAACAAGTTATTAGCGAAAGAAAGTCAGCAATTATTGCCAGCGTACTACCATTCAGTGGGTCGCACAAACTTAAGTCATCCATCAGCTTGACTACGCTAACGATCGGGTCGCTACTTGAGAAGCGTCCAGTGAGGGACATAGGATTTGATATCCAGGCTGCGTGGATTGTCTGATGCAGCTCCGTTTCTTCGATTGAGCCCGGTATCGCGGTAGAGGCAAGAGAGGTATCCGATAATGGCCGATCAATTCCGGACGCTATCTGAAGGATAGGATTAGTAAAAGCACGGAAAAATAGGGGCCTCATCAGTGTAGCTATTGATGCGCATTCAAATAATGGCATTTCAACGTTTCAATACCGCCACTTCATCGCAAGGATATCAACCCGGAGAGTACAGCTCATAAAACGTTGCAGACTGATACAATATAATAGAGGTCAACAAGCACAAAACCGTGTTTAGCTGCGCACCATTCGTATAAGCCTGACAAAACTAAGGCAAGAAGGCGATCATCAGTCCTACTTCACCGATCTTGCTTCATCATCGCTAAGACACCATACAATATTGATGGAATAATTGATAACCTTCAACAATTTTGCGTCTCTTGTTAATGAGAGATTCACGCTAGTTTCCAGGGATAAAAGTTATTTATGTTATCTTCATATCCCTTCTATAGGATAATTTTTATCAAATTCAGATTTTTAACTCTGAATTAAGATATGAAATTATCACAAAAAGAAGTTATAGAAAAAACAATACGAGAAAGGCTAATACGAGTTGCATTTATTATTGTTTTAAGAATCGAAAAGATATACTAATATATACAAAATATAGACAATTAAGATGATAAGATTGATTCAGAAATTACAGCTACTTAGAATTTAATGAAAATTAACGGTTTTTTATATCAGCAATGAGAGAAAAAAGGACATTTATGAGCAAAGCAACATTAAGTTTTCCTGAAATGATATCACTGAAGAATTTAATGTGCTCATTCGTAAATCGAAAGGTACATAGCGAAGGAAAGTTAATAGAAGAGATAATAGCGCCATATTAAAAGAAAGAAACTAAGAAAATTAACTAGAGGCCCGCTCGAAAATGTTTTTGGATTAGATAATAAAAATATTTTTTTAAATGTTTGATGACCTTACAAAAATCTTGTTTACGGTTTGACGGCTAACGGTTTTCTCGGCTACTTATTTTTAATGTAGGTCATCAACAAGATTTTACTCACCAATTCATTTACCATACGTCCATTGAGCATGCAACAAAACAGATAGCACTTTGATGAACAAATTCTGACTATTAATAAAAGTTTATTGAAAAACCTTCATATATTTGTCCAAATATTCTCTGTGAATATCAATTTTATTCAAACAACAGCAAGATGGGGAAGATATATTTAATCTATATCATGAAATCCCCCTCAAGAAATAAAAAAACTAATATTCTTATTATTTAATGCTGAGATTCTTTCGCTCGACAATGATACGTGTCAATTATTTAATATAAGATTGGTTAAATTGACACTTAAATACGAAAATATTGAGTGACGTCCAATAATTAAGTTAAAATGTCTAAATTCCACATTCAAGTGTAGGCCAAACAGGTTCTGCCAGTCATAAACTTTCAGAACTTTAACGGAAAAAATTGACGGATCACGAGAGATACTGTCGATGGTTTTTATTGCGAATGTGCTATAACACATCCAATACCCGTCATATGAAAAAATAAGAATTCCGATGATGTTCTTCAAGTTCCAGTTGTTACATCGACACCAACAATGGACTGAAAGATTGATAGAGCCAATCAATCTCCCGAAAAGCCTCAGATGTACAGCGTTATTGAAAAAGCCGAGGCTCAGCAAGGGAACAATGGGAGCCAGGTGGGTTTCAAGTGAGTTCTTGCCAATTACGAAGTGCTAATTTGACACTTCTCTTTTCTCACCAGGCGACCCCATCGATTTTCCTGCTCCCCGGCGAGATAATTGGATCGCATACAGGTAGGAGATAATTTGCCAGCATGGCGGTGGATTTTTTTATTTATTAGCTGCAACGCAAGCCACTGAAACTTGACGTCGCGAGCGAATTGACTGCGATTGGTGGGCGGAAACGAGAGAAAAATGACAAAAACCTTTGCCAGTTTGAATAAATTCAAGTAACAGCATTTATTTAACCACAATTATTACAATAGAAAACAAGCCCGTAGGCTAAATACCGTTAACTTGGTCTATACAAGACGAGCACAAGTCACAACTGGAACCAAGCAGATATGTCCTTCTTCGGCCGCGGTCAGGTTCAAAGAGGGCTAGTCTGTTCACGGTACACTTTGTCAGCGCAGGAGGGGAATCAGCATCATCAGTGGAGGAGTGGGGAGAGTAGGGGAGGTGCTATCACACTTTGGATAGGTGGGAATGTTCACAGGTCGACTTGAACGTGGAAAAAGATGTCAGCACAAGCGCAGACCGAATAAAAACAGGGTGCTTGCAGGAATCGCGATGGTCAGAGCGTGCGCGCTGACCAGAGCAGGTCGCGGCAATTGTAGTTTCCGAGGATTTTCGAGTTTCGAGGTTAAGAGGAAGAAAAGTTGGCACATAGCAAACCCATCACCTTATTTGTATCCTATCACGACAAGAGAAGTCTCAGCAGGGATATATATCTCTCCTTTTTCACAACTTCGGACATTCTGTTAGGCCATTTTTCAGCCAACGGCTAAGATGGAAAGAAAAAAAAATATCTGACTTCTGCGCCTGAAAATTGAAAATTTAAAGAAACAAAATTCTTACGTTTTAACGAAACAGGTCGGAAGCATGACTAGGGGAATAAACGAGCATTGGAAATGCAAATTCTTTCATCTATTTTTTTTTACACATAATTGTACCGCTGAAACTGTTCCAGATTTCAATCAGAAAATAGCAAAATATTACATTAAGGCTCTTTTATTTTGCGTTGGAGCTCTCTTTCATGTTTAGATTTGCGTGAAACTTTGCGCATGTGTTCTCATTAGGGATGTCTATAGATATTAGGAACATCATTGCATCATACTGATTTCGTTATTTGGCAATTCAATGCCATTTTAACACGTAGCCTTGTGACATTGACATATATTTCATAATAATTCTATTACATATGTACCAACCATATTTCAATTTAGTCGCGAAACAATACATTTATCATAACTTTAATTGTTAATAATAAATATCAAGTTGTCACATTGAGTCGAATATTCAAAAACAACATATTTCAAAAAAAATTTCATTTAAAATTCGAATGCCGCGCCGAAAACTCCAGTTATAATATGCTTATTATTAGGAAAAAGTGCCAAATATAATTTTTTTATCATTTCCTTTACTGCCTGTATGGTGAGTTCCAACGCACAAATAGATGCACTTAAAAGAAATAGAGTGCAAAAATGTTTTTCGACCTAAACATTTATGTGAAAAAGAAAATGTGAACCCAATGACCCACCTTTATCACGCCACTTAAATATCCGGCCAGCCAACTTATATATCCTTAAAAATTAGTCATAATTGTATTTAAAGCAGAATGGCTAAATTAACGTAAACAATGTACGGATATATTCAGATGCTTTAGATTCTATGAAAAAAAATATCCAAATTTCCGTACATGACAAAATGCACTCTTGATCCTTGAACATGCGGCTGACAATGAGTTTAAATTTGAAATGTGTGCGTAACTTCGAATACTGTTCACAGAAAACCCTGAAATGGCACATGGCTCCTACTTTTTCATCCAAATAGCTAGTTATCACAGCTTTGAGCATAAACATGCACCCGTCCCCCGTTATTTATCAATGCTGGGACCTTGAAAATGCCTCAGAAAAATAAGGACACATGTTCGTGGTAATTTGTGTCATCTGTTTATAGTCGGAGGGGAATGCAATGATTTACATATCGCATGAAGTCACACTGACGATCGTGAGTCACCAATTTTATTTTTATCGAAAATAGATGCAGTCTGTGATTGTCGTCGGCAAGAACTCATTAAAACTTTAGTTTTATCTGTTCATTAAAATTTAACTGGAATCATTTTAAATGGCGGCTCTCAATCATAAACTTAAAAGTTATAAACTTTAACCAATAAATTACGCAGGCCACTTGCATTCCACATATTTTTTTCCACTTATATATGTTGAGAGAGAGAATTTTTTCGGTGTTTAGAGATTAATATATAGTAGGCCTTAATTTCAGCTTAAAATTCAATATAAAATATGAAATGATTTTAAATATTTAGCGAAAATTAATTGCTTCAGGTCCTTTGGGGAACGTTTTGATTCTCACACCAAAACACCAAATCATAATTGGGGCAAGAAACTTCTGGACTACACTTTTCTCCATTTTACCCACCTAATCTATAAACTATGAATGTTGAAGATTAAAATTTTATCAGGAATTGATGAAATAGAGTTCTTAACGATTGTTCATTACTTCTCCAAAATGTTCCAAAAATATGTGGGTTAAAAAATCGTTTAAAATTGTGATGGATAAGTTCCATTGCGCAGGTTTTTTCACCATTGGATTACCGGGGAGAATTTGCATCTTATAAACAGCCATTCGCAAAAAGGGTTTTAATTCTCCAACCTAGTCTTTATTCTTAGTGCAACGAGTCGGATCCCGGGTGGTCAGTCTCCTGCAATTGCTTCTATCTAGGGTATCCGTTGGGGTGACACCACACTCAACCATGTCACTTTTCGCACATTCCCTTTGTCTTTTTCTGACATTTCTCTCTCTCGTTTTCCTGAGAGCTTCAATTTTACCACCTTATTTCAATGTATTCGCCTCCATGTCACCGATCCGTCGCCTTCATCACTTCGACGTTGTTCAACATGTCCAAACTATGTAAGTTTAATATTTTTAATTTTTCTTATAACGGTGCAACTTTTAAGCTCCCCCTTATGTAGGTACTCATTCCGAATGTTGTTTTTCTTCGTTGTATCACACATCCACCGCAGCATTTTCATTTAACGTACAAGCAAACCGATTGTGACGCTTTTTAGTATCCCAGAACTCCGCTCCATACATACAGCATAACTGGTCTTATTATGTTATTATTCACTCTAACCTTGAGTTTTGTAGGCATTCTATTATCATCGGTGACCCCTGTTAACTCTCTCCAATATATCCCTGCAGAGAAAATTCGTTTCTGGATGTCCTTATCAATCTCTCCGTTGCATTTCACCATATAGCCAATGTATTTAAATTCTGCGCACGCCGAAATGGCCGAGTCAGTATAAATTTGCTTGGTTTGTGCATCCTTAATATCGAATTTTTAGTGCAGGTAAATTGGTTTTGATATCAGAATGAAAATTACAATTTTTTCTAATGCTTCCCCCATTCTTGCAATTAACGAGTAATATTTCAAGCTTCATTATCGAAAGACATGTCTTGAAATTGTATGCTTTTCTTGCTCATATCAAACTAGGGCACGCTTTTATACACGTAGGCATAGGTAATATGAATAAATTTACATTTATATTAATCATACTGATTGTCACTCCGAACCCCTGCCCGCACCACTAGTAGTGAAAATCTGCTAAACATCCCTTAATTCCGCCTCTCCACTTGCCAACGATCCCAATCCTACTTCCTGCCTTCATTATTCAATGCCCTTCCTGAAGGTTATCCAAACTTTGAACTTTTCTCCTCACACAACATCTTTACCTCCCATCTGAAATGAACTGTGCAACAGTTTATCCCCCCCTCATACTTCCTCACTTGCTTTGCTGCATATCCTGAATACTGGTGTTGCTGTTTAAACTATTACTCATTTTTTTTCTTTTTTAGCCCAATGAAAAGGCCTGAGTTGATAATGCTGGTATTTTGACAAATAAATAAAAAGATTTTTAGGAATTTTACGGTAGAATCACTTTAAGGAGGCTAGGTCGATATTGCTTTATCACAGCTTTGCTTGAAATTTTGCCTGCTCGTGTTTTAATTTATGATATCTTTAGGATTAAGTAAAAAAATTTCGTTTTCCCAACATGGATTTTTCAAAATTCAATGCTATTACCTAGAGCACGTAGCCTTATGGCACGTAAGATATATTTCGCAAAAATCCGATTGCATACTTAGATGAACAGGTTTTCTTCTAAACGCTAAATTATATATTTCATATTATTATAGTGATTGTCAACAGACATCGAGGTGCCACGCCAAGTTAAAGATTCGAAAAAAACATATTTAAATAAAATTGTCACCTACATTTTGAATACGGTGTAGAAAACTCAAGGAATTATGTAATTTAATAAAGGAAAACTTTAAAATATAATTATTATATCATTTCCACTACTGCAAGTACGGTGACTTCCTCCGCATAAACAGATGTACTTGAATGAAATGTGGTCCTTGTATTTTTTTCGACAATGTTTTAAAAGTTATTAAAATGTGCACTGAATGACCCAGGATTACCGCTCCAACCACTGAACGAGCGAGATATTTTAAAGCCACTACCTCACATGGTCACGCAGTGCCGACATCTGCACTGCTTTCTCTCCATTCGGGTTCCTTGCGCTACGTGGTTCGGTTTAGCCCCAACACCCCTGACTCTCTACTCGTGCAGGGGGGTGGAGTGGGGGTGAGAGTGAGAGAGGGGGAGAGAGTGGGGGGTGATAGATGAAGTAAAGCGGAATCGTTCGCCCCAGGGGTGATAATTAGTTAATTTGGCCAGCGACGCGTATTCCCAGGTCTTATCCGTATCGCCACATCACACGTCTCCCGTCCCTCTCGCAAACCCCCTCACCCCGGTGTAATCAAGGCAATTTGAATTTAGCGGCCCGCAGAGGGAGAGAGAGAGAGAGAGGGGGGTAGAGAGGAAGAGGGAGGCAGCAGGCGAGAGGAGATGCATGACCCGGAGAAATTAATACCGACGCACAGCTACTGTAACGCACATGTTATTTACGACTCGTGGAGGTAACACGACTACTACCCCAGCGAAGAATTTAAGGTAGGTATTTTGAGCGAGGTATCACGTCACATAAAATCCGAAGAATTTGACCTCGTTGAAAAGAAAAGGCTCTCATCTTTCCAATGAGAACAAAATACCAGCCACTCACCACACTATACTTTTTGAGATATTTGTCAAATGGTACGGTACGGGTACGCACTCAAGAGGCTCTTTATTTAAAAAAATGAGGAATTTATAACGCGAAAACATCTTCGGTAGTGAAGATGTTCTCGGCGTAAGGCGTGAAAAAAATGAGTAAAGTGAAATCCTATTTAATGTATGGTTACTAAATTACTGAGAACTTTATCAAAGTGTTTGCGTCATTAATGTAACAGTATTTACTTCATACTTTTTACAGTTTTTAAATTAAAAAATAAAATTTGAATATGATATCCGTTATGACTGGAGTAAAATCTCGCTCCAACTACTTGAAGTGCCAGGTAGAATTTCACGTCTCGAACAATTGTTAATATTTGACTCGAAGTCAGGTTTAGAACTATTAAACCCTAGGAATGGGCTTATATAACGAAAAAACATGATTATGCTCGACCTATGCGGATTCTCAAAGTTATTGCCCAGCACCTATCCCATGAAATTAAATACTAAATCACGCACTTTTCAATTAGCGTTCAACTAACGCACAACACAAATTTCAGTTTAAATTTTACAGAGAAATAAATAAGTGAAGTGATCACGAAGTTATTAAGTTCTAGAGAGAAATTTCAATATATTGTTTTACGTGTAGCAATATTCCCATTTTTCGGGAGAGGAGCCGAATACGTTCATTATAACGTAGCCTCAATTCACTGTATATGGCCACATTAAGGCAAAATAGAAAAAAACAATGGTTTGCACAAGTATTCAGATCCAAATGTAGATGAATATTATTCCTCTGCGGTGATCCGAAGATAAATTACAAGTGGAAAACCACCAGCATCAATGTTATCTGAAAATACTATTGAGTTCAAATTTTATAATAAAATTCGTCGTAGTAGGATTTAATATGGTTAATCCCTACGCCACGTGGCGGAAAACTAGTGTAACTATGTTTTATTATCTCAACAGTTTTTAATCAACTAATTATTGACTTTTTTCAGGTGGAGATAGGTCATATAGTTAAATAATTGATAATAATTACTCATTTGCCAAAGTATCAAAAATTCATTTCCCTTAATGAGGCCTATGATTAAATAACTTTTTTACGAGGAGTTGGTAATTTATAATTAGTAAAAAGTGCAGTCAAAATTAAATGTCAAAGCCAAACTACCTTAACAGTATTTGTTGAAAGTATTGTGCTACGTTTTGGTGAACTTCCTCTTAAATTAGGAAAGGATTATTTTTGCTGAAAACATAACAAGTGTCTAGTAACTAAATAACAGACTATCCACACCGAATATTAAAGAAAATAAACAAAAATAAGTAAGCGTTCCGATTTTCAAAAAATACTCTTATGGTAAATGTCTTCAGTATTTCTTCTTGATGAAATATTGTACCAAATACGAATCACAAACTCCTTGTAAATTATATGAATCAGTTATAGCCCTAATGAAGAAAAAATGAATTTTCCAAACGCTGAAAAATGAGTAAATAATATATGTAATTTCTTAACCAATATATATTTATATAAAAATATTAATAGTTTGCAAATGGAATTATGTTGGATACCTAAACTTTTTGCCCCTGCTTCCATGATACAGTCACTCTGGAATACGCGCAACTCGCCGTAATTTTTTAGCAAACGGGAAATCACTAAGGCATGAAAGCAGTATTAAGGGTTGTCATGTAAGTCCAGAGGCTCGGGTAGCACTCGAGTCTTGACATCAGGAAGTATAAGAAGAATCATAAATCACTGTAAACGAACTGGAAATGTGGATAACGCAGGAAAAATACGAAAGAAATGTAGACTGACACCGGCATGATAAAAAAATAATGAACGAGCACTTTCGGATGGTGATCATGGGAAATTTCAGATGAGAGGATTATATAAAAAACTATTTTACGAGGGGACAGTGAAGAGTTTAATAAAAAAAGATCCTGCTGATTTTTGGAAAGGTAAAAGATTGATTATTTGCTAAAATATTAAAAATTTTAATAACGATACATGGTGGCTGAATCAACATGGTGCCACCCGATCATCGTAAATGCTGAAGATAAGGAGCTTAAAGAGAGAAGATGCTACCCTAGCACCGACAACAGTTACCCAGTTATCCCCTTCGCGTGAGAGTTACGAACGGTAGCAGATTCCATTGTCACCACCCCTCGCAAACGACCTTCAAACACACGCGCGCAAAGTTAATTCCTTCCCCTATAACCCTCACAACTCTACTCTAACCCCTCCCTCCGAACCCCACTGAAAACCTCGCCCCCACCCGAAAAGACCCCTTGTCCCGTGTAGCCTCTGTATTAATACATCCCCACCTACTCTTCCCCACGCTGAGCCGCGAACGAAAAACTTGGGAGAACAGCCACTAAAACCTCCATTTTCCCTCTCATTTCCCTTTTTTTGGTCCCCAATGGCGTCCCGGTGGAATTAATCCTCTTACGGAAGAAACAGGAAGGGGGCTGAGGAAAAAATATTCAGGACAGGGTGGAGTAGAGAGATGCTACCGCCGCCGCGAGAAAAACTTTGCAAAAACCTTATGACGGAATATTTTATTGCCTCCCTTCTCTTTGCTTTTTCCAAAAACCGTTCCGCTCTGGGCTGTTCTACTCACTCTCGGATTAAACGCATTAGCCTCCTTGTCGCTGCCAACGGGGAAGATTAAAAATCTCTCCTTTCATTTCACCGCTGAACACAGTCTATTTCGCCGCTTTAAAAACGGATTTTCTTCTATCTGCATCCAAATCCACATATTACCCTTTAAGCAGCCATTAGCCCTGAGGCAGGGGGTTTGGTAGGTCATCCGAGAAGGAAAATTGTGAGGAGGGGATGAAATAATAATGGATGAGCTCGGAGATTTGTTTTGGCACAATAGTTTCTTTATATTTATTTTCGTAGGCTTAAAATGGTGCAAATAGGGTAAGAATTCTTGCATTATACCTGTATAAAGTCTCTCCTATTTTGTCACTGCTTTCTAAGTCGAAAATACAGTCTGAGATCGGGATAATATCCCATAACTTCGTAGGTAAAAGTCACATAGTTGATTTCCCTGTGATCAGATCAAATTATCATTTATTGTCCGTGTTTCCAAGAATTTCAATAAAAACATTCTAAGAAACGGTAATCCATTTGAAATTATCAGAAAGCAGAGTTTTAAGGCTTGGGCAGCTTTTCCGGATTTTGCACACTTTCTGAGCCTTAGTTTTCCGAGTATAAATCCAAATATTGATAGCATATTTTGGTCAAATTCTAACTTAAGAGAAGCGGTGATTTATTACTTTTAGCTATTTCAAGCTTCAAGTAGCCTTCTTCCGTAGCTTTGCTATTTTATTATAACATGTTACTTCTCTATTGCTTTAATATTGCAATATATTTCCACATTGACATAGAAAAAACCATAACCATCAACATTATACTCAACATATGATTAGCCTTTTAAACGGCACCTCAAATGACAAGGTGATTCTAAAGTATTTTAATTTCCCGGTAGTGTAAATTTTACCTACTTCTACATACATCACCAGTAAGTCGTGGAATATACACCATAATAATGAATAAGATATTCCCAGACGACTTATATTGAGTTGACCGTGGTTTCGACGCTACCACGTCATCACCAACATCAATGGCAATCGTCCTGACACCTATCTTGAAAAAACGTAATAGCGTTGAAGCCACAGTCAACTCAATATTATTCGTGGGGGAATATCAATTCATAATATTTTCGAGAAAACTACCCAGAAAGTTTAGCTCACCTTTCCATTTCGATAAATTCAAATAACTCATGGGAGTGCCATATTGTGCATTGATCCTACACCTTATAATAATACCCACGACCCTTATTTCACTCTGTTCTTTTCTTGAAGACCATGCCCCATCCCGACCCACGGTATACCCTTCACTTTTCCCGTGTTCCACGACCGTAAGTCCATCTGTCACGACCTGAAATCTTGTCTACACTAGACCCTGTCGGCGGGGAGAAGGATGGGACAGCGGTGGCAAGGGTTCGGGAGAGATATACTAGGTGAGAGAGAGAGAAAGGAAGGCTGGAGAGAGACAATGATAGCAGGAGAGAAAGGGAGACGAGAGAGAGAGTTGGAGATGGTAACTGTGACGCAGTCGAGGGTTTGCTGCGGCATCGGCGCGCGTAAGAGAGAGATAGCGAGTGTGTTTTATGGAGACGGCGAAAGGGGGCGGGCGAATGAGATGTTTGGGGGTGGGGGAGGACGGGGAGAAGGACGAAAGAGAGGAAGAAGAGGAAGAGTGAGAGACAAACAGAATACAGTGAAAGGAGTAGAAAAGGAAAAGGCGAGCTTGGACTTGGATGTGGTAGGCGAAGTAACTTAATGGAATTTTGACACAGAGCGCACAAAAACTTGGGAATATGACAAACATATGCTCCGAAGTTCAGTTCTTGCACAAAACACGAAAATGTGGCTGTTTTTCTGCAAATAAAAAGTTATTGACTTCAAAAAGGGTCCTTTGAAATTCACTATTTGTTGCCCCATTCCCATTTGTTAAGCATATAGAAAAAAACATGTTATTCCATGTATAAATTATTACTGGTGATATTTTGATGGATTTAAAAATGACTAAATATAAACAATTGAACACAAGCACACATTGCTTACATTCCAGTATTTTTTAAGGGAGGTCTTTAATATATGTACTTACCAGTTTTCTGCCTCTGTACCTTTAATTAGAGATGGTGACACTAAAGCAGGGTCTCTTCTCGGCCACCTATATTCCACCGGAACGTATATCACTTTGATATGATTTTTATGTTTATTGAAGTGGAAAAAAGATTTTTCCCCCCATATGAACCACTGTGGAATACTTTAATTCCAACTTTTCTTTCCTTTTTTCCTCCACTGCTCCTAAGTATCTTTCATTCTTTCCCTATGTTTCACTTTCTATTCCTCAGTCTATTCCATAACATTTTACTTCATTGATTTTTCCTGGACACCTTAAGGTTTTTTATTTTATCCCGAAGTGGTGACCGGGTTTTATTGTCATCTTGTGCGATTTTGAGTTCCTGAATATCTTCCTTAGTTTCTATTATCCATGTGTTGGTCATTATAAGTTCTCGGAGTTAGTAGAAGAGTCTTCCTCTGAGCCTTTTGGATCTCATTCTTTTAAAGTGATCGTATAAAGTAATTGTTCTTTTACCAAGAGTACCGTTGATTTTTTCAATGTGTGTACATAATAGAGTTCATTGTTACGGTGTTGTTCCCCCTCTTTAACAGGTCCCAATATTTTTCTTAGTATTCTTTTTCATTGGCTTCCAGCTTTTCCATAGTAAAGAAATAGTTATTATTAGTACATTATTACTATTAATGAAAACACAATATGGCACACTATGGTCAGGTATGTTTTTTTGGGGAATGGAGAAAATGGTGTAGATAAAACTGGCGTCGACATTTTCAAATTGATACAAATATACACCTAGAGGACAATGGCACAACGTCCCATCCAATGAACCGATTACTAAAGCATATGCTTTTCAAATATGCTCTAAATAGGGTATTGGATGGTAAGTTTCCATTTATTTTTCATTGTGTTGTGATTAATGTTTCCACGGGGATTGGGTGAAGGATTGATCTTCCGCTTATCTTCCGGGTATTTTTCAGTGTCGTACTATGTTACGCAGGATATCGCACAGGCTCCTTCAGGTTCGGTTGACCGGACTGAAGAAGCATGCAAGATTGGCGGCGAAGTGTAGTCCACAAAGTAGAAAGACGCGGCGAAATATCCCAAAACCGGAAGACCAATAATTTTCATTGTGCAGTTTGCCATTACTCTTATGTATGCATTTCCATATTGAATTGATTTCCAACCTTCGCGCTTTTTCTTGAACATATACGTTCTATTATTTAAGCAGAAACAATGATTTTTTCAGCAAGGTGATAAGGATATGGTGGAGAAAAAGGTATGGGCATAAGGAGAATGTTAAAGGTTACGCTTCCGAAGCATGGCTTCCTTCGGCTATTCTGAGTTTTTCCCAGTATCAGGACGGAAACAAATGAAGAAAACAAGCATATCAATTCACTACAGAAATGCATACAGAAAAATAATGGGGAAAACAACACAATGAATAATAGAAGGAAACTCGCACACCATTATTAGTTCCAAATGAATGATCTACACCACTGCCCTCGGAATGGAAGGCCAATAAGTCACTACTCACACCAACCCGATCACCCTACATAGTGAGGGGTAGAAGGAGAGGTGGAGAAGAAAAGGTGAAGAGTAAGTCGAATGCGAGACTGATGGCTACGGGTAGATACGGTAGGGGAGGTAAAGGTTAAAATGCTCCATTTCGGGTCATCCCTAAGCCTCGGCTCATAATAAATGCATGAGAATTGGTTTAACGAAAATTTAATGGCCCATTGAGGCAGTTGAGAAGGTCCAGGTCTTGAATTTGGACCAGGATGCTTTATAAATTTCTCAAGATTTAGCAAATTTTCTGAGCTTCCATCATCTCAGCACAACTAAAGTCAATGAAAAATAATCTGGCTCTTTCCCTCATTTTTTACGATCGTGTGGGATTATGACTAAGACTTGCCTCGCTTAAATAAAATCATAGCATTAATTAATATTTACCCAAAAAATCATCAGTAGGCTCCTCAAATTACCGATAAAACATCTTTTTCTTGGGAGCAGTAGATATAATTAGTCTTTTATATTTATATTTTAGCAACACCCCCTTTTTTACTTGTTTTCTACTGCCATAAATCAACCATTAGTTTCTGTGACTTAGTAAAAGCAGAGCCTTAATAGAGTTTAATGGCAAAATCAAATATTTAAAAACTAGCTTTCTTTTACAGATACGATTGATTCCTAAAATTAATTAAATAATACGTACTTTTAAATTCATCGGTCATTTTTGTCGAAGGTTAGAAAACTTCAATTACGGATGACCATATAAGCCTACGGTTCTTTTAAATTAGTACAAAAATTCGATTGAAAAAATGGACTAGGATTTTAGAGCTCAAGGTCAAAAAAGTTTTTGCTTCATCACCACTTAACTCACAGGAATAGATTCACCTCGAAAACTCATTTTTTAAACGCATTTCCTCCTCATCAAATTCCACTTAATTCCTTGGAGAGAAAGATCCGTTACTGGCTGGTTGTGAGCTCGCCGGAATACATACATTTCGCCCCGTTCCCCATAGTATAAAATTTAATTTGATATATTTTCCAGGACCTCAAAATTTGTTATTTTTTCGCATCCATGTCGTTGTTGACACAAGCATGAATAATTCATCCCTGCTAAAGCGAAAATTTCGCGTAATTAATTCAATTAAGTCTACAAAAACAAGACTTTATGAAGATAAACTCCAATAGGTATCATATCAGAGAAGAACCAAATAAGTTTCAGGCTTATTTAAATAAGCCATAAGGTATTTCACAATGAACGCTGATGATAACTATCTAAGCTATTTTTCTTATTGTTATAACTATAATTATAATTTATGGTTCATTAAAAATCCTATTAGTTTTTTTCTTATTGCAGTAATGAGAAACGGATTACAGCGTAGGATTTTGTCTTCATTATAACCGCTTACATTAATAAAACTGATTCCCCACCCTATAACAAAGGGGGATGCATAAAATTTGATTTTACTCATGATTAACACAGCTTAGTACTTTTCTACAATATTGTAGAAAGTTACTAAGCTGTGTCAATCATGAGTACTAGTAACTTCTACGAAGTGATGCCTGCAACAGCCAATTATAAATTTGATTTTGACTCGGGCGCGATATCGAGAGGTCTGGGTTCAAATCTCAGTCCAGGTTAATAATTTTTTCACCGTCAATTTCACATAATAGTGTGACCATCAGCGGGCGACTCCGTTTAATTTACGGCCCGGCCAGTTTTGCAGTTCTTTGATTTTTAGTTAGTATTGGTTTCACGACATTTAGGGAGTCTTAAGAAAAGGAGGGGGAGAGTGAAGTAATTCTGAAGCGCAGCAGAAACAAGAAAATAAACCGATGGCAGCTGGTGACACTTAGCGGAACTTTGCTACGTTAACATCATAGTGAAACGAAATCATTTGGAACTATTTAACTAATTTGGCTATGTCTACCGAGAAAGGAAACGGTGTGATGGGTACGTGTGCATTAGTTAGGAAAATTACATCACGTTTGGTTCATAATAAAGAATTGTATTTAAAAGCCATTATAAATTGGATACGGATAGTTTTATAATTTTATGCCGTCACTGCTTGTTATTAGGAAATTAGTTTCAAACCAGAGGATGCATAAAAGAGGATGCAAAAGCTACAAAATGTTCTAACGCAGTCAGGCCCCGGATCAGGCTACAAGGGTGCTTCTGGTTGAAGGAAGTGGCTAAGGTACGCCTCCTGGGAGAGATGGTTGCAAAAAAGGTCATGAAAGAGAAAGGAAGAGAGGGCAACACAGGCTGTGAGATGACGAAAATGGAGGTTTCAGGGTTCTAACTTAAGGATGAGGGGGGGGGGGGCAGCCACCGCAAGGGATCTGTTTGGGTCCCATCCGGTTGCTTGGTAGGGTATCGGGGTGTGATAAGCTTGGGGGAGGCTTTGATGTGGAGGAGGTGATTCAGGGGACTGCGATGTGTGGGGGGGAGGTAGGGGACGAAAATTCAGAGAACTCTCCCTTTCATACCTCCCCGCCCTCTCACAACATTTAGCTTTCATCCTCTCAAACGTTCATTAATAGGTACTTCTTTTCCATTTCGGATCTCTCCCAAGGGGTTATTGCTCGTAGCAAAGGCGATCATCCACTGCCCCACCTTGTATCTTTACATTATTCGCATGAAGCGGTTATATCAGCATCCACTTCTCCTCATGCATGACGGCTATAACATTTTTATGACAACATCTCGGTTTTTTTCACGCATGAATGGATAGTACCATTATTCCTTCAGGCTGTTTTCCCAAGCCCAGTAGCTATAATATCTCCCTCTTAATTATGAGGAGCTGTAAAAGCAGGGGGGCTGGCTGTATCGTCTTAATTCCCCGGGGAGATAAAATATACGACTCATTATATTCCTGAATTTTTATCGCGACCCTCTCTCATTGCTCCTTCCATGAAACTTTTTTTTCGGCTTAAATTCTCCCTGACCTTTCTCCTCTATGTACCCTCATTAGGGGGAGTTTTTTTGAATGAATAATTAGTTTTAGTTTGCCATAAATACTAACAACGACAAAGTTTATTCTAAAAATAAACGTGGACTAATGAATGAAAATTAATTCCCTCTGGGATAATGGGTAAAAAATAAAAAAGTTAATGCAATACATTAGCATAATAATTTATACCACCGTATATTTAACCAAAATTATATTCCCTAAATAAATAAACCCATATGTTCACTAAAACTTAACATTTTTAAATAACTTAGTACAAAAACTAGTACAACGATACGGAAGGATTTTGGTCAAAGAACCGGTTAGTGTAAAAAGACTTTAATTTATGCACCATATTCCTATTCATTAAGAGCTGAAAATTTTAACAAATTCTTTAAAAATAAAACCTTCCGTATTTCGCATACTTAAATGCGTTTAATCCCTTTTCATTATTAACTTTACTACGCGTTCAAAATTCTCCAAGGGATGAGATGGATGTAATAGTTTTGCATTTTACCTGTCCAAAATCTAAGGTTAGATGAACACATGAAGTAAAATTGGAACAACTTGGGTATTCATAGAATATTATCAGAAATCGAAAACTCAACAAAACAATTTCTAGCCAAAATTGCATGACGGTGAATTTGAAACATTATTTTTGTTCCGAACTGAACTTATCATTCAACTGTGCCCACGTGTTTCCATTTGAATCCGTCGTTTTAGGGGGGAGGAGTATTCCTTGTGCCTGAGCTACTACGAAAATACGTCGGAATAATTTAAAATTAATTGAATAAAATTCCGTATCAACTGCTCTCATTAAAGTGATTTCCAAATGGAGAATATTGAAAGTTACAGTCAATCACAATAAAGAAAGATTCGCAACAACAGACTACATTTTCGTAAATCAATCGCATTATTATAGCTTATGCGGTGCGTATTTAAACTGAAACAAACTTGGAACAAAATGTAATTTGTAACAAATGTGTAAAATAGAGTCTCAGGTATGACATTGTGAAAGCATTCTAAATTCATTATAAAACAAATTCCGTGTAATTTCCACGATATAATTGCATAAAGGAGGTTTTCGCAGCTATCCAACAGATCTAGGTATAGGCACTAAGACAATGGCATACCAGTTTAATGATTACAAAAAAATTTGAGCGAGACATACATCAAAACAAATCTCATTTCAATTTTTCCTTCTACCAATTCCTTCTCCACAATCCCTCCCTTCTTCATTGCTGGTGCCCTAACACCCCCTTCCACACGCCCTTACGGTGTGTTACGGAGTAATTGGTACGTAGTTGTAGAAAAAATCAAAAAGGTGAACAGAACGAGAACTTTCAGATGCAGTCACTTTCATAGATGACTAATAACTTAGATGATAAAGAAAAGGAACTGATGTCACCACTCCTTGAGTCCATATATCTCACTGCTATCCGTTTCGGAATGTATTCAATTTACAATAGGCGCATTCCGAACTAATAAAGACAACCGCATTAGCCTATAGAAGCCATTCATGTGGTGTAATAGGCTTGCAAGATGACAAGAGATGGAGGAAGCCAAGGTGACATTGACAAGGGCTTTGAGGTGTGTGGAGGGAGAATAACGTGACGTCAATAAGAGCCGTCGGGTGAATCGCAGATGTCTGGCTGTGAAACTCTCCGGCTACTGTATATGAAACAACGGTTTGTTTGCAATAATTGAGTAGCTCTGGAAAAGTTAAAAAAAATCTTTAAGTGTCAAATGTAATTTTTTTTGCCCTGGGAATGCGCTCAACTGTAATCACGAGTTATCACTCAAAATATTCCCATATTTATCCATAATTTTACTTTCATATAGGTTACATAGACGTCAATAATTTCCTTTAATAAGATAAATACTTCCATATCCAGGATACGCTTCAAGTACGCTGACCAAAACTTGTATAAAATACTGTCAAACCTTAAAAGGTCACTAATGTGCATTGAAATTCCAAAGAAAGCAAAGGTTTGGCTTACTTCAATTGAAATTTCGGAATTATTCTCGAGATAAATTGGTTTTCTAATAGCTTTGATTGTTTCAGGCTTGACTTCATGGAAGTCATAGATATATATTTTGAATAAAAAACTTTTTACTTTTCCGCACATGGAAAAGTACAAAGGGTTTTATTCAAAATGGTGTTCTAATATTTTTATTAAATAAACACTGTAATAAATTTTATAACCACTAGAAAATCATCAACTTTTCACTAAATTGAACGTCATGGTATACTTAATGCCAACTCTGTACTAATTATGTTTTGATTTTCTGCATTCACAGTGGTAGATTTCATTTAGGATCTCCATGGTAACTAACTGTAGGTCACACAAAAGTTTTATTTTACAGAAAATTAATAATTTTATATACGTAACAAATAACTATCAACATCTATCAGGCATATTCAACTAGCTATTTGAAAATTCTCAACTGGGATGATTAAATTTCTACTCATTAACTCATTTCCACTATCGCAAAGCAAATCAGTTTAAACTCGAAAGAGAAGTGCAATATTCATTCACATAGAAAATAAGTTTCACCTGAATTTTTATATTTAGCTCCGAAGCTTATTTGCCCCGACATTCGCGAGGATATTATACTTTAGATCGTAATATTGTGTCATTCTGTTCATTTTTATTCAAGAATCGATTAATTCAACTCCCGCTTAAAATATATAAAATTTTAGTTACAAAATTTAGACTTGAGGATTTTAATATCCTATTTCCATTTATTTTTAACAATTTCTGTAAATTCTCAAGAGGAGATCTTAAGTACCATAGACAGGTATGCCGACTTATTTAATTTGATCGTCGTCATGTGACCGAAATCTACTTCCTAGAAAGAGTAAGCCTGATGACAATTATACCATTACAAATAGAGCTTTGAATATTATCATTACTAATGATATACATTTATCTTACACATTTGTAAAATCTGTTAAATGCAGATTTCTATGAGAAAACAGACAAGGTAATTTTTTTCTGCGCAAAGAGCCAGGGAAGTTCGTAATAAAATATTGTGTTTAATGGTTTAAATTAAAATTACTCGGTGGTAACTACGTGGCTAACTGGCATAAATTTGATAGAAATTGTTAATGAAATAAATATTTATTGAATGGTATATTTTATATAATGTGGCTGATATCAAATTTATTTCGTCTTTCTGTCATTCCACACACTATTCTTCATTTTATATCATTTTATATTTCCGTAGATCACCATAGTTGGCTGCATTATTTATTTTCTTGAAGGTAATACAAAAGGTTGCTCATGGAAATAGCCAAATACATAGTGGGATGTTGTATTTACGGATAATTATGTGCCTAAATATGTAAATTTAACTACAAAAAATTTTTCTACAACATACCCCAACCTTTGGCTACTCCCTTGAGGTAAAAGTGAGAACGGAACTGATTAATTATTAATGGCATCTCCAATCTCGGTGAAATCTCTTCATGGTGTAATTTTGATCCCGAATTAATCGCTAATCGCTTCAAAGTTTGAGTGACAATCCGGTGGGAACGAACGTGTCAACCTTCGTCGGCCCAAATGTAGGTAATATGAAATCCCTCCTGAGCAATTATAGAGGTAAAAATCCTTTTTCCTCCTTAGCGAAGCCGTGGAGGGCTTTCCCCTTGCTATCGAGCTCCCTTAATTAATTGATTTGCCCCCATTGAATAGGGGAAAGGATCACTCAATTCTCACAGGTCAAGGAAATCACCTTACCGTTATGTAACCAATCAGGTTGGGGAGATGGAGAGAGTCGCAGAATTCCTTTAACAGTGAGAAGGGTAGAGAAATCAATTCCCTTGAGAATTCCAATCCTCAACGGCAATATTTCGAATCAAGAAATGATATGGGTTAATGCATTTTATCCGGGCGAACTCTCCCAGCCCGTTGCATAGCGAGAAATGCCAAAGCACAAATGGTTTGCGTAGTATTACTGCTAGGGTGATCTACTAGATAAGGTAGGTTTTAAGGTTAGTGAGTGAAAATCCCGAGGGTTTTAATACGTGCGCGCAACACAATTTCTTTATTTATATCAGCGTACTTCCTACCTCTTTTCATTCCGTCCATTAGGCCTGTACTTTTGCTATTAGCCTAGGCCTATTATCCAACATCCATCCCTCTAGCACGGCCTTTAGCGTCCATTTACTTCTCATTACCTTTTCTAACCACCTCCTTTGCTCCTACCTACCGACTCCTACAAACTTTCTCATAATCTCTCCTATAAGTTTCTTATCCTCACCCACCATACCAAGCATTTTCTCAGTTTTCTTACGCTCTGTCCAGTGCACCTTCTCCACCCTTTTCCACACATCTCAAATGCCTGCTTCCAATCCTCGTCTTCCTTCTCAAAGTCCATGTTTTTGCAACCAGACAATGCTACACACAATATTCAACTCTTTGTAAACCTTTTCTTTAACTTCTTACTCATGATCACCGTCATCAGCTCCCTCCTAATACTGAACACTTCTTTCTCTAGCGGAAATCTCATATTGTGTCTACAACTGTGCCCATTTTCCTCCAGCATACTAGTTTATTGAATCCCTGTACTTCGCTAATGCCATAGTATATGATGTTAAAAATTAAGAATAAACTTGACCGTAGCAGGCTTCACTTCGTAGAAGTTAATAACATCAGTTCTTATGATTAAAGAGAACTTTTCTACAAAAGTTTTAATGTAAGATGCGTTTCACCGATGCTGTAAAGCGGTGAAACTCGTCGTACATTAAAATTTTTGTAGAAAAGTACTAAGTTGTCTTCAATCATGAGTATTGAAAATTAAGATTGAGACTTTGAATACCATTCATTGATTAAAGAGCGTTGTTGAATGCAGAGCGATATTACCACAAGGACATATGCGGACACAAATACAGCCACTCCTTCATTGTGATGAAATTAAAAACATTAAGGATTAGCTTTGCCATAGTGCGACATGAGATAAAAATATAAGCTTATATTTATCTGAGGATAAGTTACTATCACTGAATAATTAAATAAATGACGAGTGAAAGGGAACAATAATATGAGCAGAGGATACAACTCTCGTCTTCTACATATGGTGTTAAAACACCAAAGTAACATACGTCTATCATTGGATAGGGAGTGAAATTCTAAGAATAATTTCCAGGGCAATTCAGTACTCATGGTTAAAGACAACTTAGTACTTTTCTACAAATGTTTTTATGTAAGCGGTCAGGTCATCGTCTACAAAGTGAAGCCTACCACGGCCAAGTTTATTCTAGGGAAATTGTTGCGAGGGTGAGGTATTTTTTCAGCAACTGAGATTTATAGCCTCTCTCTGATTGGTTATTTTTTCCAATTATCAAAGATCAATTACAAAAGAACTGTCCCTTCCTAGAAAAAATTATTTAGGCAAATTCGTCATTGATATTCACCCTCTAATCAATGTTATGCACATACTTCTTCTTTATAACACCTCCTAATTTTAAATATGTAGCTGTTAAATGATGTAAGTAGGACTTGACTAAGACTTTTGAAATATAGTTAAATATAATTTCTGATTTTCACATTTTACTCTAGTGGAAATTAGGCACTGATTAATTACATATTAAATAGTAATTATGAATATCACTATTCATAGCAAAATTAAAAAATACACTATTCCACTGGATTGGTACGTAATTGCATTACGCTTTAAGGCCTCAATGATAAGTAACATCTTGTATTGTATCCATGATTTTGGAAAACGCCTAAATGCGTATGGCCAAATGGGTAGAATGTAGTTCAATGAATTTAGAACTCAGCGGAGAAGTGTAATCTTCTTCCGCTTCAGTAAACTGTACATGCTACTGACGGTCAAAATTGGTGGCGTCCCCAGTAGACAATGCCATTCCTTCTCTGACAATGATATCCACCATTTTAGTCCCACAGCGGAGACCTCCACTTACGTTTTTTCGAGCCACGGTATAATTATCGCCACGCCCCATCGAGCTTAAATGCCTCGAAACAAAATTCACGATTTTTCCGAGCCGCCACGGACGACGAAAACTGCGAAGACAACTCCGACTCTGTTGAGGGCACTGGTTTGGGATCGAGGAGGGCGTTATGGAGGGCAATGAATGGGTAATGGAGGGAGAGGAGTACGAGGAGAGTTTTGCTGCGATGGTCGTCCGGGAAAAAAATAAATAAAAAACAGTCGTGCATATACTGAGTCCATCGTCCATTTGACACACTCCGGGTGTAATGACGGGAAGTAAGGACGGGTTGAAGGGTCGAACGGTGCTCGGACGGGATGAGGAAAGCAAAGCGATTATACGTGAGGGAAAAGGGGGAAACTCAAGAGGGAGACAGAATGGAGAGGGAAGAGAGGTGAAATGGGAGAGCAGAAAGAGAGCAGAAAGGCAGAGGCAAAGTAGGTACTTCCCCGTTTTCATTTACTGACGTGCGTACAGGAAAATTTTATTTTTAAGCTCGCCATATTGTTTGCAATAATAATAATAATAGGGTCAGTCTAAAAATCAAAATAATTATTCCTTACCGACGCGTCGGTAAGGAATAATTATTTTCGCGTCGCGTTATTATTAACGTCGCGACATTTTGGAATTTAATTTCTTCTATCTTTGGGGCCACAACCACGATACAGAAGGTCAACAACCAAAACATCAACCACTAATGCCCTTACCATTGAAATATATAATTCTACCGTCAGTATTTCCTTGGAATTATTAAAAAAAAACTACTACTAGATTGGTACATGTCCTCATCACGCGGATTTAGTAACACGCGAGACGAGAACATGCACCAATTATGGTTTAGTTTTCTTTAAAATAATTCCAAGGTAATGCTGACGGTAGTATTATATTTTTTTAAATGCATGAGTGCTGTGGTTGATGTTTTTTTTGGGGACCTTCTGCATCGTGTTTGTGGCCCTGAAGGTGGAAGAAATTAAAAATTAATCCAAAACGTCGGCAAGGAATAAGTATTTTGATATTAGACCTTCCCCTCGATAAACTGTAATTGATGAATTTCCAGACTCGAGATGCATAACACTGAGTTTATAACTATGCTCATATAATGGTAATGATCAATCACTTGGACAGCGGACCATAATGTGCATATTTATGTATTGTATTAATATAATAATGTATTGCATTTTCATATTCGTGAATATATAATTTTATTGATACATTGCATTATTTATTTGGACAACTTGCTTATAACCCATTAAAAATTAACGGGAAAAATTTATAGTCATGCTAACCTTATTCCAATATATTTAATTTATTTCACAATTAAAAGTCTAAAATATGGAGGACAATACTATTTTTTCCAAAATATAAACACCTGTGCTAAATTGCAGCGTTGTCGGCGGTATTACTCGATTGCTAGGCAAATTTAACATGGGGCATATGACTTTGAGAAATAGCGTTTATATTTTTTCAATTTACTATGTTTCGAGGTAGAAAAAGGAAATGCTGGGAAATGATCATTACTATTGGACATTTGCTATTATTATTATATATTTGACCAAACAATGGAGGTTATATGGTTTTCTCTATTTATTAATTTTTATTATTATATATTATCATTTGTTTAATATGCCGGTTAACGAGGTGGAATGCGTAGCTTTAAGTACTGGAATGGCTCAAATGGAAGTGAGTAAGGATCCTATACATTTTACATCTCCTTAAACAATTTCTTTATTCATATCATCAGCTAATGTCCCATCTCTTTTCATTACGTCTATAAAATCTATACTTTCCCGCTTACTCAACGTTCTCCACTCTATCAAGGATTTCAGCCACCCCTCGCCCCTCCTTACTTCCTCCAACCGCTCACTCTGCCTCCTCTTAATCACATCCAGATGATTTCTCTACTCATCCACCATACCAAGCACTTCCTCGTTTGTCTCCCTTTCCGTGCTGTTAATATGCACAGGTTATATAATTGTAACAAGGAGTTAGGTGGAAGATAATCCTCCATAATCTTAATTTCGCTCTACAAAAAAGGCATTTATCTATCCATCTATCTATGAATCAATCCACCTATCCTACGCGCGTAAGCCAAAGTCACTGAGAGAATGCACAACCTTACGATAATAAAAGGTTGTTCCCAAAGGTGTCAACTGGTTGGCATCATGGGTAGAAACCGGAGAGATTTGGCACGATAGTAAAAAATGAAAAAAATTGAGTAGGGAATAATGTTACTCTGCTTAATAAACAGTAGAGTGTCATTTACTGTAAAATTTATTCGAATATTGCAAAGGTCTAACGTATGCGGGAATTATAATTCCGACCAATAACTACTTGCTTTTTACTTACTCGCTGCAATTCCTGGAGAGGGCAGTAGAGAGTTAACGCTTGTTACGTCAAAGTATGCATGTAGGTTGGTTGCATCGTAACGTAATTCCGAAGTGGAAACGGGTCATATGTGATGTAAGAGGAGGGGACGGATGAGGGAGATAGAGAGCGAAGTACTAATTGTAAGTAAATTGGTTGGTTATCATCATATTCACAATACTCTGCAAGCCTCATCAAGAGCGGGTGGCAGGAAATGATAAAAAAACACCAGGCACGCTCCTAATCCGTATGGAACGGATGTTACAATTGTACTATTTTTACTATGTATTTTTCCCTGCATACATAGTATTCCAACCATTTTACAACCAGAAATATAAAGAAAGCGGTAATGTTCCGTTTCAGAAGTGTCAGTCTTGTCCGCTAATTGAAAAAATAAAATATATATTGAATAGTAATTCTAACGGATGTTACACACAATCTCTTCATTTTAACTGCCTCAAGATTAAAAGAAATTCTACCCATCTATGCTCTAACTTCAAAAAGTCACTCTTTTCTGCAATTTTTTAAAATATTACCGCCTGTATTTTTCTGCTTATCTTATTACTGAGTGTATCACGCTTGTATTTCACACGAAATAAGGGGAGAGAATGAACAGAGGAGAGATGGAGAGGGAGAAAGAATGAGAGGTGAAAGGGGAGATGGGGGAATGAAGTGCAAAAACCGACAGAGAAAGACGGAGATAGAGAGGGCAAGGAAAGGGCGTGTGGAGAGGTAGGGAGGGGGGGATTGACGGAATCCAATTAATGCGTTCCCTTCCCTTCAACCCGTCCAGGCAGTTAGCAGCAAGGAGTGGGGGAGTGGGGAAAGAGGAGATGGAAGAGTATCCAGGAGAGGAAAAACAGTGAGTGTGTATATGAGGGGAGGAGGTTGGGGGAGAGATTGGGTCGGGGGGGGGGGCGAAATGGAGGGAGGAGGCAAAGTATGTACCAGGGGGAGAGTTGGAATGTGGGAAGAGAAAAGGCCACCCCCAGATGAGGTTACTCACACATGTCGGTTCAGGGGAGGAGGGGAAGGGTGGGCGGGTTAGGGCAGGGGGAGTGGGGAGAAAAGGTCGAGGAACTCGAGACAGGATGATATTGTGGGGACATTGATGCCGTTTCAGTGCTTTCGCAGCTCTAGATTTGCCTTCTGTGTTGTCCACTTTTGGCAAGCTTTGCGCAGTGGTGACCTTCTTTTAGGGTCGATGAGGAAGTGGCCAAAGATGAATAGGATCAACTGAGCATGTTACTTGACTATATTTGGAAATATTTGGAATTTAATAAATCGTTTCAGTGCTCTAAATGCACAATTACTCTTAATTATGAGCATTTTTTTACTGACATTGACAATTGTAAATCAATAAAACCGAATTGCTATTAATAAGGTAAATATTAGACGCATTTGGAGCTAGATTTACCTTCTATTTTGTCGATGTTTTAGAAGCTTAGTGAAGTGGTGAACTTCTTTTATTGTCGGTAAGAGAGCGGTTACCAAACAGGAATGGCGTCCTCCGAACAGAGTCTTTAACTTGATATCAGAATTGAAAACGCTTGAAGCATACACCAATGGTCCGTTTCAGTACTCCAAGCGCACAACTGCTTTTACATAGGAGCCAGATTTCCTGACTTTGCCAATCAATGTCGTATGGTTTTGAAGCCACATTTACCTTCTATTTTGTCCATATTGTGGACGTTTTGCGAACTGGTTACCAATTCTGTACTGCTGGTGGGGGATTGGTTGAAAATTATCAGGTTCAGCTGAACACGTTCTTTAACTGTGTTTTAGAATCTACAACACTTAACGCGAACACAAATATTTCGTTTCAGTACCTCCCCCCAAGTGCAAAAATGCTCTCAATTAATGCCATTTTTGATGTCACCATCAATACATCGAACCGCTATAAAAATGTAAACATACGCTTTCACAGATCGATTTGTTGTCTTGCCTAAGTCAATACACAGCACACTTACTAATAAAGCCAATTACAGGCTCTTTTGAGGCGATATTTAGCAATTTTTTTCTACAATATCCATTATGTGGTGACACCTTTTCACAGTAACATCTTGCCGCAGAATCTGGCATGCTTTTTGCCGCGCCATCCCCATGCAAGGGAAGCCCTCACAACAGCATGGTTACCCAGAGCACGGCACGGAGTACAAATTTCTGCTTTGCGCCGCGCCGGTGGAGAAAGAGGTCAATTCTTGATTCTCCAATAGCAAACTTCCACCACATTAATGCACATATCCCGCTATTTCCTGCCTTTACCAATTGCCAATATCCTAATCCCACCCACTCCATCTCGACAATGCCGAAGAATATCCTCCATCACCTCTTTCAGTGGTCGGTGAAGTAGTCTTGAAAGAGACGGGTTGACGGACACTGTATCAACAGTAGGTAGTTACTCCACCGTGGGAGCATGACTTCACGCACCCTCGGGATAGGGAGACAGTACTGTAGTCACCACACCAACTAGGAACGATTTTAGAATTTAAATGCTTAATTTTCAAAAACCATGCGGCAGGAGAGTGTCGAAGGACTTATTATTTTTAAGCGATTTTATGATTGAAGGTTTAATTGGTAAATTTATAAGTACACTGGATATGTAGGTTCCAACGAACGAAAGGCAGAGCAGGATATTTTCATATGGTGAATACTGACTGTGACTTCTGTAAAAATGCGCCCTTTAATTGAGTTTGTACGTCTCATAATAATTTATATAATGGCATGAATTTTAACGAGAATCGAAAATAAATATATGTTTCCAAGAGAACTTAACCAAATTGCCAAACTTCTGTAAATGTAACGTGTAAGCTAAGATAATGTAAATGTGTAAAGTACCTTGGTCAAATTTGACTCATTAATATCGTATTCATGATTTTACTATGTTGTTGTTAACCCTGTAATAGTATATACTTGTTGGGTGAACGTTAAAACGATAAATAATACCCGGTACCCGACTCAAAAGCTTGCTCAAGGACCAACAGTCCTCCATACAACTCTAGGCGAAAATATATTTTTCTCCTTAAGTCATCAACCCAAAGGATGGTTCTCCATCCGTTACTGTATTGTGCCATTTCTTTCAACTGCATATAAGAGGAGCACCAGAACTCCTTCATTGGTTGTCGCATAAACTCCAACCTAGGCCTGCCCCAACAGTTGGTTCCCTCCACAGTGCCTTCTAATATAAAGGAAAAAATATCCTACTCCAAAAAGGAGCGAGATTTCATTGAAAATCTCCGCCACAGACAGTATTCGAACCCGCGTCCTCGAATTGAGAAGACCTGGACTATAGCCAACGCACCAACCTGACTAAGAAAACCTTCTGGAGGACTTCTAGGCCCCAGATGTAAGTGGAAAGCGAATTATCCTACCTAGAAGGTCGGCAACACCGTTCGGTGATTGCCGAAAGAAGGGCGCAGCGAGAGAGAATGGGTACGATGTGGAGAGTAGTAGGGGCGTAGCGTTTCCTGGGAAACAATGTTTGGAGAATGGCAAATGAGATTTCGGGCACGGAGACGAGGAGCAGAGAGAAAGGAGAGAGTGAGTATGGGAGATGGGAGGGCGAACAGCGAAAATACTGAGGAAGAGAAAGCTGACGCGTGTGGAGAGAAAGCAAACGAAAGGAAGCGGCGGAGGTCGTTAATGGCGAAGAAACGAAAGGCGGGGAACGACTGCCGCACTTAAGGATAAGAAGAGGGCAAATGGGTTGGGCTCACTTTCCGCTGCTCTTCCAGCCTACCATTTTATTCGAAAAGACGGTCGATTAAAATCAATTTTCCGTTGTAACGGGAGCACTTTTCTCCTCGTGCACAGCAACTGCATACAATTTAGCTCTTCGAGGAAAGGAAAAAA
Organism: Pyrrhosoma nymphula; assembly: GCA_963573305.1. Classification (NCBI taxonomy): domain Eukaryota; kingdom Metazoa; phylum Arthropoda; class Insecta; order Odonata; family Coenagrionidae; genus Pyrrhosoma; species Pyrrhosoma nymphula. The sequence goes on from OY754331.1 coordinate 70,649,737, forward strand.
AACACGCCTCTTCAAAAAGAAAACCTTCTCCGCGTAGTAATGATACGTGTCGTAACCTTATCATTCGGACATCCAGATTAAATTCGCGCGCAGGCCTCTTTGGTGTGGCAGATGGCACGGAATTGAAACGTGCACTCGAATTTGCTGGTGCAAAAATTAACACTTGAAACTCACCATTTATCTCCAGAAACATCTACCCAAGAGAGCAAGGAAAAGTTTGGAAGCGAAATTAAAGCTGAAACAATGAAAGTTTAATGCATAAGAATGTGAAGTTATGGACAAAATTCAGGAAACAATTACCGCTGACCCAAGTTTTTTTAAATGAAGGGCATCCTTTCTCATGGTAAAGCAAACCCTTGACTTGAGTAAGGATATAATTGGCATCATGTACAAACTTTTTCATCACGATTGAGTGATATACATCATATAAAGTTCTCTAACAATGTATATATATATATATATTAACATGCGTCAATCGGCTGACTTTAATAATTAAATTTGAAAAGTGCACAAAATTTGAAAATGTCTCGTAATGCAAAACGGTATCTCAATAGCTGTACTACTCCGCGAAGGAAGCAGCGATTATTTTCGCCAAATTAGGATGAAAAGCTAAATAAAATATGACAAAGCATCGTATTTGTTTAAGGGATACCGCTCCGAGACGTCATCCTTCGGATTATGGATGACTTCATGTTTTGTCTCCGCACAGCAAGCTTAATTTTAGCGATAAATATTTGCAATTAAAAAAACGCCTGTTGATCAAATATAATATGTATTTCGTGTTTAAGAATATGAAGTGCACATAAAAGTAGATTTTAAAACAATGCATATTCCCCATTGAAGTGAGAACTTTACAGCGAAATATTCATTAATCGCTTATAGCGTATAAAAACAGATTTAAGTGCTATGCTGGAAAGATTGGTGGTCAGACCGCCAAAAGGAAACCTCTAAAGGGAAAGACCTGGAGTGGTGCCAAGATTATTGGCTTCCCCTCAAGAGAAAAAAGGTTTTATTGAACCTCGGCAGTAGCGGAGGCAAATAAGTACTTAAAATTAGTGGCAAATCCGTCGAATAATCTGCATTGGCCGTACCTTTTTTGGCTGGATCTAAAGTATTTTGACAAAAACAATTCGACTTATCTATTTTGCAGTTGGGCTTAGCCACGTTATTTAAAAATCAACATTTTATTTATACAGGTATTCCGTCAGTTGATCTAAATACTTTGCCAATGAAACGTGAACTCAATGGTATTTCCAAACATGGTATTTTCAAATAATATTGAGACAGGAGGTTTACTCTTGGTAGCGCAGCTAAAGATCACCCCAGTAAAAGAAAATTATTCCACAATTTTGGCTTAAAATATTGGGTCAAAGATGAGTTTTGATATTTTATTCAAACATAGTCATGATTAAAGAATTGTGGTTACATGATGATCAATGCCTGTTTTCTTTTTCTTAGAAATTATAATTTTGCTTCAGGTAAGTCAATATATTAAGTAAATTTTTTCTGGTCCTTAATAACTTTCACATCGCTTCATATACCTAATTCCGCTTTCTTCACGTAATTACTTCGTAAAATCAAACAAATTTAAAATGCGTAATATAGTATTTTTGCTCAACGTTAGAGGATAATAGTGGTAGCGAGACATGCTGGCAGTCGTCTGCGCGAAGCCTGACGTCAAGATGTGGAGAGAGGTCGAAGAATTGGGGGGAGGGGGGAGAGGACAGCATATGGTTGGCAACGCTGCCAACATAACTAACTGTATGTAACTAGAGATACTTGGAAAGTGCCAGCAGCAGAAAGTGTTTGCAATAGTCATATTTACTATCCGAAGAAAGCTGGATCAAAATACGCTGCCAATCGGAGAGGCCCATCGAAACCATTGGATAAAGATCCATTAAGAGTTAAACAGCTGATTTGAATAACAGATTGAGCGTTTGAAATTGGCAATGAAGGTTTGCGACCGAAGTTATCCTAGCAGAGGAACGCGGAGATTACCATACTTCCCATGCGGAGCCAATTATTGGGACAATGGACTCTTCCACTGAAAGTGGCAGTATTTGCAACTGCACCATGTTTCGCTATCACCATATCTATCCACTATGTTTTTAATACCAAAAATGACCTTATATTTCGGTCGCATTCCTTTAGTAATTCTCCTTGATACCAAGTCGAGCCAGGACTTTAACGCGTCTTTGTGGTTCTCTAATGTAGCCTGAACACAATCCTTACCCAAAGAGGAAAACAAAAACTGCATCCAAACCCAACGAATATCATTTGTTGCAAGAGATACAGCACTTAATCTCCCCACCTCAGCACCAATCGAGAGCCATCACTTTGGAGAGAAAAATGTTAAGAAAATCATATGAACTAGGAAAACCTCAAATGTTGCTTTACCATAACCGCACATCATTTTAAAATTAAATTGGAGACGACCAAAACATAGAAAAATTAGTGGATCGTCAAAGCAGCCTATGATGATAAAAAATATGGTCAAAACAATGAGTATCCCCCGAAATAATTGAAAAACTGGAAATTTGGAGCACCGAAGCAATCGATCGAGCAAGATAGGCATTGGAGATGGAACTTTTTCGGACTTGTATTTGTTTTCCATTTGACACGGCGACCCGCTATATTTCGATGGTAAACAAACCCGAAGGGAATACTCTGAATTGCACTCAAAAATAAAATTTCTTGTAATTGGCTTTCGTATGGAATAAACCCGATGCTTTTCCAGCTGCTTCACATTTACATCAACGCACTTATCCATAAGAACTTAAACCCTCAGCCTTTCTTGTCTAATTCATTCACCACTCTACGACTAGTTCCCTAATTTGTTTTATGTGAAGGGATCAATTTAAAAGGATGTCAACACACACACCGGGGGAATTGGTAAAGCTACAAGTTATCTAATAGACGTAGAGTTTTAAGATTGAGCTATATGGTATAGTGGTCAGAATGGCACAAAAGGACAGTGAGTTATGATCTGCTAGCGCTGTGGTCAATAATCCATATCATTTCTTATCAAATCTGCATCCTCCTAAACAAAGACATAGAACACACTCCGTTTCACGTTTATTTCCATAAATTATCACCACGGATAGACTTGAGATTTACGAATGGAAAGGATCTGTTAATGGGAGAAAAAAATACCAACACGTTTCTTTAATCTTAATATACATCAATTGATAACTAAGTACCAATGGGCGACAGCAAATAGCATCATGAAATTGCGATGGCTCTAGGGTACAAGTGAATGCATATGCATCTGTGATTCATTTAACAAAAGGGTTAGTTGGAAAGTGTATGAATATGCAATAACCACATCCAAAACATGGTTATTACCTACAAATCAATGGACTAAAACTAATATTGTAACTACGTCGTAGGTAGTCTAAAATTGTAAAAACGACAAGGTCAATTATCTCCTGCCTGCCTTACTACTCATCGGGCTATGCTTCATCCTCGTATTATTAATTGAATTACACTATACACTATAGGAAGAAAATATTTAATTAAATTTAATATGTTACAGCTAGTTATGCGCTGTAAATAACAAACTATGGAATGGAAATCCTCGTTCAAAGCTAAGCTATAGAGGAAATTTTATCCTGAAATTGTGTTAAAATGGAATAAAAATTTATATTAGGGATTACAATAGCGATTCCACTCAAATAATCTTCATTGCGAAATAAACTTCTGGTTTTAGAAGGATTGAACCACAGACTGTCGAGACGTAGCATTCAAAAAATTCTCGTTAAGTTTGTATTGACACGTTTGTTGATAAGTTTACGGCAAAGAGAGGGATGAAAGGGGGCTGGAAAGGCCACGGTTATGTACTGAAACGACCCAGCGCGGGAAAAAAGAGAAAATAGGACCTGGGGTTAGCGCGATGGAAATAATGAATATGGACGAGTTTAAAGGGTACGAATTTTAGGGAAACCACGAGTGAATTTGAAAATGAGATTTTTTATTTGTTGAATCATTGTTTCATTCTCAATAATATGTATTTTATATTCCCTGGTGATCTCAAGTAAGTGAAACATTTTCTCCCTACCACAGTTTTGGAGCCTCATTTCATGTCAACTCCCCTTAGGGGATCATAGCATAGCTTTAATACCTTCTTAGATGCTTCTTAGCGTTGACTGAGACAGCGTGAGGAGGTGAGAATATTTATGTTCTAGAAAAAAGTTAACTTCATGCAACGAATCAAGTAAAGAAACGAAGTAATGAAACGAGAAATTATGCCAAAGAAAAAGTTTTTTTATCTCAATTACCCCAGAATTTAAGGTCGCCTTCGGTCTTCTTTCAATAGCATCTACATCTACATAATGCATTGCGAGTCACCTCATGGGTGTGTGGCAGTACGTTTTTTCGAGACGCATTTCGAGATTCTCTGAATAATGCTAAAATTACTTAAAACCTTGTGCATAACTATTTTTTGTTACATTTCAGAAAATGTACCCATTTGGAGCATGGTATAATTAACGAAGACAACGAGGAAGGCAGGGGATGATTTCCCTTGCCCTCTGCGGCATTTGATAACATTTACGGCAGTTACAAATTAAGTTTAGTCGCTTGTTTTGAGGGGGTAATAACCATATGAAGGATTATTGTGGTATATATTGAATTTGAACGCGGACCACCAATGCGAGTCATTTATTACGTACATAATATGCATACCCAGCACGCCATTTCTTTTCGGGGTGGGCAGTCAAAGACCTAAGTTACTGCAGTGACGTCCGGAAAACTGTCTCTCTTTTGACCCTTGAACCTCATTCGCTTCTGTTGTACTCATGCATTGGTTCTTATGCGCTCTCCTATTTTAAAGACTCATCCTCTTATGACTAATGACTCACATCATTCATTCCACGATCTCACATCTGCTTCGTCATTCGACTTTCATCTACTACCCTAGACTTGTCAAGTCCAACAAAGGACGCTCCTTTCATATATGTTCATTACTGGAGCATCCAGCTCAGATTATTTCATAACCCATTCATTCCTAACCCTATCCATCCTGCTTTTGTCGCGAACACCTATCAGGCACCCAGTTTCCACTGCATTTAGTCTACTCTTATGCCTATTAGGTATCTTATTACTTTTCATTTTACTTTGTATCGACACGTGCGGGTCTGTGTTGAACGGTTAGAAGCAAAAAGGCTGATGAAATTGGGCAGGGAGTTACCGGAAACGTTCAGGAGCGATGCAGCGCAAAAAGACAAGAAGTTAGATCATGACAAACATTTAAAACCTTTACCTAAGGGTTCAACCTAAGGGAAGAGGGGTCTTAGATGCAGAGGAGGCGGAAGAAGTGATTGGTTACGAAGGAGAAAAATTCGAATGAACTTCGGTTGAGGAAGAGGATACGAGAGAGTGGGGGGAGTGGGAGAAGGATGTGAATTTGCTGGAGGAATTCCGATTGGTTGAGCCGAACAGCGAGGAGTAGAGGGGTGTGTGAGGAGATAGACGGTTAGGGGACGAAGTTTCGAAGGGGGGAGAAGATGATAATGACCGGAGGGGGTGGATGGAATCAAAGGGTCTGGCTTCTGTGAGGAAGGGCAAACGACATCGTGTCGGTGCCCTTTCTAAGCCGGAACGAGGAGAGCAGGGAATGGAAGGAAATGAGCAAGTGACAGAAAAAGGTAGCGTTTCTAAGCGGGAATTCTTTCCCGCTGGTTCCCGGGATTTTTTACCATACATATCGTTTCCAAACCATGGGAAAACTCTGTCGGGAAACCGAGAAAAATTGTACAAATGCTAATAATATTATGCAAATAATTATATTGTAAAATACTAAATAACCAGTGATAGTAAGAATGCTTGGCATTTTTCTCTAAATGAAATCTAAGGGTGTAAAAAGAAAGGCCGGCCTCATAGTTAAAAACCTGCTACGAGCGAGCATAGAGTACCTACTACACAGCTGACGGAAGGACTAGCTTGGGAGCCATTAGAGACTCGAAGGCACACGTTAGGTTCAAATTAGTTGAAAATCACAGGCCAGGCGAGTATCAGTACGACAGAGAGAATATTACTTTGGCCTTACTGCATATCTTTAGAACCGACAAGAAAGACAAAAGAAGAGAGATAGGCTGCCGAACTTATAGTAACTAGAATTCCTTCTTTCCGCGCACCGTTAACGACTACGTAAACAACAAGCGTAACATTAGTACACTCCGTCAGCATGCAATTCACCCTATTCCACTCTCCCTCACTTTTCCCTATACTCCAATGGATGGTATCCTGACACCTCCTGACACTATGGCGGCGAATTTTTTTACTTGAGAGAATTTAGAATTTGTACGCTGAAAATGATCGATTTGGTGAAAACACGTTTCAGTCCTATAGCTGTGTGCTGTAAAATAGCAGGGATCAAAGGCCAGGTGGCTGAATATGCGCGTTTTTCTGGGCAAAACAGCCATTGTTCGCATAATTACGTCATTTTTGATCCCTTATGGAACAATAACTTCAGCCATTTTGGCATATTCTGAGGGCTTTATAGAAATACTGTTTCGCGATAGGCTGCGCGTGACATGTATAGCAATGCGTCCGGGATCCTATTCACCTCCCTCAACCCCCAACTCCGGGGGTTGCTTAGCACTGTCACCGAGTTTTACTAGCATGCACATGCGTAGGCACTACACTGAGCTACACCCTTAAAATAATCTATGAGGAGATACACTATTGGTAGAGTTAATATTGAAGATTGCATCAGTAACTTAGGCCATTTCACACCCAGATTCTTTCATTTCCCACTTAAACTCCGGAAGAGGAACTACTCGTCAGCATCTCGCAGGGTAATACGTAGATGAGGACGAGGTAAGCATTGTATCGGGGTTCTGCGGGAAATTATTCATAATGACCGGGATTCGAACCCGTTCCCTCTATCAACAGTTCCTAACCATTACCTTCAAAGACATGTAACCAAAAACGTTGTATTTTTCCTTGATAAGTTCGGATGCGGCTTTAGGCTTTCGTTAAGTCTCTGAATGAGTCCCGTCTCCACCATTAGCGAATGAGGAAACGAGAATCTAAAAAAAAGACCCGCGATGAGGGTGTCCTTTTTCTGTGCCAATCAAACGCAACAACCACCCCCGCTCAGAGGGTCCCATTATATTCCCCGTACCCGCGGTTGAAAATTTAATTCCGTCCCCTTCGTTGGATCATATACCTTTAGGTTCACCCTCCCAAAGCCTTTTAAACTCGCCGCGATCCCACACCCCCCCCCCTCTCCGGTAACCGGATTGCCCTTCCGCATAGAAACTGTTTTTGTGTTCCCTTTTTATCTTTTTTTCCCTTTCATCTGCCGACCTAATCCCCCTTTTACACCTTTTTTTTCTAGTTCCCGAATTCCCGACGTTTTGGAATCTCTTAGAATGGGGATAGGGAATATGTTTTTCCCGGAAAATGCCAAGCATTATCGAAATAATCATTCTTATGTTGCTTGTTTCTTTAGCTCTGCGTGCCTTTAAACGCAAGGACTATTTCTCAAGAGTGACGTCAAGTTGGAAGGTTTGAGTTCCATCCCAGATAAAATAGAACTTTCTTCCGCTTTCTTCCTTTCACCCCATTCCTGCGTTCTCTCATTGTAAATATCCGCCATCGATTTCTTTCTCCTTCCGTTTCAACTACATTTTCACAGAATACCGATTAAAGTTGAGTCTCCATTATCCGATTCTAGATTTCGTATTATCCAAAGTACATACTCAGTTCGATCACAGCATTTTAATTTATCGTAACTTAATCAAAATTTCGAATGCATGTTGTACGTGAATCAAGAATTAGCTGAAGGATGTCATCCCTGCAGTTATTCTGCAGCTGAAATGCCTAGAGATAATCAGAAACAATAAGTGAAAACTGCATCTTGACAGTTGAAAAACATTTTATGAAGGAAAAGAATTTTTTGTCGAAAGTTCTTTCATCGATGTGATTCTTTATTTTAAATTTAAATATCTATCGCACTATAGCTAGGCATGAAATAAATGTGGTTACTACATAATGTACGTACCCCATACGAACTTTCCGTGTTATCCGAGTTTTCAATTATCCGAGTTCCCAATTATTAAGGTGGCCTCAAATATATTAACTCGGATAATCGGAACTCTAATGTATAATTATTATTCGTGTAATCTACCAGTTTCATGCACCTTTGAAGAGAAGAGAGTAAGAAACCTCTGGATGATTGCAGCGCAGAATCCCCTCACACAATTTCTTTATTCACCTCAACATACGTCCTACATCATCATCATACGTACTCTCATCATCCCGTCCGTAAACCCTCTTCTGTTCCTTCCCCTTCCGCTAACTCACCCTGTATCTTCCCCTCTGTAACGGCCATCAGCAACCCTTGGACTTCCCCTATCACTTTCCACCCCCTTCTCTGCCTCTTACCTATATCTTCCAGATGTTTTCTCTCCCCACCTGGTCTGGGTGAGGACCCACCATATCAAGTACACGCTTCCTCATCCGTCTTTCTAACCGTCCACCGCGTTTTCTCCATTCCACACCCACAACTAAAGCACATGCAGCTGATTTTTGTCTGGTATTCCCCTTATCTATGGCCATAGATCATTATTAGTATTGAATTATATCATTGCAAGTGTCGAGCATTTGGTCATACATTCTATGGGCTGTAAGCCAACATACCAACGTTCCCATTTAAATTCAATCATCTTTAGGTTTAAAAATATATAATGGAAGCCGACATGACGAAAAAATATATCTTACTATATTCCACTCTAAAATTGGTTTATTACCGACCCAGGTTTTGACTGCACAGCAAACATTATTAAGGTTTTACATCAGTTGCTTTAATCCTTAAGTAGCCACGCTCATTTTTGTCACGCAAGTGGGCACTTGGGGGTAAGGCAGACCCCCTAAATTCAACCTAAATTACTGATGAATTATGATATTTTCTCAACTTATTTCGGCCGAATACTCTGGTTATAATAATTTTTAAACATAAGTATCATTTATTGGGCAATATCGATTAATTTTACCGTAAAGGTAATCATCATGTAAATTTCCACATTTTTGCGTATAATTTCGAGGGGTTTTAATAAATTAATAACAACCTGCAGTAACATAATAAGACAATTTTTTTCAGCACAAAATAGCTTATGAATATGTTAAATGAGAGTATATTTTTCTTTGGTTCACGTAAATTATAATTAGGGAATTATATCATTTGGATAGAAAGTGCAACATTAGTAGGCGCGCGGGGACACTGTGATCCCATGACTCAAAAATTGTCAGTAAAATTAAAATTATTTCGTACGTTAAAAATATTTTTATTTGCTACAGGTAAATATCAAATTTATTGAAGGTACTGAAGATATCAACCTTTTTTATCGAACAGTTAAAACATAAACCAATTATAAATGCGCGGGGGACTGACAGCCCTCCGCGCGACTACTTAAGGATTAGCAACTGAAATCCGATATATTTTTGAGCACGCGACCCTTGTGCAGAGGTCTATCATTCTATTGGCCTATCTATCATCCTACTGGCCTACACTTTAAGACTCAAATGACTCGAGTAATTCATTATTTCCCAGAGCTAATAAAATAACCAAAATAACAACATAACGTGGAAATTCAAGGTGAAATAAGTCAGTTGATTTTACCAGGTTCTCCCTGCCAGTAATGCACCAGTCTGGTGCGTTAGCCGACCGTTGTTGTTACGATTTTATAGGACTGTTGTGCATGAGGTTAGTACGCCTGACTTTGTTGAGATTAGGTAGGCTTGATGGGGTAACAGGCCGAAACAAATGGTCCGAAAATGATGTGGTCCGAGACGGAAACCAATCAATTGGAATAATACTTATTTAAGCTAATTTTTACATGCAAAATTTCCACAATTTGGAGATATATTTTAACCCTTGTGCGTGAAAACTCACCCATATTATAAGTATCATTTTTACAATGATTGCGATTCAAACCATAGATATTGATTGATTTGACCAAAGGTTAAAGAAAAGAGAAGATGTAAACAAACGGTGCGATAGCACTGGGGAATATTGAGGCCATTAAAATGCGCAATCAGTCATATTGATGGAATCAGCTGTGTAATTGCTACGCCGATAACATAGGTATTAGTAGTAATTAATTACCCAGAAAAATGCATTAATCACAAAACTTATGGAAAAATATATGCGCTTTAGCCATGTTATATGAGCCATTTGTTCGCGAAACAAAAGGTTTTACTATCGTGAGTTAAGGCGTCATTTACTCTCCTCTTAAAAAATGGAATATAAATAATAATAATACTTCCTCCAGACTATTGAATGTGAACCGAGTCAATTGAAATTTTCGAAAACAGGGAAAAAAGTAGATTCCACAATAACCACGTGCGTGTTACAATTTTAAACAAGTTCCGAGTGTGTCAGAGTGGGGTTCCATCTGAAAGTTACGGATGTCACAACCACTATCAAACCGAGAGATGTTCGAGGGTGAAGCCTGATTTTGACAGGAACTGCGATCATTCTACAGAGAAATGCCGACGCTACATAATCAGATTCAAGTGCGTATATGGCCGGTTCATATTGCTAAATGCAATATCTATGGCGAAGGTGTTGCCACGGCTTCATCGCTATTCATCCAATTCGTACACGATGAGTGAATGACGAACCCTCGGAATTGGCGAGAACATAATTTCCACAACGGCGTCACTCAGTCATGGAGAGCATTAATATCGTGAATGCTTTACGTGACAGAGTGGGGGCAATGACAAGTAATCGCAAACATTGTTACACCAAATTCAATAGCAGGCTAACAGCTTTAACGTAAACTCAACGTCAATAGACCCTGAGCCTTATGCCTGTGGAGATTCATGACGAGTTATCAGTAGTTTTTTATCCGTCAAATTACTGACGCACTCCAGCATTCATAATTAAAGACATGTACCCGTAAGACGTTCATCAAATTGCATATATTAAAGTGAAATTTAATACCTTTACCTTACTGCCAACAGTTTTGGTGACACTGTGATTACCTATTAGATAGATAGATTAGATTGTTATTGGGGGGACCTTCGTCAGGAGCCCGGGCACTTAGACTTTTCTTGGTCCATTGTGCCAACCCCATGCCTGTCTGCCACTTGCAGACAGGGGACAAGAGCACCACGGTAGAGGTATAGAGGATTGACCTCCTCCGCCTCGCCCCAGTACCATGGATGGAGGGTGTACTCCCTCTAATTATCCCGGTCTGGGTATATCTCCCACCGGCCTCCCGGTGGTCTGGAGGGAGTAGTATCCTCTCCGCCCACGCCTGGTGCAGGTATGGAGGAGGGTCACCCATCCAACCTCTGTCCGGGCCCAACGTTGCTTAACTTCGGTGTTCTGATGGGAACCGGGGTTTCAACATGGCTAGGCCCTTGCCCCTTGTGATTACCTATTAACTAAATATATTGATTTCTTCTCTTGGCATTAAAATAATTAATTGGATTGTTCTCTGATGTTTTTTACTAACGTTTATGAAATAAATTCGTAGGCACTCCAAAAAATTGCAGAAAAATAATCATAAAGTTAAAATACTAACTAATTTGACTAATTTTGTATGTTGCAAAGAGAGAAAAAAGTAAGAAATCAATTGTTTGGCTAGTTTATACATGATGGTAATTTACAAACGGCTCATGCCAATCCAATGATACCACCACAAAACTACGAAATAAAATCACATTCATGACTAACGCTGATTTTTCTTCGTTTTTCGGAAGTAATTTTTTGCCAGTCGATGTTAAAAAATTCTCTTATCTCCTTATTCAATTATGATTCTTTGATTTTATTTTTATTTTAATAATTAATAACAGTAAGGGTGACAGTAAGGGTGACAATCGCTTAAATACCAAGTCTTTTATCTAAAAAAATGAAAAATTTGGCCACAGTTTAGTTCATTGCGTAATTGACAAGTCAAACGAAGCAAAATGTCAATTACACTCAAAGGACTTTTACAGCAAAACGGCCTCGCACGATGTACGTACATCGTTTTTTATATAAAATCGCTAAGTGCCCGCATACCTTCAAAAAGGACAGGGAATATTCAGGGAACTTATTTTTTACCTTTCTTGGCCATATCACGCCATATTCAGCTCAAAGTCATGGTGTAGGTATGAGTAACTGGAAGACTATTTACCTGCAAAGAAAAAAAGAGTACATTACAATGCTACTCTCTTGTACCTGATGATGGCTCTGTGAGCCGAAACGCGTTGTACGCAAAAACCATTTTGTGGAAAAGTGCAATTGTTTCTCTTACATTATGAAGAACTTCCACGATATCTCGCCTGAATCTGTTGAATTCATACCTAAAGCATAACATTATTTATACTTATTCGTTCATTCCATGATTCATCCATAAATTTATCTTGAAATGTTTTGAAAGAAATACATGTCACTAACTAAAGTAAGGGCCATTGTTACCCTTACTGTCACCCTTACTGTTATTAATTATTAAAATAAAAATAAAATCAAAGAATCATAATTGAATAAGGAGATAAGAGAATTTTTTAACATCGACTGGCAAAAAATTACTTCCGAAAAACGAAGAAAAATCAGCGTTAGTCATGAATGTGATTTTATTTCGTAGTTTTGTGGTGGTATCATTGGAACTTTAGAAGGAATGGAAACTATTTTACAAGCACAATATTTTAAAATTGAGCAAGAAGTTATTAAAAATAATGAATATTTTTAAGCAGTCTACTGATTTATTTTTTCATAGGAAAGCAATTGATGTCCAACGAGTAATCAAGTGAAAATAAAACATTAAGGCATAAGATGCGAAGTGATTGCGATTTTGTGCTAAAATTATTCCAGTTCGTTCAATCTTAAAATATCATACTCCACTTCAAAAAAGGTGTGGCAATGAATCCGTTAGTAATTGAGAATGATGGCCAGGTCATTCATTTCCATAATTCACTCATTATCCGTCAGCAGCATTTTATCAAATGCTTAATTGCTTCATTATCTTCCTAATGTACATTAGTCTGACGGACATAAATACCATATCATACGGATACCATGCGGACGGACACACGACCCATAAAGAAAATCAATTTGCGCAAATGGCCTTCACTTCCAAATTTATTGTCACATTTAATCCAGAGAAAGTTAATGCACGCAGAAAAATACTATTAACCATTATTCATTGAAACATTTAGCTAATGTAATCAAGAAAATTTGATTCCCTGAAATGAAAAATTCAAAAGTCGTTAAATGAAACAATAGGGTAATTTAGTTTTAAAATACAATCATTCGATAAAGTCATCAACTGGAGACTCACTACAGATACTCGTGAATTGCCGCGGGATCTGGAAAACTGCTGAAGCAGCACTTCGAACATAGAACACATAAATGTTTAAGCAATCGACTATTTAATAGTGGCTTGCAATTGGAGATTGGTCCTCCAGTATAACGACAGTGACAATGAACAGTTCTGACCTTATTCTAACCTGAAGTGAGGAACATTGGTATGTTAAGAACCTACCGAGTCGCTTTCAAAATATCTTTCAGTAAATTCAATGCTTAATGCCTTACATGGTCGTGGATATTGAATGCATTCGAAATACACGTTTTATCTATTCTCTACCTTTCCTTTCTAATATCTACTTTCGTAAACTTAAAACCCACTTAAACCCTATTAACAACACCATTAAATTGCACATTGACTTTACCGAGGGCTATTTTCTCATCGATTTCGGAGTACGATCACATCCTACGTAAATACAGTAATTAATTTACATGCCCGCTTCCTGATAATCAGTGAAAATTGGCGTTCACTTAACTATGGCCTACTCTCCCGAACCTGGTTACTCACCAATATAATTGAGTCCTTATCACTTACTCCCAAAATCTTAACCTAACTAGTCATAACATATCTTTTCGCAAATAACTAGTGAGCTATCTTTCTCTTATTCTTGTCTTCCGCTGTTGTTCTTTTAGTGAAGTCTATGCTTCTTTGCGGTGTATGCTTTTGATGAACTATGAGTGCATTATATCTAAAAAATATATATATTAGTTGGAAAATTTTTATAATATGCATAATTAAATAATAATTATAGAATACAAAAACTTGAAAGTTTTGCTGAATTCATTGCAATGAGGTTGCTGTGAAATTTCACATAGTATTTATCTTCCACGACAGAGAGATTTCATTTCAAGTGGTGCCTGATTCTATCTGACTAAAATAAATAACTTTCAGCTCTTATCCTGATGCCTAAAATTCACTTTTATATAGATTATCATTCACGCTTCAAACAACTTTCAATGATTCCCTGTGGAGTGGCATGCATTCATGCCATTGCGTGACGATGTCTTATGAGCGTGTATTAGGGCAGTATTGAATTAGAAGATCGTTTTGATACGGATAACGGACTAAATGGGAAGACCCTTCAAGGTCAGATAGGTGGCAATATATCGATTAATGAGGGGAAGACGATGGACGTCCCTTAATTAAGGCAGCAATCGACACGGGGAATCAAGAGAGACAGGATCCTCACATAAAGAATAACACGTGCTAAATTTACTTTTTGCATAAAAAGTTTTAACTATGCCTGAATTTACCAGATAAGTAGATAAAAATACAACAATATTGACTCTGTGTTCTCATGAACTGAATAAATGAAAAATATGATGGCTCAGCCAATGGATATCAGATTGATGCACCTGTTATGAAAAATATGCTTCGTTTGATTTGACTACTGATGCATATAAATCGCTAAATCGCTGGCGCTCCACCTAAATCGCTGGCGGCGTTATCGATATACTAATATACTTAAATTTACGGAGGTCAAATTTAGTTGAGAGATTATGGAATTATCTTTGAAAAATGTATGATTTAAGAAGTGGGAGCCTATTTTTGCCCCTACGTCGTAGTGTGACTGAAACATGACAGGAAAAATAATTTTTCAGCAAGGCATACACGATAAAATTCAACTGCATCTCCGGTGTATCTCATGAGTCGCCACAACAGCATGCAAAAGGTGGTCGGGTAGGGGGACGAATAATTTTCTTCGTGCTATACCGAATGAAAAGTTCCATGACACTGCATTTAAAGCAGTGAGTGTTTACAGAGTGCTTTTATAATACACATTCTGTGTACGTGAACCTAATATTTGCAGTGCCTTACTCCCTCGTTTTATATGGGTTATCGAGTCTGCTATGCTGCCAGGGAACGCAATAGTTTCGTCAGCATGAAAAGCAAACTCGGCCCCCTATACATGTTTAGAATTATTGATAAGGAAATGTATGTTGACCACTCCACAACAACGATTACATAGGTAAGTGCTACTGTATAATCGCTAACAAATATAATATAAGAAAATCTGAGTAGCATAGTCTGAAATCAGATAAGTAGCATCAAATTTTAACCATGGTAAAGAATGCTGTTATAAAGAGATGCTACAGTGGCAACCAGCCAGCCAACCAGTGAACATCATTATAACAGAAATTCATATTGCGTGATTCATCAATAAATAAATTCTCGTATATAACTGAGTTGTAGGAACATGTCGTGATGAGTTTCTCTAGAAAACAACCAGAAATGTTCGTTGTTTGACGTATCTTTCATTATTATTGGATTTGCACATTTATATGGCAATGTATGTAAGTACTTAATGTTTCATGCACATGCAATAATAACATTAATTTGTAGTTATCTTTATTTCTGACCATATTGTACGGCTTTGGCATGAGACGCTAAGATGAGAGCTGTGCCAAAATTAACCTGCAATACCACATAAAACATGAAAATGTGGTCACACAATTAACATAAATAAATGCCGATAATGAAATATTTCCAGAGGAATAGAGAGAGAGAAAATTTAAAATATTTCTACCATTTGAGACATTCTTTCTGAAAATGTTTATATGGGAACAACGAGTCATTTGAAGGAAACTCATAAATTGAATCGTTACCAGCTTCGTTCCTTACAGTTAATTTCGTAACCTTTCCGATTAATTTACCATGATTTATTTTCGTAAGGAAAAACAGACCACATTAATACACGAGCTTCACGACCCAGGTTAAAATGATTATCCTTCTTCACTATGTGATTCAAAAGGGTACGACTGTTTTCTTGTTTACCAGCCAGTAAATAAGTAGATTTGTGGGGAGGGGAAATGAAAAAAATGTGTGAATGAGAAGGATTGGGGAAACTGTTTACTCTTCAACAGCCGAAAGAAATGGGGAATTTTGAGGGGAAGAGACACACATAAAGGAGATACACTCCGGGGTCACGACCGGTAAATTTTCGAGATGTCCTAAAGCATTCATTTCACGTCGGTCATTGGTAATAATGCAACTCTTTAACATCACTCTGGTGGTCACTGATGGAAAGGTGTTTCGCGTCTTCATCTAGCTTCATGAATATTTTAAAATTCTCGGTGAGAAAAGTCATTTCACTGGACCATAACCTCGTGTCCTTGGTTATGGCAAATGATTCTATTTGCTTTGAATCTCGCACATTTTTTTCTCCTCAGCGATTGGCTCCCGCTTACGTTTAACTGCTCGGAATTCCATTTTGCTTGTTTGGTTCAGAAACGATTTCAAACAGAGGCGATATCGACACCTGTTTCACCCAGATATTCCCCGTGTCGCCACCAGGTCAAGAGGGAGCTAACTGAAACATGAATCGCACACGAAACCCACCTATTTACAGTTTAGGAAAAACAAAAGAGGTTCACAGTGAAAATGCCTCATCGGCGCTGGGGTTCCAACACCTCTCCCTTTCCCAAGCACACACACAAGGGAACAGATTGCAAAACGTTCATCATCCAATATCTTCATTCAACTTTTTTTCCTCCCGCCCAATGACGCCCAATTTCATTGTTTTTGGTGGAATCCAAATCTCTTGACTTGGCTACCGTGAACATAGAATTCGAGTAGGGTACTCATTCCATCGGAAAGGATGTAAAAAGTGGCGCTTTTTTTAGAGTTTGAGGAAAATATAACTTCAAATAAAATTTAGTGAATTTAGCCTCAATATGGATATAATGATCTCATCTTACAAATGATAAAAAAATATCAACTAGTCACCGCATTACTTTTGGAGATATTTTCCAAAAAAAGAAAGCCATTTTTAATGAAATAAAGTTGGGATGTACGCTCCGAGGACAACTTGCTATAATATTAATTATATATTTCTCTAATTTCAGTAGATAGAGGTCCAATAATTTTTTAGCTCTGAAGAAGCTTGTACATACAAAATGTGAAACGTCGGTAAAGAGAAATAAATTAATTTAAAAAGTAATGGACCTTTATCTCCTGAAAGAAAAAAATTAATTATATAAACAAGAGGTCTTGAAGAGGAATCTTCTAGATGTTAAAATATTAGCTAATTACAGAATTCAGTCAAATAAACCAATGTATTTGCGTAATTGATTTTAACTTCTTGCTCTTTCTCAAAGGCCTTTTTTTGGCTTCGTGACTTGAACATGATGACTGTTACATAGAAAAAACACGCTCTAACTACCTCAAGTTATACTGCTTTGAATTTCATCTTGCTGGTTTGTTTCAGAAACGATTAAAAAAAGGGGTGCGGGGATATCAACACCTGTTCCATCCAGATATTCCCCAGATCACCACCAGGTCAAGAGTGAGCTCAAACGAAACATTAAATCGCACACGAAACCCACCTATTTTCAGTCGGAAAAACAAGAGTTTCACGATGAAAATTCCATCGGCAGTGGTGTTTCAACACCTTCTCTCCCTTTCCCACACGGTAACAGATAGCAAAACGTTCGCGTCCATTCTCCTCATTCACCGTCCCAATGGACTTCGCTCCCCGGCAAGATGCCCTCCACGGAGAGCACTCGAAAAATTTCGTTCGCCTCGCAGCTGTGCGAAGGGAAAAAAATATTCAAGGAGTCCCACCCATTACGCCGCATTGGTTTTTCCAGCCACCCCTTACCACCAACACTCGCCGGAAAAATTCCGAACGCCTGCATGAGATAGGGGAACGAAGGAGGAGAGGTGTGTGGGGATAGCTAGAAGAAAGGAGAAATGAATGAATGCGGGGGGAGAGGAGGGAGGCATATATAAAGGGAAAGAAAAGGATGTGGGGTAGGAAAAGGGAAGTGGGACAGGGCAAAGGGAGCGGTGAAGGGCGGATTTTTTCGGCGTGGGCCCTGCTGGCGAGGAGGGAAGGTAGGAGAGGAGATGGAAAGACATAAGTGGATGAAGCTGAGATGGAAGCTTATATGCTGTGAAGGCAGCAGGAGGAGGAAAGGGTGGGGTGGGCGGTTTATGAATGCAAGGGAGGGGGAACAGGAGGAAAAGATGGGTGAAGTGGGGCGCAATGGTCGTTGTATTGAGCGATACTCCAATTTGAATATCGCATCGCGAAGCAAATTTTTCCGTATAGCCCTCGCAAAGCTTCCTGGTGAACCATTTTGGCACATGGGCTACGGGACTTGAAAAATCCGGCAAAACGGGGGAAGAAGGCTTTTCAGTGTGGAGGGTCAGTCAGAAATTCTTTAAAATTACTGGCAACTCAATTGTTTCGAGAAGTGATATGACTCACCACTCCCTGCCGTCCCATTTCAAATCGTTCCATAATGAGACCTGCCGTCCCGTTTCGACTCGTTTCACAAATAAGATTTCAGCATAGTGTTTCCGGTATACTCAGAGCGATGGGTGATTTTAACTACTTGCCTTGCGTGTGTGTGCCTCGTGCTTTTTGCGCGAAGTATTTGGGTTCCCCTGCCTCACTTTCACTCTCTTGTTGCCTTCCTCTCTTCCCCTCAATCCTCTCCCTTCACCCCCTCCTCTCCTACCACCCCTCTTTGTTGCGCAGGTCTGCGGCAGGAACTTTTGTGAGAGCTATGCGTTGCGAAAGTTTGTCAAAATATCGACTTTTTTGTGTCAAGGTTAAACGCAGGTCCATCGAAATTTGCATCGCCATTCCGTGTTAAAATTTCATCGTTCAAGTATTATCGGAACACTATACTATACTATATGGGTGGCAAAAATAATAATGCATGGAATTTTCTTAGCGAAGATGGATTTACACGTCGCAATGCTCTTATTTACAGTTCACAGTTGAGTTAGGGTGTACAATACAGTATAACATAAGAAGAAATGGAGTACTTATTTATGATTTGGCATGTGACAAAGGTTTGTGGTGCAAAAAATAGTTACCAATAGATGGTGTAAGTGATAGTAGCATGTCAAGCCCTGATGATGATTTATATACAAATGGAAACGATGGAAAAGGTAATATGATGCCATTTTTGGAACATAATCCTCGACAATAATGTATTGTAATGGAATTGAACGTGGCCGACAACATGAGTGACTGATTTATTACACATAACTATATTAGTTCGATATCGCTAATTGCGAACGATACTGAGTGAGCAGCACGTAGCCCAAGTCCGTAATGGGAGAGGCTGGAAGATGAAAAAAGAGCATTGGGTTGAATGAAATTGGAAGGAGACGGGTCCGTTCGTCTGGGGAAGAAACAGCGCCCTCTCTGCGAGCGAGGAGACCGGTCGCGGGAATTGCAGATGAAGTTGGGCGGGTGGCGATGGGGGAAACGGCGAGGGGGCTGTAAGAGGAGAGGGGCGATTCAAACGAGAGAATCGATTCGCAAAAAGAAAATCGGATCCTTCAAATCGAATCGATTCGTAATAATCCTTATGATTTCGAAAAACAGTTACTCGTTCATTTCTAGGGAAAATGTGAAGTCTTGTCTCCGCTCATCGCAACCCAGGTGAAGCTCTTGCTTTACTAGGCGGGATTCCTTCATGATGAGGTTAAGGAAAGCACTGCAATTCAACAAAATTATATAATTAAAGGACCATAGTTTTGATGCAGTTCCTCATCTCAGTGTATAATATTCATCCCCTAAAAATGATGCAATGCATTGAAATCATTGCCATTTAAATACATAAATTTGCGGAATTGCAGTGTTTTCTTTATTCTCATCACATCCCAGGTTTTACATAACTAGCATTGTGATACACAAAAGTGCATCCAAAAACTAAAGATTGCTTACTAATTTACCCAAAGACTGCTTACTAATTTACCCAAACTAAGGCATTATTCAGAAAACTATGTCAACATAAGTTCCGATTAAAATGACAATCTACGTGAACAAATCATACCGTCATAAGAATATCAAAGTATATTATACATAGGTCACCGGTTATGAAAAAGAATGAATATTGAAGCGTGTAACTTCATTTATTTCCTTCCATTCTACGACTCTACATTGTATCTGAAAGCTGCAATTATTTCTGTTCCTTCATGAAGCAATCTCATAGATTAGAGCCACCTGGTAGCCAAAATTCTCGCATTTGCCCGATAAAAACTTATCGGACGAAAATCAGTGTTGAGTCCTAGTCTAAAACGCAATTAAATCGGAATTACAGCTGATTTGGAATCACTACTGGATCGGAATCGAACCGTCGACGGATTCACAAACTCAATTTGAATTAATCGTAAATCGTATTTAAATAATCGATTTCCCAGTGAATCGAATCGAAATGGCACATCTCTAGTTGAGAGTGGAACAGAGGAGAAAAAAGAGAGAAAGCGAAGTAGGGGAGGGATCAATGAAGGCGTCGGGGAAGAGACCAGAAAGACGTCATTCGCAAAAAAATGAGACGGAAGGAGAACGAAGAACTGAAAGGCAGACTGGGTTGAAAGGAGACGGTAAATAGGGAGAAGGAAAGGAAAAAGAGAGGTGAATCGAGAAGGAGAGGCGGATGGAGTGGGCGGGACAAGGACGGGAGGAGGACGTAAACGTGAAAGGGGAAGGAAAATGAAGAATACGTTTCGCTGGATGATAATGAGGCCGTTAAGGGTGAGGGACGGAGCAGTTGAAGGGGGGAGGGAATGAGGGAGGGAGAGGGAATCAGTTCCGAAAGGGAAACGAAAACTTTGAAGGGAGAAAACAGCGAAAAAAGAAAATAAATTGGAATCCAAGAAATGAATGAGACCTTTAGGGAATGGAGGCGCCTCCAAAAAAATTCAATAATTGACGCAATGCCGGCGTGAAAACGAATTCGAAAGCTTTTCTTTTCTATCCAGAAGAATCGTTCGCTTATCAAGTTCGAGATCTTGCGAAAAAAGTAAATAGACGCCATGATGCTACGGTAACCTCGACAACCTGAAACCTTATAATATGCAACCTTTCGATTACGAATCGACTTGTTGCTAATAGAATGGGATATCGAAAGTTTGGACGTAAACAAAGGAAAATAATCGGTAGAATGTTGTAAAACAGCTCAGTTCGGACAATGAGTTCACCGGTGACGCAGATTTCTATTTCTAGACTGGAAAAGATCGGTACGAAAATTTCACTATAACCTTCTGAGGGGTTTTCAGAAACTTTACCTCCCGATTGCTTCTAGGGTAAAAATAGAGGTCTAAGTCAGAGCCGAGTATGATTCATGAAAAATGTTAATTTGTATTTCTTCAACGAGAAGTTTTCCATTATATATCCCCGAATTCAGAAACCCCAATCTCTTAGTAACCGTAACTATTTTTCCATTTGGGTTACAAAATAACCCCCATGGACAAATTATCAACTGTCAATGAAAGTTTATAAAGGCTTGCTATTAATTCAAAACTAGTTTGTCTAATTATTATAATATTTTGCTTGTGTCCACCTTAGTACAAGATGAAAAATTGTTTCTAAAACTAATATATCACCCCAAAACATTAGATGGGAATCCGTACTACTTCCTAAGTTAGGACCTTAGGCGTACCTAAAAGCCTTTAATTTTTATATGTTTCAAATTACAAATAGTGGCATTTCACCATTAATTCGGGGAATTCTTTTACTGACCAAAATCATGGAATTTACACTTTATTCCTTCTCTTTTCTTCAATTCAAGGTTATTACGTACCATACTAACTATGGATCTATTGTAAAATTGAGTCCTCTCACAAGTCACTGCCTATAAAAATGATCTGCTTTCTTAATGTAACATATGGTGGGCGCCATTATCTCATGATAATTTCGTAGACACTATTATTCATGCAAACAATTCCTGAAATTCATACGGGCATAATTCTCGTAAAATTTTCGTTGGGTTGATTAACTAAAGATAGATTATAAAAAAATATATTTGAATAAATGTCTTTTGCCAAAGCTTTCTCAATAATGAATCCCGTATTTAATTGAAATTAATTATCTGCATTATTTTATTTTACGTTTTGGTTGGAAATGGTAGGTAGATTTTATTTCTCCCAAACAGCCTCACAAGGTCTATCATCAAAAAGGGGAATAAGGCTTTGGTGATCCTTAGCAATTGGTAGCTTTAAGTAGGGCTTAGAGAGATAATTACCCGCGTGCTAAAATTTCTGATCCCTCGTAAAATTGCCTTATAAATCTTGTCCCTCGTTCCAAGGGTGTTGAATCAGTAAGGTAAGGCAATGCAATCAACGAAATGCTGTTTTAACTTTATTCATTAACGGTTTATTTCACCATCTGATGGATGCATAAGTGTAGACAACATAATTGAACTTTGATGAATGAATTGTAAGACGAGGTACGCATTTGCTCTAAAGCCAACGCTTGAAAAACCAACATTAGACCTTTAAAACCACAGTAAAAATTGTAAAAATATATAACAAAAAAACGATTTTTCAAAAGTAATTAAGTCTTCAAGGATTTAATGTAACAACCAGACTTCAAAACAAATGTCCTCCAATCAAATTGTCCGGTCATGAAAATCTTTACCATTTATGGTCTCTCGGTAACACTTGATACCAACTACTTAATCCGTTTTTGATTAGTAATATGCATATGTCCCTTTTAATGATGACAATAAAACTTGTTTCGTTCGGTGTTTAAACTGTAAGGCATAATTTTCTTTTCTTATTATTGTAAATCCTCTTGATAGCTACATTAGTAGCATTGCCCACCGTTATGGGAATGGAATATTTGCACAGCTTGCATTAAAGTAAACCAGTTTAACTGTCGGTGATATTTTATTATTTTTTCGATTTTATCCATATCCCAACTGTTATATTTGGGTAAAATATCACCTCTTATTGAGATACTGCATTCCTAATGCGAGCTTTTAACTAAAATATACACGTTTTAAAGTTCAACTCCAGCAATCAAATACCGTTAAAACCTAAAAGCATCTGCTGCTTGTCATTTTATTCCTAAGGGTCTAATCTCTGCAGATGGATGGAACATTATTTTGGTTTCCCATTATAATTTTAATAAAAAAAACATGGAATTTAAAATGACCGCGCCTGTTCCAGTGCACTCAAATACCCATTTGTAAGATTTCAAAATAATCCGTCAACCAGTTTACCCGTGGAAAGCGGACAGAGCGTAACAGGCAGAAAAAATGCTGTCATTCTATTATTATTTATTGGTTCAACTTCTATAGAAGCTAAGGATAATATAAATATGACATGGAATATAAATATTAGTATTTATCAAGACAATAGAATAATATAAGTCATCATTTATAAAGGAAAAAGATAATTTTATTTTAAATGCAAATGGAAAGTTTTTTCATTTCCACTCTTAAAGGAGATATGCATTTTATTGAAATAGAAAATTTTAAGACCGGTAAAA